>CM070495.1:6936637-8136637 GCA_036324585.1 Champsocephalus esox | reverse complement strand
TGGATTAAATCACATTTATTTCGTTAAAAATAAACGAAATGACTCGGTTTGCATTCATAAAGAATGCACAAACGTGTTTAATCGTTAATGTCAGATATGTACTAAGTAAATAGCCTACATTAGTTCCTGCTCAAGATTAGATTCAACTTTATTGTTATTGCACAGATTACAGGTACTGAGACAACGAAATGCAGTTTAGCTTCTAACCAGGTGCAACAAGCAGTAAAGTGAAAAGTAATGTTCACAATCTACAGAATAAAATATAGAATGAATTGAATGATGAATAAACAGTGAGGGGTATGAATACACTAGATATCAGCCTGTGAGCAGTGTGAACAGTGTGTTAATCGTTAATGTCAGATATGTACTAAGTAAATAGCCTACATTAATTTCATGATGGATTAAAGCACATTTATTTCGTTAAAAATAAACAAAATGATTACATGTAGGGTGAATTGCCCTAATGTGGAAACATTTTGCATTTCAGACTTCGGGAATATATTGCGACATGAAGCCGATACAATACATCAAAATCGAGTAACATTCTGAAATCCCCAGGATGTGTCCTAATCAAACCAAAAGAGAACATGCAGATATTAAACTCATACAAGAAATGGTAGACATATTAGTACTCTTAGTGCCAAGTTGTCTCAGACAATCTGTTTTCCTAATGTGGGACAGTTCTGTGCAAAATGTGGGACACTGAAAAGTCTATTAAAAAGCCTCAGTCACCTTCATTCATGTAATAAAAAAATCTCAGGCCAGTAACACTCAAAGCTACAGTAAATGTGCAATACCATGCTATGTTACTATTTATAATGTTATTGTTGTTACAACAGAAGATGTTTTTATTTAAATTGAAGTTAAATGCATCAATCTGGTGCACTGAGGGCAAAATTAGTAGATTTTGCTCTCAACACTCATATGAAACAGAACTGTTCTTACAATGTGTGTTGGAAGGTATTAAATTACTATGCATATGTTATTGTGTAAACACACAGCTGATCACCTGAGAGCTGCCGTTTCATTCAGAGCGTTTAAAAAAAACGACGGTCTGATTTCAACAACTCAATGTGTGATTATTATAGCAGTAATATTAGACACTAATAATACAGTACACTATTAACACTGTACATATTATTGTTTGCCCGTGGATAGGGTGATCGGTAGTGAGAGCCGCTGCATTTTCCTCTGTCGGATGTGATATAAAAACAAAGCGATTATTGTTGTTGTTGTAAACTCACGTGGATTAAATTTAGTGCATTCATTTCAACTCGCGAACATATGATACATTAAATGAATGCGAGGATGACGATCGAAAATCGTTTGTTTGACCCTGGATGCATTTCCTGATCTAAAAACATAGCGATGGTTTTGTACTTACGCCTACGTGAATTAAACATTATTTTGTTAAATAAAAACATGGTGATGTTTAGTAAATTATTACATGTCTCTTACTTAAGCACAGAATATGATCCTATCCGTGACATATATGGATTTTAACAAATATCCGCTATATCAGATACCTGATCAGCTGTTTATTTCACATGAGTTTCAGTGTGGCAGCTTCTCACGGCTCCCCCTGGTGGATCCATGATCCATTGCAGCTGGTTTCATTATAATTAAATGTATTTATCAAGGGGGCGTTTCAAATCCTGCGGGGGGGTTTTCCTTATCAGCAGGGGCCCACCCCGTGCCGATCACGGACCCGCACGGGTAGGCGTCTGAAACGAAGCGCTACATCTGTATATGGCTTTTATCCTGGATAAAGTGTTTAAGTCATGGATATTTAAAGTTTAACTTCTTAATTTGTCTAATATTATTGTTGACTTTTCATTCAGGAAGTATGACGCGCTGCGATGTCAGTACGCTTGTCCATGTTTGTTATTGGTCGAATGCTCCAAATACCACCCCTTTCATGTGAACGCGCACCTAACTAGATAGGACACGGCTGGCTTGAGCGATCCACTTGATAACCCGCGTCGTAGGACCGCCTCGCGAGAGCGCGTATGTTTTGGATTAGGACAACCGGCTAACTCAAACCCTCTACTTATTCGTCGTACATCACCAGCGTCAAGCTCGGGCTACGCAGTTTTGGGGGTTAGTTATTTAATCATCACTCATCGTGCTATGTATATCTATGGAGTGATGATGCCCGAGCCTTGTCGCCAAACTCAACTATATGCTGCTTCTAATAAACATGTTAAAGGAACACGTGAGTTGTCTGACTGAAATGGGGCGAAGCCTGCGAGCTAGTTCAGGCAGTCAACTCGAGCACTTGTGCTGCATTCATACATAACGCCCCTTGCCACTCTACAACCAACCAAACAGAGTCCCCTTAATATGCCGCTCTATTTAACCTGCCAGATCTCTCTCCATGCATTGCTTGCTGCTGCTATTGCTGCAGCTACCTCTACGTCGCTGCTGCTTGCCTGCCCCACCACCACCCCAGCTTCCACCCCAGCTTCCACCTGTATGCTCGGGGGTTAGTTATTTAATCATCACTCATCATGCTATGTATATCTATGGAGTGATGATGCCCGAGCCTAGTCGCCAAACTCAACTATATGCTGCTTCTAGTTGTCTGACTGAACTATGGTTACTTGGAACGTAAAAACAAACCAAGTGCTTTCAAACTTGATGAAAACAGCAAGCACTTAGGTTGAAACGCCATTCAGTCATTGTGTGTTCTCCGCAATACCCCACTTATCTTTGGCGATGTGGTTGAAAGACAAAATAAGTATTGGAACCTTTTGCTCCTTTTGTTGCAAATAGTTAATATTGTTTTTTCCCGTATCCTGACTCGGGGTGCAACAACTACTCGATTAAAATTGATGACCAAATTAGTTGCCAACTAATTCAGTCGTCGATTCGTTGGTAATGTCATCACGTGTGTTTTACGTGCCGTTAAGCTCCAACGTTATCGGTATTTTTATCGGTACTGGAGACATTTCCAAAATATATATCATATGTATTATTGCTACATAAACATTATATCGCGGTCTTAGTGTCGCCAACTCGTTTCTAATTTGCAAAAAGACAAAAAAATGCATCTATGGTGTATTTTCGATCTTTCCAATCGAGACAAGAGGCTTGTTTGAGACGAGCTGCGGCTCGCCTCGAAAGTAGACGAGAATAGCCGATCGCAGCTGGGGGAGGTCTCAAAAAGCTCGCCTTAAGTCGGACAGCTCGGAGCCCACCCTTCTACTGACTGCACTAGAGCCCACACTTCTACTAACTGCACTAGAGCCTATTGCTCAAGCCACAGCACCAGACCCCACCATTGCTCCAGCCCCAGAATACCTCACCCTTGCTCCAGTGACTGCATCAGAGCCTGCCATTGCTGAAGCCACAGTACAACAGCCCACTCATAAACCACCAATAAGACAACCATGTGGACCCAAATGCAGAAGAAAATGCTCTGAAAAATGTTCAGAGGACAGACGAAGAGAAATCTGGGGCAAGTACTGGAATATGCCATACCCTGAGAAAAGTTCCTTCATGTTTCACAATGTATGCCAGGTACCGACCGCTACAGTCTGTGGTGATGGAAAACCAAGTTGACGGGGCAGGTCTTTCATCTACAGGCTGAAAGATGAAGACCAGGTCCCACAGCAGGTGTGCAAAATGTTCTTTCTTTCAACTTTAGGGTACCACCCAACCAACGACAGCCTGGTCCTTTCAGTGATGGGCAAAGACATCTCAACTACTCTTGCTCCACCGAAAGATCAGAGAGGGAGACATGCACCGGCCAACAAGCTGGACCAGAAGCCATTGCATGAGCACATTGAGTCCTTCCACCCAACTGTCAGCCACTACCGCAGGGAGCATGCCCCATGGCGCCGCTAACTCCCCAGTGACATTAGCATGAAACTCATGTATGCTGACTACATAGAAAAGGATAACAAGTGCTCCTACGAGTCATATCGAAAGGCTGTGAAGTCTTTGAACATTAGCTTTACTAAACTTGGAGAAGAGCAGTGTGAGAGCTGTCTGCTGCAGGAACAGCATGTGAAGGCTGACCACCAGGGGGAGGCTGCAGTAAACTGCCCCCAGTGTGAGAAGTGGCAAATACATAAAGATTCCGCAACAGAGAGCAGGCTACACTACCAGTCAGATGCAGAACGGGACTGGCCTGAAAATACATCGACCAGAAGTGTGATCATGCTCCCACGAATGCCTGTTGTCAAGTCAGCTGTCTTCACAAGACGGATTGTGGCTTATCATGAAACCTTCGCGTCAGTTGGGAAAAAGACCAACAAAAAGAATACCATCTCTGTTGTCTGGCACGAGGGGATTGCAGGGTGGAGTGCTGCAGAAATAACATCAGCCTATGCAGCAGCATTGGAGAAGGAGCGGGACATCAAGCACATTGTCTACTGGGTAGTGTTAGTGAATTCTAAAGCCCCGAAGGCAGGAGAGACTGAAAAGAGTCAAGGGAAGCTTATAAAAGTTAACAGCATTTAATTACACAAAAGATGCGGTGGTGTACAACATGAAATGTGCGAGTGCGAGTGGAGGCGGCTCTCCCCATGCGTCCGGTCAGTCCGGGTCAGCCGGAGGAAGAGGTCAATCTTTTGCTTGCTCTTCCTGTTGTCATCTGAGGTCTTCTCCTATTGGCCGACGTCGTCGGGGGCGGGTCCAATGCAATTCCTGCCTTGTTGTATTGTTAAATTACATCATTCTGGTGTCTGTGGTTATTTAAACATTCCCTAATAAACGTTATTCAGCGGCAATAGATGAGTGCTAAACTCAGTGTGCTCAGTGTACAACATTGCATGTCATTTCACCATTGATTCATGGTTTGAAAATGCAGTATTTCGCCACATGCTAATGCTAACCGGAAGTGAAGCATTTTCAGAATAAAAGTATTAAGTTAATAGTTAGTGAACTTCAGGTTTTTCAGAATAAAACCGATTTAAATTAAATAGTGTATTTAATTCAAATTACGCCATATCAACATTGATTTTAATTTCTAACAATCCCTCCTTACATACCCTTTAAGGTATGTACATAATATTGAAATCAATGAGTTCTTCATCCGAACATTGCATGGTACATAACTCATAAAAGTAAAAAACAAATAAGAATACATATTCATCAGAACTATGAAGTTTTTCATTTGTTCATAACTTCTGGCTTAAACCTTTAATGTCACTTCGTAAAATATCAGCAATTAGCTTGGTATGGAAAACGTCTGACTCCCTCCTTTCACATCATAAATCATCTTCTTACTGTATCTGGTGTAAAGGCACTTGTTCTTTTACAAAGTATAAGAAGGATTAAACTGTCTGAAAATAGCTAAATATTACTCTTTATTTACTTTTACTGTGTCTCTGGTGTAATTTATGAATCTCTGCTGGTTCTAGTAGATATAGTTCTCCCCATCCACATTCTTGTTGGTTGTGGGACAGAGGAATAATAATTCAGAACCTGCTGATATTTGAATCTTACTGCTGGGCATATGTTACAAACAAAAAACATCTTCATGGTGAACTAAATAAAATCCTTGTAATCTTTCTCAAATCTAAATATAACAATGAACTATTTCTGTTTGTGGTAAAGACACACACGAACGTTATGTAATACAATTTCATTATGGATTCAAAAACAACTAAAGTCATGATGCTGTCAGAGTGAATGATTTCCTGAGTGTATCTGTCCTGTAAGGTACGTCATTCTCTGCTTGTATCGTGTGCAGAAATCCTATCGATTGCACCTGGCAATACGGCTTCCACCTGTCTATTATCAAGCTGAAAAATGAATACAGAATTCCAACATACTATCATCAAATGTCTTTCCATTATGAATTTAAATTAAATGTATTTCCCCATAATGAACTAAACAATAAAGTCTATGGCTTTTACTTCTAATTATTTAACAGGCTAGTTTCAAGATGTTGTCTAAATTAAATTCGGTCTCATTACATTACTATGTTTTAGCTTAACTTAACTGTAATATGTTCTTTCTACATTTCAAACCTCAGTTACTCTAATACCTGTTAAAGTATTACAAAAATGGTTTCATTATCACAGGTCAACTTCTTCGGTATTCCATTCTGGAATTACATCTCTCACAGTGGCCCCTTGGCCACTGATTCTGCATCTGTGTTACCTGCTATAACTCAATCAATATTAGAAACATGTCAACATCCATCAAACAGTATCTTATCCCCAGATATGGAGCAGGTTAATTATAAAACTATCATGCAATGCTCAGTTTGAACATCTGGGTTGGGGCGGTAGGTTTCTGTCAATCCTTAAAAGAAAAATTGTGAATTTTACAGCCATGTTGACATTATACATTATACACACTCCCCCCTTTTTACACATGAACTCATGTGTAACAAAACCCTGTAATGGGGAGGGGGACAAAACTGTCAGGTAAATATTGGTTAGGGACATAACAAACATTATTTACAATTTTACATCCATTGTCATTATTTCCACATTAAACACTTTAGTGAAAAGAAGTGTTTCTCTCCGTCCTTCAGATTTTAGTTTGAGTTTTACATTTGCAAACCGCCAAGTCCTGTCGGAGTAAAATATCAAGTAGATTAGAAACGGGACACATGTGCGGTTTCCCCTTTTGTGGAATTTTTAGGAAACCTCTCGTTTCCCTTGGAGCTCCAAAATAATATGTTAGTCCAAAAACATGCTTGGTTAGTTATTGTTTTAGAATCATGCAGTTACACTGATCAGATGCCGGCATTCATTCACACTCACACCGTCTGGTTGTCACGTCAGGTTTGGTCAGGTACACCCCAGAGTCAGTCATGGACAGTGCTTTTGTCACACTGTCAGTCAGGGTCAAAGATAATTTGGTCTGGGTCTTTTGGCCATGTCGTGCTCTGCAGAGTCTTTTCAGAGGTAATTCAGCATAGGCGGGTACCCTTTATCTACAAAAATATATCATATGCGGAGCACTATTCCTTATTCATTCACGATTTTAACTATGATTTTCAAGATGTTTCTAACTTTTCATTGGGACTTCTGCCTCCCACCTTTCTTGAAACTTGGTACAAAACTCACTTCCTTAGAGTACTACTACTACTGCAATTCATTTACACCTAATTAGTATTAAAATGTCTAATAGATGTATTTCAGAAAATTGTGTAGATCACTTTTATCTTGTGTAAAAACATTACTAGGATCTGTGTAGCTCTGCTATGCATTTCATAGCTCATCTTCAATTCTGGTCCACCTAAAAATCAATGTTAAACTCTTTAGCAGTGTGTGGAACCCTGGATGTCCGAACATGCAACAATTACTCCCTCCTTTATCAAGGATTTAAAAACAGAAGTCATTTCATATTTCCAACTATGCCCTCCTATGGTAATAACTATGCCACAATGGTGAAATCAATTCTTTAGATTGGAATACTATATCTGGCTTGGCACGAGCTCTCCCTTTAACATTATCCATACAGATAAAGATTTGTCTTATAGAGTGGTTCCTAAAACTATCCCACTACTTTATTCACATGTGAATACAAATCTCAGAGAATATGTTGTTAAAAGATTGAAAAATCTGGTTCTACTCTGTCATGTCTCCCCCTTTAACCCTCAGTGTGTTTTAGGATGTTTCTCATTTTACTTTAATAGTTTCCTCTTGACTGCTATTTTTAATTTAATAAATCTTTCTGTCTTTACGTATTTATGCTTTAAATGTGCGTTTTGTGAATAAGTGTGTTTATGTGTAAACTCACTCATTCCCGTTCTCCTTTTCTCCTCCCCTGGTTTTCTCAAGCCGTGACCCCGGCCTCCTCACTTCTAATCGACCATGCCGCCTCCTCTGATTCTATCAGCTCTTGAATCCATCCGCTGTAACTCTTTTAGGCAGCCATTGGCCCAGCTACATCTGCAGCCCCCATCATGCCACTGTTCTTGTACTGCTTTGCATTTCATCTCCTCCTTTACAGTCTCTCTGCTGTTTTTATGGAGGGCGGATTCTGCTCTCATGTCCCACACTTTGCTCTTGTGCCATATCTCGTGGCTCAGCTTGGAACGTCATGCCCTGCCCGAGGGACTGATGAGCTTAGATCTCTGCCTGTCAGCAAGCTGTTTGGTTCTGGATGCCACAGATGGAGATAGTTCTGGCTGCAGTCTTGTTGTTGTTGTTGTTGTTTCAGCTCTGGTTCTCTGTCTGTTCGATGGAGAAGGAGGAGTCTCCTGTTGGGTTAGGTCTTTTGTCTGCTTGGAGGGTCGGGATCGTAGCCTTTGTAACTCAGAGGGGGAGTCCAGGTCTCGGGACGCATTACCTATAAAAAAGTCTAGCACACTGAGGTTAAATAAATCCAACCCTTTCCACTCTGACTCTTTCTAATCATACTATCTGTCTTAATTGTTAAACGCCATCTAAACAACATCATTGATGTCTACTAATGATATTACAAAAACTCACTCTAAAAATTGTTTCATCCATTGCTACATATTTACCCAACAACTCTTTCAGGAAACCATTTTCTCCTATAAATTGAAAAACGTACATGTTTCCAGCATCACATATTCCACACACTACGAGAGAACATCTTCATATTTTCTCCAATATTTTAAATCCCACCGTTACAATAGTAACCCTGCAGAGCACACTAATCAGATCACAGTAATGACATTTGACTCAAGTGTATGCCTATGTCTACTTTCCATTATACTTATTACTTGTGCTGAACATTTATTTATATTGTCTAAATTCCTTGTCTATGATGTGCAAACAGTTCGAGTGTAAAATGTGTTTTTCTCAATGTATTTACACTCTACAGATTCTTGAGTTTACTCATCTCCTGGTGCTGGCCTTGTAAAAAATGTTCAATTCCTTATTGTTTTGTACCAGTTTTCCAAAATCAGTTCTAACTGCCGTGCCGTTTCAGGAAAGGTGGTGGTACGGCTACACAATGTGTAAGTGGGTGCCAACATGTTCCCTTTTTAACTTTGATCCGGAGTGCATCTGCAGTGCGTTCTACAACTTCCCATGGTCCACTCCATACAGGTTGCAACGAGTTCATCTTGTGGATTTTTACATTTACCCAATAACCTGACCCAACAGAAATATTCGTCATGGCCCTGGCATATGCTTCCGCCTCAATATTTCTAATATCTAACACTGGTTCTCCTCTGCATTGTGAGGTGCTACCTTGTGGTGGATATTGCTGAGTGGGGCAATCTCTGGCCAAATGTCTACAATCTCCACATATGAAGCAGCCATCATTCCTTCTTCCTCTCCATTGTCCCTTTTGTTGATGCTGTATGGGAGTGTATACCTGTGCTTGCGGCTGTACTTGGGTAGGAAGATACACAGGTGTTTGCTGTTGAAGATACTGTGGTGCTTGTGGCTGTACTTGCGGATAATACTGTTGTGTCTGAGGTTGGAATTGTGTAGGATTGTATTGTAGCACTTGTGGTGGGTTTTGTATTTGTTGATGCGGACAATCTCTGGACCAATGGTCTATCTGACCGCATGTGTAACATCCCACTTTCTTGAAACCCTTTCCTCCGCCTTTTCCTCGGAAACTTCCTCTACCTCTTTGTTGGTACTGCATCTGAGCTTGAACGGTTAGCGGTGCCTGCATTACTGTCTCTGTTTCTATGGTCTTCTCTGCTGTAGTTGCCATTTGCCTTGCCGCTTTCTTGTTTTTATTAGCTTCGGTATCTTTCTCAGCTATTTGTAGCTTCACGAGTCTCCTTGCTTGGATTTTATCGTCCTCATCAAGTCCCGTTTTTGCTGCCTGGTGTCTGTTTTCGTGGTGAATGAGATGTTGTCTCCATTGTTCAGTGGGTTTATTGTCCAATCCCACCACTTCTTCCAGACGTGCCTGCACTGCCAAGGGAAGGGCTTTAATGACAGAGTTCTTCCACACCATTTCAATAGCTGGAGAAAGATCATGTCTTTCACCCGTGCAAGCCTCCCACACTTCTTCACATTTCTTCAAGAATGCATGCATGTTTTCGCCCGGCTCCTTCTTCAAGCTGCTGAGAGCATGTAAACTGCGTGTTGTCGGGTAGATGTGACGAATAGCAGCCCAATAATTCGACCTGATGTAGTTGAATGGAGTGTCATCTGGGTAATTTGTGCAATTGGCCTCGGAATCTATTGCTCTCACTTCAAGTCGTCCTTCAATCCGTCCGAGCAGGGCCCTCATGTCTCCCAAGCACAGGTGGTCTTGGGCTGTGTATCGCTCCAGATCATTCACCCACTTCTGACCTCCTTTCGTGAGTGGAGGTAGCTTTGACACTAATGCTTCCATATCCCTGTGAGTCCATGGTTGGTATTGAAATTCTCTTCTTCCAGCCGCTATCAATGGCATGGAGGTATGTGCACTGGTCTTGGTTCTTTTAGTTTTGGGGCATGTCCCAGGGTAATGTTGCTCATTTCCGCTGTCGTCATTTTCATCTCCCTGTCCATTGGAATAGTCAGGAGAGTAGTTTGTCCGGCGTTTTCTTTGAGTTATTTGTTCTTCTTGTTCTCCCCTCTGTCTATCTGCCATCATGTCCTGGAATCTTACATCTTCTTGTCGTCTTTCCGCCAGAAGTTGTTGGTATTTATCTTCCTCCCTTTGTCTTTCTGCAATAATGTCATTATGGGCTTCAACTGCCTTCCGTTTTTCTTCAATAATGTCATTATGGGCTTCATCTGCCTTTCGTCTCTCTTCCATTCCTCTGATGAGTTCTGCTTCCATTCTTCTGTCGAGTTCCTCCATTCTTCTGTCGAGTTCCTCCAGTCTTCTGTCGAGTTCTTCCTGTCTTTTGTCGAGTTCTTCCTGTCTTCTGCCGAGTTCTGCTTCTATTCTTCTGCCGAGTTCTTCCATTACTGGCATATCTTCTGCTGCTACCACATGTAAGCTGTTTGTCAATCCCTGGCTGGTATATTTTAGATAGAGAATCAGATTTGCAACCATAACTTTTCTTTTTTCAGCTTTTTTCATAGCGTTTTTAGCAGGTCCATACCGAGGGGGTTGTCCGGCTTTGATCCATGCTTTTTCCTGTTGTAGGTATTCAGCATTCTCATGTTCAACTACAGCTTTTCTATGGCCTTTCGTTGGTCCAGGTTGATCATCTGCTGGAATCAATCCTCTCGTTTGCCACTGCTTGAACAGTTCCTCTATTTGGTTCCATTTCTTCTGTCTTTTAGTGGGAACTGTCCCAGCATCTGACCAGGTGTTTACTCTCGCCTTAATATCTGCAGTTGTGCCTGGCACTGGGAGTGCTCTTGACTTGGTGTCTTCTGGCGACATGTTTCTTAAGTTCACGGATAATATTATTAAGTTATCAAAAATGAATTACTAATCCTCTGAATAGTACCTTTGTATTCTTTATAAAGATATCCTATGTCATCTGAACTTAACTTTTACATTTTTTGAATTTTTTGAATTTGGAAAAATAAATGTAAATGTTGTCAAACTGAGATTAGAAAATCAAAATTAGACAAAATTATGCAAATTTCTAAAATCTAAATAAATAAATGAAAATGAACAGTGTATGGTTTTTACTTTGTAATATGAAAATAGGAATATGGTGCAAATCCAAATAAACCGTGTAGGTCTACAGTGTATACTAAAGTTTATGAAATAATGCAAATGTCATAAAATGTGTTAACTACAATACTTCAATTCAAAGAAACCACATGTAATCGTTATCTGTGTGATGAAGAATGTATTAACTGGAATACTTAGTATGTCCGCTAGGGGAGCCGTTTCATTTGTAACTCCTCTCCAATGTATCAACTAGTACTTCTGGTTCATAAACCTACTTCCTGTTTATTTCCTCAAAATTTAAAGTTCAAATTACTTTCTTTGAAAAGCATGAAAAACAAAACGACTCAATCTACTCTCAATGTTAATCTACACCATCCCTGTGTATTCAATCAGTAGTTACTGGTTGTATCTTTACTCAAACTATTTCACCACTAATAATGCTAACTGGCTAGCTAACTAGCTTAGCAGTATAGCATTAACCACATGTGATTGGGGGAAGGGGAACAATGGGAACACTCAAACTCTGCAGATAAATAACCACACTGCTTGTCAATACAAAACAATCTTCATTTATTTTAGCTCTAAATTCTATAGATGCTGACCTTAAAAGCTGATCTCATACCAATCTTGTACACAATCGTTTCGGCTTAGATCATCACACAAACATATACTTTTCGGCTTACAAACTCCACACAATATACTTTATTAACCCAGACTACGCAGGTTTAACACATCAAACATATAGACTAACATGAATGGACCCAGTCCAGCGTAAAACAGAGGTATCCCAGAAACAATCTAGTGCCTCCCCAGAAGGTCTTCATACTATGTAATATTCACATTAATCGGGCGGCGCCGAAGATACAACAGAGACGAATAGAAACACTATATACACACTCCACACCACTTGCAATCACCACGGAATTAAACAGGTAACTGTCTCACCTTTCCTTTAGGCCCAGCCAAAAACCTAGTGTGATGCTAGTTAGCTTGCAGCCTTCCCCCGTCTTCCAGCTCAATCCAGCTTCAGGGTCCACCCAGTGACGCCAAATGTTAGTGAATTCTAAAGCCCCGAAGGCAGGAGAGACTGAAAAGAGTCAAGGGAAGCTTATAAAAGTTAACAGCATTTAATTACACAAAATATGCGGTGGTGTACAACATGAAATGTGCGAGTGGAGGCGGCTCTCCCCATGCGTCCGGTCAGTCCGGGTCAGCCGGAGGAAGAGGTCAATCTTTTGCTTGCTCTTCCTGTTGTCATCTGAGGTCTTCTCCTATTGGCCGACGTCGTCGGGGGCGGGTCCAATGCAATTCCTGCCTTGTTGTATTGTTAAATTACATCATTCTGGTGTCTGTGGTTATTTAAACATTCCCTAATAAACGTTATTCAGCGGGCAATAGATGAGTGCTAAACCCAGTGTGCTCAGTGTACAACATCGCATGTCATTTCACCATTGATTCATGGTTTGAAAATGCAGTATTTCGCCACATGCTAATGCTAACCGGAAGTGAAGCATTTTCAGAATAAAAGTATTAAGTTAATAGTTAATAGTGAACTTCAGGTTTTTCAGAATAAAACTGATTTAAATTAAATAGTGTATTTAATTCAAATTACGCCATATCAACATTGATTTTAATTTCTAACAGTAGACAATTGTAGCTCTCAAAATAAAAACTGGTGCCTTTTCTCTTCACTTGTGTCCATAGTCAACTCACAGACCATCTCAACTGAAGACATCACCCTTAGGTTTTTCCAGCCAGGGCACACATTTATGAGTGCGGACAGTTTCCATCATGTGGTGGGAAACTCTAATTCTAAGAAAGTTGAGGTGGTGGAGCTAAAAAATGAAGGCATCAGGGACTGGACGGATTGCCACTCTGCAGTCAAATCGAAGAAATTACCCAAACTGGCAGACCTTAAAGTTGTCCAGTTGCGACGTGGATCAAGGAGTATGTTTGTGAAAATATCCCATGAGGAGGAAGACTTCACAGAACTGGATTTCCTGCAAAAGAAATGTCAGCTAAAGATACCCACCACCTTGAGGCCACAAGACAAGGGCATAGAGGAGGCAAAGAGGGATATCGCTTGGTCCCCTCATGCCACCCAACAGGAGGCTATTCTGGAGCTCCCTGCATGTGAGCAACACTGATGAAGAATAATGAGAGGAAGAACAAGAAGGATAACCATCACTAATATATGAATAAGATTAATTGTTACCAATAAGGCATTTGCATCACATTCGATTTAATCTAGTATCTAATTTATGGGAGAGAACTTTATGGAAAGAACATGAATTCTAATTTTGTATACCATCAGTATTTGCATTAAATACTATACATTTTACTGTAGTGAATTTATTTGTAGGATGTGACTTTTATACACTATTAGAAAACATACACACTACATCATCAACAAGTTGTATTCCCTCTACGTTTTATCTGAAAACGTTAACTGATATTTAACCTAGGGCATTGTTACCTACTATTGCCATTGCTAAATCAGATGTAACTTGCAATTTAAGGAATAAGAAGAGGAGTGTTAGTGTTGTTTCAATTCAATACAACAATGGGTTTATAAAATAGGTCATAATGATGTGAGTTGGTAATGCAACTTTGTCACCTTCAAATACATGTTAATTCCATCTCATTTGCATTATATTTTATTTAGGTTTATATTATATTGAGCCTAATTTTCACCATGATCACTAGATGTTATGTTATCATTCGTAACATAAACTGATTATATATTGTGATCAGCAACCAAGTGAGTGATTACATGGAAGTTAATGCCTTTTGCCTTGGTATTACCCCTTGTTATTTTGCAGACAATGCAAAGGCACAGTACATTAACTTCCGAAAAAAGGTCAAAGGTGAAGTTTGAGCTCAAGATTTTTATGTAGATATTTAACTTCATTAAAAAAACAAAGAATTGCCACATTTTCAATATTCTGCCAACAATTCATTTGGCTGGACAACAAAACAACTTTAAAGTCATTTTTCTCAGTTCTACACTTTGGCCAGTTAAGGTCTTTTGCCTTTGTAGGGCAGCATAGCGGTCCGTCTCCGAACAATGTTCAACTTCTGCAGCCGGAGACGGCGGAGTAGCCAGCGCCAGCCAATCAAATTTCCTTTTCTGAAAATCTGACAGCTCAAGCCCTAGCCAATCAAACCGCATCTAAGCTGGGAGAGATATCCCGCCGTTCATTTCTATATTTAAAAAAAAGATGGAGGAGAAACTAATTATCGCCGTAGCAAATCACCCGGTTTTGTATGACCAGACCCTCTTCACCTACCGGGATACAAACCGGAAGAACCAGTCATGGAGGGAGGTGGCAGAGACAGTGGGTGAAACTGGTAGGTTTTCGCCTGTTTGAGGATTTTATATCCAGTTTACGTAGTGTTAACATAGCTAGCAAGCATAGCCATTAGCCACTATATTTAGCATAAAATAGCACCATAGACATTAAACACATAAATGTTCATCATCCACTGACACTAGTGCTGCGTACCGGTACGCCGAACCGGTACTGGACTTGTAAAAAGTTTTGGTTCAAGTCCGGTTAAAACCGGAACGTCAGGAACCGGTACTTGGACTCGCAAACAAACTAGCACTTACGTATATTCTGGTGTCTGTGGTTATTTAAACATTCCCTGATAAACGTTATTCAGCGTCAATAAATGAGTGCTAATCCCAGTGTGCTCAGTGTACAACATCACATGTCATTTCACCTTAGACTCACGGTTTAAAAACGTAGCATTTCGCCACATGCTAATTCTAACCGGAAGTGAAGAATTTTCAGAATAAAAGTAGGAAGTAAATAGTGTGAATTTCCATTTTTTTCAGAATAAAACTGATTTAAATTAAATAGTGTATTTAATTCAAAATTACGCCATATCAACATTGATTTTAATTTCTAACAGTATGTATGTACATCACTATGTATGTACTGTATAATGTACACATGTATAGTTGTAGAAAATACATGGTGTACAGACAGTACAGTACACTCTGATTGTACAGTCACTACAGTGTAGCCTATACTGTATAGTAGTTGTGTAACAGTGTAATGCGTATAGTCTACTCTACACTCTACCTTTCAGCAACGTTTTAGGGATTTAGGCTCAGTCAGCTCAGGGACTGTTTGGTTACTTTAGTCTGGTAAATGAAATACATGTTTGAACTTTGTAGTAGTTCACTGTAGTTGCTGTCATAAGTCATTTGTAGACTGGCAAGTGGCAAAAAGTTTTTTTTTACATTTGTACTTTGTAGAGAAATGTAGACACGAGTTGGAAGGGAGCACAATAAATCTGACGACTTTGAATTTGAGTTGATTATGAGTTAATTTTCAATTGATAATGAGCTCACAATAAGTTCACTTTAGTTACTCACACAACTTGACACAAGCCATGGGTTCAGGTCCGGACTTATAAGTCTATATATATATATATATATATATATACTAGAGCCGGGACTCGATTAAAAAAAATTAATCTAATTAATTAGAGGCTTTGTAATTAATTAATCGAAATTAATCGCATTGCACAGGGCCATCTAAGCTAATTTACAGATGGCCCTGAGCCCAATAGAGATTGCCCTGAAAAATGCACGCGGACGAAATGGCACGAAGGGTTTGGGGGGCCTCCGTCCCCCTAGACATTTTTTAATTTGTGCAGGTCTTAGATGTGCATTGTTATAGATATGTTTAGTTTTACTGTCGGGTCACTCATTACTGGATCCGCGAGCTGCATGATACTGGCATAATAGATTGCCCGATCGGGCAACCGGCAGGTGAGGCTTCATTGCTCGAGCTAAATACTAGATGGCCCCGGGCCATCGGGCAGTCCTTAATGTCGAGCCCTGGCTGCCAGGGAGTTGGTTATTTTCTCAGACGTGGACTTACTTATCCTGGCCCTGAAACCAGTCATCTGGTTGAGTGTGGGTTGGATCAGGGTGTGGTTCCTTGCACTCGGAGTCGGGCTAACGTCCACGCTAGCTGCTACATGCTTTGCATTTAGGTGATACTTTAGGCTTGATGTGCTGCGGTGATATGCAAATCCTTTTTTGCATAATTTGCACACAACCGTGCTCTTATCGACGATTCCATCCGTCCGTTTTTTAAAACAACATTTCCCATCCACGGGGCCTACCAAAGCGTCTCATCAGCATGTTCGTTCATGTTTGACTATTGTTCACCGTGGTTTGTTGTTGTTTGAAGTCCCATGCTGAAGTCATGAACGTTAGTTGGTGCTCCAGTATAATCGGTACGCCTGAAACTCATCCAGTGAGAAACGTTCCGCTGTGCAAAAATAAGTGCGATTAAAATGCGTAAATTTGTGTAATTAATTAATCTTAATTAACGCGTTAAAGTCCCGGCCCTAATATATATATATATATATATATATATATATATATATTAGTGCTGTCAAAATTATCGCGTTAACGGCGGTAATTAATTTTTTGAATTAATTGCGTTAAAATATTTAATGCATTTAACGCATGTGCAGAATGGCCCGCCCCATACGTGCCACCAGTGGCAGCGCCAGGGTATGGCTGGGCTACACCCATACCAAGAAATGGCTTAGCCCCACCATGAAACATGATGTTAAAGTAAGCAAAAGTAGTAAATTGCACAGACAGCCGTTAGTAAGATTAATTTCAGTAGCCACGGTTTTGAAAACTTTTGACACGTAGTGATCGTCCTCTCAATAGAACATCTTTGATAACGGCGTGGTGTTGTTGCAGGAAGTCCCGACGGAGAATACTTTTGCTCTAGTACAGGGGTGCACATAATGGTACACAGGTTATGTGCATAATCTGAAATGCGTACCGTCACGGGTATACATTTATATATATATATATATATATATATATACTCGTTTTTGCATATATATATATATATATTCAAAAATGCATTATATTTCCATGTAAATTACTGCTTTATTTAATTTGTATCTTTTTGCAATTTAACTGTATTTTATTACGGTGTAAAACATTTTGTGTTTTATATTAGATTTTTTGTTTTTTATATATGCACCATGACATCAAGTCAAATTCCTAGAATGTGCAAAGCTACCTGGCAATAAACCTGTTTCTGATTTTGATTCTGATAAAGTGTGGCAATTGACAGTGATAAAGGGATTTGGTTTTCATTAATGGAGGAATCATTTTCTTACTGTATTCTTTCATTTCATTTTATTAGAGGAAGTGTGTAAAAAGCGGTGGAAGTCCCTCAGGGACCGATACAGGAAGGAGAGGATATTAGAGAAGGAAGGGAAAAGGAGCGGGGCGGGGTCTTCCGGGGGATATAAGCCCTGGCGTCTCGCGGCAATCATGAGCTTTTTAAAGCCATTCATGCTTGACCGCGAGACCTCCAGCAATTTCCCCCGGCAAGCCCTGCCTCCATCCACATCCATAGAAGAGGAAGAGGAAGACAGCCTGGATGACAGCATGGAAAGCCAGCCAGCCTACTAGTCATGCTAGTCAGCCAGCCAGCCGGGCAGTCAGCCAGCACAGGCGAGAGTCGCATTCCGGGAGAAAAAGAGAAGGGGAAGGGAGATGTCCCCCTTTGAGGAGAATCTGCTTTTGACCGTAGGTCCAATGCTGGATATGCCACCACCACCACCCCCCCCCACCACCAGTGGTGGAGGAGGACGATGACCTGCTCTTTTTCCGGAGTCTCATGAGGCTGATCAGCACGAGAAAATAGGCTGAGGCTCAGATTGACCATACACGAGGCGGTCCTGGAGGCAGCAGAGCTGGATAATTAATTAATTACATACTGATACTGATCATGTTTTTACACTCATCACACACTTCACTCACCACATTACATAAATAAAAGTTATTTAAAGTATGTTATGGCTATACTGTGTCTTGACTTGTTCATGTGGTTTGTCAGTTGCAACATACCAGAAGCTTCATGTATGTCAATTTATAATGTGCTGTCTTCTGTAATTGTTCAGGTGAAAACCTGTTATAATGTTTATCACTAAAAACAGGACAGAAGGAAAAAGGTTGTTAGTCATATCATAATATCAATTCAGGAAACATGTTTATTAGGAATGGTTGATTTTAAAATGGCTCATTTGGAATATTTGCTTTTTAAAGAAAATATGGGTTGCTCTTAAAAGAGCTTTTGGTTTGGAGACAATGGTGACCCTACACCACTCGATGCTGCCATCCCCGCGAGTCAGCCAGCTCGCTCCTCACCCTCCTCATTGAAATAGGAGCTGAAGGTCTCCCGCAGTTGGATGGATCTGCGTGTGGCATTGTTGGAGCCCATCCTCGGTGCATCACACAGGGTAGGAGTAGCTTCACCCATGGACTTTGCGATAGGTGTGCGTGATGGTCTTCCTATCGAAGTTGTGCAACACACAGGCGGCCTTCACACACAACTCTGTTACCTCTGGTCTGGTGGTGATGACACGCCTGAGCATTCTCCACTGGGATGAGAGGATGCCAAACGCATATTCAACCACCAACCTGGCCCGGCTGAGGCGGTAGTTGAACAACCTCCTTTCAAGCGTGATCTGGCATCCAGAGAACGGACGCAGCAGGTTGTCCAGCAGCGGAAAAGCGTAATCTCCAACGAAGACATGGGGGAGAAGGCCCCGCCGCTCTGCTCCTGGGAAGACTGTGTCAGGTGGTAGCTGCAGACTGCCATCTCGGAGGCCCTCTCCAAAAGCGGAATTCCTCAGGCTCCCACTGTCGCTGCTCATTCCAAAGCCCCCGATATCCACTACCCTGAAGAGGTACTCAGCATCCACGACAGCCAGCAGTACCAAGGAGTAGGTGCATTTGTAGTTGAAGTAGAGGGACCCAGAATTTGCCGGAGCCTGGATCACCACATGCTTCCCATCAATGGCACCAACACAATTGGGAAAGTCCCAACGCTCCTGGAACCCAGCAGCGATGGCTCTCCAGTTGTCCATCTGTGGTACCGGCATGGTCTCCTCGACCAGCGCGGTCCAGATGGCACCCGCAACCTCCTTCACGATGACAGCCACTGTTGCATGCCCGACCCGATAGCTGCATGCTATGGTCCTGTACGAGTCACCGGTTGCCAGGTACCTGAGAAAAAATATATATACAAGATTACAACCTATATTTATTCAGACCCCAAACACACACAGATCACAGACACACATTGATCACAGACACACACAGATCCCCCCCCACACACAGATCACACATTGGTCACAGACACACACACAGACCACAGACACACACACAGATCACAGACACACATTGATCACAGACACACACAGATCCCCCCCACACACAGATCACACATTGATCACAGACACAGACCACAGACACACACACAGACCACAGACACACACAGATCACACACACACACACACAACCCCCCCCTCACATACTGTGTTTACCTAGCTATCTTAATTAATGTTATCCATCTGAACTAAATCAGACTTCATTCATGCATTCTCTCTCCTTCTATACAGAGTCAGATGAAAGAAGTAGTAATACACAAAATGTACCGTAGGCATATGGTGAGTCGCTCGGTGGGTCCGATTGACAAACACAGATGGCTGTCAGCCTTTGTAATCAGTGGACCCACTTTTCCGAGCAACTCGTCGAACACGTCTTTGCTCATCCTGAAGTACTTCTGAAAGAGGTTGTCATCCAGACGGAGCTCTTGGACCAGAACGTGGTATTCCCCCCGTTGCAAACGTTTTCGGAGGATAGGATGTATCTGAACGCGTTCATATTTTGGGTGAACGTGAACTGAACGTAATTGAGAACGCGTTCATTCTCAGCGCTGTATAACGGCATTCAAAAGTGCGTTCATTCTCAGCACTGTATTATAACGGCGTTCAAAAGTGTGCCAGATTTCATATGCCTTTCAGCCGAAAACCCAGTTAAAACACACCATACTGTAAACAGGCTTCAAAATAATGCGGAAAACCACCCAATCTGGCAACAGCAAGCTCCCTGTGACGCGTACGCGCCTGTCACCCCTGGCTGTCGCACTAAAATATACGTCATCAGACTCCTCACAACAAACAATGTGGAACCGCGGAACCGGGGAGCATTGAATGAATTAGTATGGACGAAGCCGAGAGCAGCTGCAGCAGCACTCGCTCAGAGTGAGACTCTACGGTGTCGGCGTATGAGCATTTAAAATAGTTTTATGTTAAAGTCAGTACTGACTCAGACGGAAAAAATCGAACGTTTGCCTGTAAACTGTGTCCGCCCGGTTTGAAAAAGCAAGTCCGTACATCGACGACGTCGACAGCAAACCTTAAACTGCCCTTTGAGAATAAGCACACGACTAGCCTTTCAAGGTATGTGCGAGAAGCGAATAAAAAAGAGAGCCAAAACAGATCCACTACCACCCAAATCCCATTAACATCATACAGGAGCGGCCCTGTTTTCACTGTCTCCCAGCCGCAGCTAGACAACCTGGTTTTGCAGTACATCACTGGAGACCTGCAGCCTTTGAGTAAAGTGGAAAGGCCAGCTTTCATAAACCTAATTAAAGGGTTGCAGCCATCCAAAAAGGTGCCATCAAGAAAAAGAGTACAGACACCGCTAAACAAGCAATTTCAAGAAAACATATGTGAACTTAAATCTGTACTCTCTGACGTTGATGCTGTGTGCACAACAGCATATTGCTGGACAGCTGTGAATAAGTCCTTTATAGGCATCACTATACACTGGCTAAACAAAACTAATGTTTCTGAGAGACACTCTGCAGTACTGGCATGCCGGCGGATTAAAGGAGCACATACAAACGATGTATTGGCAAAAGTATTGTCAGATGTGAACAAAGAATACAAGATCCACAACAAGGTTGTGTGTACAGTAACAGACAACGCTTCAAATGTTGGCATTCAACTGTTTTGGGATGGACATGGCTATTGATGCCGAAGAGCCAGACAGTGGTCAACTTTGATGAAACTGAAAGTAAAGATGCCAATGACACAGATTCAGCCTTTGCTGCCGCCAGTGAGAGCTCAGATGAAGATGACCAGATGGAGCCTGAGCCTCTGTCAGATTTGGATCATCCCTCCCCCCCTCCCCCAGTGGCCAAAGATACAGAAAAAGGTAATGCTACAAAGCAATTTCGAGGGCTGTTTTTGCAAAAGCATCTGCTCTGTGGAACAAGGTTAAGCTTTCGTCGATTCTCACCAGATGGACTCAACTTCATACACAAGTTTGTGGATGTGATGAGGCCTTTGGCACTTGCACTAAACATCCTCCAAGCAGAGAAGAACATCTTTCTCGGGTACCTGCCTGGCTCCAACCATTGTGCAACTGCAATGTCATATAAATGACCTGTTGGATGAGAGCACAAAACCCATTGCTGCAGAGGGTCTCATTACATGCCGTCCCCTCATAAAGAGCATCTTGCAGTCACTGAGCACAAGGCTGGCAGGTTTTCTGGAGAAGAGGGAGGACATACTGTCCACTATACTGGTGCCAAGATGAGGAGAAACATGTGCAGTACAGATTAATGCTGAAAAGAGAATTGCAAACCAACTCTGATGACTCGGATGCAAGAGACTCAGGTCAAACCCAGTCCAGTGGCGAAAGTAACAAGAAAGTTCCTGCAGCTTCATTCTTCAGATTTAACAGAAACCCTCAACCCAAGTGGACACTTATTTGGATGCCCCAACCACAGATGGGTTTGATGAGTACATGCAGTTTCCAAAACTCAAAAGGCTATTCATAAAACACAACACAGCACTGCCCTCAAGTGCTCCGGTAGAGAGGCTCTTCAGCATCGGTGGTCAAATATTCAGGTAGGGATGAGCTGTGATTATATTCCTAATCTAATTATTTCAGTAATTGCCATTTGCCTCAGTACACAATTCCTTTAATACAGATTACTGTTACAATGTTTGCCACAATAATCATGATGTTCAAATGCCTTCTCTTCTTCTTCTTTCTTCTTCTTCTTTCATCTCATTCAGGCCCAGGAGAAACCAGCTGGGAGATGACAACTTTGAGAAGCAGCTGATCTTGAATGCCAACAAAAATATTTGAAGATATATTATTGTTGTGACCTGTTTTTTGGGCTATAGAAGTACAATGTATTGCTAATGTAGATGAGTATATTTGGTGTGCAGAGGTGAGCTGCATAAAAATAACAGTCGGGCATATCTTGTTTTTGTTTTTACAGGAAGCAAGAAACAGCAGATCCACCAGGGAGTGACCAGACCACTGTGACCAGTGACAGAGGATCTTCATTCAGATAAGGCATTTTCAGGATGGACAGAAAGTAGCAATGTCCTTGCCCCTGCACACTTTGACTCTTTTTTTATTTTCACAAATTATTATTTGTGATTTAGTTATTTTAGTTATTTATTTGAACTGTAACCAGTGGTGACAGATCTTCACTCAGTATTTTCACTCACACTGGACAGAAAGTAATTGCAGTACTGTCCATGGGCCTTGGACTCTGACTGACTCTTTAAGTTTTTTTTTACCTCATTCATTTGGGCTGAATATTGCACCCAAGTTGTAGAACTTTTTGTTCTTTGGACAAACAAGTCAGGAAAAAAAAGAATGCGACTGACTTAATGAAAAGAGAATTAATGTTTTAATGTTTTGCACTTTGAATATTGAACTTTGAGGTACAACCTTAGTTTCATACCTCAGCCTGGTTCCTACCTCGTGTTGTGTTCGTACAGAGTTATGTCGGCACATGTTTATATGTTATATGTTTGCACAATGACTACTTTCACTTTTGGTACTTTAAGTATCTTTAGATTATTATACTTAATAAAGACCATTCAAGCAGCATGTTTTTCCTCATGTTTTTGAAAAGTTTTTTTTTACTGTTGAGATGAAAGCTGCAGCTGCTACTAGTGTGGACTGAATGGGCGGCAGCAAAGCGTTATGGAAATGCCAGTATTATGATTGCTGTCTGTGGTTCTATATGGGTTGTGGCAATCATTATGACAAATAATAGCTCGCAGCAACGTATTGAAAAAATAACTATAAATTAGTTCATTTTTGAAACCATGAACTTTAGTTCAACATTTTGAATTATGAACTATGAACTGAACTAGTTCATTTTCAAAATGTGTGAACTGTGAACTGAACTAGTTCATGTAGAAAGTGAACTTTCCCAACACTGGATGTACAACAGCGACGCACACTAAATGGCTTCCTGCGAGACAATGTATACACTTTATGCAACCTTGCACACACACTTCTTGCCCTTGCTACAACACCGGCATCCATTTTAGCAATAGTGGAGAAGAACCGGGTTGTTTTGCTTTGTATGTCCGGGGCGGGACATTCATGTGATTGGTTGTTGGTCGCGGTGCTCGAATAAAATCCCCAAGCTTCAGACACGCCCAGCTCCAAGCTTTTTTTGAAGCTGTAGTGTGGACGGGCCGCTAATTTCCTCCACTGGCATTATTCATTGTATACTCCATGGGGTAAAAATGCAAGGATCACTTCTTCAGTCTTGAGTATATTTTAGGATTATGATAATTGGAAAATACATATGTACCATACAAAATGACAATGTGTGTAACCAGGGTTTTCATTTGTTAACTTTATTTACTAAACAGCATAATTATTCTCTGCAATATCAAAACAATCAGCTGTAAACAGCAGCTCTACACACAATACGGCGGCAACCAAAACAAGGAACACCATTTTGTATTACACTACACACCACAGTAATTCACACTTAACATAAAAGAAGAAGTGTAACCCGCAAAGGCAACTCTTTGAACTTTGAACTTGAGAAGGATATTAACAACATAAAAAATCTTACTTTAACATTTTATTTCAATCAGTGATCCAGATCCAGCAAAGTGTAACCATTTTTTAGTCCCACTCACTGCCATTCCTAAGCATTGCAAGGAACTCATCTAACCCCACCACATGGACCAACGAGTCAATGCTTGATGGTCCCCTGCATTTGAGACAGTGTGGTGAGGTTTGCAACCACTACTCCATGCAGATCCTGCAGCCGATCAATACAGAGCAGCAGGGGCTTAGGACAGGATGATCCATTGTTTCTTTGTGTTACAAAGAAAAAAATAGGTTTGTCGGGTGTTTATATAATTGATTGTCAAACATCAATTACAATATCAGATTCAAATTATTGTGCTAAATTATAGTTGTAGATTAGTGTTCCTTGTTACAATGAAAAATGTGTTTTCAGTGCATCATTAAAAAGTGTAAAGGTCACACAACTCATAAGATTGAAGCATGATAGCATAGCAGTGGTCATTTTTTCTAGGTATGGTCCCAGGTTTGACTAAAATCCATAGCTGGTCAAGTATTTCAAATATGACATGCTTAGAGATGACAACAATTGGTAAATTATAAAAATAACAATAGGTCAATTGTAAAACTTTTCATTAAATACACGTTTTTATTTTATTCACCTCTGCAGATGCTGCAGCGAAAGGTATCCTTCAGGATTTGGCTTTGCAGAACCTGCTGGTGATGGGCTGCAAGTTGGCGTAAAGATGCTGCAATTTGTGGTAGGGAGTCAGCAGCCAGAATGACTTCTTCTACTTTGGATTGTATCAGATCCAAGGACCCAGCTTCACTGCGGCTGCAAATATTTTGAAACAATATAGCCAAGAGTATGTCATTCCAAAACACGGTATTTTAATTAATAAATATATTTTTTAAAAGAGCTTTTTGATACAAATCTGTTTATTTCCAAACTGAATAACTGTCTTTCCGTCTTTTGTGTACAACCTGGTCCACCAAGAGCCAGAATTTTCCGGGTCGCTGCTTTCCAAAATGTACTACCTTAAATGAGAAATTAGTAGAGGAATTTAAAAGTTACATTCAGATAGCATCAAAGTCCAAGTCAGCTTTATTTTTAAAAAGTCTACATGTGTTATACATACAGAAATCTGGAGATACCGTTTCCCGCAGTCCCACAGTGTGACATATACACATATGTGGGGTGGTTAATGCATTTGGTGATGTAGCCTATGTTTGCTAGAGTAAGTGTAGCAAATATAATGTATTTACATTCAATATAGCAAAGATATCATAATAAACTGCACAAATATATATTATATAAAAACGATTAAGTGTTCAACACGCATGTCAATTAAGCGTATCATCAGATATATAAATGAATATTTGACATTAACTCATTATAACATACCTATAGATGCGCCGACCCTAGTAAGGATCACATCCCTTTTTACAATCACTGCTTCTTCCTCCTTAAAGGAAATGGGAATGGTGTCTGTTGTTCTTACAACACCTCCATTGAAATCCCCCAGTCGAATGTTCCAATTGAAAAAAGGAGGACACATATCTGTCACAAAGAGGGCTTGATTCAGAGGATGTAGGATTGGTGAATGTGAGTATAATAAATCTGATGTGCCTCAAGTGTGCGCCGACAGCTTAAATTCTCATGTCTTGAGTACATTTTTCACCATCCATCCTCTAAATGTGGTTAAATTGACTTTATAGATGCTTTCACAAAAATTACATGACTGTAAAAGCATTGTATTTCTAATGTTTTTTTAAACAAGATCTACCACTCATACCTACTTAAATTGTTAGACTATTGACAGTTTGAGCTATCACACATTTTATTATTAACAGTTAAAAATCAAACCGTTGATACAATACAAATTCTTCCTGAAACATGAATGAGGTTGTCACCATGAACAGATGGCCATTAATGGCACATGAAATGTGGAGATAATTTGATAAAAACAATAAAGCCATCCCTGAAAAAACGAACTGATGCGTGAGAGCCTTATCTAATCGAGATTGTTTGAATTGATGATTATTAATATTAGAAGTAATTATTGTGCGTATATTTTAGTTTGGTTAACATTATTGGTTTCAATTACATTTGGAACACAGGCACAGCTGATTGGGGTGCTGGAGGAGCAAAGGCACGACCAGAGGCTGCTGTAGATGTCGTTGGCCTGTTTTGGCGAAAGCCAAAATGAGTTGGGGGCACAGTGTCATTAATGGCGGTTGAATTTGTGCTGATGTCACCACCATATACTGTGAAGACTTCTGCCTCGCTGCCATAAGGCAGTTTAAAGTTCCCGTTATCGGCTGGGAAAATGCAGCGACTTCCTTCAGCCGCTAAATAAACTGTTGAAACATTCACCTAAAAAACAGGAATTGAAAGTGTCAATTCTCTAGTAGGCATTAGGCAATATGGTTGACAGTCCATCAAATAAACAAATATATAAATGAATCTCTTCATTTAGCCCCACATCCCACCTTTCTACAAAAAACGTTACATTTGAAATGTGTTACATGTGTTAATGTCATAGTTAACTATGCCTTACAAATCAGTAACAATATTAAGTAGGAACTTTGAGAGTTGTGCTCTTAGACTTCGTGTTTATTAATTTGTTATCTTATAAGCTAACATAGGCCTAATACTATTTATTAATTTGTTAGCTTATACGCTACAATAGGCTAATACCACGCTTTTGTTTTGAAATCACTTCCGTCAGTTTTGCCCCGCCCCCCGTTGCACTGACCATTAGACCATTCAGTAGGGTAAAAAGCAAAAAGGCCTCTCAAACGCTCTTCTGTTTCCGTGTTTAATAAAGAAAAACAATTGGACGGTAGAGACACGGATTCTCGTGGATCTCCCATTTTTGCTTGTGGATCGTCTTTTTACACACACGATTTTGAGACATATTTTCCGCCAGTCTCGGCTAAAAGTCACTCGGCTATTTTCGGAAACCACGTGATGGCCTGCTGATGACGACATTTCCGCATGATTTCAAAGTAAAAGCATGATGGTTTGTTTAATGCGCTGTTTTTTTAATGAACGTTAGATGCATTCTTTATCACCATCATCATTATGTTATAGTGATACAGTTAGTTTGTGTTAGTTTATTGGTTCAATACAGCATATATCGAACACATGCATTGATGTTGAAGTACAGGCTATAGCCTACGCCACTTTCGGGTCTCGGGGGGGGCAGCTGGCAGCCTAGAGATAACTCTTTTTTCAATGTTTGTGTATTCAGTCAAGCGGGTCAAAGTTACAAAGCACTTCACATCTTATTAATCGGCCTAATTTTAACTTACCAGTGCAGTACTGCACACTCTGCCGCCTATTCTGGATTTGTTTATTGTGCATTCTGTAGACTCGTATTTCTGTTTGAATTACAAAATGGACATCAGAAATTGTCTTAAAAGGTCTAAGGATTTATTAAAACGAAATAGCTATGAAAGAACTGCAGCCGATGCAGCTGCTAACCCTAACCCTGCACCTGCCGTTGCAGCAGCACGCCTTAATGTCACAAGCTTGACCTCGGCAAACCCCGGGGCTGAGTTAGCGAGCCCAAGCCTTGACTCATCAAGGCGGCCGCCACCAACGCTGTCCTCCGAGGCACAGCTGTGCTCATACCATCACCACCTGCATTGCCACACCCTGTACCACACCCGTCAGCATCCTCCTCCTCCTCCTCCTCCTCAACTACAGACACTACCTTGCAGCACATCAACAGGTACTATTGGGCCAGCAACCGCTGATCAGGTGATCTTGGGGTTAATAAACCCAACCAGGTGAAACTGGATCGTTATCCAGGGAGATTGTTTTAAGGAAACAAGCGCACTTTTGCCACTGCATGGTACAACAACAGACCATGGCTTGAATATTCGTTAAAAGCAGACGCAGCCTTTTGTTTCCCCTGTAGGCAGTTTAAAGTAAATACGTCTTCATCTGATGCGGCTTTTACTGTCAAAGGTTTTTGCGACTGGAAACACGCATTACAGACTGATAAAGGACTGCTAAGGCATGCCGCATCAAAAGAACACATTTCATGTGAGAGTTTGTGGAGAGAGAGACAGCTATGCGAGGAAACAAATAAGGAAATTAGTACTTTGGTGCACACAGATCAGCTGGCACGGAACCGTTATTACGTGTTAGCTGTCGTTGATATTATAGCTTTTTTAGCTGTCAACCAACTCCCTCTCGGAGGTGCACGATTCACTCCACAGCATGTCCGAGTCAGGCAGTGGGCTCTTCCTATCACTGTTTGAGTATACGCTACTGTTAGAAATTAAAATCAATGTTTTATGGCATAATGTACCTTAAACATACCGTCAGTTTAAATGCTATTTTATTCTGGAAAAACCCGGAAGTTCTCAATACTAAGCTTTTATTCTGAAAATCCGTCATGACGACATCCGGGACTACCGCCCTTTAGTATCATTAAAGGGGCTATTGACGCCGTTAACATGTATTACATATAATGTTATGAAAGAGATAAGGAGGAGAAAAGGCATGTGGAAGTAAGCAATGAATGTAAAATGTTGAAATCCTCTGTTTAACGCGATATCGGACACAGGAGAACGAGGGGGGAAGTCCCCTGCGTCACTACAGCTCCCAGAGAGGAGGAGCGAACAGCCAGCAAGCGGGAAAGACGAATGCTTGTGAGCTCTCTTCTGCACGGCCACCAAGGGAGAGGGAGCTGCAGCCTTACTCTCCTGTTCGGACAATATTCTGTTTGTGACATTATCACGCTTTTTATTAATTAAAGTACCAATTTGAACCTTCTCAGAGACTCCATTTAGTCTCCTTTTAAACTTCTGTCCTGGACGCTAGAATAATCACACACAGATAACAATTGGGACCAAGCCGACGTGATTCTGGCAGACTGGGAGAGACTATCCAGCCAGCTGTGGCCTGGACCCGGAACGCAATCGTCTGACACACAAGAGATCTCAAACAATCGGTGAGAAGAAACCCGTTAAATCAAATTCTTCAATAGTTTATGCAGGAAAATCTTAGGACTGTGTGTTGGACTGCTGCTTCCGGTTCCTGAAAATAGCTGGGAAATTAATGTTAAAACAACCAAATTTAATGACAACAATCATATAACACGAGGCGTTACTTTGTCACAAGCAGGGTAAGTCCAATTTACTTATTTTTCTTATATCTAACCCTGCATGCTATTCGTTTGTCTGTCATTACATGTCGGCAAGAGGCTAATCGCTCCAATATAGTGTTCTTTCGTTACGTTTTAAGTTAACGTGAATAGCGTGTGGCTATTTAAACAAAAGAACAAAATCACAGTGGAAGCTGAGATTATTGGATAGAGTGTTTGTATTATTTTTAAAAGTCCTTTGTGTGATTTAGCAATCATTTCAATTGCGTTTGTTGTTACGTTTTAAGTTAACGTGAATGGTTGGAGACTATTTAAACAAGAACGCAGTTGATTGAGTGTTTAGAGAACTAGTGAGGCTTTTTTATAAAAAAGTCCTTTTCGAGGAAAAGGCCTGAAAGTTTTGAAACTTTCAGTGGTTGTTTTCCTGTTTTCAAACAGACATTGCGTGTGGATTACGATGAGAAGTGCGACATTCGTGCGTTAGTTAGACGATATTCTGCTGATTGTGTTTGATTTGCGTCTTAATTTGTCCCAACATAGCGTGTTTAAACAGAGGAGATAACCATACTGGCTCTTAAAGTCAAAGAATTACGTGCATGGATAGAGAACTGTGACGTAAGGGTATGAGGCCCATTTATAAATTGTACATTAAATAGAAATGTTATTTTAAACTGCATTGTTGTTTTGTGTTGAGAATATATATATATATATACTCTCCGCAGTGGGAGCCACGAGGTGTTGTAAAATCCCTTTGTTCTTCAGGTCAAAGGTTGGAAAAGTTGCCATCTTGTTTTGCCAGCATGTTTACAATGAATCACACGGCAGTCGCCATTTCGTGAAATGCTAATTGAAGAAGTGAGACTGTTTGCTTTTACCCAGTCCTACTCCTCCTTGAGAAGGACAAATCCTATTTCTTTGCAAAGTTGGAATTATAAAATAGATAGGTTATTTTACCATGGGAAGTTTGGCATTCATCTGATATTGGAAGTTTTTTCTGCTTGAATTGACGTTATTGAAATATTCCAGTTTGCAAAAGTGTTTTGGCGATTATGTGCTGTGTCGTTTTAACCAAGTTAGGGAAGTTATTCTTCCCTAGTGTAATTCTCTTTCTATTTTTTTAGAAAAGAAAATAAGTTTTTCTTAAATACAGGTTAGTTTTGCAATAGTAAACCATAGTGGATTAAGCTGGAAATTACAATTCTGCTGGTAGTACAGAATTATTACACAGAGGAAACACTCAATAGCATTTTGAAGTCTAATTCTGAAAGTGTTATAAATACACACATGCTTCATCGCCGAGATAGAATTGCAAGTGGTTTCTAATTATAAGATAAAACACTTTATATAATACTCTTTCAAATAAGCAAACAAATGTATTGAAGCTAACACAAATTATGACATTTACATAATTCCAAACACTTCGGAAAGTGGAAGATTTTCACCAGATTTCTAATTTTCATCTTTCATAGTCAAAACCATACACTGTACACATTTTTATTTTTAGTATTTCAGATTTAAACATTTGCATAATTTTTATCTTTTAATTAACTTTATTTAAATAAAAAAAAAGAACAGATTTAACAATTCTGATGATGTAGGATATTTTGAAGGAATACAAAGGTACTAGTCAGAGGACTAGTGCTTTGATCATTCGAATAGTTAGAGAACATGTCACCGAAAGAAACTAAGATGGGACTAGATGCAGAGCCAGGCTCAACTGCAGATATCACGGGAAGGGTAAAGATCAGATCAGATGCTACAACAGTTCCAAAATTTAGACAGAAGACATGGAACCAAATAGAGAAACTGTTGGAACAGTGGCAAACAAGAGGACTGGTTCCAGCAGATGATCAACCTGGACCAACAAAAGCCCATAGAAGAGCAGTACTCGACTATGAGCACGAACAATGCCTACAACAGCTAACTATATGGAGAGAAGCTGAAGAAAGATTTATAAGAGTTACAAGTCTGATACTCCATCTGGAATATGCCAGCCTATTGGCACACAGCATACATGTGGTCCAAGTAGCAGGCCTGCCAGTGAGGGAAGACATAGCAGAAAAAACCAAAGAGGCTCCAGTTATCCAAACTCCGAAGCTGTATCTAAGCCTGGCCGAAGTCCCTCCTCCCTCCCCGAATGTTGGTTCTGTAGGAGAAGTCCTGCAGTTGGATGGAGTCTCCATGAACAAACATCTCAAAGAATTGGAGTATGAAGTAAGAGTGCTAACCAGTCAATCAAAACACCTGATAGAAGAGAACATACGATTAGAAGAAATCACAGAAGAAAGACAAACACAAAAGACAGAAATGAAAGCACTACAACTGAGACTCTTGAAGATGCAAAAAAGCTGAGAAAGATACCGAAGCTATTAAAAACAAGAAAGCGGCAAGGCAAATGGCAGCTACTTCAGGGATGGCCATAGAACCAGAGAAGGCAGGTCAGACACCTCAAACAATTCAAGCTCGGGAGGTGCCAGAGATGCAGGTGCAGAATCAACAATTCCAAGGAAGACAAAGTGGCAGAGGAGGAAAGCCACGATCAAGACGAAGAACAGATGAAGGCTGCTACAAATGTGGTCAGCTGACACATTGGTCCAGAGAGTGTCCGCAGAACATTGCACCAAACAACGGCCCTCCATGCAGATACCCCGGGGAGGTTTACGACGGAGGCATGATGTCAAAGACGAACAGGGGTGCCAAACATGACCCAAATGCCACTGACACCCTGGTATCAACCACAACAATGAGGAAGCTCAAAGGACCAGACCACCAGGTGATGCATCTTCAGCACAAGGGTATTTTGAAATCCAACTACATTGAGCCATATCTGTCACCACAGGAGGGAGAGGTTTAATGTAAAACATGACAGTGAGTAGCATATTGCATTTACACAAAGCATAAAACATAGTAGAACATTTAGCAGACTATTTTTGTAATTATGAGAAGGAAAGAGATTACGAGTGATGTTGTTCCCCTACACAGAAAACTATTGTGTCCACACAGCTAGTGAGGTCAAGACGATGGGTTTCCACCCAAAAAATATGAAGACGGAAACCTAGTACTCGTCCAAGACGGAGGATCCTTACCTCCTGTTTACACCGACTGCAGTTCAAGGGGTGGCGATACACCAGACGTGGAGCTGTTGAGACCTAAAAACAGAAACTCGATTCTGCTGTGGTGAAGTCTGGCTACAAAGGGAGGTGTCCGATAGGGTCGCTTGTCTCAAACCAGTGAAGAAGTCAACAAGAACCCAGCAGAACTAGAGAGTGACTGTTGGCGGGAGAACAGTGACAGAGCGACAGAGACTGGCCCAACATTCTCCAGCCAGTACATAGATAGACCCCGTCAGAAGACCGGGGCTGTGTTTAAAGGGGAACTTCATTTATTGTTAGTAGAAGTGTAGTTTTTTAGTCAAACAATTATGTGATTTATGGAGTCAGATTACATTATTTCTCATAAACACAATTTTATAATCGTCTGAAATATCGGTTTTAAGGCAATAAGCTGCAGATTAAATAACATAACACTGATTGAGAGCTTGGATAAAGAAGTTGTAGGGTTTTTACAACAGTTTCAAGAATCAGTTTTTATTTATTTATTCTTGAGTGACTTTACTGATTTATAATGTAGTGCGTAAGGCAATATCTCATTTTGAGTGAGGGGCACCAGCCCTCCATGCATGGCACCCTCTGTGAGAATAGTTTGTATTTTCCCTCTAGTTTGGAGAAATATTATTTTATTATATGTTTGTTCAGCAGTATCAACCAATCCTCTAATACTAGAATTATTGAGACGCATTAGCGACACCAGGGGTATTGTTGTCGCAGCAACAATGATGCATAATACCAGGACAAAAGCCATTCCTGAAACAAGTAAACAATTTTTTTGTGCTAATGGCACATTTGAGTGAATGTTTTTATACCATCAGAAAGCCATACATCATATGATATATTGTGTACACCTTATGGCTACACAGAGAAGTTATATTTATTTTGTGCAACGTTATGGGTTTTACATGTCCTGTGCAGAATAGGGTAATCATTGCAATATTGATTGAGCATGTTATGCTCAAAGGAGGGAGTGACATGATTATGCAGACATGTTGATTTCAGTGACGTTGTAGTTAATGAATCATAACATCCATCCATCCATCCATCTTCTCACGCTTATCCGTGGTCGGGTCGCGGGGGTAGCAGTTCCAGCAGAGAGCCCCAAACTTTCTTTTCCCTGGCAACATCAACCAGCTCTGACTGGGGGATCCCAAGGCGCTCCCAGGCCAGCGAAGAGATATAATCCCTCCACCTGGTCCTAGGTCTACCCCTTGGTCTCTTCCCAGCTGAACGTGCCTGGAACACCTCCCTAGGGAGGCGCCCAGGTGGCATCCTAACTAGGTGCCCGAACCACCTCAACTGGCTTCTTTCGACGCGAAGGAGGAGCGGCTCAACTCCGAGTCTCTCCCTGATGACCGAACTTCTCACCTTATCTCTAAGGGAGACACCAGCCACCCGGCGGAGGAAACCCATCTCGGCCGCTTGTATCCGCGATCTCGTTCTTTCGGTCATGACCCATCCTTCATGACCATAGGTGAGGGTAGGAACGAAAATGGCCCGGTAGACAGAGAGCTTTGCCTTCCGGCTCAGCTCCCTTTTCGTCACAACGGTGCGGTAAAGCGACTGCAATACCGCTCCCGCTGCTCCGATTCTCCGGCCCATCTCACGCTCCATTGATCCCTCACTCGAGAACAAGACCCCGAGATACTTGAACTCCTTCACTTGGGGTAAGGACTCATTCCCTACTTGAATCATAACATGTATTTAATAATAGGTCACATAACGACAAAAGATATGCTGAAGCTTGGGCCTCCTCCAAGGAGGGAGTATTCCAGTTTTAAGATATTTGATGAATAGAAGTGATGAATATGTCAGAACTCTGAGTAATATTATCCAAGTTTTGTCTGTACATGCTGGGAAAGCTACAGAGATACCAGACGAGACTCCAGAAGAGACTGCTGTTCGGCCAGGTGATTGGGTGAGGGTGAAAGTTCACAAAGTGAGCTGATCCCGGTGGACGGAACAGTGAGAAGTTGAAATGAACTTCACACGCGCTCCGGTTTAAAGGTAAAGAAAAAGGAGCAAATTGACACCACCTCACACATTGTCACCCTTCACCGGCAACTTCCAGAACATTATTGGGAGTTAGGACTGATTTGGCAGAGCTGGAACAAAACGATAAATAAAAATAAGATAAAGATAAAAACAGCTCAAAAGACGAATTGTCTATATATTTTTATAGATTGTACACTAAAGTGAAAACCTATTTTTTTTGTTTTACATCTGAAAAAGAGTCCAATTTTCGTATACGTTATTATAGTACTCATTATTTAAATTCTGTAACTGACACAACCAGAGAGAAAATTGAGATGATGTCAAGAACAAAGCCAAACCAATTGTGGGGTCCCCTAGGGATAAGAGTTAGAATAGCATTGTTGATTGTGCTCATTACACTTGGCACCTTTTTGGTTGGATGGGGAGTACAATAAGTAAGACATGATCCATTAGTTCACTCATAGAGAATGGACAACCGACCGGTGACCTGAGCACAATTATTGAAAATGATTACAGTAGAAACAGGCTACTAGCCCACAAATACAGCTTTGTACGTACAAACTCTATGAACAAAATTCCCCAGCAGATTGTGGCGACATTGCAGATATGTCCAGTCACAAAAGTTACTTAAAATATGGGGACGTTATTTTATTGTGTGTGAAATATGTGGTGCTTGAAACATGTAGGTATTTTTAATTTATAGAAGAAAATGGTTTCCTGAAAGAGTTATTTGGCGTAGCCATGTTACAGTGGGTGGAAACAATGTTTAGGGATAGACATGAATTGGGTTTAGATGGCATTAGATGGCAAGGTAAGATTAGGAAAAATAGTGGAAAGGATTGGATATATTTTACCTCAGTTTGTTAGAATTAGTTATAGGTAATGCGTCCCGAGATCTCTCTCTCTCTCTCTGCCTGTCAGACTGCTACGACCCCATCTTCAGACAAATGACCTCACCACAGGAGACTCCTCCTCCCCCTCCTCCATCGAACAGACAGAGAACCCGAGCTGAACAGACAGACCTGAGGCATCCAGAACCAGCTCCGCCTGAGGCATCCAGAACCAAACCAGCATGCTGACAAAGAGGCAAACTCATCTGTTCCTAAATCAGGACACGAAGTTGCAAACTGAGCCACGAGATTTGGCACAAAAGCAGAGTGTGGGACATGAGAGCGGAATACGCCCTCCATGCAACAGCGTAGAGACTGAAAAGGAGGAGATGAAATGCAAAGCAGTTGGGCCACTGAAAAGAGTTACAGCGAGAGGATCCAAGAGCGGATGGACTGAGAAGACAGGACGGAGGAGTTGGCACCGGCCAGCAGAACCTGAGGGGGTCGTGGCTAGACGACCAGAGGGGGAGAGAAGGAACACGGGAGTGAGTGAGTTTACACATAAACACACTTATTAGAAAATAATCCTAAAAACACACTGAGGGTGGAACATATTATTCAATCTTTTCATCATATAAACAAATTATTCTTCTAGAGATTCTTATTCATGTGAGAATTTGGGGAAGATTTAATTTGTTACAATATAGAAAGCAGACAAATCTTTATTTGAATGGAATATGTTAAAGGTAGAGCTAGAACTAAGCCAAAGAAGGTATTCCAATCTAGAGTATTGATGTCTCCATTGTAGCATGGATATTACCTCAGGAGAACTGTTAAGGTGGAAACAACATTTGTTTGTCGAACCAGATGTAGAGTTTTAAAAAGACACTAGGCAAAGAGCGATTGCAAATTTTAATTTTGAAAAACTAGTATAATTGGGAGTACTACATACGGGGCCTTGGATCACTCATTTAATGGTGCATATTTTCAACAACAAATATCGTTTAGGGAGAAGGGGTTGCTCAACCCACCCTGCAGAAATAATTATTGGTGGAAAAGTTTCCTCACAAAATGTCATATTCATTACCGGCAGAACTGTGTGCACACTGCACAGCGCTGCAGCATGTATGTGAGCGAGAGAGAGATGCAGTGCCAGCGTGTCTGTGGGGCCCTGCCCCCGCACACAGATGAGGGAGAGAGATCTCTTTTAAAATATATTGAAAGTTAGAAACGGAGATGGTTAGATAAAATGTGCAAGATAAAGTTTATGTAGCATTTCTTTATTGTCAAAATGATGACATTTATAACGGGATGAAATCAAAGTGAATGGCCTGCTGCTGCTGAATGCATGGGGCAAGTGACTGGAACAAGTTTTAAAAGTTATTACATTGTTTCAGATAATAATAATAAATAATAATAATTCATTCTATTTAGGGACGCCTTTCAAAGCACCCAAGGACACCTTACAATTCATAACATATTCCAAGGAAAGGTTTTAAGACAGTACAAAGAATGCAGTCCGGGTGATGTTTTTTATGTGGGGTGCAGATGAGAGAGCTATCCAGAATGACACCAAGATGTTGTGTTTGAGTTATTGATAAGCCATGAAAACAGTAAAATAAGTGTCTCCTGTGCACCAAAACATACCCATCTGTTATGGAAAAAGAAGTATTCAAAAAGTAATCTGAATACTATTTACAAAATTCTGGGCTATATAAAAATCGCTGGCCCGCGATAATGTCTATTGGTTACATTTCGGCCCTTGGACAAATGTAGTTGGTGATCCCTGCTCTAGCCAATCAAACCGCTGCTTGTGTGTCAGGCGGGAGATTCATGTGATTGGTTGTTGGTCGAGTTTCAGACACGCCCGCCGGCAAGCTTCAACGCACGCCGCTGTATGGACGGGCCGATAGGCTACATTAAATGTTATACTATTCATCATGTCCTTTCTACTGTATATGCATATATTCCTGTCAATTGTTTTCATTTGTATTTAATGTTGTTGTGTTTATACTTGTTTCCACATATTTCACAATTTGGGATGAATTAAGTATCTATATGTCTATCTATCGACATCCATCCGTCTGTCTGTCTGTCTAGTGTCTACCATACCTACCTACATAGGCTACCTACCTATCTTGTTTTGTTTGGAAATATGTTGTCATTGTATTGCTCTTTACTGGCACATGCAGAGCACAGGACTTTACATTGTAAATATAATATCAGTCCTATAATATTTGTTTCTAACATATCATTTGCAAGTGTTTAAACCAAATGTGGGATACTGATTTCATAAAAAGAAAGACATTCAAGATTGTCATATTTTATTATGTAGGATACAGGACTGGACTGTAGTCAAGTAAACTTACTTTACTTATTAGTATTTTCATTTTATGGATTAAGAGGGAATTATTCTTACTTTTTACTTCACTTAATTTATTCGACAGCTTTATTTAATGTTATGATTAGATGGTTTTGCTTGGACCATCCTTTGCAAATACATAGTCACAATGCTGGAAACAGCGCTGCTTCTCTGAGAACCGTAGATAATCACGAGAATATAATGTATTGGTGTATTATTAAACTAGCAAACAGTATTAAAAGCACTACAAAACGTTTCGTCAACATTAACCATAAACATCTACATTAGTGAAATGACACATACACATTAATGCAGCTATATAATCAAAACACATACAGAGAACCTTTTAAAAGCATAATGAGTACCATCTATCTTTATATATACTAACTGGCACACACAAACACGAGCACATTTCCCCCATTTTATCTTCACTCCACTGGCTGCCCGTTCATTTGAGGATTCATTTTAAAACTCTTATATTTACTTTTAAAGCCCTGAATGGCCTGGCCCCGCCGTACCTCTCTGAGCTGTTCCACAGCTACACGCCAACTTGCACTCTCAGGTCAGCTGAACCGTAGGGGTGCAACAACTAATCGACTTAACCGATTAAAATCGATGACCAAATTAGTTGCCAACTAATTCAGTCGTCGATTCGTTGGTGACGTCATCACGTGCGTTTTACGCGCCGTTAAGCTACAACGTTATTGGTACTGGAGACATTTACAAAATATATGTCATGTATTATTGATACAAAAACATTATATCGCAGTCTTAGTGTGGCCAGCTCGTTTATAATATGTAAAAAGACAAACAAATGCGTCTATGATGTATTTTCGATCAGACGAGATCTCTCTCCCTGGTCTGTGTGGGAGGGGGCGGGGCAGTTTACACACACGCGGCTGCTACATGTAGCAACACACTGCGGAGGTGGCGGAGAGAACGCCGCTCCGAGGTGTGGTTAAACTTGACCCATCTTGTTGCTCGTTGCCAAAAGTGCAATAAGAGTTTAGCATGTCAGGGCGGTAACACGAGCAATTTGTCTAAACATTTAGCAAAAGTGCTCCACATTCAGATGGAGGAATGCACCGGGTTCCACTGCCTTTCTAGCAGCTCTGGAGCCCCATCCACGAGTAACGTTTCCACGTCAGGTGTTATGTATGCTAGCAGCAACACACGGAGTTAACTACATTATATAAACATGGGGTAATGATTTGAGGTAACTGAATTCGTGAGTTTGTTAAAGTTTCAGCTATTCTGTTTACAGTTCTGTCTTCACATTATTTATTATTTGCTAAAACACTGTTGTTTCTTTTGATGTGAAATATTATTTATTTAATTTAAATGAAAAGCAATGTTCATGTTGTAAACAATTTATTTAGTTAATTTAATAATATGTATTTTTTAATCAAGTATTCATTTTTATTGTCTTCATTGTTAGTTTCCACATGCCTAAAACAACCTCAAGCTAAATCTAAAAGTTGATGGCTAAATAAGAGCGTTTGAGAAATTGTGCAAGGCATAATAGTCCGAATAGTCGATTAATCAATCGACGATCAAATTAGTCGTTTGTTGCAGCCCTACTGAACAGTTGCCCTAAGGGTGCCAAAAACAAAGTCTAAGCGCAGAGGGGACCGTGCTTTCTCTGCTGCCGCCCCTAAACTGTGGAACGATCTGCCCTTGCTCATCAGACAGGCTCCCACACTGACTGCTTTTAAACCCACCTCTTCTCCTTGGCATTCAGAAACAAGTAGATTGTTGCTTTTCTTTGCTTTCAGTGGTTTATTGTTTTTATTATATGGCTGTTATTTTTTTTTGTAATTATTATGTTTATTCTGGTTTTGTTTTGTGTTTGTATCTTGTATTTATATTATGTTGTGTGAGCTTATCTCTCTGTACAGCACTTTGGTCTGAAGGTTTTTAAAGTGCAATATAAATAAAGTTGGATTGGATATGATATGATATCTACCTACCTACGTTATACAACTGGAATTAATAAATGTGGAAATACAAAAGCACCCTGAAATAAATATTATATACATTCAAAATATATTAAAATTAAATAGGGTTTCAATGTGTATAGTGTTATCCGTTTAGAAAAGACACACGTTGTCTTAAACTCGAGTAACTTACTTGAAATGCTCTTTCAGATCAAATACACAAACACATTAATGCAGCTCTATAATCAAAACACATATAAAACCTTTAAAAGCATAATGAGTACTTCAAATATAAGTCCATGTTGCTCATAGTACTTACTTTACTCAAAGAGCCTGTGACATCATCCCAACAACTGTTGTGCAATGAAATATTGGGCTACTAGTAATCTCGAACCGTCAGTTTAAAAAAGAAAAAGCGATACCGTTCCGTTAAATATCAATAATTTCGAACATCGCGGGAAATTCCTTCGACTCATTTTGAAGTTTTGGGGGAAGCCGGAAGTGACGTCAATGCGGGAACGCTTCACTGTGCGGCGAGAGAGCCAAACACGGACAAAGTGTGTTGTCATGCGTAGAAATGGTGAATTACTGAGTTTTTGGCACGTTAATAACGTTTTAATGAAGTTGACAACAGTATATTCATATTCGTCAGTGCTTTCATGTCAATTCGGCGAACATAAACATAAATGATCGTGGTGAAGATGATGATTACATTAGGATTACAAATCGGTAGTGAGAGCTGCTGAATTTCCTCCCGTAGGATGTGATATAAAAACAAATCGATTATTTTTGTAGTTGTAAACTCAAGTGGATGAAACTACATTTATTAGTAGTTTCATGTCAATGCGGCGAACATATGATATATTAAATGATCGTGAGGATGATGATTAAAAATTGTTTGTTTGTGCCGGTCTGCATTTCCTGATGAGAAAACAAACCGATGCTTTTTGTAGTTGTAGTACACCAACATGGATTAAACGTGTGTTTTTTTACCACAATGTTGGGGAAATTAATGGATAAAATGCACGGATTATTATTATTCCCACTCCGATCGGGACACTAGATCCACCGTTTCCCCGCAGCGAGGCTCCCCCCGTTGACAGTTTACGTGGGCTGGGTGCAGTGGCGGACTGGCCATCGGGACAAATCCCGATGCGCCGGTACCGAAGTGGGCCGGTCGGATAAGTCACGAGCACATCCCCATAGGCGGCGCGTGAGGCTCAGGTTTGGGAAGGCTAAATAACTTATTTTACCTGACGCTGCCCGCCTCCGGCGTCTATAAAAAAGAGATCAACTCAGTGTGCGGAGTTTAAATCTCTCAAGTCATATTACAGGATAAATGAAATACAGTTTAAACTGCCGTATGCAGAGAAGACGCCGACGTGTCGCACTTATCATTCATATCACACTGATATCACATCATCAATCAGATCATCGATCATATAATATCACAATGTATGATATATTTCCGTATCTGGCCGTGCAACACTCACAGTGTCACATACTGGATGCAGAAGTATTATTTTAAGCAATACATTATGTTGACGAAACACTCGAGACAAATGTTGTTAAAGTCAGATCCACTCGTGTCTTAGACGTGAACGCGCTCTCAGCTGGAGAGAGAAACCCTGGCTTGATTTACCGAGTTGATAAACCAGCGTCGTAGAACCGCTGAGCGAGATCTCGTTTGTTAGTTTGTTGTTGTTAGTTTGTTTGTTCCATATCCAGGGTCTGTTGAACTGGATTCGTAGTACAGGGCACATGTGGCTACCAGCGCTAATGTCAAAGACCCAGACATTATACATTATATTTGTATTTTACCAGGATGCAGTGACACAAATATTTACATATTTACATTTACTATCTACAGCACTCGCCGCCCCTGACATCCCCCGCTCCTCCCGTTGACAATTTACTAGCGGTACCGAAGTGGGCCGGTCGAGAGTCCCGGGATAATTTTTAGTCCCAGTCCACCACTGGCTACATGACCGCCCATATTGACGCACCTAATTCCTAAACTTCTAACAGATACAACATAAACCGATCCTTCAGCCTCATGAGCTCTCAGACACGTTCAAAATTAAACTGTCATCGCTGTCTGAGCTCGCTGCTGTGTGAGCCATCGTGCGTTTACATGCAGAAGCTGGGATCCTGAATGGTGCAGCTGGAGCGCTGTGCCCGCAATGACGTCACACATCATTTGGCGGGACTTGAAGAATCCCCGAGAAGATCCAGAAAATGGTCAACATTGAAGGGCAGATTAATGGTTATCAAAGTACAAATATCCAAAATCAGTTCAGTAACGGTTTTCAAGGGGACAATATTTACTCAAATTGATGGGTTTGGATGATGGGGGAAACTCGTGTCACAGGCTCTTTAAGTAAGACTATAAAGGCAATACTTTGTCTGCTACTGGTACTGTCCATGGATCCATTGCTCTTAATTTCCAGTCGTAAAGAGAACCAACCGTAATGTGTTCACGTAGATGTTATTTCCAAATCAATCTGATGGTAACATTGGGTCAATATTAGCATTAAGGTGTTCCATCTGTTGATCACTCAGAGGACTCCGGGTGACAGGAACAACTATTCCTGAGTGTTCCTCACGCAGATGAGCACTGGCCTCCCAGTCAATGCAGGGGATCTATAATGTCTGTGTCATCAAAAACAAAACAGTTTAAAAAAAATATGTATACTTTTCTTTCGCTGTTATGTACCGTTATAATTGTATACAAAAGAAGAATAAAGAAGTATCACTACACTATACATGTATTCCTCCATGCACATATCCCATACAAATGATGATGTTATTACCTCAACATCATCAGGATCATGAATGGGATTATGCAGTTCTCCCATTGCTCACATCTGATTTGGAGTCATGTTCTGCTCAATCCTTAAAGGATGGTTGTCCCAGCCATCACGGAACACTTTCAGGCTGTGTTGAAGACGTGGCAGGAACACATAGTGGCAACAGAATAAATGGGTACTGTTGATGGGATCCAAATGCCCTTCATCCTCCAGTGAGTGCAGGACAATGTAGAAGATGCTGGTGACTGGCATCCAGACATCTCTCCACAACCGTTCAATGCTAGTGTTATAACAAATTAAATAATGGGGTTTAGGTTTCAACATTTTCAGCACAGCATGTGGAAAAAAATATTAAAATATTTCAATGTAGGCCTATACAAAAATCAAAAGACATGCCCTACCGTTGATTGTGCACACTTTTGCCTGAAATGAAGCTGCCACTGTTAGGCCCTAAAGATTAAAGTTAATTTGTTTGTTCTAAACTGTATTAAAGTAAACATGTATTATTTTAAACTGTATTGAAGTGAACATATATTATTTGGGACTGTTTTAAAGTAATCCTATATATATATAACCTTCTCACTTACACTCACTGACCCAGATACCAGCACACACACATATTCTTTTCAAGGTTATTTATGAGGCCAATATAATCTCAAGCACCAATATATCTGTGTACAATGTTTGATTGTCTGGGAAAGAATAGTTTGTGTGAAATATTCCTTGAGAAAGTAAAGGAGTGAATTCAGGTGCAAGATGAAGATTTACTCTGTCCTTGCTTACTTCCGAAGCTGTCACGCTCTGTTCAGAAGTAAAGCACCAATATATCTGTGTATAATGTTTGATTGTTTAGGAAAGAATAGAGTTTGTGTGAAATATTCCTTGGGAAAGTAAAGGAGTGAACTCGGGTGCAAGATAAAAAGTGACTCTGTCCTTGTTTACTTCCAAAGCTCTCACGCTCTGTTCAGAAGTAAAATACTTTTTCCCAGAACTCTGATTTGCTGTATTGGACCCGACCAGAAGTGAATCCAACCAGTAAGAACACCAAGGGGAGTGAGCAACCAACACAACTCCTCCCTACAGACTCTCTGATTCGCTTAGGAGTAAAATGGGACGGAAGAGCCAACACAACTCCGCCCCAAATATGTCTATACTGTTGTTTATTCATGCGAAATGCCCCCTGTTTCTGACTGGCTGGTCCCGATATCTGTATCGTACGGCAGTAGAACTGGGAGTCCAGAGTACTCTGTAACTTGTATTGGTGTTTTTTACCATTAAAATCAGATTATTGTTATAACTTTTATTCCGGTGTTTTGAACTCCTTCTCTTATTAATCTGACCAGGCTCATCTAACGGACGACACGGAGCGGAGGTGGGCTTTAAGCCACCACCACTGTGTTTGCTAACAGCCCACGCACAGTCAACATGAGCTCCTCCACCCCAACATTCTCCACATCATGGTCTGCTCTCACTCTAAAGAAAAGTAATCTTCATGAAATGTACAAGTTAGCATTTCATGTAAAAGCATTCTAAAAAGCAGGTATTACAAATACATGTTAGAGGAAGGATAGATTAATATTGCTGACTAATCAAGATAACAGGTTAGGTGAATATTCGACAATACGACATACAGTTCCCCATAACCTCAATCAGTAACATGTTCTGTGTGATTACGGTATTTGGTTCACCATCTGTCACTTTAAATGTAGGGTTCTGCCACCATGTGGTGCAACTGTTACCTCACCTCCACTTTAGACAGATATTTGTACCTGAGTGGGTATCCAAACTGTTGGACAGACTCTCTGAAGAATGCAGTCTAGTAGAAGAACAGTTGTCATTTTATGCTCCAAGGTACATGATCTATATCAGGGAGACGCAATCAATTCATTGATTTATTTTTTAAAGCTGAAAGGAATACTAATAGCGGTCAGATTATTGAAGTCGGAGAGGTTTGGTGTAGTACATAATGTGTGGATTTGCTGTTAACTGGATAAAAACATTAGCATTTATCATATGTATACAAGTGTGTGTGCTATGTGTCTATGGATTTTTAAGAATTGTAACACACCTTTCTGGAGAAGCCATCAATGCCTCAAAAAATTACAATGTTGTAACTGTAAAAAGAAAAAAACAATTGAAACATGCATATGTGACCCGCTCTATCGAAATCAGTCGGAAGTCGCAATGGCTCATTTCAGAATAAACGTGGATTTACGTAAAAAACTATTTTTTCAGGGTTCTGGTGTTTTGTTTGATTTTAAACAAACCAAGTCTTGGCTTTCAGAATATGAAACTTTTATTTCCAAAATCACACGATAAGTAGATTTTTGAAGCTTGTGAAGGGACGAAGACAGGCACCTCTCACTCGCACTCTGCTCTTCCAGCAGCGCCTCCCTCCGGCTGACATTATGAACGTAAGAGTATAGTAATCATAGATTACACGGCAGGGTCCGTTACAGTTTGTTTTCATCTGATTTAAATTAAACAGAGTCTTGGCTTTCAGAATATTAAACTTGTTTCGACAAATTCAGATGATAAATATAACTTTGAAGCTTGTAACGGCATAATTACAAGCGGGGAACGGAGTAATTTACACATTTACATCAACACACGCACACTCGCAAGCTTCCCCACCAAACGAAAATATCTTCCCTCCGTAGTATTTTGATCATTTGCTCCACTAATAATCAATCAGATCGATGGATTCCAGAGAAGAGGAAACTTTAAAGGCCTTTTTCTCAAAATAAGGACTCGGTGACAGTCATTATATAATGTGACATGTTTCGCTTAATATTTGGAGTACAAAAACAATCCTGATATCATTAGAAAGTTAGGAATATCCTCTTTCCAACAGTGTATACAACTCAAAATGTGTCTTCGGGTCAATGCAACTGATTTCGATGGAGCAGGTCACATATGTTTCAATAAATCCCAATGTTACTTACAAAAACGTATCCTGACCATAGCAATGGCAAATAAACACAATTGAATTTCTATAAATAATCACTTCGAACTTACCGGATACGTTTATGGTTTCTATGTGCACCAGACATTTGGGACACGGCACAGAATATGTGCGTCTTACCACACAACCCAAACGTGTTAGTCTTGACAAAACACCAAGAGTGTCTACACGGTGCATTGATGCCCTGACCCGATCCCACTGTACTCTGTGTCCTTGTGTAGTAAAAAAGTAAAGGTGTTTTTTAGGGCTGTCAAACGATAAAACATTTTAATCAGATTAATCACAGCTTAAAAATTAATTAATCATGATTAATCACCATTCGAACTATGTCCAAAATATGCCATTTCTTTATGTATATTGTTGTCGGAATGGAAAGATAAATGAAAGAAGGCGGACATATCCATTTAACATACAGTATCTATGTTTATTATAACATTGTTCTGCGTGTCAAAATGAAAGACAACCCACATACCTATCAATCATCAAACCGTGGGGTCTTAATTCATTAGGTGTTGATTTCTATCAACGGGAGAGTACTTCAGGAAAGTCGACAGAGGGGGGGGGGCGGCGGCTAGTGGAGTACTTCGTGACCACAGAGTGTGAACGTTGTGATCAGCTGTTTTAGCGCAGTTCTCCAGTGAAGAGGGGGAGTCTCCCCCCGCAGCCGGTTGGCGTAGTTTTGGCACAAGTCCGTTATACAGACCGACGTTAACATCAGCCCTGTCTGTGCACACGGAGACCGACTCTGTCATCCGGTGATCTAACTGCCTTCTGGAAAAGCTTCACAAGTATGTCGGTACCCAAATGCGCTTTGTGACACAAGTGACGGTACGCATTTCAGATTACCACATAACCTGCGTACCAGTTATGTACACCCCTGTACTACAGCAAAAGTATTCTCCGTCGGGACTTCCTGCAACAACACCACGCCGTTATCAAAGATGTTCTATTGAGAAGACAATCACTCCGTGACAAAAGTTTTCAAAACCGTGGCTACTGAAATCAATCTTACTAACTGCTGTCTGTGCAATTTACTCCGCGCGAGTTGGCAGACTTTATTTTGCTTACTTTAACATAATTTTTCATGGTGGGGCTAAGCCATTTCTTGGTATGGGTGTAGCCTACCCCAGCCATACTCTGGCGCTGCCACTGGTGGCGGCACGTGTGTCTGATGGACAGATGGATGAGCAGGCGGATGGGCAGAGGATAGTCTCTGCAGTTCGCTCTCCCCCCCCCGCAGTTCTACGGGATACAGGGAGAACAGTGTCTCGCGCTCCGTGCAGAGCAGCAGAAACTCTTGTTAAAAGAAAGCTTTTTTCCAGGGTTCCTCAAAGAGAAGAAAATCAGGGTTTTTGACTCCCGATATTTTCTGGTCCCGAAGGAGACGGGGCGGGGGGAATGAGACCCATCCTCGATCTGTCAGTGTCCAACAAGGGAATGGCCTTTTCCCATGCTGACGATCAAACAGGTGCTGGAGTGTGTTCACCAGGGAGACTGGTTCACATCCATAATCCTGAAGGATGCATTCCTCCACGTAACCATCATCCCGAAACACAGCAATTTCCTGCGTTTCTCATTCCTGGCTCCACGCACATTTTCAAAGTGGGTGGAGACGGTTGGAGCAGCTACTCAGAATGGGGATGAGTGTTATTTTACCTGGACGACTGGCTGTGGCTGGTTCGCTCCAGGAAGGGAGGAAGCGGCTTACAGACGATACAGTTCGTATCTCATCTGTCAAACCTGGAAACCTGGAAACTGGAAGAAGAGCTGTCCTCGTCCCTCCCAGGTTATCTTTTTAACTGGGAGTGGAATTGAACTCAGCTCGCATGAGAGCGCGACTCTCACAGCGGAGACGGCGCGTCACACCCCGCCGGGTGGTGACACCCCTCTCCGTGACGCAGCTGTTAGACATGATATCAGCTGGTCACGTGGTGATTCCCCTGGGTTTCCTTCATAGTGAGGAGACTACAGGTGGTTTATTCGCCTGTGCATTGACCCCGTGCGTCAGAGGAGACGCATGGTGTACATTCCTCCTTCCGTAGTTTTGGATTTGACCTACTGGAAAAATCTCCACGTCCTGTCAGTGGGGGTGCCCCTGAGCAGAGTAACGTCACACACCGCAGTGTTCACAGACGCATCTCTCGCAGGCTGAGGAACGTGCATGTCACAGGCAGTTGGGGGACAGTGGCTGGCTCACATGTCTCTCCATATAAACGTGCTGGAATTACTACATGGAAAGTAATCTCGCACTTCGCCCTGTTGCTGTACAATCAACATGTGTTGATTCGAACAGACAACAAAGCAGCGGCGGCCTACATAAATCGCCAGGGAGGTGTTCGATCAGCGCAGCTGCTGAACACACATCCTACACAGCCAAATGGACAGTGTTCCGTTTGGTGTGTAGAGAAAATCTTGGACCCCGTTGGGCCCCCTGCCTCGTGCTGTCGTTTCTCCAGCTGTTGCTGGACAGGAATTGGCTTATAGCACGGTCGAAACATATGCTGCTGCCATTTCATCTTGCCACGTAGGTGTGGGATGAAGGATAAAGATAAGGCAAAAGTAAATCCTATCATGGAAACGCTAAAAACATTGAGCTGTCTGAGTGGAAAAATAACGTGTTAAAGTTTACTGCTGGCCGGCTACATCCTGTTATCTTCAAGGACGAGAACACCATGGTACGGTATGTGGGGCCCTGACCTTCAAAAGGCGCAACTGTCTTGTGAGAAAACCAGTTAAAACAGGTAACAAAGACACACCGAAATTAGAAAAAAAGGGAGTATGGCCCTGGCCTGACCTTAGCTAAAACTGTGTGTATGGCTGGGCAGAAAAGGCATATTGCAGCACAGAGAGCACCAAAGGTGGGGGCTTCACAGCAAATACTATAAAGAACAAGATATATTCAGAATTCGAGACTCACTTCAACTGGGATCTCACACTGACGAGCTTGTCACGGTGGGAACTCAAGAAGGAGTCCAAAGCGCTTTGTGGTATAGTACGGATTGATATATCTTTGTTGAACTGTGTAATAAAGTGCTTATTTGAAGAAACAATTAATTGGAGTGCAAAGTCTAGTTTTTTGTACAGCTAACAGAGAATAGTGTCGAAGGACACAATTCCTTTTCCCTCAGAACTAAGAAAGGTCATCGGCAGATCCGGACGGCGACCCAGCTCTGGCCATATCCAAACGATCTGCGCGGAGGACGGACCTGGTCCGGAAGACTCCAACAGCTTGGTGACCCCGTGACGTGATGGTCTAGAGCGGGTAGTCCGGACACCGATGACCTTCTGAGAGGACACCAAAACACATTGAGTTTACGGCTTTTACAAGAAACCATCTCACACAATCAAAAACCCGGGTAATTCAGAATCAAGGTAAGCATCTGCCTGTTACAACAAATAGATGTGTTTGAAATACCACTACATTTTAGGATTGTGTGAAAATGGCAGAAATAATTGTCTCAGCTAAAAAGTAAAGATAAAACATAAATAAAATGGTGTGCACTAAATAGATCAACAAGGGTATAAACAAATCTGTGATGAGAAGCGGGTGGAACCCGTAATTTATGAGGATCAGCCGCGGTCCAAAGGGAAGGTGTCAAACTAGTAAAACTAGTAGCCATAGTACAGTGTAAAACTAGGGGAGACTCTAGTATCTAAAGGGAAGGTGTAAAACAAGTAAAACTAGTTGCCATAGTACAGTATAAAACTAGGGGAGACTCTAGTATCTAAAGGGAAGGTGTCAAACTAGTAAAACTAGTAGCCATAGTACAGTGTAAAACTAGGGGAGACTCTAGTATCTAAAGGGAAGGTGTCAAACTAGTAAAACTAGTAGCCATAGTACAGTGTAAAACTAGGGGAGACTCTAGTATCTAAAGGGAAGGTGTCAAACTCGTAAAACTAGTAGCCAATAGTACAGTGTAAAACTAGGGGAGACTCTAGTATCTAAGGAAAGGTGTAAAACTGGTCGCCGTATCAGTAGCTAATATATCTGTGTACAATGTTTACTGTTTGTTGATTGTTCTGTCTGTTGGTTGTCATTGTTGATTCGTAAAGACCTTGTTTTATGTTGGTAAATGTTTTAGTATACCAATAGTTTGTTGTTAGTTGTTGAAAGAAGCCCCCCTTCTCTTGAAAAGGCTGAGAGCTCCAGCTGGAGCCAGTATTTGTACTTTCAGATTCTGTAGAAGAGTACTCTTTGTTTCAATCAGAAAAAGAGCAAGCTATTCATCACAATTGTATTTTTAGGTTATGAATAAAACAAAAAGTAGTAGCCTAAGTGATAAGCAGGAGGGTTTTTGAACGCTTATCAGTCAGAATAATGTGTATATAACAGGGGAAGCTCATTTGTGGTCAGCTGCCCTCTGTTCTTCAATATTCTGTGTTGCTCCACGGACATTCAAATAAATAAGAATAAGGACATTAAGAGTAACGACAAGATTTGTCCAGTGTATTAATAAATACAAGTGAACACATATTAACCTAGTCAGAAAAATAGATGCAAAGTCATTCTTATTTCAAGGAAGCCCCCCTCGTCCTGGAATGCCTGTTCCAGCCGGGGTGTCTGTGAGAGTACCCACACCCCCTCCTTCTTTTTTCTCTCTCCTGTTTGCTCTCTTCTTAAATGCATGAAGAAAGAGCATTGCATTTAAAACAAGGAGTGAATAACATTGAAAATGAATAGATCAATGTGGGAGCTGAAGTAGTAGATCTTGAAATAAATGAGAAACTATAATTTGCTGTTTTTAGCATAGTTTTTGTAGGATACAGTTACGTCACTTTGTGGTTATATGAGGGGTTTTAAGAACTGATTGGTACCATTGTGTTACATTGTGAATGTCATGGTATTTGTCATTAACTAAGGATTGTACTTAATTATATTTCAAGGAAAACAATTATATTACAGACAGTAACGTTAAGGGAAAGTAAAAAGTGGTTCACGTTAAAACAGAGCATTGGTGGCATTTTCAGTTCATTGCTTACTTCCACACGCCTTTCCCCCTCCTTGTCTCTTTCATGACTTTAATTCATGCATTAGAACGTTTGTTATCGTAACTTTCCGTGTTTTTAGAAGTCAAACTCACTGTGTGTTCACATTACGGAGTATATTTCCGGAACGGCCTTTCAAAATAAAAGCCACAGGCCGCTGTTCACCAGAGATGCCTTCACAATAAAACGGTAATTAGCTTAACAATATATTTAACTTTTATTACGTCCTTAAACATTGATTCTAATTCATTACAGCTTTCAAATACGGCGCGGAATGAATACAGTTATTTTGTGTATTCTGTTACAACATCACCATGCTTGTAACACAACTTAGATAAACAATGTGAAAATGAATAGAATTAACCAAGTAGATAAAAGATTAGTATAGTGGTTGGAGGGTGTCTTTGTTTTGCCTATTAACTTAGAACTGAAGTAATAAAGAATAGGCAGACTACTATCATTAGTTTGTTTTAACACTCACATGTTTCAGCATTCCTGACCTCAGCCGTTTTATTTTGCAACCCGTTGGGAGAGAGATTTAAATTGAGTTTTTCTCAGTGGCTGGATGTGATTACAACAACATTGGATAGTTCTGCACCACCTTTTGGGTTCTCTGAATCAGTGTGTTGGTGAAGAGTTGCTCACTGCGAACAGAAGAAGTGTGCAAAGAACGCATAGGAGATATTGACATTATGCTTGTGCCTCGTTGTCAAGGCAACAGTGGTGTGAAGAGGTACTGCGGTTTTGGGGGATTTCTGCTGTACAGCCGACAACGTGTGTCTGTCAAGTGATTCCTTCCCTCATCCCAAAGCCAGGGAGAGTTTCCTTGGAGCCCACTGACCAGGGCCGGTCCTAGCTTTTTGGGGACCCTGCCACTGACTACAGCTGCATCACTGACTGTGCTCATTAGGACAAGATCTTGAGACATGCTTGTCTCAGATTGTTCTGGAGGAATGATGCAATGATTTTACAGCATAATTGTGCAAGAGTTTCCCAGGGGGTGGTGTAGAAACCTTAATGCTTAGTGTTTAGATAAGAGGCTGCTTGTTTAAATGATGGTCTGGAATACTGAAAAGATTAAAGTTTAATATTCTTGTTTAGCAAACAAGACATCTGATTATTATGTCACACATAATAATCTTGTTCTAGAAACTAGCTATGGGTAAAACGTGTGGTTGTTATACCATTGTTATCATGAACAAAAGATAAATAAGGAAATAGTATTTGCTTAAAGATGAACGGATTTCATACCCTAGAGAGGATTAGTTATTGTGAATACTCCACAAGGTATCTACTAATGTTTTGTAAAGAACTTGAATTGACTTGATAAATAAGTGAAGATAAGAAGATGTATTAACCATGAATTAATCAATTGGTAAATAAAAAATAGCGGAAAAGAGAAAACTATTAAAGTGAAGTGAAAAATCATCCTAAAACACACTGATGAGGGAGGGGGAGGGCATGATGGAGGTATGCACTAGACTTTAAGTAGTGGGTGTTTGGGAGTTAGGAGTACAGAGTAGAACCCTTTTCATCATGTTTACAAATTATTCTTTTAGAGTTTTTATTCAAGTGTGAATTTAGTAGTGTTATAATTTGTTACAGTATTGATTAGTTCAAAGGGAGAGTTTTAGTAACAGCTCTATAAGATCAGACAAATATTTCTTTATATAGGTCATGTTGAAGGGAAAGCTGGTTCTAAAGAAAATATAGTATTTCAATTTGAGGTACTGGTTTCACCATTGTGACATAGTTATTACCATAGGAGCGCTTTCGGATGGACATACCAAATGACTTCTGTTTTTAAATCCTTGATAAAGTAGGGAGTAATTGTTGCATGTTCAAACACCCAAGGTTCCACGCATTGTTAAAGAGGGTAACATTGTTCTTTAAGTGCACCAGAATTGAAGATAAATTAATAGAATGAGTTATGAAATACATAGCAGAGCTTTACAGATCCTGATAATGTTTTGACTGATAAAATAATTATAGACACAAGTTTCTGAAGTGAGTTTTGTACCAAGTTGCAGGGAATGTGGGAAACAGCTGTCCCAATGAAACGTTAGAGATATCTTGAAAAATATAGTTGTAATCGTGAATTAATAAATGATGGGGCTCCATATATGACATATTTTTGAAGACAAAGGATACTGGCCTATGCTGACATGTCAAAGTCTCTGCAGAGCACGACACATGGCCAAAAAGACTGAGACCAAATGACCTTTGACCCTGACCGACAGTGTAACTTGAGAAGGCACTGACAATGACAGACTCTGGGGTGAACCTGACCAAACTTGACTTTACAAGCTCGTCAGTGTGAGAAACCTGACAGTGTGAGTGTATGTCTGCATGTGATCAGTGCAACTGCATGATTTAAAACAATGACTATCAAGCATGCTTTTGGACTAACACATTATTTTAGGGGCTACTGTGAGAGATGTAATTCTAGAATGGAATACTGAAGAAGTTGACCTGTGATAATGAAACCATTTTGTAATATTTCAACAGGTATTAAAGTAACTGAGGTTTGAAATGTAGAAAGAACATATTACAGTTAAAGCTCAAACATAGTCATGTCATGACACAGAATTTAATTTAGACAACATCATGTAACTAACCTGGTAAAGAAGTAAAAACCATAGACTTTATTGTTTAGGTCATTATGGGGATATACATTTCATCTAAATTCATAATAGAAAGACATTTGATGATAGTTTGTTGGAATTCTGTATTCATACGCAGTGGAGGATCAAAAAGCTGAGGGCCCAGGAGCCCTGAGCGTAGGCTTGAGGGATTTGTATCAGATTTCCCCACACAGGTTGCTGGCGCCAAAAGGGGGACCCAGGAGGCCGACACAGCGGAGTTCGTCTGGCTGAAGGTCATCAGGACAAAGTGGCTCTCCGGCCCCGACCGAGTGACCCAGCGGACCTCTCATGCCGTCTGCATAGGAGGAAAGGGAGACAGCTGGTGCCAGTGTGCGGCGGGGAAACCACCTGCTAGGACCAGAGACGACATCAGGACGGACGGGGCCCTCGCAGAGGAAGTCGACTCGGAAGGAGCCATCAGTGGACCGGAGAAGGAGGATCGTGAAGACATCTCTCTAGCAGGCAGCCCAGAAGCCGCAGTAAGCGGATCGGGGGGACAAAGACAAGACAAGCCAGGACGGCCTAAAAGGGGCCTACGCTGTGAGTTCACAGACGAATCCACAGCAGCCAGAGCCAAAGGACACACAGAGGAAGCTGAGGTCAGCAGGGACGCTGAATACGTCCGCCTGAAGACGATCAAACCCAAGTGGTGTGCTCCAAGGTTCTCTGAACCACTCAAGGTAACCCAGCGAACAGATCATGCAGTCAGAGTAGACGGAAAAGGAGACACGTGGTACCACTGGAGCAGGTGTGTGGAAGCACCAGTACCTACCAGGACCCTCGCTGACACCATCCAGGACCTAGGACAACTGAACATCAGGCAAACAACCGAAGCCCCCCAACCCCCAAGTGTGGACATCGACTCAACTTCCGAGGAGGAGGAGACAACAGGAGAACCAACGACAGCTCAGGAGATAACAGCCGGCGAGGAGGCACAACAAGGGACCGCTCCCCCAAAGTAGGCGGTACACCACACGCATCAAATACACACACCACACAAGAGACACTCACCTACACTGATACACCAAAGAACTTTTACAAGAAAAACGAAGATGAAGAAGAACTCAGGACCTAACCAACACCTCTATTGCTTGGCCTTAACACTTTGTTTTTCCATCATTGTTGGAATAATTATTATCATAGTGGGTGAAAGGGGGAGGCAAATCATTGACCAAAGTAATAATCCAAATTCCCCACAAAATGAAACTACACAAGATATCAATGGCCGTGTTTGCAGCAATTTTGACCTTGTGCGGGTGCTGCTGCATCCCATGTATCCGCTCAATGGTGGACAAAATAATTAGTTCCGCCATAGCACCTTCTACTCCCCTGGGCCAACAACTCGCCTTGCTATCCTTAGAAAACAACCCAGACATTGAGGAAGGCGAAGAAGAAGCAGCAGCAATGGACACTTTCCCGACAGCACCATCAGTACCACCATATGGCATAATGTGGGAAAGAGAGACAGAAGCCTAAAACAGCTGACATAAATGTACATAAACAATAGCGTTGTTTTGTTGCCCCAATCATTAGAATGGGGCAAAAGGGGGATTGAAGGATAAAAATAAGGCAAAAAGTAACTGTGAATATAAGATATAGTAAATCCTGTTATAGGAAACGCTAAAAACATTGAGCTGTCTGAGTGGAAAAATAACATGTTAAAGTTTACTGCTGGCCGGCTACATCCTGTTACCTTCAAGGACGAGAACACCATGGTACGGTAAGTGGGGCCCTGACCTTCAAAAGGCGCAACTGTCTTGTGAGAAAACCAGTTAAAACAGGTAACAAAGACACACCGAAATTAGAAAAAAAGGGAGTATGGCCCTGGCCTGACCTTAGCTAAAACTGTGTGTGGCTGGGCAGAAAAGGCAGATTGCAGCACAGAGAGCACCAAAGGTGGGGGCTTCACAGCAAATACTATAAAGAACAAGATATATTCAGAATTCGAGGCTCACTTCAACTGGGATCTCACACTGACGAGCTTGTCACGGTGGGAACTCAAGAAGGAGTCCAAAGCGCTTTGTGGTATAGTACGGATTGATATATTTTTGTTGAACTGTGTATTAAAGTGCTTATTTGAAGAAACAATTCATTGGAGTGCAAAGTCTAGTTTTTTGTACAGCTAACAGAGAATAGTGTCGAAGGACACAATTCCTTTTCCCTCAGAACTAAGAAAGGTCATCGGCAGATCCGGACGGCGACCCCGCTCTGGCCATATCCAAACGATCTGCGCGGAGGACGGACCTGGTCCGGTAGACTCCAACACTTCCTGTTTACCTGTCATTCCAGGCTCCCTGATGTCTACCTTTTGTGTTTCTTCCGTGCTCATCAGCACCCGCCCCGCCCCTGATTGTTTCCACCTGTGTCTTGTTGTGGTGTGTTTTAAATTCCCCAGTCTCCCAGTGTTCCTTGTCAGTTCGTCTTGTCTCATGCCTTGGTCAGATCCAGTGCCATATAGACTGAGAGTTACGTCATCTCCGTTCACTCCAATGGACCACTTTTTTACAGCAATGGCGGATCGTGAAGCCTCTCAATCGTTCCCCGGAAGTTAGCGCCAAGGCTAGCAGAGCTATAGAGTTGCAGCATAATAGACCGTTCGTGACGGACTTTTAAAAGTAAGAAGAAGTTTAAAGATTTATATTGCGGATATTATCAGTACATCTGATTCAAATTAACATGTGTATTAAAGGATGTCAGTGGATTATCCCTAAATTAGTAGATTTAGGGAACGTTTACAGATAACAGATTAAGCTAGGATACCGAAGCAAGTTAGCAACACGCGTTGAACAGCCTTTTAATTGTAAATTCCGTTCTCTTAATGTCTATTTGGTCCAACGTAGTTGAATTAGAGAAGAAGGGCTTCTTAACGGGATTGTATGCGGGGGTGGAGGGAGTTAAATATTAGATAAATATAACTTTGGTGCGTGTAAGAGTGAGTATTTTTAGCAGAGCCATATTGTGTCCGGTCTGTATAATGTTGCAGCTCAGCTGATTTTGGATTGATGGCAAAGGGAGAGTGAAAACACAAAGTAAGTTTAATACTACTGTTTTATAAAAGTAAACACCTTATCTCCCCAAGGCATTTCCCATCCAATAGGTGTGCTATATAGGTGTGTATAACCCTTTCTCCTGTCTGTTACTCCCTCTTTCAGCACAAGAACCAGAGGGGGATTCAATGGAGCCTGAATACCTGCACTGAGACCCTCACCCTGCACCCTGAGTCTCAACCCTCAGTGTTTTTCAAGCCTTTTCCTGTTTTTTGTAATCAACAAAACATTAAGCTTTCCCAATGGTGTGGTTTTCGTTTTGTGAAAAAGTGCAAATGCAGTGTTTGTATATAATTACATCACATATATTTTTGCTGTTGGTGGTGAAATTGCTCCTGCTGACTTGAGCCAGCCATTTTTTTCCTCCGCTCTGTGTCAGTGGGGAAGCCGTACATTTGTACTCCTTTCTCTGAGCATCCCCAGGCAGTACAGCAAATCATGGTGGGGACTAGGAGGCAGCACAGCAAACCAGGACAACACGGAGGAAAAGGCACAGACAAACTGCATGATATGCTATTCAATGTTTATTGAATTCCATGTATTTGCAATGGATGTTCCTAAAACAACACATTTAACATCATCATCATGCTGCTGCTAGTCCTTTGATAGTCACCTGTCGGTCTCCTGTCCTTTCTGAAAGCCATAAAGATGACATTAGTCATTTAGATAACTTGTGTCCTCAATTACCATGGGGATACTGAAACTACCATGCATTTAAGAAAATGGTAGAAATGAATCTAAGCTGCATTTTAAAGCATTACTTAAGATCCCCTCTCTCTAAATATATCAATACACATTAGAAAGTGATGCTCCTGACTACAATACAAGTTTAAGAAGATAATATTGGTTTTAAAGAATTCAAAGCTATAAATAAACAGCAGGCTCTTTAACCAAGGCACTGTTAGCCTAACATGTAAACTAGTTGTTCACACTAATCCTAATATTATCACTTAATATTAGCAAATTCGATTTTATTTTTGAAAACATATTGATGTAAATACATACACATTGATTTGTTGTATAAATATAGCAAATCAAAACCTTTGTTCACTAATAATTACCAAAAATCGTAGTTCTATCTCCTGTTATCAATGCATTCACATTGCCCGCCATGAACTTCCGGGGAACGATCCTTGTCTACATGAACCACGTGACGATAACCGTTTTTGGACTTCCGTTGTCGTAACTCTTCTATCTATATGGCGCTGGTCAGATCTATGCTCTCCTTGATACCAAGATGTTTTTGTTCCTCACTACGTGAGCGATTTTCTTTTGTTTCATTTTTTGTCATCTCATCCAGAGATTAGATAGTGTTTATTTCTGTTCATCGATTTGAAAATAAAGTATCTTACAAATACTTTACCTGTGTCTCCTGGCTCGTGCAATTGGGTCACCCTGAGTTTCTGAGTTCGTAACACATTTTTTTAAAAGGTCTGTAAACAATTTCAAAAACCTTACAACATCTATTGTTAAGCAACACCAGCGGCAAATGGCTTTTATTATGAAAACTATCATTTTAAAAGATTTGAGGTTGGTCCTTTAAACATTAAAAAAATAAATAGCTTGGCATCTTCAGAGGTTTCAACAACAAGATGGGTCAACAATTATGGCACTGAATACCAAATTGATCTATACATATGCACTGGAAGATTCCATTACCAAGCTGTGTTCATGAAAATACGCAACATCATCATTCATAAGCAGCGTGCTTTCATAATTGGTTTCACTGTTGACATGCTGTACTATGATGATCACTTTCTCGCCTACTGTATAGAGGACCAAAGTAATGAACATGCTGTTATTTGTATTGCCCAGCTCACCTATGTTCCCCTGCGAAACGTAACCATGGTTGACCATGGTCACCATGGTATTCCATTGCCAACCATGGTAATACCATGGTTGACCACAAAATGCCATGATGGTCACAGTACCATGGGGAAGAAACCATGGTCTACCATGGTCAGCCTACCATGGTCACAATGTCAACTCCGGAAACCATGGTCAACCATGGTCAGCCTGCCATGGTCACAGTACCATGGGGAAGAAACCATGGTCTGCCATGGTCAGCCTACCATGGTCACAATGTCATCTCCATGTTTAAATTAACCATGTTCTACCATGGTCTACAATGGTCTACAGTGGTTCATTTTGCAGGGGCTAGACCCTTTGATAGGCAATACTGTAATGAAAATGAGAGAGCATACATTGTTCCATATTGTTGTATATTTTTGAAATGTATTTTAAAATGCTTTGTGGTGCGAATGTTTGAAAATAAATCTTGTTTCAAACAACTTTAGCCTACTTAATTTTTGGCATTTTTATACTTTATTTCAGCTTTATTTACACCTTACACCTTATTTACAGTGTTAATATATGAGTAACACTTTCATAGTTAATAAACTATTCTGTGATAGAGTTAATATTTAACACCATGTTACGGAGAGTTACATTTTAACTCCAAATAGAGTTAAGAAACCAACTCTTTAAAAATAGTTACATTTAACTATCTGGTGTGGACCCATATAGACACTGTCAAAGTGTTGACATCAAATATGACAGTGTTAGTTTGGGGATGCTGATTTTGCAGTCACAGCCAATTGGAGTCTGATTCAGAGGGTTGCCTGTCAGTTGTTATGTGTACTGAAACGATAGCCGGTATAATTCCACGCGCGAAAACAAAATAAAAGTTGGAATACGTTATTTTAGTATTTTGAAAGTAAACTGAGGTATGGCAAGGAAGTTTACTACAGCTGAGATTTTGGAGCTGATTTTTCAAGGGGACGATGTTGATGAAAATGCAGACGAATCTTCTCAGCATGCCATAGGGGCGTTCACACAAAGTTATTTTCCCATAATAGTTCATGAGAACTCTTTTAGTTCTGATTAACTAAAGCAGATCGCGTTCACACCGCAATGAGTTCCTGGGGGTGGATTAGGCAAATAAAGCCGCTGACGCCACTTCTTCTTCTTCTGCTTTGGGTTTACTGGCAGGCTGCAAACAACTTCACGGTGAGTACAGTAGGTGGCGGTATGTACCTTAAAGTTGCAATCCGCCAAAAACCGTGAGAAGAAGAAAAACTTCCCGTGTATACTGCCACGCCCACCCGCTGTATATGAGGCGTCTGTTTACCATCTGACCTCAGACATGATGGAGTTGACTGAAGTTGTGGTTTTTGTGCTCGTGTTATACAGCTTTGTAAGCCACAAATACAGATCGTCGACCGGACAAATGAAATAGCAATGCTGATTCGGAAGCGAAGGCGGTACAAAACAAGCCGAGCCCGAGTGGTGGTGGAGAACACTTTTGGCAGACTGAAGGGCAGGTGGCGGTGCTTGATGAAGCGAAACGACTGCAGGATTGACAAGATCAGAAGCCAGGTGGCAGCAGGTTGCGTATTGCATAACCTTTGTGAAAGTATTGGTGATGAGTACAGGGAGGAATGGACGCCCCTGCGAGATGGAGTTCATGACTTTATGAGCTGTCCATGAGCACTCATGAAACATTCATGAACAACTCATTATATGTTCACTTTTCATGTTCATGAACCAACATTCTTAAAATGCTCATGAACCATTTTAAAGAGCAGTTCATGACATTTTTATGAACATTGTTCATTCATAGAAAGTTCCTGTTTTGCTCATGACAGACTTTTATGAGCAATTTATGAACTTTTCATGATCCAGCCAATCACAACATTATAATTAAAACCCCAAAAAGTTTGTATGAGGATGTAATGAACTTTTCATGACTATTAGCATTTCATGATGATTGTGGCAAGTTCAGAATATTTTTGAATATTCATGAGCATTTTATGAACTTTTGATGATCAGTGTGATGATTTTAAAGACCTCTTGAATATGCATCTACTATTTGGACATGTCTTTATTTTTAAAAACTTTTAATCTTAAAACAAAACAATAGTGAATTTGAAACTGAACATTATCTGTATTTATTTTGGTGACATTCATATCATTTTATGGTTTATCTGTACTGTTTGAGAAGCAGTATGAGTAAGTAGCGCCAAGGTGGAACCTTTGGCAGGTGAGCGGTGACATCTGGGTTATTTTATGGGGGACACTTCCGCCCCCTCCTCAGAAGCAATCCAGACGATCAACCGGATCCTGTGTATAATTATTGCTGCTTACTTGTCCGTTTTCTACAGGTCAGTACATGATGAAAATTATCGATGTTAACTTCGTGAATTAGATATGATGTTGGGGATGTTTAGGAGAGTGTGTCAGAAAGTTCCCATCATCAAAAACACGTGGGTTTGCTATCCTGGCTCCACAATGGTGGAATGAGCTCCCCATTGACATCAGGACAGCAGAAAGCTTACACACCTTCCGGCGCAGACTGAAAACACATCTCTTTCGACTCCACTTCGAGCAATAGAACTATTAACAAAGCACGTTTATACTAATAAAGGGCTGGCTCATCTAAAGCCAGTTGAGTAGCACTTGAAATGTTTTTGCTCTATGAAGCCTGATGTACTTATATGATTCTGTTTTCTTCAAGTTTGTATTTTGTTGGTCGAACGCACTTATTGTAAGTCGCTTTGGATAAAAGCGTCAGCGAAATGTAATAATTTATATTGACTATGTTGAATTTCTCCTTGAGATACAGTAATTGACTGTGACAGACGGATAACTTAAATGGAGAAATGTGATGTGAAAGTACAGCTATTTGAATGTAACTGTGTACTTTGAATTTTGAATAAGAAGCAATCCAGACGATCAACCGGATCCTGTGTATAATTATTGCTGCTGCACTTTTCTGTTTTCTACATAAATAATTGATTGTTGCTGTGGTACCCAAGCTTTTGGGACCCATAACACATTTTTTTGTGCATCCGAGTATCAAGAACTGTGCTTCAAATAGTGATAGGATTAATTGTAGCGCTCCACCTGTATACATGTGTGTTTGTATGTTAATTTGAGTAAAGTTCCATTGTGATTGACATAATTGTTGTTTTCTATGGTTGCCAATTGACCCACAGTCAATGGTTCATGAACAGTTTATGAACAGTTCATGTACATGAACAGTTTATGAACAGTTCATAGCCAGCCATTGAATTATATTCATTGACTGGGTATGAACTGTTCATGAAGTTGTTATGAACAGTTCTTGATATGTTCTTGGTTGAAAACTGAATATCCCTACAAACTCCATTTCATGAATTGTTCATGAACCTGCGTGAATTGTTCATGAACCATTCCAGCACAGGAGTTTCATGAGTAGTTCATGAACTGCCCTAGTGCCATTTAATGTTCATGACCATTTCATGAACAGTTCATCAACTTTGTTATGAGCTGTTTATGAGCTGTTCATGAATATGGTTCACTGATATTCCATGAACTTTTCATGACAAGTTCATGAACAGTTCACTATCATCTCGCCTTACCGGCGACCCAGCTTGATGATGCGCCAGCCATTGGCGAGGCTGGGGGGCAAGACACACGCACAGCCCTTATGAGGCATCTGAACAGCATGTACATTTACAATAAAGCTGATCTTTTGTACAGTGATTTTGGTTCTCTCTTTTAATTTACCACAGTCAACAGACAAAATTACAATAGTGCAGACACACCTTAGTGCAAAGATAAAATGTCAGTATCAAAATAGTGTGGTAATATAATAACAAACTGTGCCAGGTGTGTCGTATGCACAGTAAATAGGCTCAGCAGTTAACACACCTTTTTAGTATATATCCTCCTGAGAACAACTGCATCCGTCTGCCATTAACCCTACAGACACCTACGTGTTAGCTGAGGTTGTGCTGATTTCTGGGATGTGTAAAGAAATGACAATTTATAAGGCAAAACACAAAAATATACAAAAACGGAAATGTCTTATGTGGGTCTCAGAGGGTTAATGGGACACAGATGGTTACAATCAAGGGTGGGGCCGAAAATCCCAGAGGCGGGAAAACACACAATGGCAGGAAGTTAAGGTCTCTGAAAATGTGAACAATGACACGTGACGTGACTAAAAATAACTAAATCAAAACGTGGACATTTATCTAAACATGAAGCCAGTTAACTAACAAACAAAAAATTAGAAAACTAAAACTAAACATGGAAAAACAACAAACTTGTCGTGGTGTTAAAGTGCTATCTTCAGTTCTTCCTCTCTTCTCTGAAATCTAAAATATTATATGATTAGTAACAAGCGAAATAAGAATTTCTGTTTTGAGAATATTTGGTCCTCATAAGGAAGGAAAATAATATAACATACAACCAAATCCTGCCCATGCTGTGACAGGTCTGTGACAGGTCCGTGTGTGTCCACACACACACACCAGGGATTCCATTCAGTCACGCTCTAAGTCTGGATGAGACGAGATACTTTGGTACGTAATTGCAGCTCGTCTCTCCTTTGAAGTGAGGTGAAGCATAGGTCAGCCGAAGTTGGAAACATGGAGGTGTGTGTGTGTGTGTGTGTGTGTGTGTGTGTGTGTGTGTGTGTGTGTGTGTGTGTGTGTGTGTGTGGTGTGTGTGTGTGTGTGTGTGTGTGTGTGTGTGTGTGTGTGTGTGTGTGTGTGTGTGTTGTTGGGTAGACGAGAGGTAAAACCAACCTGTAAATCAGTTTAATCTATGAACCAGACACCTGGAGGTAAAACACATCAACTGGGCACACCAGAAGCCTATAGAGTGAGATATGGGTAGGGAGATATGGGGGGAGAAGAATGGAAGACGGAGTGAGGAGAAAGAGAAGGGAAAAGGGATTAACAAAACTGGCTGGGGAGAGAGGATGAATTGGCAGAAAGAACAGATGGAATATGTTTGGATTAAGGCATAAAGTTCTGTTTTATCTTTTTTTTGTTCTTTTTTACATGTAGGCTACACAATCAATTTATTTCTGAAGAGAATAGGATTTAAGATTTTTATCGCCAGCTACACTGTTGTAACTGGATCTTTGAATCATCAATATTTTAATCGTTCGGGGAAGTCAAAGAGAAAGAAGAGAGAAGACAAAAGCAGGTTGAATCAGAGTCCTGCACGGGTCTGATTTTCAAGACCCGCCCCGCACCCGCGACATGCAATACAGAACCCGCCCCACTACCCGCACATATTGCCAATTAGTTCCGCGACCCGACCCGTCAGCACAAGATCCGCAACCTGACCCGAACCCGCATATATATGAGCAGTGAAAACGTGCAATTATTAACACACGCAGTTGTATATTTGTCTCAAAAAGCGTGGGATGTTGGTTATTTTCTCCATCTAGGATGACACTCTGGGGGACTGTGTAGTCCCTCTTAGGTCCAGTTCCTTTGGTAAACACTGTTTCTCTGTGAGGGCATCAACACTTTGGAACACAATACCAATACAGATAAGGAATAACACCTCCTATCATACATTTAACCGCAATCATAAGAACTGGCTTTTAAGCTATCAAAAATGTGAACACTTTTAACTGTATCATGGCGGCGCGTGAACAACGCGAGGCTCAGCGTCTCTCGAGAATTAGCAAAATAGTATTTATTTGTCTACTTTTATTCAGTTTGTTCACTCGGAACAGCCTTTCACTAACTTCATACAGCCGACAACAACTCCTGGACATTGGACTATGCCATTCCAACTCTTTAACAGATGATCTCCGTATAATTCCGGAGATCGTCAGATCACCGGAGCCTGCTCAGTCTACTCTGCCGAGCGGAAGTGCCCACAGGCGGCGTAGAGACCATAAACAAAGGCGGGGGAAGCGAGGAGGGCTAAGAGCGAGGCTGAAGCTAACACCGCATCGGCTCGCCCTACCCAGCATTTTCCTTGCCAATCTGCGGTCTATAATAAACAAAATGGATGAGATACGACTACGCATCGTCAACCACAAACGGATGATGAACTGCAACATCATGATCTTGACGGAAACATGGCTAAACAGCGGCGTTCCCAATAGCGCCGTTGAGCTAACAGGGCGTAACCTCTTCAGAGCAGACAGATCAGCTGACGACTCCGGTAAGACCAGGGGAGGGGGGCTGTGCATGTATGTAAACAAAGCATGGTGTACAGACTCTGCTATTATCAGCAGTCACTGCTCAGCTCATCTGGAATATATTTGTATTAAATGCAGACCCTTCTATCAACCCAGAGAGTTCACAGCAATCCTAGTAATAGCCGTATATGTAGCCCCGGATGCTAATGCTAAAATTGCAATGAAAGAACTGCACACAGCCATTAGCCAACAACAAACTGCACACCCTGAGGCAGCTTTCATTGTTGCGGGTGATTTCAATCACTCCAGTTTGAAGACTGTACTCCCCAAATTCCGACAACATGTCTCCTGCCCCACGAGAGGCAACAAAACATTGGATCATGTTTACACCAACATGGCCAATGCATACAATGCCATTCCCCTCCCCCACCTGGGTCAGTCTGACCACCTCTCGCTGTTCCTTTACCCCACATACTCATCAAACGTGTGAAACCCACAGTGAGGACTGTCAAGGTATGTCCTGAGGAGGCAGACTCTATGCTACAGGACAAGTTTCAACATACAGCCTGGAGTGTGTTTACCACCCAGGCCACCTTGGATTCCCATACAGACATTGACCACTACGCCTCCTCCGTACTGGACTACATCAGCACTACCATCAACAGTGTCACCACTCTGAAGCAGATAACAACGTACCCAAACCAGAAGCCGTGGATGAATAAAGAAGTTTGCCAACTACTGAAAGCACAAAACATCGCCTTCAGATCAGGTGACGAACGGGCTTACAGTTTATCCAGGGCTCACCTAAAGAATGGCATTAGGAAGGCCAAGCACTGCTACAAACTGAGGATTGAGGAGAACTTCAATAACTCCGACCCCCGAAGAATGTGGCAGGGCATTCAGGCCATCACTGACTACAAATCCACCACCCCCTCTCTCCCGTCAAACGACGTCTCCTTCCTCAACGAGCTGAATGATTTCTATGCTCCAGACCAGCAGGTTCAGCTTCTTCCCCAGGGCTGTTACCCTGCTGAACTCTGCCCGCTGATAGACTCAAGCCCATACCCACCACCCACCTGTTTATATATTTTACTGTCAATGCCGTTTACGCTGTATATATTCATCTGTTTATAGCCTATTTATAATTATTCTATTAATAACAATTCCATGTATAATTATTCTCATTATGTAGACTCCTGCACTGCTATTTTGCATACTTCTGGTCAGATGCCTAAACTTACATTTCGTCACTAGTACATGTACTATGTAATGACAATAAAGTTGAATCTGAATCTGTATGATGATATTTCATCTGTTTGCATGTTTGTTTGTTCCTCTCTATTGTTGTACTGCTGTTGTCTGCTGTACTCTATTTAATTATGTTTTTATTTATCTAGTCTTGTTGTGGTCATTTAACATCTTGCCAAGGACAACAGTTGAAAATTAGCCTGCTGTGTAATAATGGCTCATTTAAAGCAATGTGGATTAATGTGCACTGTCCTTTAAATAAATAAACTAAACTAAACACCAAAAGCCTCCCAGAAGTTGGATTTCGCTCTTGAGGAAGTGTTATTGAAAATGCTGTATTGGCTGAGAGCTTCACCTCAGCCATTTCGAATGTGACGCGCACAGCAGCAGATTGATGCGCTGCAGAGGTTATGATTATGCGCGGTCCCGCGGGGGAGAGGTCTGAGGATTCAAACACTAAACTACATTATTATTATTTTAATATATTTATTATGCAACACCCGCGACCCGACCCGTATCATCTTTGTTTTACCCAGAACCGAACCTGGAAAAAAGCGTTTGAAAAAATACCACCCAGGAATCACTTTTTTTGCGGGGACCCGACCGACCCGATGCAGGACTCTGGGTTGAATACATTCTAGAAATAATCCACTGTTGGAAAATATTTTGACGGGTGATGGAAATTATTATGTTATGGAAATCTCAGGACCCAAAACACAGCTAAAGAGTATAAGTCAGAGTAAAAAACAAATAAATGGTGAATCGAGAAAGCTGTCTTTTGGTCATTTATTTGAAGCTTCAAATACATGATACAATAAGGTAAAAATGTCACAGGTCTGAGTCTGAAAGGTCTACCAGAGAGTGCAAAGAACAAAAACAAAAGCAGAGATTATATGGGGAACAGAGTGGGAAAATGATAAATCTGGATTCACACGGTTAGAACTGTTTATGAGACACCATCTGGCCTTATGGCCTTCAGAAGGAGATAGCAGAACAGTTCTCGGAGCAGGGATGTATGATGTGTCTGTGTGAGAATCCCAGCAGTCAAAGCAGTTCTGGCCTTGACTGAGGAGGGGAAGGAGAGGAGGAAGAGGAACAATAATGGTGAAAGCACAACAAGAGGAAATAACATTCATTTGGTTTAAGCATATGAAGGATATTATAAGGTAGCACATGAAATATTTCCACTACATTCCCCCCTTTTGATCATACTTGATCAATAAAAACAAAAGAAAACAAATGAAAGAATAGACTGATATAACACATCAATGAATACACTCCATCGCTGGTTTGAGTAAACACATCACAAATATATCATAGAAAACTGGCTGTTTTTGTGGAGGACAGACTCCAATATAATGTAAGCATAAGAAAGGAGATACACACATGATTATATTGATAAATCGGAATCAGACTCTTCTGATTCTAGCTGATCTATCTCACTGTTGCGCAAAGGATTGTCGTGTAATGGAATAGTAGTATACTGAACGAAAGCTGAGGATATCATACTGGAAACGCATTTTTTCAGTATTGGGATAATCAAACAGGTACAACTGATTAATAGGCCAAAAATGATCGCCAGGGGTGTAACTATCCTAGCCACCCATGCTTTCCACCCGCCTGATGTAAGCCGGGACCACCAGTCCCAGCCACCTGCGTTTGATATGTCATCAGCTTTCATGTCAGCTAACAGGTTGTTAAGATGCAGCACGGTGTCAGTGATGTTCTTGGTGGCGTCGGGAATGTAAATGCAACAGGCGTCACCGATCACATGACACAGGCCACCCTTTGAGGCGAACAACAAGTCTAGAGCGAATTGGTGCTGCATGAGCATGTTCCTAGAGGCTATTATGAATGGGGACAATGCCTGGAAGCCTTGCGTCGTCTCGTGAGTGAGGTTCTCTAGCCGGACGTGTAAGGTATCTATTTTATGGGCATTGTTTACTGTACCCCACCATGGGAACAGGCCACCCATGAATTTAGCTCCAGCGGACGTCAGATCTCTTTTTACCTTGTGGTGGTCGGGGTGTTGGAACTCTGTGTAATGATGTGTCGTGTGCATTAAGGACGTGAGTACAGTGACTGCTGGATTCAAATCCACTAAAGTGCATGTACCTATCCAGAGGGGAGCCAGAACTTGATAGAGCTTGTCGCCGCACAACCAAACGTAATCTTCTGGCGTGCTAAACCCAGCATCACTGGGCCACGCCAGTTGGAGGGAAATATGTTTAACATCAGGGAATGGTAAGTTAGAAAGGATTCTTTCAGGGGCACCAGATATGTGACAATACGAGATTTTGTAAGCACCGTCACCGCATGTGTTCCGTAGGATGCGGGTACAACCAGTAGTCGTGCCTAGGAAAAAATAAGGTGGTGTAAGAGACGTTTTGTGGTAAACTCTCTGGACGCAGAGGATGCGTTTCATCCCTCTCAAATGGCTGGGGTGCACATGGCTGACGGGTTGGTACTTTGCGTATGTGGTGTCAAGCGTGGATGCACGCAAAGAGGAGTTAGACCGATTACTGCATGGTGGAGGAAGCTGCCTAGCATAACGCCACTCGGTTACGCTGTCTTCACCCTTGATGGGCTTTGTCAGAGCCATAAACGCGCAGAGGTGTTCAACCTGGGTCAGAGAGCGCGGACGAACTGGCACGGACATTGATGAGTCCTGGGGGAAAAGAGTGCATGCATAACATGACCCATTTTGTCCTGCGGCCTGCAATAATGATCTCAGAGTGTGCCACCAGACGTTACCGGTGATCCCATTACTGGTCTGAACCACCTCAATGTTGCTATGGTCGTTATCGCCTATGTATAGATTAAATGTAGACGTACCTATGGATGTCAACAGTTGCGTCAAAGGTTGCTTACGCTTTTCCGGGGTCTGAGTTTTGGGCGCGATGTCTATGTAAAATGTGCCACATGGGTCGGCGCCGGATATATACATACAGACAACAAAATAAAATAAATGTGGTGAGATAGATAGATAGATAGATACCTCCATTTTGGCTGACATGCTGTATGCTGACATTTATACATAAAATATAGGACTGTGCAGCTCTCCCTTGAAAAAGAGATCTATGATCTCAATGGGACCCATCTGGTTAAATAAAGGTTTGAAATTAAAATGAAATGGTTAAATAAAGGTTTGAAATTAAAATGAAATGGTTAACTAAAGGTTTGAAATGAAATAAAATGAAAGGACTAGTCCTAACACAACTATCATGGCAAGTATGCAGAGGAACCATTCTATGATTGTCCAGGCTCTCCAGTAGTATTCACATTGCTCACGGTTGCGTTGTCGTCTCTCCAGGCGAGCCCTCATCATGAGGGGGAAATGTTCCATGGAGTGTGTGAGTGTATTCTCTCGGTCGATTTCGTGACACGGACCGTCAGACTTCGCACACTGATAACACAAATGAGGAACCAGAGAGCATATGAAACCGCTCAGCTGGCACTCGCTCGTGACACCTTGTGTGTAGTGTGTTTTGGTGTATGTGGTGCAAGTGTGGTGCTGGTGGTGACGAGGACACGTCACTTGTTGTCATCTCTGTTGGTGACTAGGACACGTCACTTGTTGTCATCTGTTGGTGACTTGGACACGTCACTTGTTGTCATCTGTTGGTGACTTGGACATGTCACTTGTTGTCATCTGTTTCTATCGTTTCTCCTTTCCTGTGACTACGACCTTGCAGTGGCTGGCGTGGACCCACGTAGCTCTCTCGGCGACCTTGACCGCTGTCAGGGTGACGAGAAGCACCTGGTAGGGACCTTGCCAACGATTGGATTTCCAGCTCTTTCTCCGGAAATCCTTGATCAGCACAAAGTCGCCGGGTTGAAAGCGGTGAAGCGGACCAGTGGCAGGAGTAGGCAAGGCTGCAGCCACCTGACGTCGGATGTCTGCTAAAGTGGATGATAGGTTAACACAATATGACAACATAGCATCCTCACACAAAGTTGTGGAGGGAAGAGGACATCCTGGAGCCTTGAGTCCAATCTGTGGAGGAGCCCCAAAAAGGATTTCAAATGGGCTGAGTTGACTCCGTGTTCTTTTCCGCATCCTCATGTACATCAGCACAATGGGCAGAGCTTGTGTCCATGACAGACCTGTGTCTGCACAGCATTTTGCTAGTTTGTTTTTGATTGTGCCGTTCTCTCTTTCCACCCCAACCCCACTCTGCGGATGATAAGCACAATACTTTCTGATGTCCATGCCCATGTATTCTCCTATCTGCGTAATGGCCTCATTAGCAAAATGTGAACCGTTGTCACTGGAAATGTTGTCTGGTAGTCCCCATCTAGGAATGATTTCCCTCAGTAGTGCCTTTGCCACAGCATTTGCCGTCTGTGCTTTTACTGGGAAAGCTTCTACCCATTTGGACTACATGTCGACCACCACCAGACAGTGCTTCTTACCCTCTGATGGGCTAAGCTCAATGAAATCTAGCATTAGGTGCTCAAATGGCCTGGTGGGAGGTGGATGTGCTCCGGGTCCTGTAACCTTTACTGGTCTACCAGAATTTTGCATAATGCAGATTAGGCATGCTTCACAGTGTTTTTGAGCTGTTACTGTGAACCCCCTTGTGAACCACTCCTGATTAATAGACTCTAACATCCCCCCTTTTGACACATGGATCCCATCCATGTGTCAACTTAGCGAAATGAGGGAAGAAATGTCTGGGAAGACATGGATTGGAATTTGGGCCAACCCAGGTGCTGGATTTTGGGTCAAAAACAGCCCCAGCAGCCTTCCAGTGAGCCTTCTCAACTGGCGTAGCTAGCTGCTGCATGGATGTCAGTGATGACATTTTGTCAGTGAAGGAGGAGACAGGGATTTTAACAAATGAGTGTGCGTGAGGTGCGAGAGGAATCAGGGCAGCTGCCTTTGCGGCTGAGTCAGCAGACGTATTTCCTAGGGAAACTGGGTCTGTACTGCTTGCGTGTGCGGCACATTTACAGACTGCAACCTCAGATGGGAGCAGAATGGCGTCTAGTAAGCCTGCAACCAGTACATGGTTAAGTACTGGTTTGCCATCAGATTTCAGAAATTGTCTACACTTCCAAATCGCCCCAAAATCGTGTACTACCCCGAAAGCATATCGTGAGTCAGTGTAAATAGTCACGGTTTTGCCTTCTGCAAACGTGTAGGCTTCAGTTAGTGCGATGAGCTCTGCTGCCTGTGCTGAGAGGTGACATGGAAGCGGTCCAGAACGGAGTACAGCAGAATCTGAAACAACAGAAAAACAATCCCACCCGATTAGTGCCCCCTTGGTCGCGAGAGGCAGACCCATCAACATACAGAATGAGGTCAGCGTTGGTCAGAGGAACGTCTTTTATGTCCAAACAATAAAAACCTGTCTGTCTTTTAAGTCCGGTCTAGGTGTGCACACAATGGAAAGTACGTCAACCGTCTTCAGGCAATGTTCAAACTAAATGAAGTCTCTCCTTTTGAAACATCATGTGTTGAAATAAACACCTGCAGTTCAAAAATAAAAGTTAATTGCCTAATATTTTTGTTGTGGAATCAATTAATTTCTTTCTTTAAAGGCAAAAACATGAAAAAGCTAAGAGAGAAACCCTATTGAATACAATATTATTTGGAGCAACTTCATTTATAAATGGTTGTCAACTTAACAACATGTGTTCATGTTCAACATGTGGTAATTAAGTACATACAATTTCAGATTATATTTAAATCATACGGTTAAACAAGTTGGAACTCTTGGAGTAATCCCTTAAAAACTTGTGTTTATGCTACCAATCATTAAGTAAGTGGTAATTGAAAACACCTCTGATTGCAGAGGAAAAGCCTTCTCCCCTAACCCAAATAACTTTGTTGCTTTAACAACATTTCAATAGAAGTTGTCTTAACTCAATAACCATCGATGCAACCTATTGCCTTGATTTTCTTTGTTAAGCCAAGGCATCTGTTGTTAGAGTGTACGTAGACTGGGCCTCCCATATAACCTGGCTGAGCCGATATAAAAACCAATCAGCAAATAACTTTTCGATACATTATTGATTACTATTTTTTTGAGGTACTTTTAGGTTGGCAGTGAACATAAGTCAGATGTAAATGGTGTACTTTTACTCCACTACATGTATGTAATACTTTTAGTTACTTCTGTGTGGATGGATGATGTGAAATATAATCAAGTGTTGAATCAGCCTTTAGTTCCACCTGGAGTAAATCCACCAGCTACCCTGCAGTCTACAAAGTACTTCAGACTAGCTGCACCTTTACCAGCTTTGAGAACACTTTCATGATCAATCATTATAAAACACATCATATATATTATTCTGAAATGGACCAATCTGCACAACGACTACTTTCACTGTCTTTACGTTCACTATATTCTGATAATAATGCAGGACTGTTACTGTAACACTCTGGTACTTCTACTTTTACTCAAGTACAAGATCTGAGTACTTATAATTTCACTACAAGATCTGAGTACTTATTCCACTTCTGGTAGTGTATTAGTCTGAATTGTAGCTACAAAATCACACAGAGCTGCATAAAAATAGAATAACATGTTAACAAGTGGAAAACAATAATAATATGTACTAATGTGTACAATGATTTGTAGGTAATTTTGACTACTCAAGACACCTCACTTATACATCTTCAAAGTATTGGCTTTCAGAATATTAAACTTGTTTCGGCAAATTGAGATGATAAATACAACTTTGAAGCTTGTAACGGCATAATTACAAGCAGAGAACGGACTAATGTAACGTCACAGCAAGCATAACAACAGCCGTGTGTTTTGAACACATACGCAAGAATGACATCATCTGTCGCTTAGTGACTTTTTTTTTAACATTTAGTCTTAACACAAACGTGTGAATGTGTAAGGTTTACCATTATATTCAAATGTGAACAAAAATTGACTGTCTTTGTGTACCGGAACACTGAAAAAAATAATGCATTTGAGACATTTATGGCAGTAAATATGTTGCAGAGGCTGGAACTTTTGAAATAATCAGATAAGCATTCCGGACGAGCGTGCATGCACAGCTGCATTTACATCGTAAATCCTGGACAAATCTCCACTCGTCAGGAGGTTTGTCTCTGATCTTTTTGACAGGAAACACTCGAATCGTTACACGGAATAATGACCCCTTGTTTAAGCAGAGGTAAACACTGGCCAAATGCCATCACGTCTCAATGGGTACGGGACGGAACGTGAACATTAACCCTACGTCATATCTGTGAGCTGCCCAGAGTGAGTATGGCACATCTGAAAGCGCGGCAGGAAGCTCAGAGATATGAGAATTACCTCATAATCCTATGTTGCAGCAATGTTGTATTGAGCGCCGTATCATTTGATACACGTCACGTGACATAGAGTACATGACATATTCTGTGTGTGTAGGTGCCCAATCAGTGACTGACTCCCAATCTTTAACGATTGGACCCAAATCCCTCTATCTATCAGTGGGCCCCCTGGCTAGTGAAATGTGTGCACCGCCCCTGGGATTTGACACAGCTGGTTGTGTCTTGTGTGGGTGTGTGAGTCTAACAGAGATAGCGCTACCCAGCGAATTCCAATACATTTTTAAACATGAGCTCATCATTCACACATTCTAACAGAAAAACTCTCATCATAGCATTTACACAGATCTTCCAACCACGTTAGCAGAACAATGCAAAATGAGAAGCCTCCACACAGCAGGTGGAAAAACACGTTGATCATGTCAAACGCGACAACTCCTGAGAATCAGGATATGTCAGCAGCCCATTGATACACATTCACCAGTTCTTTATCATCAAATTACACTTTTTGAACCATCGTAGGAGATGGCTGTCGCACTTTAAGACCCTCATTTGTGGAAAAATGAGGTCCAAGCCGAACTGCAGAATCAGATCTCTGCCCAGTAAATGTGTTGGGCAGGCAGATGATAAAATAACTGTTTTTTACTGATGTGGGAATGGATGACTGTCACCACCGCTATTTTTACTCTGAAGTGGTACAGAAACTTCTCCCTTACGTTACCCAGAAAACCCTATTGAGTGAATACATCTACTACTAAATTTGCATTCAGGCAAATCTACCCTTTTTTACCACAGAATGTTTAGCCCCAGAATCAACCAAAAATGTGTGGGACATTTCTTAATGCAAACATTCACTGTCATATCTCAAATATGTACCCTTTCCTTTTTAAACACAGACATGTTCTCTAATTCTTCTAATTTCTCAATAGCATGTATGATGCGTGTGTGTGTGTGTGTGTCACTTCCCTGGTTTGATGCTGCTGGCTGAATTTCCATCTCGCTCGATTGGGCCCCTTCCCTGCTGTCCCCCTCTGCCTCCACTCCAGTGTTCTGTGAGCAGTCCCATAATCCAATGTTCAACACTTCCACACTTGGAAACATCTTTCTTCAAATGAACGTCTTGCTTCTTGTCCTCTGCCTCTGAAAACCTCCTCTGCCTCTCCCTCGGTATTGTGAGCGGCCAGCATTTTGTTTAGCTTGCGCTGTGTCTGTGAGTTCGTTGAGAAAGGCATTACTGAGGTTTGTCTCCCAAACACCTGCTTGGTCTCCTAGGGCATCAGGTTTGTTTATCCCGCTGTTGTCCCCATCTACTTGGCCCTGATGGGGGTGGACGAGCTTGGAGTTGACGCTGACTGCATGGCTGGGGCTTGTAGTGGCGGTGGAGGTGGTTGAGGTGTTCCAACCAGATTGCCAGGGTTGTACGCCGGAGGAGGGAAGAATACCCAGTCGAGGAGAGGTCATTCAGGCCTGCAATGGAAGGACACAGAGATGTCTGGGGTTTACATGTCTTTTGGAAATAATGTATTTTCCTTCTTTTCTTCACATTCATTTTCAACCTTAATATTTTATTTAATGCCCAAGGCCAACTGCCTTTGTTTTACTCCCCAGTATTATAAACACTTCCTGTGAGTGTCCAGTTTTCTATAAGTCTTTTACTTTAACTTTATTTGTACCCTTCATTCCATCTCTTGTTCTTGAAATCTTTCTTTTTAGGTTCTTGATTTTTAATTGACTCCAAAAACCTCCCTTAGGAAATCCGAAAATTTCCGTCCATATATTTAATTTAGACAGACTTTCTTCACCATATCTTGCTCGCATGACATCTACTATCGGACCCTCAGGAGGCTGTACACACCCCCTACCCTGCTTTGCCCCCATGGCAAAGTCTTTAAGTGTTACCAAAACACTTGCTTTGCTCCCAAAACAAAGTCTTTAAGTGTTACCAAAACACCCCGTGTTACCAAAACACTATTTTTCATCCGTCGATGATGTGATATTTGTTTCTCAGTACAAATCACACAAAAACTGATCGTAATCCCAAATCACGACGGATATCCCAAATATCCTACTTTCGAGCAGTCCCTCTCATAAATGTCATGTCGAGTTTTAATTTACGTTTAACTTTAAACAATTTAGACTGTGTACATCTCACCCGTATTGAAAGCCCTTTGAGTTCGTTGGATCTCGTGAAGTCAATCGGTTCCACCCCTCGCGCTGGTCCCCTCGTCCCGTACGTTTTCTGTCGAGGTAGAGGAGGATCCAAAAGATCCCGGAGCGACCACCAGCGTCTGGAGTGGTTCACAATCTAACTTACAGAGATCCTGCCGACAACGCCATCTGTTATGGAAATCTCAGGACCCAAAACACAGCTAAAGAGTATAAGTCAGAGTAAAAAAGAAATAAATGGTGAATCGAGAAAGCTGTCTTTTGGTCATTTATTTGAAGCTTCAAATACACGATACAATAAGGTAAATATGTCACAGGTCTGGCAGAGTCTGAAAAGTCTACCAGAGAGTGCGAAGAACAAATGCAAGAGCAAAGATTATATGGGGAACAGAGTGGGAAAATGATAAATCTGGATTCACACGGTTAGAACTGTTTATGAGACACCATCGGGCCTTATGGCCTTCAGAAGGAGAAAGCAGAACAGTTCTCGGAGCATGGATGTATGATGTGTCTGTGTGAGAATCCCAGCAGTCAAAGCAGTTCTGGCCTTGACTGAGGAGGGGAAGGAGAGGAGGAAGAGGAACAATAATGGTGAAAGCACAACAAGAGGAAATAACATTCATTTGGTTTAAGCATATGAAGGATATTATAAGGTAGCACATGAAATATTTCCACTACAATAATTTTCATCTAGATGGCCTGTTAAGCCCCAAGGTCCCCGCCGGCGGGTACTCCACGACACTGTCTCAGGGAATCTTAATATTGAAGAACCTACTAATGTGTTATACCAACACACTCTCACTCCCTAAGCGTCCAATAGCGACGTTTGGTCAGTGTCCGTGGCGTCCAGTTGTGACGCTCCTAGGCTCCTTCAGCGTCATAAAGGGAACGCAAATAGCTTTCAACTGATTGCAATGTATTCCCATCTGCGGCAGTATTTGACGCTCAGGGAAGCACAGCATTCGCTTGTGTCGGCTGCCCTTAAAGGCAATGTGAGCATCCATTCCCATTGGATAACGGAGAATTGTACATCCGGAAGTAAGTATTCCCCTTACTGCCGATTGATTTTACAGTGATACCTGCACTACTCATCGACTAAAAAACACCAGCTTATCCTTGTTAATTACACAACATTGATTGGTTTAAATCAGGGGTACTCAAATACAAATCTTAAAGGTCCAAAATAAATGTTTCAATAAGACAAAGGTCCGTTTATCACGGTCATTCAAACTTTTAAACAATTGCAACAAGATTCTTAACACGAGGTTGCAAAAACAACAATAATCTGTATGCAGCTGTTTTCATTGTTATTGTGTCTGTGCTTGACCCCTCAGAGTCGCAGTGTAAGAGCTGCACAGTTATGAATAAAGGCAGCTGCACTTTTCAGCATTCCCATTATTGCTTTATAAATGTCTTGCCCCTTGTGTGTCCACTGAGGTTCATCAGGCCCAACACATCTTCCATAAACTCCCCCTTTGCCTCATCATAAAAACTCACAAACACCAGCAACTGAGCATTGTCAGTGGACTCATCCACAGCTAAGGAAATGCACTGTGTATTTTTTATTCCATCACAAAGCTGATGAATCAAATCACCAGCCAGTATTTATGTTCTTCTGGTTGCTGTGGAATCTGAGAGGGGGATTTGCTTGATCTGACCTGTTATTTCCTCTTTTTGTTTGCCTTCAACATGGTCTCCATCACTTCAGTCATGCATTCTTTTATACTTCAGTTATTATTCAGTGGAAAGTCCTTACCTACTGGCCTAGTTACATCAAAGTGGTTACTTTTAGCTGGGCAGTGTCTTATTTGAGTTTCTCAGGACTTAAAACTGTTTTTTGGGGGAAGACCCCCTCAAAGAAAAAAATATATTTACACACGTAAGGTCATCATCTTAATAGTTTTGTATGCTCATCCGTGAGCAGAGCACCAAGTTGACATGTCTATTACAGCTGAATGCGGCGATTATCATTTTGTTAAGCAAAACGCCTCACAAACGTATTAAGATCAACAGCTTTAGTGTGGTTTGATTCAATGCTGAGTACAGCCAAACTGACGGTCTCTTCTCTGTCAGTGTAGACCGCAAATACCTCATTCCTTCAGTGCTTGGGTCAGAATGCTTCTCGTTTTGCGCAGTCCTGTTCAAATGAAATCGCCGCCAATCATATGTCCACGCTCGCGCCAGGAGCGGGGGAGGGGTTACATGACGTGCATCTTGTGCTGCATTCACGTGCACTCGGACATTAGAGACTTTCTCTTATAAATGTCCGATGAGCCACAACTTTTCTTTCAAAACAAAGCTGCCAACTGGGGTGGCAGCTGGGGTGTCGAGGCCTATTTTAGGGTGTCAGTTGCCACCCCGGTAGGTGAAACTAGGATACTAGCTACACTACAGATGGAACTAGATGAGCTGTTAACTCTCGGTCTGATTTTTTTTTAAACTCTCGCTCTGACTCAGACAGGTTGAAAGAGACACACACATTTTTCCCACCCGCATTCCGCGAAGACCCGCCCTACTGTGCCTCTGATTCGCAGATTGTTTGGGGGGAAAAAACGCTGACGGGATGCTGAATGTGATTGGACCAATGCGTTGACAGACACACACAGACAGTGGAACAGGACATGCAGAGCACTGTTTGCAGTCTATGGACAGAGCGGATAATTTTTGACTCGTTGCGTTGTGGCGATGTCTCGCAGATAACACAGATAATACATATGAAAAGTATAATTTGCTCAGAGTCCAGAGACAGTTGTGGTTCGGTCCGAATCCGGACCGGAGTCCGGACTTTGAGGATGCCTGATGTAGATGATAAATAGAAGGTAGTGTGGAGGGGGCTTCACCGTGTGTCATCAGAGCTGTCAGAGTCGCAGTCAGAAGACTCATCTGAAACACTTTGCAAGAAGCTGATGGTCTCTGTTGCAGTCAAAACGTGCTGGTAGCATCGTCTCGCATGAGTCTTCATTTCTTCAATGTCGTGCTGCTTTTTCCTGAACATGCTCTGGAGACCTTTCATTACGTCTTCGCTCAGGCCCAATGGTGAATCTTTAATGTAAAGGATAAAGACAATATCAGTTACTTCATCACCTATCACTGATGTGTAAAGTCATGCAAAGTAAAAATGTAATATATACTGTACTTTGCAGGCAGGACAGCTCTTTTAGTGAATCACTGCGGGTTGAAAGGACCTTCCAGTGGTGGTTCATTTCTGTGACGAGAATCTTCTTCTCCTCCTGTAGTCTCTTCACTGCCATGACAAGGTCAAACGCTCTTCTTTTTGTCCTGAGGTCGAAAGACTCTGGAAAGCAATTATGACAAAACATGAATGCATGTGTATGAAAGATCAACATTCAAAGAATCTATGAAGTCTTACATAGTTTTATATATCAGGTTTTCCACATTTGCTGTGAGCATTCAGCAGACTGGTGTACTTCCCACTGTTTGGTAGCTGCCATGGCCAAGCTTTCTCCACAGACAGAATGGCTTCGAGGCACAGAGCTTTTGTGCTTGGAACCATTGAGTTGTATTTCTCAACTGTGGCTGTCAGGACCCCTTTCTCATCCCTGATCCGGGAACGACCTTTGTTGCTGTCTATGTCGAGACGCTGCGAACGGCTCTTGACACTTACTGTCAGCATTTCGATCTTGCTGGCCAAGGCAGCAGCATCCCTTGGGTTGTTTGTTGTTGCTTTTCAGACAAAATAGGCGTATTAAGCACAGTAATTCACAATAACAGTGACATTTGATCAAATGTTTTAAGATTATGTTGAACAATAAGTCATGCAAATGTCAATAGAGGGTTATCACTAATTCTGAAAATTAAAAATAAATTGATAAATCATGACTCAAAAAAAGTTGAAAAACTTCATTAAGATTGTCCTCACTTTCTGCCCACTCATTCACATCTCTGATCCAGTCTTCCAGCTGCTTTTCAGTCACTGCCAACTCAGCCTTCATGGACTCCAGGTTCTGCAATTGCTTTTGTGGTCTACAAACGTCAAACAATTAAAGACAAGTAAATACAGAAATCTACATTTAGGCTGCAGCCACAAATAATTCTAACTAAGAATATGTCATTCTTCTAAAACTATGTTATTACCTTCAGATATCTGCGGGACAGTGAGGTGGCCAAGTTGCTGACTTTTTGCTGATTCCAGCGCATGGCCATCAGCGTCAGCATGTCTGTACGTCCTGCAAAAGAGAATATCACGTTATTACTATTCCTCTTACTTCTTATACTGCAACTGGGGTTTATACTATATTGCCATCCTAAATTGTGCTCTATGGTCATAACCGTCAATGAGCTTTTATGAGTTTGTGTTGTTGGTGTAATTCGCTAGTGTCATCTGTGCCTTTCTGAATTTTTTTTGAAAACTGACAGTAAAGGTTCTATCGTAACTCACCGGCTTTTGACATGTGTTTTTTGGTCACTGCTATCCAAGAGAGGAAGGCATTGACCTGTTCCACCTCCTCCCCTAGGGTTAGTCCAGCCCCCTCTTGATATGCCCCACTCCATTTCACCTGTTTAAAATATATTCAAAAGTACGACTCGTTACAACTTGTCACTATTCACATGGAGGTTACTTCCTTACTTCACATTTGAAGTCATGCGCTTTGGCATGAAACACTGAGAGAAAGGGCTTGTCGAGAAGATGCTGGAGCTCTGGACAGCTTTTTGTGATTCTCTGGAGGTAGGGCCAATATTTGCAGGTCACATCCATGCAAAATAACATACTACTGGCCAGCTTTTTCTGTAGGTACAAGGGATAAGCAAAGATTTCTCCCCTGTACATATTGAAAGCACAGAGGAGCACTCCATGTCGACAGACGGCAAGCTCTAGTCCCTCCTCATCCAGCTTGCTGGCAGATTTTTGGGAGGTCTCTCTGGCTGCCGACCACTGTCCTCCACAAACACCTCTTCCGGAGACCTAATATATAAAAATGTATTGATGAAAATGGTGCAAAGACTTACATAACCAAACCCTTCATTAGGATATTATATTCTATTATACATAATTAGAGTCTGCAAAATTACATGTTTGGTTGTGGTGTGTATATAGTCCACACATCTTGAGATGTCTTCATCCCTGGCTATAAAGACACCGTCAAAGATGGCCTGTTCCTCAGATCTAAATAAATCAAAGGAGCAATGTATGACATCTCAGATTATAAGGTTGATTAGTTCACATCAAGATACTTTTGTTTCGTTATCTGTTCAAATACTGTGACATTATATATTTTCTATAGTACCTAGCTGCATTCTTGAAACAGTAATGCTTGCGGTTTCCATCCACGGAAACTGCAAGCATATCATGGCTGCACGCAGGACAGGTGAAGGGCTCCTCGTTGCACATGATGTCCACTTCATAACGCACAGCCTCCCGCTCAAAGAAACTTTTGATGAAGCTGTCAGTGGAGATCTTTCCAGTCTATAATGAAATAAGGACATCAACAGTCAATATGTTAAAAATAAATTATAAGGACACAGCTTACAATTTGTACGATACAAATAGATAAAAAAGGACAAGTAACTTCAATACACGGCCGAAGCGCAACGTTCGCTGATCTAGCATCCTTAAATATGCCTGAAAGGATAGTCCAGGTGCAGCCATTTTCATTTCTTCAAATGAGAAGAAAACATCTGTGGCATAAATGGTAGTGAAGTGAAGGGTAGCTGGCCAGTACTCACTCCGAAGAAGGTTGTCAACCCCAGTCGTCCATGTCGCAGCGCATGCTTCACAAGCCAACTCTGGCATGCTTAGCTCATGTCGTCCTGGTATTCTTTACTCAATACCCATGTTAAGTTTTAATAAACAAGCTATCCCACATGTCTTTGAGAAGGGTTGGATATTATCAAGAAGAAACTTCAATAACATCCATCTTAAGAAACAAGACAAACATTATTCCCATTCATTGTGATCACGGTCACAGTCTTTCCTGGCTTGAGGCTCGATGACTCTGATGCACAACCACAGATTTTGTCCGGGATCTCCACAGGTACAAACTGCACTGGAAAAAATTGAAATGGAAATTAAAAATAATTTGTCTCTTTTGAGAAATACATCATTGTTATGTGACAGATTTAGGATTTAACTTTACATCAGAAGATTACAAAGAGACTTAAGCACACTGCTGGGAATTATCACAGAGATCTTCAGGAAGCTCACATTTTCAAAAGGAGGTTCTCAAAAAGTCCAGCAAGAAAATGTACATTCACAAACCAAAACTTACCGCAGGAGCAAAGGGCCATATTTACTACATGTGTTGTTGGGGCCAATGGCTGGAAGTAACCTGCAGTAGTAGCATCTATGTTGTGGAGGGGGTGTCTGGTGTTCATGCTGACATCAGAGTCAGCACAGAAGAAGGGATGTGGTCGGCAATCTCGGCACCGGACAACAGACGTTTTGCTCCAACACTGTTGGCAAATGTGTGTTCCCACATTTGCTTGGGCCACTACGGTGTTAACCAGATGTGGTCTCACTGCCCTCCAGCTCTCTGAAAAAAAACTTTTTCGAGTGCTGCAGTTGGTCGACGCCAGCAGAGAAGCACTTGGGGTTTGTGCTACCACTTAATCTCCTGTAGTATCGCTCAGAGACTGCTCGTAGAGATCTCGTAGAAACCCCTCTGTTAAAATGGTACAATAAAGTCCAAAGCATGATTATTTTTCTTTAAAACATACTGGATGGAGTGGTTTTGAAAGCTGTAACTACTGTGTTCTTAATTCTAGAAAATGACGAAGTTTAGAAATGAAGTACGTATCACATAAAGATACAAGTATGAATATGTGTTTCGGGCTAACCAGACCAAATGAAGTACATACCAACAGTCTCTGGAGCGATAGCTGGAGCAAATACCAGATCACAGTCAGGAGCATCAACGGGGGGATCAGTTTTACGACTGCAGCCAGCTGTATCAGAAAAAATAGTTTTTTCATTTATACCATTACATTGTACTACTTTTCCCTTATCAAGAGTTGTGTTTTCATTCATTTCATATACTCAAGTGCCTAGAAATGTATATCTTATACTGACCCTGATTGGAGTCATTCCGGGTTGAACGTGGTATTGCAAAGATCAAGTTTCCCTCACTGTCTCTCTTCTTCCAGCACACCTTTCGCACTGATGGCACTGCTGTTGCTGCTGCTTCCAGTTTACAAAGCAAATCATCAGCACTCCGTAGGTCATCCCTGAACTCTTTCTGGTCAACCAGCTCTTCTGCGCTTCTCAGGAGATCCTCGAGAACAGAATCACTCATTATTGGGGAGAGACAGAGACACAGGCGAAAGACTGACAACAGAGTTAGACAGAGAAAGAAAAAGAGAGATAGGAAGAGGCTATGAAGTACAACACAGCAAGGACAGTTTAACAAGACAGACGTGGCTCTTAAAAGTGCCTTTTGTGTTGTTTGGAGTTTGGAAAAATCAAGGGTTGTTTTTTTGGAGAACAAATTGCAGGATCTGTTGAGAGAAAACAACATCATTTAGAAACTCAAAACTAAACAAACAATGCCAGTGTAATTGTTGTTGTTTACAACTTTTCTACTTGTCTGCGCTGCTGGCTTCCTCCAAGTTAACAGTTAAGGAAACTGGTGGTGTGACCAATGGCCATTTACAATTATTAATACTATGACTATTATTAGCAGCGTGGTTCCTGGAGCAGGTTGATCGTTGGTTTGATCTCATGTCATCTCGCCATCCAATTACAGCCCTGAGCAGGCTCAAGATGGAGGAGTACCAAAAGGCCATCACCGTCCTCCAGAACATCGTCCATCTGTTTCGTGGGATAAAGATAGGTCAAAAGGGAGGTTGGAAGCCTGTTCAAACAGGGGTGATAATGGCAACAACATACATGTTGGCCATACAAGAGGAGATGCTTACAGAAGGACACCGGTTTGTGTTAACGTCAAGGTTCACACAAGACTGCCTTGAAAATACATTCAGCTGTGTGAGGTCTAAAAATCCTGTCCCAACTCCAGTGGAATTCCATCATGCACTGAGAATCATATCTGTGGGGCAGTTCCTCACCACCATCAGCTCTGGGAGCTACCAGGAAGACCACAGTAGCTTTTTAGCAGACTTCCTGGGCACAGGGGAGCCAAAAATCACTCCATCAGTCAGAGTGGAACAGCTGATGGCGGTGAACAGAGCAGCTGCACCTGACCTCACAAAAATTGAGAAATGTATTCTCTTCCATCTTGCAGGCTGGAAATATTTGGACTAAACATTGCTCTTCCACCTGCTAGCACCCAGCTAACATCACTGCCCCTCCACCTGCCAGCACCCAGCCAGAGGAGCGCAAACAACAAAAACAAGCAAGGTGTCCCGTCATGTACATGGAAGTTTGGGTTGGCAAAATGGAGTAAGAGAGGGACTTGAAAAACCTTGGTGGCTCTCTACTCATGTTGTTACAGTTGTCTTGGTTACAGCTCAAGTTTTTTTTGGTGCCATTTCCACATCTTTAGAAAATATTAAATAAAAAATTGAAGTGAAATCAACCTCTTTTCTGGAGAACAAACTTGTGAGTTTGCAGTCTTGCAGTTTTGCTCCTCAACCTGTAACACCACTTCCCCTCCACCTGCCATACAGTAGGTTACTAACAAGATTACTTATATACTACAGTGATAGAATACATGTTTAGTATGCTTACTTATATAAAACAGTAGTATTAAACTTACCTTGTGTTTTCACTCTCACTTAAGGCCCTCTCCCTTTGCCATCAATCCAAAATCAACTGAGCTGCAACATTATACAGACAGGTAATAATCAACAGAATCACAAGGACACAATATGGCTCTGCTAAAAACACTCACTCTTACACGCACCAAAGTTATATTTATCTAATATTTAACTCCCTCCACCCCTGCATACAATCCCGTTAAGCCCCTCTTCTCTAATTCAACAACGTTGGACGAAATGACATTCAGAGAACGGAATTTACAATTAAAAGGCTGTTCAACGTGTGTTGCTAACTTGATCCAGTATCCTAGCTTAATCTGTTATCTGTAAACGTTCCCTACATCTACTAATTTAGGGATAATCCACTGACATCCTTTAATACACATGTTAATTTGAATCGGATATACTGATAATATCCGCAATATAAATCTTTAAACTTCTTCTTACCTTTAAAAGTCCGTCACGAACGGTCTATTATGCTGCAACTCTACAGCTCTGCTAGCTAACTTCCGGGGAACGATTGAGAGGCTCCACGATCCGCCATTGCTGTAAAAAAGTGGTCCATTGGAGTGAACGGAGATGACGTAACTCTGTCTATATGGCGCTGGTTTTCACTAAGTAAAAAATATTTTTGGGACGGACACTATAATTTACAGTTTTTTACCATGTTCAATCTGAATTTTCTTTAAAATAAAACATCTATATTGATTCTGACTTTTCTACATCCAACTCACAGGTTTATCATTATTTGAGAAAAAAGATTATTAATTTAAACCTTTTAGAAGGGAAGATATGGTAATTTGTTCTGGGAATGTCATTTTCGAGCCTGAGACCTGAAAAACAGGCTCAGGGCTAAACAGGTTAGTGGAACTTATAAACTTACCTTCACTTCATACTACTTCAGGTTTTATTATCAACTCGTTCTCTCTCTACTAAAAAGTAACACTCTTCAACCCCCTGTTCTGTTTTTATTTAGTTCAAATGGGGTTCGTAAATTCATATCAAAGTTCTACTGAAATTAAATAATTTTGTTCTGAAATGTTACTTTGATACATGCTAGTGTGAATCCTCATGTTGTACTGTGAGCATCACATTCTTATGTTGTAGTCATAGTTGATTTTTCCTCTTTCATAGACTCGATGTTGATGTGTATATCATCAGATTTTATCAGGAGAAAGTAGGATATTCATTTTGTTCAGTTCCCGTTGAAAACAAAAATCTAAATCGAGCATGTGACAGATTATATTTAAACAGACATGCTGTTTAAAGCAGAGAGTTTGACACTGACATGGCGCACAATATATGAACAGTTTAGGTAACTCCACAGCTGCTGCAATGTCGGATTCTCACTTGTGAGGGCATACATAAATGACACAAATAAATGACAACATAATCAACAAAAGCTATTCTATTCTGAAGCCAAATAGGCATGATACAAATAAAGGAGCCTTCACTGCTCCTCTCAAACAACTGAGTGGTGCAGGAATGAGTGCTAAACCTGGAAAGGTAAAGCATTTTAGCACTCCCAGATTCCTCTTCTTAAAGTTAGTGTTGCTTTGAATGGGTTTTTGGTGAGATGCTCAAAATAAGGTCTGCGCTATATACGGTATGAGCTTACAAGATATTCACGTTTAGTTCAATGAAATAAATATCATGAATATCTAAATCTTTCATTTGTAAAAAATATGATTGCGTCTGAATGAGACGACTAAACGTCATCATGCCGACCATTAGCTGCCTTTAGCTGAGCAGGGGTTACTTTTGGAGACTGCATTTGTGCTTTAAAATAAACGTTTGTTAATATGTGGCGATTATCCTGTAAGTATCGTAAACATGCCTTTTACACAGATCTTATTTTTGCAATATTCCCAGATTCAATGGAAACATCTCATTGCCCTTCATCATGGAAGTCCTTGCAATGTTAACTTTCCATTCGGCCTTCCAAAATACATCTTCAGTGAACTACTGTGCTCCTTCCTTTATACAAAGAAGTTATAGTGTTGTCATTCAGGTTCTCAAAGTGTTGAGCATCTCAAGGTATGCAAATGATTGGCCTGATTTAGATCTCTATTTTAACTGAATTTGTTGTATTTATTACAAATATTGAGCATCAATTGCAGGTTGCTCTGTCAAAGGCTTCAAATACCACTGTTCATCTAACTTTGAAATGCACAGAAACAATTTCAGAAGCTCAGCATGAATCATTGGGAGAAGCTTAGAGAAAAAAGCACTGTGCTCTCCACTGGTTTGGTAAGCAATGCTGCACCTCTGTGACTTTGATTACACCCATTCCGTGCCTCGCGGCATTCGAAAGTTTAATTTTAAAAAACTGCAGGAATAAACATCACCAAAATGATGCTTGGAGAGCAGTTGCAAGCATCGTTGCGGCTGATGGTTCGGTCTGAAGTCATTTTTATTGAGGTGTTTGGTTGTTTTATTTCCAAAAGCAATACCAAAGCAGGCAATAAATGCATACTTTTCAGGTTTATAATGTTGATGCTTCAGACTATGTTATCAGGACTTCTGGGAACAACAGGTCCACCCATAAACCAAGCAGTACGGATAAGGGGTCGGGTTATAACTGCCAGGCAGTTTCCATCTGTATTCCGAAATCAAGAAGTGAAGTGTGAGGTGGTTACAAATACCGAGAACAGTGAGACACAAGGAGGAGGCAGAATTTTGCTTCCAGACAGAACATGTCCCCAAAACAGCGATAGCTTTGGAATAACTGAGACAAAACACAGAGAGAGGAGACTTAGAAGGTTCAAGAAATATAGACTGAGCTATAGGAGAGGAAGTAAACAGGGGGGGGTTGTAGTCTTTACAGATGAGGAGAGGAGAAGACATTAACAGGAGCAGAGTTGGGTGTAACGCGTTACAAAGTAACGCGTTACTGTAATTATATTACTTTGTCGGTAACGGAGTAGTGTAACGCGCTACTTTTATAATTCAGTAATCACACTACAGTTACTAACATTGCCCCGACACACGTTACTTCGTTACTTTCTAAGTTCAGTCATAATCAAACCTCAACAAACACCTGCAAAGAATACATGCTAAGGTTAAGCTAACGCACATAGCTGTTGTTTATTTATTACACACGTAGTCTGTTCTTCTTCTCTGTTTTCCGGTTGTTGCCTGTTTTGAATGACGAATACACACTACCGCCGCCTGCTGGTAAGGAGAGTTATTGCCACTCACGCATGCGCAGTTCGTACGTGCTCGGCTGCGGTGTGCTCTAATCTGGCTCCAGTGCAACACATGGCCAACACGCAGGAGAACACGCTGACGCAACAGCGTGAGCAGAGATAGACTGCGCAACATATACAGATAGCAGGAGACAGAGGACAGCCACGATCAGATAGGAAAACATTCAGGAGCTATCTGGATCAGTCTTATGCGACAATGGAAACTGAACTAAACAGAACATTTGAAACTTTAGCAGTCTGCGTGATCTGCCTGCAGGGAGGGGCGGGCCGGCCCTGGGAGTAAAGTAACGAGTAAAGTAACGAGTAAAGTAACGAATTACTTTATATAGAGAGTAACGAAGTAGTGTAATATATTACTTTTTTTTAAAGTAATATGTAATGTGTAATATATTACTTTTTTTTAGTAACGACCCCATCTCTGAACAGGAGGTACCATAGTGTAGAAATGGGTATAAATATTTTTATTTGACTTTTGTCCTTGTATTAAGCTGATTGGAGAGAACTTGTGATGCATTATACACCAAACGTAATTTTTTTTAAATGTAAACCCACATGGAAAAAAGACACCGTTTGCTGAATTGTAAAAGTGTTAAAGATCTCCTATCATGCTATTTTTAGGCATATATTATGGGTCTCAGATATATACAAATATGTGACCTGCTCCATCGAAATCAGTCGCATTGACCCGAAGACACATTTTGAGTTGTATACACTGTTGGAAAAAGGAGATTCCTAGCTTTCTAATGATATCACGATTGTTTTTGTATGTCATATATAATGACTGTCACCGAGTCATCATTTTGAGAAAAAGGCCTTCAAAGTTTCCTCTTCTCTGGAATCCATCGATCTGATTGTGCGTGTGTGTATTTCTGCGTTTGTGTTTGTTTCCCGGGGAAAACACTCACGAGAAACACCGTCTGTTGTTATGCTTGCTGTGACGTCAAGTTACTTGTAATTATGCCGTTACAAGCTTCAAAGTTGTATTTAACCAACACATTCTGACTCCCAACTCGGCCTATGTTGACGTTATGTCAGGGTCCCTGTCGTTCAGAGGTCGCGTTAACCGAATATTTTTCGTCGATGACGGATTTTTTTTAACAATGACGTAAAAATCTGAAAGCAGTCCGTCATTTTGACGGATTAGAACAAACTCGGAACAGCGCCAAAGTTTCCCCGTAGCGAGGGTCCGGTGTTATGTATGCCTGCCAAAAAGGAAATTACACCGTTTCCAAACCCAACTTTGCCCTATAAATCATTGAAATGTCTGTGAGTTTTGGCTGTGCGCACTCCTGCGAGGTGCAGTACAGTTCACGAGCGTGCGCCCCGCCCCCTGTTGACAGTTCACGACTGTGCTTCCCCCCCCCCACACCCCCGTTAACAGTTCACGACTGTGCTCTCTCCCCCACTAACTAGACCACTGGGTCATGTTAAGACCATCTTTTCTGTTGGTTTGGTGTTACAAATATAAAAACAATATATGTGTGGAGAACAAAATAAATCCGTCATAAACTAAACTGGAAACAGCAGTATATTTATGCTTTAACCACCTAGTGGTTAAAGCACGTTATTGCATTTTTTTGTTGATACGTTATATTTGATGAAAACATATTAAGAGTACATACTTTCGGGGGAAAGTAGAAGGTCAATGATAGAAATATAGAATAGAATATATCAATAAAATACTGTAAGTGATCTCTACAATAAAACAGTTTAGTGCTGGACATCCAAAGATATTAACAGGAGGATGTGCAAAACAGACAAACTAATTAGGCTTTATTTAAACATTAAATAATACTTTAGGTTAAGATCTTCTTTTAAATAAGAAAAAAGCTTAGGGGGTATCAACAGATAAAGTACTTAACGTCTAATATATTGCATAATTTGTTTTGGGACTTGACAATCAACTTTCCTGCAATGTTAACTATGTTGACGCACTTATTTTAACAGATATTATACATATTAATTCTACTCGTATAAGATGTATGTTTTTTTTCCCGCCCACCGAAGGACTCGTTTGATGGAAGTTTTCAAATCACAATGGACACTCATCACGGAGGTGACCATTTTTGTTGCATTTTTCTCCTCTCCATGGTCGTAAGGCAAACGCGACCCACTGTCGGAGGGCCTCCGCGCCGGCCTAGTGCCGGTGCTCTGGCAGTCGGTTCCTCCGAACTGCGGGTTCGACTCTGATGGCCGGGAGGGTGTGCTGCGTTGGGGTGGGGGACTCCCCCCACTCTGCGTGTCTCTTCCTTCCCGGGCCGGCCGATATGAAGCGTGACCAAGATATGAAGCGTGACCAAGATATGAAGCGTGACCAAGACGTACCGTCCAGGGGTCCCACGGGGTGAAGGTTCCCAGCTGGAACCTCCCCACCTTCGCCGCGGTGCACCCGGCAAACACGGTTGTTTCTCGAACCTTCCACTGTTGTCTAGTGGGTGTAACTAAAATACAAGATGTCGTATTTATATAAATACATATATATCTATATAGATAATAAGTGTCAGTACGATTTTATTTTGTATTTGCGTGCATTTCCTGATCGTAAAGTGGCGCTGTGGCTGTACTGATAGTAACAACAATACAAGGTGTCCGTATATATAAATATATGAGAACTATTATAAATATATATATATATATATATATATATATATATATATAATAGTTCTCATTCATAACATTCTGTTCGATGTCTCACTATGGGATGTGCCTCATCGCGGAGCAAACAGAAGCATCAATCTCATTACGCCAATCCTGATTGGCTGGTGATCTTGACGCATGCATCATTCAAACACCTCTTCTCGCTTCAGAGCACCGGGCAAGCTTCACTGTCCACAGACTGAACCCAAATACCCATTTCGGTCGACGGGCGCTCGTCGGCTACTCCTTCTGCTTCGCAGGAAGACGGTAGTACTAACGCCAGTTAGTATTAAAATCGACCTCGCCCTTCTCTTCCCCGGAAAGTAAGGTCGGTCCGATTTTTTAAGCTAGCAGCACACCTGTTGCTCGCTCGCTCGCTCGCTCCCTCTCTACCGACACCACGGTAGCGAGGACATTTTTTATTTTCTCTCCTCCACGGAGGGGAAAAGGATTAAAAAGGAGCATACTGCCACACCAGTCAGTATTCTCCGGGAATAAAAGACCCAGACCGTCCTTTTTCTCCGGATTAAGGACAAGGTGGTAATACCTTTTTCTCCCGTCCCACCTGTCGAGAGCGGGCCCTCTCCACGCCACGAGGCGACCAAGATGGACGCCCCTCTCCCTCACAGCAGAGGAGTCAGGGACTCGGTGGCTCGACTCTGTGGCTGCGGGTTGAAGATCTCGGGCACAGACACACACCAGGTCTGTTCGTCCTGCCTCGGGCTGGATCACGCCCGAGGCGTGATCGACAACCCCGGCTCATGCGGACATTGTGTCCGCTTCACCGTTAAGAGCCTCCGCCGACGGTTAGCAAGACAAGCTAGCCTGTCGGAACAGGACCCCCCCCATGTCCATGGACCCGCCAACCGGTAGTCAAGACACGGGTGCGTCCGCCACAGAGAGTGAACCCCTCTCCGTGTTGGTCTGGCTATGGCCACAGAACCGGAATCCCGTGCCCTGGTGACGACAAGACAAGCGGGAACGGATTCCCGCAATTCCAAGCTGGGGTTCCCGGTTAGACCTCACCATGGTCTCACCCGCGGAGGATGTCCTCGAGCTGGACTACGAGGAGGACGAAGAGGAGGACGCCCTGGTGTTCCTCCTGTCCGAATCGGATGAACAAGAAGAGGACACCTTCATGTCACCGGCTCAGGCTGCAAAGCCTGAGGCAAGTGCTGCTCTCCCGGGCGATAGGGCCGTGGGTGTAAAGCCAGCCCACATTTCCAATATTACGTCATATCTGGATCAGCTCCGTTGTAGCCTCAGCGGCGGTATTTGACGCTCAGGGAAGCACTGCATCCATCCATTTCGGCGGCAGATAAAGGCAATATAAACGTCCATTCCCATTGGATAACGGTTAATTTTACACCCGGAAGTAAGTATTCTCCTTACTGTCGATTGGTTTTACAGTGATATCTGCATTACTCATCAACTCAAAAACACCAGATTATACCTGTTAATTACACAACAGTAATTGGGTTCAATTGTGTACAATACTTTTGTGTTTTTCCCCTTCGATTTGGAGAAACAAATAGTTTTACGGGAGTTTAGGGTGGCCGAAGACACACTACCCATAATCCTCTTGGGACAACACCATGCCCTTTGCTTGACAAACCCTGTGATTAGTCCTCAAGCTCTGTGATTGGATGTTGGAGTGGCAGTGCGTCAAGATTACGCTGCGTCAAACAGCACTTTAAAAAGGGAATGAAACCCATCCACTGCACACAGGATTCGAACCAGGCCACGCCTGTTGTTAATTGATAAGCCTTAAAACATGCACTTTTCAAGGTTCAGAGGCACATTTTGCAAATATGGCAGTAGTCATCCGATCATCTTAAGATAAGATAAGATATACTTTATTGATCCCAAGTTGGGAAATGTTTTTGTTACAGCAGCATGTAAAATTGCAATTTATTGTTACTTTGTAATTCTACTCCACCACAATTCAGAGGTTAACCTGATATTTTTACTCGACTACATTTATTTGAGTTACTTTACAGATTAATGATGTGAAATATATACATCCCTTAACCCTCTGATACCCACAAAGGACATTTCCGTTTTTGTATATGTTTGTGTTTTGCTTTATAAATTGTAATTTATTTACAGTATAATCAAGTTTTACACATCCCAGAAATCAGCACAACCTCAGCTAATGATCTATGTCACTCATTAGAGACTTATATACACTATAATAGGGGATATTTGCCCATTAAAAAAGAAAAGAAAACGGAGCTTGCATTTTTTACTTATTTCATTAAAAGGAACTGTGTAGTGGCAAACTTTATATGTGTAGTTTAAACTGTTCTTGTAGTGCAAACTTTATATGTTACCTTACATGGTAACATCAAATGCAACAGTTCCTAGAATGATGTATTTCAGCTTATAACCTTTGTCAGCACTTGCAACAGTTTCCTTAATGATGTATTGACACTCATGACCTTTGTTAAACATAGGAGTAAGGTCTGGGTGATGTATTCCAGTTCATGTCCTTTGCCTGCCTTATGAGTGACTTCCTCCCCAGATGGGGAGGAAGGAGCCCAATCGAGCGAGATGGAAATTCAGCCAGCAGCATCTGAACAGGGAAATGACACACACACAAACATCATGCTATTGAGTAATTGGAACATTTAGGAGACATGTCTGTGGTTAAAGAGGGTACATATTTGAAAAATGACAGTGAAACAGCATTTAACCTCTTAAGCCCCACGGAGCTCGGGTCCGAAAATGCTATATATGTAGCAACAGTGCTATATCTGAAGTGTCATTCATGAAACTATTAATATTCCATACCCTTCTGACCGGAGGAAACTTGGCTAACTGACCATACGAAAACAAATACGTTTTTCGAAAAATAAGTCTCACAAGAAGCCTCTAAATGATCCCATGGCAAAAACAGGCAATTGCTATTTCTGCTCATAACTCACAAAAACGATCATTTATAATTCATAATGCACAAACAACACATTTTCTGAAAGCTGAGATTCCACAGATTCCATGGGTATACACCCCATCACTCCAGGCACAACATTAACCAAGCTTGCAGCCAGAACATAGCAAGTAAACAATATCAGTTTTCAAATCCATGACAATAATTAGGTCTTACCTTGGCTGTTTTGTGATCAAAAGTTGTGTTCAAAGGAATTAAAACGCTGCTCAAGGTTAATCCAATGTCTCTTTAAAATTATTACTGATAATCAATCCTTTCATTCACGGCAGAAGAGTAGTTCCAACGATTAACAGTCCTTGGCTTCAGCTGCGGGAGATGCAGTTTAGCTCCCCCTCCGCAGGTGTAACATATTTACGTATTTTGAAACTGCCACTCGATTCGATTGGCTCTAACGATTCAAAAAATGTCAATCACCCAAATCGACCAATGGGTTCCAGAGATAGGATCTTGCGTAAGTATAAATAAAGGCAGTATAGCTGGTTTACGCACAGCCCACTCTTTTTAAGCAGCATAGCATGTCCCGCGGCGACAGGAGAGCAGAGAACGGCAGATCGATCAGCGAAACAGCAGGATTTGTTTTCTTTGTCTTCATTGTAACAATGGCAGCCAGAAAGACATCGTATTGGACATCGTATTTCAGGACTCTCCGTCTGAAGATAGTGATCTCGTCACGCATACAGGGGACAGTAATGACTCTGATTATGAACCTCCGTCACCGGAAAGGTATGTAATCTTTCTGTTTGTATCTATTATTTATTTGGTGTAAGAGTATTCATCTGTTTTTATCTTTTTGTTATTTATTTGGTGTAAGAGTGTATTCATCTATAGCAGACTTGGGCATTGTACGGATGATTCTGACCGGCCCGCGAAAGATTACATGATAAGATGATCGGGAAAGATGATTAGAAAATAAAACATATTTTCTAATTATCTTATGGGTGGACTAACACCGCATCGCTTTTATTTTGAAGCCCATTTATTCTCACAGTGCACGCAATCGTACACTGTGCACGTGAAATGCGTGTCTGCCTTCCTTGTCACGCCTGAAAAATGCGAAAATGTCGGCTCATGCCAACAAGAGGAAAGTGGATGCCGAAAGCAGAACTTTCAAACAAATATGGACTACTATGTGTGTTTGGTTTGTGGGGAGCATGTCACCGTGTTTAAAGAGTACAATTTGAAACGGCATTACGAGCCGAAACATGCCGCGAAATACAAAAACTTGACTGATGCCGAACGAGCGCGGACATCAACGGATTTACTAGCAAAGCTAGAAAAACAACAAGGCTGTTTTACAAAGCTGCATGCAGACAGAGATGCAGCGACCAGAACCAGCTTTGTGATAGCCCACAAAATCGCCCAGAACAGTAAGCCATTCTCGGAGGGGGAGTTTGTGAAAGAGTGCATGGTCGAGTTTGCAGCACTGCTATGCCCAGAGAAAAAATAAGCGTTTGAAAACATCGCGCTGTCCCGCCGCACCGTGACGAGAAGGGTGGAGGACATCGCAGAGAATCTGGAGTTTCAGCTGCAAAGTGAAGTGGGAAGCTTCGACTTTTTTTCTTTGGCTTTGGATGAGAGCTGTGACGTCCGTGACACAGCCCAGTTGCTCATATTTATCCGGGGGATAACGAGCGACTTCAAGCTTACGGAGGAGCTGGCAGCAATGCGGCCAATGAAAGGAACCACAACGGGGAGCGATCTGTTCACCGAGGTAAACGCATGCATGGACAAACTGGGACTTGAATGGGACAGACTGGCATCACTACGGATGGATGTCCGAATTTGACAGGGAAAAATGTTGGGCTTTTGAAAAGAATGCAAGATAAAGTGAGTGAATTCAACGCAGAGCAGAAATTGGTGTTTATACATTGTATTATTCATCAGCAAGCGTTGTGCAAGTCAGTGCTAAAACTTAGCCATGTGGTTGATGTTGTTACTACAACAGTTAATTTCATCAGAGCGCGAGCATTAAATCACAGGCAGTTTGTTTCACTATTGGAGGAGCAAGAGAGCGAACATGGTGATGTCAGGTACCACACAGCTGTCAGATGGCTCAGCCTGGGCAAAGTGCTGAAAAGGTTTTGGGTTCTGAAATCAGAGATAAAAGAGTTTTGTGAGATGAAAGGCAAAACCATCCCAGAGCTGTCTGATAAGGACTGGATGGCAGATTTAACATTTGCTGTTGATGTGACTGCAATGATGAATGCACTGAACACACAACTGCAGGGCAAGGGCCTTTTTGTTCATGAAATGCATAGCCATGTGAAAGCCTTCATGACAAAGTTGCAATTAATTTCAATGTAACTAGGCAGCAACAATCTCGAACACATGAAAACCCTGAAAGAAGTCAAACCATCAGCTGATCACCGGCACAGGTACTCATCCATTAGGAGCACTGCATGATGAATTTTCAAGGCGTTTCAAAAAGGTTGAGGATGAAATGCAGCTGGTTTCCTCTCCCTTTACCTGCAGTGTTGAGAGTGCACCCACTGAGGTTCAGCTTGAACTCATTGACCTGCAGTGTGATTCACTACTGAAAGAGCACTTTAAGTCAGCATCACTGCTAGAGTTCTACTCTGCTCTCAAGGAGGAGAACTTTCCAAACATGAGGAGACATGCTCAGAAGATATTGGTTCTCTTTGGATCTACCTACACATGTGAACAGACATTCTCATTCATGAAGTTTACCAAATCCAGATACAGATCCTCTCTCACTGATGAACATCTATCAGCTGTGCTTCGCATCTCCACCTCAGACATTCAACCTGACTTTGATGAACTTGTTAAAGCTCAACAGAGACCGGATTTCTCACACTGATTGAAAAAAAAGAACTGAAGAACACAAAAATGTGGGAATATAACAAGTGAAATGGGACACTTGACCCTTTTCTTTTTTTCTGCACAGTAAAAAAAATAACTGTAGAACACTAAAATGTGGAAATATAACAAGTGAAATGGGACACTTGATCTTTTTCTTTTTTTTTGCACAGTTGTACGGAGACCTGGAGGGTTCATTGAGACAAAAATAAATAAAACGTGGCCACGCTTTAGTAACTCGTGCGCACGAGTTAATAAAGCGTGCGCACGAGTTAATAAAGCGTGGCCTCGTTTTATTTAAATTAGCTATTTACACTATTCATTCATGAAGTATGACGCTGCGCTGTCAGCACGCGTCTTCATGTTTGTGATTGGTCAAATGTTGGTAACCCCGTCACTTTCACGTGAACGCACTCTCAACCGAACAGAGAAACCCTGGTTGATTTGCTGAGTTGATAACCAGCTTCGTAGGACCACTTAGCGACATCGCGTTTGTTAGGGTTAGTTAAGCCGGGTAAATCAAACATATCCAGGGTCTGTTGAACTGGCTTCGTCGTACAGGGCGCTGGAGGCAGTAACGTGTAATTCAGTAGAATCTGAGAAGAGCAGCACCAGCTGCAAAGAGCGGTGCCTTTTACTGTTTACTTCACTGCGTTGCCCTTCATTAGAACCGCACTCCCTCGCAGCCACAGTCGCCCCCTAATTCAGCAGCTCTCACTCCCGATTTTTAATCCTAATGTAATCATCATCTTCACCACAATCATTTATGTTTATGTTCGCCGAATTGACATGAAAGCACTGACAAATATGAATATACTGTAGTCAACTTCATTAAAACGTTATTCACGTGCCCAATCTCAGTAATTCACCATTTCTACGCATGACAACACACTTTGTCTATGTTTGGCTCTCGAAGCGTTCCCGCATTGACGTCACTTCCGGCTTCCCCCAAAACTTCAAAATGAGTCGAAGGAATTTCCCCGCGATGTTTGAAATTATTGATATTTAACGGAACGGTATCGCTTTTTCTTTTTTAAACTGACGGTTCGAGATGACTAGTAGCCCAATAGTTCATTGCACAACAGTTGTTGGGATGCTGTCACAGGCTCTTTAAGAGATCAACTATTCCAAGACATTCACATTATAACCTGGGATTCAGACTATTTAAACATTCAGGAATGGCTCCACATATCAACTTCATATGACCAACTTCGTGTAGAAATCCCAAAATATGTAAATAACTCCTTACATCACTTAGTAACAACAAAGTTAATAAAAAAACTTTCAATCAGAATGATTGAGTACCGCCAATCGTAATAGAAAATCATCTCTCATCAGTGTTTAGACAAATCGTTTATCAATAGCACAAAAATAAACATACCAACAAATATAGAAGAAAACAGTAAAATATATGTTTCCAAATAACATCTTTTATCATTTATCCTTCAGTCCTCCTCAATCATCAAATTACAAACTTAGCTTGCATCTCAAAGATTTGCTTCAAGACCATTATAGTAAAAACACATTTAAAATTTAGGATTATTAGAAATCCACCTGAGGTATAAAATCTGGATTGTAAAGGTCCAGTTGAAATTCACAGTTTAAAGTATAACCTTCACAGTGGTGATTGAATAAATATGTAATCTGCAAAATTGCAGTGTCTTCAAGCTTTAACATTACTCCACGTATACTTCATTACCCTTTAGTCCAAAGTAAGGCACTTATCAATACATTTATTTTAGTCCAATACACGGTTCAAAAATCTGAAAAAGAAGAATCAGACATTTATTGCGTAGTGTAAAAACCCGAAAAGATATATACATCTTCTTCATTCTGAGTGTCAATTTTAATCAACTTGTCATTTATTTTGTGGGGGTCCCCATGGCGCAGACGCCGTGATTGAGCCCCACGGATCTGAAAGCTGGGCGTCGTACATCAACACGGAGTCATTAACTGTGGAATATCCTACTAGTGTCTGGGGAGCCTGGAGGGCGGTTTTGGTCATCTTTCGTATGGCTAGTTTAACTACAGTGACCAAGCAGATTATCACAATTAGCACAACTAGGATAAACATTGAAACTGTCACTGCAAATTTAACCAACCCCGCACCCCACGATCCAAAAGTTCCAGTTAAATCCCCAAGGGTAAACCCATGAGTTTCATGCAACTCTTTTATCCCCCTGGCGGTATCATGAGCCATGTCCATTACCTCAGGAGTAGCATCAGAGATGAAAGAACAACACTCAGATCCAATCACCTTGCATGTGCCCCCCTGGGCGGCTAATAGAAGATCCAGTGCCATACGATTCTGTAATGCCACAGTCCTAACCTCCTGTAATTCTTTATGTTCGGCTAACATGGCGGTGTTAGATGCATTTAAGTGATTTTCCACTACTTTGGACAACGCCACAATTTCCCTCTGAGAAACATAAATACCGTACCATGGTAAAAATAGGCTAGCCATCCGCTGTCCTTTTGCAATTGACCTGCTGTTTCTATGTAGAGAGGGAAGTATAGCTGCAATCTCATCAGTCTTTACTTCACGGATTAAAGGGATTAGATAGGCCAGGTAACAGGTGCCATAGAAAATGTCATAAGGCATACAGCCATAGGCTCGGTCCCCACAAACTAAGTAAACTCTCTGGGTGCGGGGCGTTCTGGCTAACTGCACCGTTATTACAGTATTACAGTCGCTGTGTCCCACGTCTGGAGAGGTAAGAGATCCTCTTTCATTCTGGAAACAGATGGACACATTCTTCCACTCATGTACTACAACTGGAGGAACATAGTCAGAACAGTCACGGGTAGGGGACTTACCTAAGGGTAATGGCTGTGAACAGTCATGTATTTTAACCACAACTGAGTCCACTGTTCTGGAGCCAAACCAGGGCACTACTGTTACCAAAGCCTCAACCAATAAATATGGAGTGTGTGGTTGCAGTGTGTATATATCGGACTGGCAAAGTTAACCGAGCAATTAGTCTGGGCTAGAGCTAATTGGAATCTGTATTCAAAAGCTAGGTTAATATATTTCTTCACATATATTAGTCTCAGGACCGTCAACTGTTTGAAGCCCTCTGGCAGGTAATCTTTATTTACTGTCTCAACAATGAGCGAGATTAAACCCTTGTATCGTAGAGGTTTCTCAGAGGTTATTGGGTACGATGGAGTGTAACAATCCTCGGCCTCATCTCCAATGCGGGATGCTATGTCGTTCCAGCTAAATAAACTGTGTCAGTTTTTGAGAAAGGAATGGGGCTAAACATGGGAGAATGTACGGATTCTGGCAGGTTTTGGCACAGCCAACAGTTACTAACATTACGTTCGTGTGCATAGTCTAACATTAAACTTATTGCCGAATTGGTCTTAGTTAGTTTAGGTGGAGCGATTAAAGCCTTCTTTGGAAAACGTGTTTCATGCTCTGGTTCAATAAATGCACATCCGGTGACCCCCGAATTGGGAGCTTTGTAATCTGGTTTCCTTGTCGGGCACTGGGACTCGTATTTTAACTGTTCTGCTGTGGTACACCACAGTTCTGGGGACATATTTGCAATGGTGTTGAGTATTATTCTTACCATCCGTGGCGAGACCCGGAACTCCTGATACTGTGTCCTTGGATACGCTTTCCACACCGTGGAGTCGCCCCCCTTGTTAAAAAACACAGGGTACTTAATAACACAGTTTGGTGAGTCACATATTGCAGTTGGGCAGTTAAAAGAAATGTTCTGTGGTGCTTGAGCAGAGAGAGGGGCATTTATTTCTCCTTATTCTCTCTCTTTGTCTCTCTCTTTGTCTCTCTCTCATCGTACTGAATGTTCGTGTGGTGCTTGGAAACAACCTGTCTTTGTCGCTAGGCACTGATTGGCCCGTTGGTGTGATTTTGCCCTTAGATAAGAGCACCTTACTTTCTCCCCCCCGAGGGGCGAGAGCCCTCGCCACCTGTCGTTGGAATGGCCCCAGCTTCATCAAGCAGGGCTACCTTGGGCAGGTACAGCAGGCCTAGGACGAGGGCGATGATGCCAGCTTTCACACGCCAGCCTCCGGTGGAGAAGACAGACGCCACCTGGAAGCGTTGATCCACCCCGCTCTGCCTCGTTCCCTCAGTGCCGTTCCTCCTCTGGGTCGGTGATAGGAGTGTTGTCGTCTGGTTCCTCCTCTGGGTCGGTGATAGGAGTGTTGTCGTCTGGAGCTCCTGATTGACATAAGAGCTAGAGGCAATGCATCTAACCATTTCCTGCCTGTCTCCTCGCATGCTTTGCTGAGTTTTTGTTTTAAGTTCTGGTTCATCCTTTCCACTTTTCCCTGAGACTGTGGATGATAAACTGCTCCAAAACGGTGTCTTAGTCCTAAGGACTCTTCTACTGTGCGTAGGTCATGGTTCTTGAAATGGCTGCCATTGTCTGACCTCACTTTCCTAGGAAACCCATGTAATGGAATGTAATGCGTGACTAGGAATTTGATCACTGAGTCTGCATCTTCTCTTCTGCAAGGGATAGCTTCTGGCCAACCTGTGTATGCATCTACTACAACTAACAAATATCTGAATCCTCTTACTTTGTCAATCATGTCAGTGTAGTCAATGATGATTTCTTCTCCTGCCATCTTAGGTAAAGGAAACTTTCCCTGGTGTGGTTTCACTGTGGCTCTGATGTTATGGGTTAAGCAAATTACACACACTTCTAGGTGATTTGCTATCATGTCTGGTAGGTAAGGGTGCCACCAGTGAGTCAGGTGTCTGCTCATCTGAGTTTGGGCCGTGTGCTTCTTTAAGCATGGATCTTATCCACTCTGGGGGTATCACTGGTCTCCCATCTGGGGAGTACCATATCCCATCTTTGTTGGTAGCTCCCCTGTTTGACCATAGTTTTTTGTCTTGAGGAGACCCCGCTTCTTGAGCCTCTTTAAGCGTCTCATCTGTTATTGCGGGCAGCAAGTCAGCAGATTTTAAGACAAGCATTTGATACCATGGTGTATATCCTGCCTTCTCTTTAGCTGCTTTGTCTGCTGCATTGTTACCCCAAGCCAAGTAGTTATTTTCTGTGTTGTGACCTTTACATTTAAGTAAAGCAAACTTGTTAGGTAACATTACTGCTTCTGCAAGCCTTTTGATCTCTTTCTCATGTTTGATGGGCATATTTGTTACAAATCCTGCTCTCATCCACTGGCGCATTTCCATGATACCATGAACATATGCTGAGTCAGTATAGATGTTTACATCTTTTCCTTTTGATAGCTCTAATGCTGCAATGACTCCCATTACTTCTGCCAACTGTGCTGAGACTTTCCCTGTTACTTTTCCTGCTGCTCTTTCCTCAAACTGTCCCTCTGCTGTCTGGCTTACCACTGCGTAGGCTGCTTGGAGCCCGTCGGTGGGGTGTCTGAAACAACAGCCGTCTGTGAACAGGTTTTCTGCATGTGGCATAGGCTCTTCTCTGAGATCTATTCTTATCTTCACATCCTGGATGATTCTTTCCTCACACCTATGGGGTTCTCCGCTGCCAATGGTGGTTGCGCTGTTCACTCCTTCATGTGTGTATGTGATGTGTGCCTTTGTCAGAGTTTTCTCCAGCCTTGTTTGTCTCGTTGAAGTCATTGTGAATGCACTTGAGTTCACAAAAGAGACAATGCTGTGTGTTGTCAGTACTGTCAAAGGATGGCTCATCACAATGTGTGAAATCTTGTTCAAGATACGTGCTGTACCTGCCGCATGTCTCATGCAGGGAGGTTCTCTGTTTTCCACTCTGTCTAGTGTAACACTGACATACATCAATATTGTCCTACAACCCCCCTTTTTCTGAAAAAGAATCCCATTTACTGTGTTTTCATTTTCAGAAACATCAAGGAAGAATGGTAATGCATAAGATGCAGAGGCGAGAGCCGTGACTTGGGACATGGATTGTTTGAGAGAAATGAACGCAGCTTGTGTCCAGTTCAGTGTGGTAGTGAGATTGCGCATGCCTTTCTCATTGATGAGTTTTCTGTGTTCAGCTGTTCTCGGGTTATACTCTGGGATATAGTGTCTGCTGTAGCCTGAGACCCAGAAAAGACAACATGTATTTTACTGTTTTGGGTTTCGGGTGGTTCAAAATGTGTTCCTGATGCGCTGCCGACATGCCCGTGCCTGCTGGGGAAATCACCCTGCCCAAAAATGTCACCTCTCTACGGGTGCATTGTAGCTTTTTCTTGGAGACTTTGAACCCTGACGTGTGGAGGCGAACCAGTAGGTTCCTGGTGGCCTCCAAACAAGAGGCTGCAGAAGGTGCTGCGATGAGAAGGTCGTCTACATACTGTATCAATACTACCCCCACTGGCAATGTAACGCCCTCTAGCTGTTCCCTGAGTACTTTGTTAAATCTCCCCGGAGACAAACTGAAGCCCTGTGGTAGTCTTGTGTATTGTAGTTTCTCCCCTCCTATTGTAAAAGAAAACATAGCAGAGGTATGCAGAAGAAAGCGTTGGCTAGGTCAATACAGGTGAACCATGTATGTTCAGGTGAGATATTACAGTTAGCCGTGTAGGGGTTAGGAACGGGTATCAGAGCTATAGTCGTAATAGCATTAACGGTTCTCAAATCATGAGCCATTCTGTACTCCCCCCCAGATTTTGATACAGGAAGTATGGGAGTATTCCAAACGCTTTGTGAGCGTTCTAACACCCCTGCTCTCTTCAGTCCCTCAACTGCCTTGTCAACACCCCCTTTTGCCTGTGGTTTGATCGGGTATTGTGACCGGTTCACAGGCACAGAGCTGCTCACCTCAAATGTTACTGGTGTGGCTTTTAAGCAGAAACCTACATCATGAGAGTGCGACGCCCACAGGTCAGACGGGAGATCACGCAACATGTCAACTGTATATGCATGGTCAGTTTTCTCCCTACCATGATGTCTATCTACTTCGTGTCTCTCCATGTGGATGCATTCTTGTGTGCAGATTTTAAGACGATAAGCTCTGTGTGTGGGAGAGTATGTCAGTGCCGCGATCTGCGTAGGTTCCCAATCTTCGACTTCTAGCAGCGTATTTACCATGGGACCACGTTCTTTAGCTTCATAACCCTTCCTGATAGCTAATGAAATGTGTGGTGTGGACTCAGCAGACAAACGGTACCAATACAGCTGTTCAGAGAGCTCAACCGACGCAGCCACCCCCGCCTGTCCCACAAAAAGATTTGTCGTGGTAACGTCCCAAACGGCCATAGACACCTCATTATCATACTCATATTCATAACTTTGGTCATCTCTTCCATCATAGTTTAGCGTCAGGTGGGGGGGGTCTGGAGGGGGGCCATAAGTCCTGAGGAGGTTAATCCATGGCTTCCATTGTTGAAAAATGGAGTATAGTCCAGGTGTGTTGTCCCGAGGTCGGTCCAACAGTCCCCAGAATATAGTGGCATGTTGGGTTGCTTCTGCCTCAGTGGACTGGGCCAACATCATCTGAGAACCTGATTTTATGGTAGATAACGAACAGTTGATGCTCGTACCATTTGGGAATGATATTATCAGTCTATCCGGGGAACAGAGGATGGAGGCATTCGCTTTGATCAGAATATCCCTTCCCATTCGGTTAGCCGGGCTTTTAGGTGCAAGAATATACTGGTGCAAGAATGTCTGTCCTGCTATCTTGGTGGATAACAGCGTGGAAAGCGGTATTTTTTCTATTTTTCCCGAAAACCCTATGATTGAGACTGTTGTAGATGAAAGGGACGCCTTGAAGACGGGAGAATTGATGGTGGAGTATCTTGCTCCTGAATCAACCAGGAATGGTAGCTTTGAGTCTTTAACAGTCATAGTAATGTATGGATCCGCCAGGCCCGTACATCCAGAGTTCCCTGGGCGTCTTCATTCTTCGTAGTGCTCCCCCTCATACAGGACAAACTGGCCATAGGGGGCGGCCATAGCATTAGGGGCAATGTGACCCTGGTTCGGTTGTTGCGGCAATGGGACAGCCTCCTGGGGTGTCTGGACATATGGTCTCTCTGATCCGTTCCCCCTTTGGCCCGCCCCCTTCCTGGTGGGGCTTTATGTGGGCACTGCTTGAACCAGTGATCTGGCTGTCCGCAAATGAAACACACCTTCTGATATAAGTCCAATCCAGGAGTCATTCCAAAGCCACCTCGACCTCTGAACCCAACCCGCCTCTGAACCCACCCCTCTGTTGCCAAGAACCATTATCATAGCCAAATTGGGGCTGACTATAGGGCGGACCCTGGTTGGAAAGGCCCCCTTGTGGGTTTTGCTGCCCCTGTGGCTGCACGGCCGGCGCTACTGGGTGAACAATCAACTGTTTGGCATTCTTTTTGTCATTCTGAACTGTTTTCCGGGCTATTTCCAGCTGCGTTCGCAGTAACTGCACCCTCAACTCCTCTTCCTCAGTTTTACTCTCTGTATGTTGTATGTTAAATGTACCCATATGATGGGCTAAATGACGTTCCCACGTCTGTGTGTTTAACTGATCTACCTCTGGATTGTCCTCCATCAGACTTTGAATTTCTTTCGGTACCGCTGCAAGCACTGCCTTAAGAAACATTTGTATATGTTGGTCATTATTATCTGGACTGCAGTCAGTTGCCACTGTGTATTGTTGGTGTGACCTGAGCAACATGGTTGCTGCAGCCTCTCCAGGTGCAAATGTAAATGACAGTGCCCCGTACCCTCCCCCTGTCTGTGGGAAATGCTCTCTCATTGCTTTGCCCAGCAGGCTGTGAACATCGTTAAAGAAAATAGGCACGTCATCTTTCATTGTTGATGTTCCTGATCTATCCTCAACTCTTTCTACCTCATAATAGGAAGTCTGTTGTGCTAGTATTCTCCTGAAATCTCCCAGATAGATAGTCTGTCCTACAGCCATGTCCGCAAACCTTCGCATCCAATGTCTCCCTCCCTCAGTAGGCAACGGCATTTTATCGATCAGCGCATGTATGTCCCCTAGTGTGAAAGGATGATAAGCTGTTTTCCCACTTTGCACGGCCACTAAAGGCGCCTGTAATACTGGAGCAATAAAAGCATGTTCGGTGGGGTCTTCTGCGGTGTGGTGGGACCTCAATCTGTTACGGGGCATTGAAAGAACCTGACCTACTTCCACTCGTTCACTGATTGTTCCTGTCAGAGATATCAGCTTAACTTTGCACCTCGCCCCCCTGCTGTCTTCCTCTTCCTGTCCTGCTTGTTCCTGCTGAAAAGTGCCCTGATAGCTGTCTTTATGACCCTGGCCTCCTGCTTCATTGTAAAACCCCTCAGTTTCATGACCTGCTGTTTCCCTATCTCTTTTATGGCCAGCTGACCTTCCCCCACTTCTGTGGTTTGCCGTCTCTTCCTCACTTTCATGGCCCGACGCCCCCCCCCTCAGCGCATGGGTAATAAGACGTCGATGTCTGGCGTGATCTGTTCTGAAAAGGATCACATTTCTCCCCCTCCTCAGCGCGCCTGCGTACACCTGTGTGCTGGCCTGTCCTCTCCCTAATTTCCTCTATATCTTCTACCGAGCCCTCATATCCGCTCTGTTCTTGTCCCCTGACTTCCTCCTTGCGTCTATCTTGAATCTGTTGTTCATAGCACCATCTTTCCCGTATTTCCCTCTCGTCTAGGAGGTCAGTTATGTATGTTATTTCTGTCTGTGTAGCGCCTGAGTGGCTCTTTGTAAGATCTGTCAGAAGGGAAGTCAATTGTTCTGAGGTGGGCTCCCTATCAGGTTGACTGTCCCTTCTCGGGGAAACTTGTGTTTTTTTAACATGGAGTCTTTTCTTTGGAGTAGGGACGCCCCTTAACGGACTCAACGCTACTGTCCCCACCAGTCTATAGTACCTTACGCTCACGGCAGTCTCCCCTCCTTCTTTGTCCGATGCATCTGCCACTGTCATTTGCAATTTATTAGCGCTTTGGTCGGGTAGAGAATAAGGGGGAGGGGGCTGTGTAATCAGAGTACCTAAATCCGGGTAAAGGAGAGAGGAGCGGGTGGGAATGGCTGGATTTTGTATGGGCCCCGTTTGAGATTTCTGCTCTGAGTTAGAGACACCCTTATTTGCATTGTTTTACAATATTCGACTCGTTCCGCTATATAGTCAAGAATGTCTTGATTTGTAGGCACCTTCGTGTCTTTATCCTCATCAATTCAATGCTGTGCCCAAATTACCTACGTTTTCATCATCTTCCACTCTATTCTCTGTTATCATCTTATCGTGGAGGAATCGGAGATCAGTACAAGCCTTTTCTTTTGCCCCCTGTTTGACTCCACTTAAAATCAATCTCTTAATTTGTTCCCATTGCTCCCGGTAACTCCCTGGAATTTCAGAATTGTCTTTACTCTTCTGATGTTCCATATTGACTTCGCTTTTATTTATCTGACTTAATTAAATATGTGTTCACTAGTATTAATATGCTGGGCTATTGTTTGTGTTACTATTAACGTGCTTCCCTCCTTCAATACCGACCAGCAATTTAATGAGTAAATTCTAAGGGTGTTACCCCCTTTCAGCCACTAGATGGCAGCAGCAGACCACAAATGAGCTTCACTCTTCTGAGTGCATTGTCAATCGCTCACACAAGTATTTTAGGTAAAAATCACACAGATTTATTCCCCGTACAGTTTGTCCAGCTTGATAATGTGATGTTTATTTCAACAGGCAGACCAACCCTTGAACGGTGCTTCAACACTCATAAGGAATGTGACCATTCCATGGGGTCTAAAAACCCAGGTTTTAGCGAGCCCTTTATCACACGTTTGCTTTTCAAATACATTTTTACAGACAAGGGAAACGAGAGCCGGTCCCGTCACAATTTCGGTGACGTTTGCGTTCTCTTCCCAGGAATTGAACATATAGCAGACCGCTGGCACTTAGCTTTTTGGTCTTAGTCTGCTATTTAACCCCAGTTTTAAACGGTGACTTGATCTAAAATATCGAGTGACCCTTGTGGACGTAATCCATGACAAACTGGAGTTGAGACCAGGAGGCAGAGTCGCAGTCTTACACGCTTCTCTGCGCTCTCTCCTAGGCAGTCACCCATAGGAATCCCGAACCCAATAAAATACCCAATATTAGCGGTGTGTGTGTCTGCCCAAGGACAATTTAAGGTAAAACCTAATAGAGGTGTCATACATAATAACTACTACAGTGCAACAAAACAGGAGGATTAAATGTGGTCTCTTAAACATAAGATCTCTAGCATCTAAAGCAATATTGGTAAATGATTTAATATCAGATTATAATATTGATATATGCTGTCTCACTGAAACTTGGTTGAGACATGAAGAATATGTCAGAATAAATGAGGCCACTCCACCCAGCCATGTCAACACTCATATTGCTCAAGGCACGGGCCGAGGAGGTGGAGTTGCAGCAATCTTTGACTCAAGTTTACTTATCAATACTAAACCAAAATGTAATTATACCTCTTTTGAAAGCCTCGTTTTTAGTCTTACGCATACAACCTGGAAAACTTTGCAGCCAATCTTATTTGTTACAGTGTATCGTGCACCAGGTCCTTATTCAGAATTCTTATCAGAATTCTCTGAGTTTTTATCAACTTTGGTTCTTAAAACAGACAAAGTAATTATCGTAGGTGACTTTAATATTCATGTTGACGATGATAAAAATAGCCTTACTGTTGCATTTAACTCTATATTAGATTCTGTTGGTTTCTGTCAGAGTGTAAATAAACCAACCCACTGTTATAATCACACTCTCGACCTTGTTCTGACTTATGGTATTGAAATTGAGCAACTATTAGTCGAACCGCATAATCCTGCTTTATCCAACCATTTCTTAGTAACTTTTGAAGTACTGTTACTAGACTACAAAGCATAAGTCAAAAGCTCTTGCAGCAGAAACCTATCCGTTAGTGCTATAGCCACATTTAAGGAAGAGATTCTACCAATACTTAACTCGATAGCATGTCTGCATGTAAGGGAGGAAACTTATACAAAATGTACACCACCCCAAATTGATCATGTTGTTGATAGTGCTATAGATGCGCTGCGAATAAAATTAGACTCTGTTGCTCCTTTGAAAAAGAAGAAAATAAAGCAACATCGATTAGCTCCATGGCATAATGCCGAAACCCGCAAAATAAAGCAAAAGTCTAGACAACTTGAAAGGATATGGCGTTCCACCAAACTTGAAGAATCTCATTTAATTTGGCATATTACTCTCAATGAATATAAGAAAGCACTGCGTAAAGCGAGAGCAGCATACTACTCTTCATTAATAGATGAGAATAAGAATAATGCAAGATGTCTTTTCAGCACTGTAGCCAGGCTGACAGAGAGCCACAGCTCCATTGAGCCTTCTATTCCCATAGCACTCAGTAGTAATGATTTTATGTGCTTTTTTAACGATAAAATTGTTACTCTTAGAAACAAAATTAATGACCTCTTGCCTTCGACCAGTATAGTGTTATCAACAGCTCCCGGAATCGTAAGTTCTAATATTACACGAGATAGTAAACTAGAATGCTTTTCAGCCATTAACCTTGAACAATTACATTCAATGATTCTCTCTTCTAAACCATCAACGTGCATGTTAGACCCAATTCCAACTAAGCTGTTGAAGGAAGTTTTTCCATTAATTAGCACTTCTTTATTAAATATTATGAATATGTCTTTATTATCAGGCTATGTACCACAATCATTCAAAGTAGCAGTGATAAAACCGCTTCTTAAAAAGCACAACCTCGATCCAGAGGTTTTAGCCAACTATAGACCTATTTCTAATCTTCCGTTCCTCTCAAAAATTCTTGAGAAAGCGGTCGCAAAACAGTTGTGTGATTACTTAAAAAACAATGATTGATTTGAAGATTTTCAGTCTGGCTTTAGAACACATCATAGCACAGAGACAGCTCTGGTTAAAGTCACAAATGATATTCTAATAGCCTCAGACAAGGGACTTGTCTCTATTCTTGTTTTGCTCGATCTCAGTGCTGCATTTGATACTATCGACCATGATATCCTATTGCAAAGACTAGAGCACTTGGTTGGCATACAGGGAACTGCTTTAGGCTGGTTTAGGTCCTATCTATCTGAACGCTCTCAGTTTGTACGTGTCAACGATGAATCTTCCACGCAAACCAAAGTTAGCCATGGAGTGCCACAGGGCTCAGTGCTCGGACCTATTTTGTTCACATTATATATGCTTCCGTTAGGCAATATTATAAGGAATCATTCTGTAAACTTTCATTGTTATGCGGATGATACTCAACTATATTTATCAATTAAGCCTGATGAAATTAATCATCTAAATAAAATTCAAGACTGCCTTAAGGACTTAAAAACGTGGATGACCTTAAACTTTTTGATGTTAAACACGACCAAAACTGAAGTTATTGTACTTGGCCCGAAGAATCTACGAAACAAATTATCTAAAGATATACTAACTATGGATGGCATTAATTTGGCCTCCAGTGAGACTGTAAGGAATCTTGGTGTTATATTTGATCAGGATTTATCCTTTAACGCCCACATAAAATCAATTTCAAGGACCGCCTACTTCCATCTACGTAACATTGCAAAAATCAGGCATATCTTGCCTCAAAACGATGCAGAGAAACTAGTCCATGCATTTGTTACTTCGAGGCTGGATTATTGTAACTCTTTACTATCAGGGAGTACCAAGAAGTCAATCAAGTCGCTTCAGCTGATTCAAAATGCTGCAGCTCGTGTACTAACCAGAGTTAGGAAAAAGGACCACATTACTCCTGTTCTGGCTGCCTTACACTGGCTCCCTATAGAACACAGGATAGAATTTAAAATTCTTCTTCTCGCCTACAAAGCCCTTAATGGGCAGGCGCCATCTTACCTTAAAGAACTCATTATACCCTACTGTCCTACGAGGGCATTGCGTTCCAAGAATGCAGGGTTGTTGGTTGTTCCTAGAGTCTCTAAAAGTACAATGGGAGCCAGAGCCTTTTCTTATCAAGCTCCACATTTGTGGAATCAGCTTCCAGTTTGTGTTCGGGCGGCAGACACCCTATCCGTTTTTAAGAATGCGCTTAAGACCTTCCTTTTTGATAAAGCTTATAGTTAGGGCTGATTAGATTCAGCCCCTAGTTTTGCTGATATAGGCTTAGTTTGTCGGGGGACATCTTACTTCTTCCTTCTCTCTGTCTATACCCGTGTACTCTCATGTTCCGATTAACCCAGCTTCCCCAAATTTCTTTCTTTTTGGGGTCTATATATGCTGGGATCCGGAGTCATGGATGATCCTGCGGTCTTGTGTCCTGGATCGCGAGCGCTGGATCTTGAGTCGTGGCTGTGGTCCTGGATCATCGGTCCTGGATGGATATCCTCGTGGATTCATCTTCCTATTCTACACACATGCATTTCCAAACATTTGGACTACCTATGTTGCAAATGTATTATCTTTTCAATTTACACACGGCATCTATTGCACGTCTGTCCGTCCTGGGAGAGGGATCCCTCCTCTGTTGCTCTCCCTGAGGTTTCTCCCATTTTTCCCTTTAAACTGGGTTTTCTTTGGAAGTTTTTCCTTGTACGATGTGAGGGTCTAAGGACAGAGGGTGTCATATTGTCATACTGATATTCTGTACACACTGTGAAGACCACTGAGACAAATGTAACATTTGTGATATTGGGCTATATAAATAAACATTGATTGATTGATGGTTACCAGGTTTTGTCGTGCAGGAATTTCACCTCGCCACCCACAAACTGCACCGTTTCCACGCCAGTCAGGAATAAGTATACCTGAAATCCACGTTAAACTGCTCTATATCTCGTCACGCAGGACTCTCTGTCTACCTTGCGATCAACGTTGTTACGGTTTGTATATAACTTTCCTAACATAGTAAAATATGCATTGTATATTCCATTTAATCTTAAACCAAAAAACACCGTGAAACGCCTACAGACAATCCTAATGTTTTAGATATACCCAATCACAGACAGTTGATTTTCATAAGGCGTCTGGTACCTTTTGTCTTGTAGTTGCAGGGCCCTGCTGATTGTCTGAGGTGTTTGAAAGCGTTTGTTCCCGACCCATTCCGGTCGTCTGAATCCTTCCACAGCTCTGTTTATTCAGGCACATCGGGGCACCATTTGTTGGAGATATGTGTGGACAACTAGTCCGCTTTTTCAAATCGCCGCGCGTCCCTAAACAAGCTGGTTATTCTTACAGGAAGGAATCCAATGCTGCCAAGTAACCGTTAAACAATAATCCACTTTAATGGTAATATGACAATGCAATACAATCAATACAGTTTATCTGTGGGATCCCATATTTACCTGATATCACGTGAGCCAGCCAGTGGAAAGAGAGCGAATACAGCATGGTTCCTGTGTTTAATACATTGCTAACAATGGGAGGAGTTATCTGATCCTCCCTTCCAGACCTCCGTGATTGGCTGCCCAAATATCATCAACACCCCACTTCTTAAGTTTCCCCAATCCCAGTAGCTCAGCTTCATTATCTTCTTAAGTTTCCCCAATCCCAGTAGCTCAGCTTCATTATCTCCTAGATCTGAGTTGACTGTATGTCAACTCCTCACCTTCCCCCTTCTTCCTTTGTCCTCAAAAACCACATGTTAACAGGCCCAAAACCAGCTCACAGTTTTCTACACAAATCATGTTCCCCTTTTAAGCTTCTTCATAGTTTGCATGAATCATACAAATATTCCCTTACAATTCCCAAGTGAAAGCAATTCGTTTAATCTCGATGTGCTATAGTCCTGCCGGAGTGCACCGGAACGAACGATACTATCATAAACAAATGCCCACACACACGCACACACAAAACGAGGCCACGCTTTAGTAACTCGTGCGCACGCTTTATTAACTCGCACGAGTTACTAAAGCGTGGCCACGTTTTATTTATTTTTCTCTCAATGAACCCTACAGGGCTCCGTACAGTTCTGAAAACATTAAATGTTTAATATAGGCATCTAAAGTCAAAAAGGGGACAAAACTGGGACACTTTTCTTTACACAGTTACACAGTTCAGTGACATGTCTTGTTTATTTTGGCTACAAAGATGATGTGATGTCTTTAGAAAGTTAAGAAATCCTTGTTTCAATCGTATATGAAACTCAAAATGCCCTTTGTTATTAATGTGACTGAAAATGAGTCAAATGTTTCACATTTTGTTTATCATTTTGGAAATTATATTTGAATAAATGATATTTTTGAAAGCTAACCTCACCTTTTAATTACCAAATAAAAACATACACTCTTACCAGCAGTCAAAACAATGCCATGTACTGCTTTTTATATAGAAATAAAATGTATATTATGCATAATTGAGTTCGGCATTTTGGCCCGGCCCTCCAAAATATTTTCAGTTGCTCATTTGGCCCCCTGGGAAAAATAATTGCCCACCCCTGATCTATAGTAATGTCACACACGTGACAATAACACGACAGCATCCATCTTGTGATATAATGTTCTTTCACACACTCAACAACAAACAAAGAAGATGGATGCCGTTTCTTGTTGTTGAAATAAACAAGACATATACATGTTGAATTTAACACAGTATTACATTTAATTTAGCTGAGGCTTTTATCCAAAGCGACTTACAATTATTACTTATATTATATATATATATATATATATATAATATATATATATATATATAATATATATATATATATATATATATATATATATATATATATATATATATATATAGCCTACACACATGCGTACATCATATGTATATTGTGGTGACACGTTATTGGACATAATTCACCACTCGTATTGTGGTGGCACACGGACCCTTTAGTGGGAACACCTGTAGCGTTAGCTGGCATTCCTGCTAGCTCGTCAAGCAGAGCAGTTGATGTGATAACCTCTAATGGCTAATAAAGATTGGAACTCTGTTCTTAATACACCGCCTCCGACTCCCTTTTCCTGGCACTACAATATACATATATAAATATTAGAGCCGGGACTCGATTAAAACAATTAATATAATTAATTAGAGGCTTTGTAATTAATTCATCGAAATTAATCGCATTTTTAATCAAATATACATATTTGACCTGAGAACAGTGAGAAGCAATTTTCACATGGATTTTACTCCAAGTGGTCTAATTTACAGATGGCCCTGAGCCCAATAGAGATTTCCCTGAAAAATGCACGCGGACGAAATGGCACGAAGGGTTTGGGAGGCCTCTGTCCCCCTAGAAAATTTTGATTTTTGCAGGTCTTTCAATTTTATTCTTAATTTCACTTGTTTGTTCTTGTTTGTGTTTGCTCGCTTGCATGCCCTGCATAGCTTTAAGAAATACTTAAGTTGTTGGTCAAAACACTTTCCATCTGATGAAGGCAAATGCCTTCCCAGATGGAAAAAAGTAGAAAACATTACATTCAGTTATAACTGCCAAAACAAACATTATTTACACTATTATGGCCCCTGTTAAAAATGTTTGTAATGTTAACTACTGTAAGTTGGTCGAACGAATGCCTCCTCATCCGGAAGCTGACCGAGCAGCAGTCGAGTGGTGCCGAGCACATCCGCGAAGCACACGTCAGAGTTCCCGTTAGCCGGCAAATCTAAATATCTTCGGTCGAAAATTATTTCCCTTTAGAGCAATACCGCTTCAGTTGCGCCACTTATGTGACAGACAAGAAGAGTATGTGACAGACAAGAATAGTCAACTCTAATGTCTAACACTTAATGTGGAGAAAGAGATGTCCTGTATGGGTTGATCTGTTGGTAATGCCTCGGGGTTCCGGTGGGCATGTAAACAAATGCATAATGCTGCGCTATACTTTGCAGCCTCACCCGGTTGCATAGCGACGCTTATTGTGTAGTTGTCTTTTAATAAGCAGGTAGTCATATCCTTAGCTAGAACTAGCTGGATCTGATCGATATGGACATAAACGCGAGTGAAGTCTAATCTGACGGGAGAGAGATCAGCTGCTGCTGACGAGTCGAGACTCGACACGCAGCTCTGCATAACCACAAGCAGCGGTGAGTGGAACAAAACACACACTTCAGGTTAGAATATCACACATAGCTATTTTAATTACCTCTCAAACTACCTACACTAGTTATAGATATGTTTAGTTTTACTGTCGGGTCACTCATTACTGGATCTGCGAGCTGCATGATACTGGCATAATAGATTGCCCGATCGGGGACCAGCAGGTGAGGCTTCATTGCCCGAGCTAAATACTAGATGGCCCCCGAGCCAGGGAGTTGGTTATTTTCTTAGACGTGGACTTACTTATCCTGGCCCTGAAACCAGTCATCTGGGTGAGTGTGGGTTGGGTCACGCTAGCTGCTACATGCTTTGCATTTAGGTGATACTTTAGGCTTGATGTGCTGCGGTGATATGCAAATTATTTTTTGCATAATTTGCACACAACCGTGCTCTTGTCGACGCTTCCATCCGTCCGTTTTTTAAAACAAAATGTCCCATCCACGGGGCCGACCAAAGCGGTCTCATCAGCTTGTTCGTTCATGTTTGACTATTGTTCATCGTGGTTTGTTGTTGTTTGAAGTCCCATGCTGAAGTCATGAACGTTAGTTAGTGCTCCAGTATAATCGGTACGCCTGAAACTCATCCAGTGAGAAACGTTCCGCTGTGCAAAAATAAGTGCGATTAAAATGCGTTAATTTTTGTGTAATTAATTAATCTTAATTAACGCGTTGAAGTCCCGGCCCTAATAAATATATGACAGACGGAATATTATTAAATATTGAAAAGATGATATGAACCCCGTCTCAATTAATTTACACGGTATACATTTTGAGTGATATAATGTTATTTCACACACATATTTTTGAAGAGGCATCCATTTCAATCATCCTGCAAAGAAGGGAGACCCATGGCTTGAGAGGTAAGCACATTTAAGTTCAAAAAACAATTTTTTGCCCTCCAAAGTAACATTTCTATGATCAAGGTTTTTTGATTGCTGTGTTTGAACAATTTAGACAACTTTGAAAACAGTTCACACATGTTTCAGTGCTTTAGTAAGCTACACCATGAGTCTATACAGTTAGCATGATGCTAGCTCAAAACAGCTGGGGGATGCATTTTTTTCAAAATGGTGGGCTTGGGGTGATTTGTGCCAAAGGACCTGGGTTAAGTTGTGGCACAACTTAACCCAACTTATGATTATTTACTATATATTACTTTATTGTATTTTATTGTTATTGTACTCTTACATTTGATCACTAAAACTATGTGATATTCTTAATTTTAGACCAAAATCCATCTTGCCACGCAAATACAAAAGGAAGACAGACAGGGTTTCAACTCCTCTTGAGGAGTTTGAAAGAGCAGTGAAAGAGGTGATGTACGGGGAAGACCATACATCAGGTTGGAAAGGAGATGAATATCTGCAGGATGACCATAAAAAGATATATGGATAAGAAAAAAATAGGAGAAGTAACAAAGCTAGGCTATGAAAGAACAGCAGTCGCCAAACGAGTCTTCAATGAGAACATGGAGAAAGAGCTGGCTGACCATATTAAGACACTAGCAGCAATGTTTCATGGCATAGGTGTCATGAAATGCTGTGAACTGGCTTTTGAGTTCGCACAAAGTAATAGCATTGACATGCCTGCCAGCTGGACCAGAGACGAAAAAGCAGGTTGGATCAAGTATAGGCTATTGGATAGTTATTTGGAGCGGATAGCTTCAACTTATCTGAATGTAAACTGCAATGTGCCGATAAACTTTTAACCTTTTCTAGGACCTGATTGGTTCAACGCCTTTAAAGCACGCTACCATTTGGCATGCCGCTTTCCTGAAGTAACCTCTCTTGGAAGAGCTACTGCCTTTAATAAGCACAAAGTGGGGGAGTTCTTTGATAACCTCTCTAAAGTGATGGACAGGTAACTTAATAATCATCTGGCTTTGACATGCTAATATGATCACATGAACACTCCGAGCCCCCCCTTCTCTCTTTCTCTCACACACACACACACACCACACACACACACACACACACACACACACACACACACACACACACACACACACACACACCACACACACACACACACACACACACACCACACACACACACACACACACACACACCACACACACACACACACACCATCACCAGCAGGTTCCATTGGTCATTGTACAAAGTCTGGATGGATGAATGAAGATGCCTTCCTCATCTTCCTGAAGCACTTCATCCGCCACACCAACTGCTCCACCGATCACCCAGTCCTGCTCATTCTGGACAACCATGAGTCTCACATCTCACTCCAGTCAGTGACAATTGCTAAAGAGAATGGGGTCATTATGCTCACCCTGCCACCTCACACCGCTTGCAACCATTAGACAAAACTGTCTATGGACCACTCAAAACCTACTATCACCGAGCGATGGATGCGATCACATCCTGGGCGAACCGTATCGATCTATGAGGTCTCGGAACTTGTGAAGCAAGCGTTCCTCTCTGCAATGTCACCAACAAACATAACCTCAGGTTTCAGAGCAACAGGCATATACCCTTTCAACAGGGACATCTTCCCGGAAGAAGACTATGCACCATCAATGGTGACAGACAGGGCAAATCCAGAAGATGAACCCAGTGCCACTGCTGACCTGCCTGGAGAAGAGCCCTCCACCAGTGCATATGCTCACCTGCCTGGACCATCTCATGAGCCAACACATGTCCCAGGTATTTAAAAAAAAAGTCTGGTAGGCCAATAGTGGCGGTGCGCATAGTGGCATGGCTCAGGCTTACCCTCCACCTGACCACGTAATCTTGTTGTTCCCTGTGTTCAATGACAATAAAGTTCCTTTCCTTTCCTTTCCTTGAAGCAGATCCAGACCCAGGAGAGCCACCTGCCACTCTGACAAATCCCGAGCACTTATCAAGTGACAAATCTGGTTCTTCTGCTCACTTGGGTTGTGTGTCTCCAGAAGTCATTCTTCCCTTGCCAAAAGCCACAGAAAGAAAAACCCTAAAGTGAAAACAAGAATCGTGACCGACACACCTGAGAAGATGGAGTTGGAGAAGGCTCACAAAGAAAAAGAAGATAAAAAGGCTGAACAGGAAAATAAAAAGAATGAAAGAATGAGAGGAAAAGGGCTCTGAAAGCTGCAAACCAAAACCAAGAAGAAAACAGCTGTGTACAGTAGCTCAGAAGAAAGCTCCACCACCAATGATGAGGCAGAAGATGGCCTGGAGAAGACACACAGCAGAGAAAAGGAACGGGCTGAAAAGAAGAAAAGGAGTGCAAATAAGAAGGGGGCTCTCAAAGGGTCAAAACCAACCAAGCCCAAAAAGAAAGTGCTCTCCAGTAGCTCAGAAGAGAGTGACTTTCCGATTCCACTTAGCGATGCCACTCATTATGATAGTTCAGATGTCCAGAGTGATGATGATGATGGTGACAAGGATCTGTCTGCTGGTGACTTTGTCATTGTGAAGTTTGCAGGTAAAAAATCCAAATCCTATAACTATGTTGGATTGGTGGAGAATGTTGAAGGTGACGAGATCAGTGCAAAGTTGTAAGAGGTCTGTTGATGGAAAGCCCATCTTCACATTTAGAGAGAATGATGAAGGAGTCATCCCTAGAGGTGATGTGCTCAAGAAACTACCCACACCACAAAAACTTGGTGGTACAGCCAGAAGGGAGTATAAGTTCACATTCCCCTGCAGCATTGACAAGTGGGATGTTCAGTAGTAGGCCGAATCTGTGAAGAGATTCAGATGCAGATGATTAGGTGCTCATTTTGGAATTTTAATTTTGTTCTGAGTATGTGTTCATGTGGCGCTAGGCATTGTTTAAGCAAATTGGCCACACCACAAAACTTGGTGGTACAGCCAGAAGGGAACAGAAGTTCATATTTCCCTGCAGCATTGGACAAGTAGGATGTTAGGTGTTCATAGGCCTTGTTATAGAAAAGTGACCTTTGATGTTGTTAAAACTTTAAATAAATAATTTTGTATTGAATTTGTCTTGCTTTTATATAGGTTTTGTTTGTGAGATTAAAATGACGTGTTTTACTTCAATTATCAATGGCACAATTTACCCCAGTGTATTGTCTGGCACAACTTACCCCGCACGGGGGCAAGTTGTGCCATAAAACCACTTTTTTTTCTAAAGCTATATTTCTCAAACAGTTTATTTAAGATCCGAAGTGATTGTTCCCAGGGATGCACAACATCCTAAACTATATGTACATATTTTAGTTGGAGGCATTACTGTAATCCCCTTGCTTTAAAGGCACTTTAAGTAAACATTGGCACTACTTACCCCACTCTCCCTATATAGGGTAGTGGTCAGTGGAGATGTGTTTCTCTGCATCCTCTTTACCATCTCCAGCGTAGAATTCCATCTTGTTGCAAAGTCCTGAGCAAGTGATTCTTGCTTAAGTCCGTGTGCAACTTGCTCTTCGTTTAATTCCTGAGCGTTAGGTGGACTATGTTTAAAGTGCCCGACAATCTTGCGACATTTGGCCAGAACACTTTCAAATCCACTGTCTTTAAGTGAGACTGTGACCGTTCTTTGCAGACTGTGGGCCATGCAAGGCAGGTGTTCAAATGGAAGTAGCCTCGCGGCAGCTACCATGTTACGAGTGCTGTCAGTGCCGAGTGTGGTCAACTTTTCCTTGATTTCCCATTCCTTTGCAACATCCAGAAAATGGTTAGCACATGCCTCGGCATAATGTCGCTGCTCGGTTTTACTCACAGTAAGTGCAAATGACTACAGAGTCCAGTCTTGATCAATGAAATGCGCTGTGACGCCCAAATAATTATCGTTGTTGACAGACGTCCAGTGGTCACCTGTGACAGCGATGTGCTTTGCTTGATCAAGCATGTTCGTCCGCTGTGCCCTCTCATCCTCATACAACGTGTGTATTCTTGACATAATGGTTCCTCTCGAGGGTAAATTACAAGAGGTATCTCCCGATGCAACCCAAATTACTTATCTCAGTCCATCATCCTCTACTGTACTAACTGGGCGGCAGTTTTTAACTATCCAAGTAACCAAGGAATTGGTTAACTTTTTACTAACAGGTTTCGTTATTCACCCACGAGTGCCACACTCCTGTAGTGTAGACTGGCGAGGTCCCGTGGAGGTAATTTCAGCAGGGTGTTTTGCTTTGAGGTGCTACTTCTGTGGTAATTAAATCCGGCTTTGCAAACTGTGCAAATTGCCTTGGTTTTGTCCAACGAGCCATCGGGCAACTTTTTAAAATGAAACGTTCCCCCTAAAAGTCCGCCCTTATCCATATTGTTGCTAAATCTCTCTAAAAAGGTCAATTCTCACTTGTTTTGCCTCAATCTTGATACAGGGTACTTATTATATGTTATACTTTGGATTCCTAAAGCTTTTAGGCTAATAACCCATCATTCAAGGGTGGTTTTCACTATAAGTAATGGGTTTTATTTGGGCGGAGACACACATTTACACTTTTTGACTATGTTCCATCTGGATTTACTCACTGAAACATCTTTATTTATTCTGACACTTCTACATCCAACTCACAGATGTGACCTTGCTTTGATAAAATAAATTATTCATATAACCCTTTTAGAAGTTAAGTTATAGTCCTTTGTTTTGGGCATGTCATTTTCGAGCCTGAAACCTGAAAAACAGGCTTGGGGCTTAAGAGGTCAAGAAATGTCCCACACTAACTTTAGCTATCATGGGTGTTGATGTTACATTTTTGGTTGATTCTGGGGCTACACATTCTGTGGTAAAAATGGCAGATGTGCCTGATTGCAAATTCAGTGGTAGATGTATTCACTCAATAGGATCTGCTGGGGTGAATGTAAAGGGGAAGTTTTCTGTACCGCGTTAGTGTGGAGATAACGGTGATGCCAGTCATCCATTTCCCACATCAGTCAAACACAGTTTTCTTCTATCATCTGTCAGCCCAATACATTTACTGGGCAGAGATCTGATTCTCCGGTTCGGCTTGGACCACATTTTTCCACAAATGAGGGTCTTAAAGTCCAGCCATCTCCTACAATGGTTCAGAAACTCTCATTTGATGATGGAGATCTGTTGAATGTGTATCGATGGCTGCTGACATTCTCAGGAATTGCTGCGTTTGACTCATCAGCGTGTTTTTCCACCTGCTGTGTTCATGGAGACTTCTCATTTGCATTGTACTGCTAACGTGGTTGATGAACCGTGTAAATACTATGAGGAGTTTTCTGCTGGAATGTTTGAATGATGAGCTCATGCTTAAAACTATGTATTGGAATTCGCTGCACAGCGCTATTTCTGTTACACTCACACCCACACAACACAAGCTGTATCAAATCCCAGGGGCGGTCCCACACATTTCACTAGCCAGGGGCCCCACTGATAGATGGAGGGATTTGGGTCCAATCGTTAAAGATTGGGAGTCAGTCGCTGATTGGGCACCTACACACACAGAATATGTCACGTGACGTGTATAAAATGAAAATGTGCCCGAACGTAGCCGTTCTGCGCACATTGCTGTTTGTTGAGGATGATGAGGTTGGTGTTGCCATTTTTTCCGCCTTTACGGGTAATTCTCATATCTCTGAGCTTCCTGCCATGCTTTCAGATGTGCCATACTCACACTGGGCAGCTCACAAATACACTGTAAACCCCAACAGTACTACTAACTCATAAGTATTATGGGTACTGCAATCAAAACCAAATATCAAGTCAACCGAACAATACATTTATACGTTATTTTAACGAAAAGTGCTGTTTAATTTTATGTGAATCATAGTTTATGAGTGAATATTCAAATTTGAATGAAAACTTCTGAGTGAACAGTCACGCAGCGTATGACGTCATTACGTCATGACGTTGCGACAAATCGAGAAAAATCCATCCAACATGGGATTCCATTACATTACATTGCATTTAGCTGACGCTTTTATCCAAAGCGACTTACAATAAGTGCGTTCGACCAACCAAATACAAACTTGAAGAAAACAGAATCATATAAGTACATTAGGCTTCATAGAGCAAAAACATTTCAAGTGCTACTCATCTGGCTTTAGATAAGCCAGCCCTTTATTAGTATATAAGTGCTTTGTTAATAGTTCTATCGCTCAAAGTGGAGTCGAAAGAGATGAGTTTTCAGTCTGCGCTGGAAGGTGTGTAAGCTTTCTGCTGTCCTGATGTAAATGGGGAGCTCATTCCACCATTTTGGAGCCAGGATAGCAAACCCACGCGAGCCAGGATAGCAGACCGCAGCGAGCCGTTTGGTTGATGCAGAGCGGAGTGCACTTGCTCGGGTGTACGGTTTAACCATGTCCTGGATGTAGGAAGATCCATTCGCAGCATGGTACGTAAGTACCATTGTCTTGAAGTGGATTCTAGCAGTTATCGGAAGCCAGTGGAGGGAGCGGAGGAGCGGCGTGGTGTGGGAGAATTTAGGAAGGTTAAAGACCAGGCAAGCAGCTGCATTCTGGATGAGCTGCAGTCGGATGGCACATGCAGGTAGACCAGCCAGGAGGGAGTTGCAGTATTCTAGGCGTGAGATGACGAGAGCCTGGACCAGAACCTGCGTCGCTTTCTGGGTCAGCTGGGGACGCATCCTCCTGATGTTGTAAAACATGTATCTGCAGCAGCGGGTTGTAGCAGCGATGTTTGCCGTGAAGGACAGGTTGTTATCTAGGGTCACACCCAGATTCCTTGCAGTCTGAGTCGGGGAAACAACAGAGGTGCCAATGTTGATTGTAAGGTCAAGAATGGGACAATCTTTTCCCGGAAGGAAAAGCAGTTTAGTCTTGTCAAGTTTGAGCTTGAGGTGATGATCAGACATCCACTGAGAGATGTCAGCTAGACAAGCAGAGATGCGTGCGACGACCTGGGTCTCTGAGCAGGGAAAGGACATAATTAATTGGGTGTCGTCAGCGTAGCAGTGGTATGAAAAACTAGACGGGCTAATGGCTGATCTTAGCGAGTTTGTGTACAAGGAGAAGAGGAGGGTACCAAGAACAGAGCCCTGAGGGACTACTGTAGTTAATTGACAAGGGCTGGACTTGGACCCTCTCCAAGTAACCCTGTAGGTGCGGTCTTTGAGGTATGAGGTGAGGAGGGAAAGTGCAGAGCCTGAAACTCCAAGTTCTTGGAGAGTGCGAAGGAGGATCTGATGGTTCACCGTGTTGAATGCAGCAGACAGGTCCAAAAGGATGATGACAGAGGAGAGGGAGGCTGTTTCAGCAGTGTAGTTCCTCAGTGACAGCAAGAAGGGCAGTTGAAACCAGTGACCTGCCTTGAAACCAGACTAGTGCGGATCCAGAAGGTTGTTCTGATGGAGATAGCAGGAGAGTTGTCTAAAGACAGCGCGTTCAAGTGTTTTAGACAGGAACGGGAGGAGATAGACAGGCCTGTAGTTTATAACATCTGACGGGTTGAGAGTGGGTTTCTTTAGGAGAGGGTTTACTCTTGCCTCCTTAAGACTGTTTGGAAAGTGACCAGAAGTTAGAGAAGTGTTGATGAAATGGGTGAGAAACGGTAGAATATCAGGAGCGATAGTCTGAAGGAGGTTTGAAGGGATAGGGTCCAGAGGACAGGTGGTAGGGCAGGCAGAGGTAATGAGGGTAAGAACCTCACTTGGAGAGAGAGGGGAAAAGGAGGTCAGTGTGTGGGTGAAAGGAGGGTCTGGTGACTCAGCGGTGAGTAAAGGTGAGTCAGAAAAAGAGTGGTTAACAAAGTCGCTTGACAGAAGGGAGGAGGAGGAATGGGCTTTGGGGAGGTCCAGGAGGGAGGAGAAGTTTTTTGGGATTGGAATAGAAAGATTGGATCTTATCTTGAAAGAAAGTGCTTTTTGCCTGAGAGATCGAAGCAGAGAAAGAGGAGAGGAGAGCTTGACAGGTTAGGAGGTCGTCACAGTGTTTGGATTTCCGCCATTTCCGCTCTGCTGCCCGAAGGACGGTTCTATTAGCACGCAGTGCGTAATTTAGCCAGGGAGCAGGAGGGGACTGACAAGCCTGCCGAGATGTGAGAGGACAGAGAGAGTCCAGAGAGGATAAGAGAGTAGAGAGGAGAGTTTCTGCAGCAGAGTTTGGAGGCAGCAATTGAAACGAGTCAGAGGAGGGGAGGGCTGAGAGCACCGATGAGGCAAAGTTAGAGGGGGAGAGGGAACGAAGGTTATGGCAAAGGCGGTTAACAGAGATGTTAGTTCCACACATGGTTTAACGTGTAAGTACCAAAATAAGTCGTTAAAACTGCTTTTCTTGTTATAATATTGTATGGATATACCACCCGAAGATTATATGTGATCGTTAGACTTAGACCCCATTGTTTAATTCAGAGTTACGTGCAGAGCGCCGCAGTTACCGGCTGCTTCGCCATCGAGATGGCTCATATTGCCAAGAGAATGACTTGTTGTCGTCTTCAGAGCTATCTCTGCCATTGCTTTTGTACATTGATGACCTTGAAATTGCAAATCCGCGCTGCATGTCATTCAACTAGCAGCATTATGTAAGGTATCTGATATTCAGAGGTGTGGCTCTAAAAGAGCACTTGGTCCATTGTTACAAGACATTCACACTCTTGAACAAGATGGTGTATACATTGAAGGCCTTGATCAGTCAGTTCGGGGTACTGTTTTATGCGTCTCGGCTGATAATCTTGCAGCTCATGCATTAGCAGGCTTTGTGCAGTCTTTCAGGGAAGGATATATTTGTCGATTCTGCAACGCTACAAGAGAAACAATTCAGTCTCATAATGTTGTAGATCAGGGGTGCCCAACCTTTTTTTAACCGAGAGCTACTTTTAAAGTTGCTGTTAGAGAATATTCTGCTTATTGTCTGTGCAGGGGAGCATTTTAGTCTTTCACATGGGTCTGCTGCAACTTAGAGCAGCGCATAGGTCAAAGGTCCCGCCTTCCTGTTGGGGGAAGTGTGGCCAACTGCGCAGATGACGTTAACAGACTTTCTTTGTCTCTGAAACCATGTGTTATTAATTATGATTAGAAGGGGCGCAAACAGAGGCTCCTCCTGGACCCGCTGGGTAGATTTGTGCTGTGTTTTCTGTGTATCGTCAGTGATGTCGGGGGATTTCTCACTGCATGTTGTAAATGCCTTGAACTCACTCACGGCCGTTGGCTCTCAATTAAACTCAGTGTTTTGATATAAAGCGGACTCCAGCCTCCATTTCTTCCATCAACATTGCTGAAAAGAAGTCTCTCTCACAGTTGCCAGTCTGCCGAGATCTACCAGTCCAAATAGAGAGGCGTAGCCATTACTGACAGCCTACTACCAGGTAAATACACACTTATACTTGTATAAAACTGACCTTTGTACAATTAATACTTCATAAAATACTGCAGATCCTTTATCTTACCTCTTTCTAATCTACACACATACAAGTATTTAACTTAAGTTACACAACAGTGTTGTTGATCCAGAGTTGGAGTTTATTCACACGTCACATACTACAGTGGGTAATGTTTTCAAGAAACATTGAAAAAAGTGCTGCCACACAGGAAAAAAAGAAAATACTCCGAACCCTTTCTTTGCCATTATATAAAATAGTGTTGCTACAAAAGTATAAATTAGGCTTACTAATAAAACAACTCAGATCTGAAGCTACACAGGAATCTGCTGCCAAAGTGCAATTAAAGACAAAATTAATAGAATCAAAATGTTGCATTTTAGTGGAGTATAAAAAGAAATACATTTAAAATAGGATGCAAGCAACACTAGTTTCTTAACGTGAATTGATAATGGACTATAATCAATTTAAGTTTGCATTCTTATACCATTTTCTACAATAATTATAATGAATAAGTTCAAACAAACTCAAACTTACAGCTGATTAATAATGGTATCTAACTTGAGTTTTTATCATATCAAAAACCTGTTGAAATGCTACTGTTATTTTTATTACGCATCGGCAGCCTCCAGGAATACTTCTTTCACAACTTCGCCGTCTTTGAAAGCCTTCATGTGTTTCGCAAGAATGTGACTGACACGATAAGATGCTATGGTACTGTAGAGCCTTGCTCTTGTTGTTGGGCCTGGTGAAAATGCACTGCTGTGCACTTAGCTGTCCTTTCAGGCCCGTAGGGCAGAATTGGGAGCGTAGGACAGAATTAGGAGGGAATTCCGTCTCGTAGCATTTGTGCACTGTTTTGAAATGCCGCTCCTAAATTACCCTTCTTCGATAAAGCCACGCTCGCTTTGCAGATGAGACGGATGGACTTTGAATTGGAATAGATACAAACATAATCATCCTCCCACTCTGAGTGAAAATTATATATGTTTTGCATCAAATGTCTCTTCTGTCTTGGTTTCAGAGCTTCCTGAGGTTGCAAAAGAGCACATTGGACAAAACACAGACAGCCACATGATTTACAACACATCCAGGATCATTATTGATGGCACTAATTATGATGTTGGGATGTTTGTATCTGTAGGGCAGGAGGGGGGTCTGCTTCAGTTTAGCAAAATCGAACAGATCCTCCTTGTTAACCACAATGTCACATTTCTCTGCCAAAAACACAAATCATGCTACATTGAACATTTGAGATCATTTCAACTTTACCCAGGGAATATGACTGTCCACAGCATATCAGAGCTCAATGATAGCTCACCACTTTCTGCATACAATGTAGAAGGAAAACTGCTTTTGACACCAGAACGATTCATACTGCTTCACTGAAAGTACACTTTAAGGAAACACAGTACAACTGTATTGAAACCCCATTTTAAAATGGCAGGTATACAGTTTTTGCCCACATAAATAGAAATCTATAATGTCATATAGAAACTGCAGATGTTGCCATAAAGGTAACTCTGACTGAGCGGCCAGAGTCAGTTGAAGAGCAAATCAACATACTGGGTGAGAAAGTCAAGCCAAAACTGGACTTCGAATTTACCCTGCAGTATGAGGATCCTGACATTGGTGGACAACTTAGCTGTCTCCTTGATATCCAAGAATTACCAGAGAAGGGCACTTTGAAAGTAGTCACATCGGACTACTGGCGAGAGAGGGGAAAAGGAGGTTAGTGTGCGGGTGGAAGGAGGGTCTGGTGACCCAGCAGTGAGTAAAGGTGAGTCAGAGAAAGAAGAGCGAATATCATCAACCTTTTTTTCAAAGTGGTTAACAAAGTCGCTTGACAGAAGTGAGGAGGGGAGAGGGTCCAAGAGGGTGGAGAAGATGGAAAATAGTTTTTTGGGATTGGAATAGGAAGATTGGATCTTATCTTGAAAGAAAGTGCTTTTTGCCTGAGAGATCGAAGCAGAGAAAGGGGAGAGCCTGATAGGTTAAGAGGTCGTCGCGGTGTTTGGATTTCCACCGTTTCCGCTCTGCTGCCCTAAGGACGCTTCTATTAGCATGCAGTGCGTCATTTAGCCAGGGAGCAGGAGGGGACTGACGAGCCTGCGGAGATGTGAGAGGAAAGAGAGAGTCCAGAGAGGATGAGAGAGTAGAGAGGAGAGTTTCCGCAGCAGAGTTTGGAGGCAGGAGTTGGAACGAGTCAGAGGAAGGGAGGGCTGAGAGCACCGATGAGGCAAAGGTAGAGGGGGAGAGGGAACGGACATAAAATCAATTTCAAGGACCGCCTTCTTCCATCTACGTAACATTGCAAAAATCAGGCATATCTTGCCTCAAAACGATGCAGAGAAACTAATACATGCATTTGATACTTCAAAGATGGATTATTGTAACTCCTTATTATCAGGGTGTACCAAGAAGTCAGTCAAGTCGCTTCAGCTGATTCGAAATGCTGCAGCTCGTGTACCAACCCGAGTTAGGAAAAGGGACCACATTACTCCTGTTCTGGCTGCCTTACACTGGCTCCCTATAGAACACAGGATATAATTTAAAATGATTCTTCTCGCCTACAAAGCCCTTAATGGGCAGGCACCATCTTACCTTAAAGAACTCATTATACCCTACTGTCCTACTAGGGCATTGCGTTCCAAGAATGCAGGGTTGTTGGTTGTTCCAAGAGTCTCTAAAATTACAATGGGAGCCAGAGCCTTTTCTTATCAAGCTCCACATTTGTGGAATCAGCTTCCAGTTTGTGTTCGGGCGGCAGACACCCTATCCATTTTTAAGAGTGCGCTTAAGACCTTCCTTTTTGATAAAGCTTATAGTTAGGGCTGATTAGATTCAGCCCCTAGTTTTGCTGATATAGGCTTAGTTTGTCGGGGGACATCTTACTTTTTCCTTCTCTCTGTCTATACCTGTGTACTATCATGTTCCGATAAACCCAGCTTCCCCAAATTTCTTTCATTTTGGTGTCTATATACGATGGGATCCGGAGTCATGGATCCTGCGGTCCTGTATCCTGGATCGCGAGCCCTGGATCTCGAGTTGTGGCTGAGGTCCTGGATCATAGGTCCTGGATGGATATCCTCGTGGATTCATCTTCCTATTATACACACATGCATTTCCAAACATTTGCACTACCTATGTTGCAAATGTATTATCTTTTCAATTTACACACAGCATCTATTGCACGTCTGTCCATCCTGGGAGAGGGACCCCTCCTCTGTTGCTCTCCCTGAGGTTTCTCCCATTTTCCCCTTAATACTGTGGGTTTTTTCCAGAAGTTTTTCCTTTTACGATGTGATGGTCTAAGGACAGAGGGTGTCGTATTGTCATACTGATATTCTGTACAAACTGTGAAGTCCACTGAGACAAATGTAACATTTGTGATATTGGGCTATATAAATAAACATTGATTGATTGGTGGCGCATATGCTCCTGAAATGACAGAGCAAATACGCTACATTAAGGATAATAATTACAATGAGCCGTTAATTCAAAAATATAAAAAATATAATTAGGCTATTAAATACAATTACGACAGGCTAACATACTCACTTAATTTGAGAACTGACATCTCCCATCGGTCGTACAATGTGAGTCTCTTGATCGTGCTATACTCCTCTGAGCTTGCCACCCAAAAGGCACTCAGACTCCGCACTTCTGAGCCCATCGCTGACCAGGGAGCTTGTTTGAAAATCAATTAGCTCCATTTCTAATGCAGCCTCGTCTAAGGAGGGATTTGTTTCGGTGAAGTCTCCATTTGGTCGGACTGTGAGAGGATCGCGTACACAGGCAATGATGTCTTTTGGGATGGAGTAGTCCTCAAACCTTGACGTGAAGTTGGCCCGTAGCTGCTTGATGAAGTCCACCATCAGCTCTGTCACTTGTCGCCTGTGATTTTTAGTGTACTGAAATGGAGGAGCCTGCCAGTGGATATGTCTGACTCGAACAACTCCAGCTTCCTCGTGAAGGATTCAAGCTTTTCAACCATGTCCACTATGGTTTTGCCTCTCCCCTGTAGCTGCAGGTTAAGCTGGTTTAGGTGGCCAAATATATCCGCTAAAAATGCTACATTGGACATTAACTTTTCGTCTCGCAGAAGGGCAAGGTGGTCAGCTGCTGCCCAAATCTTGCTCAATCTAAGAAAGGCCTTGAACTCATCCAGTAGCGCACAGAAGCGGTCCAACGCTTACCTTTTGCTCAACCAGTGCACGTCATTGTGAAGCAGCAGGTCATCGTGGGTGGCCTCTTCTGACTCAGCCACAAGTTGTCGAAAAAGCCGATGCTGGGTGCTTGATGTACTCCTGTCAAAATTAATGACACGCATCACTTTGTCCATAACTTCCTTTAGCTCACCAGTGAGTTTGGCGCAAAGGACACTCTGGTGGATGAGACAGTGCAGTCCATGCATTTGGGGGCGTGCTCCTTCAACCTGCTTACCAGACCTCTGTGCTTTCCCATCATAGCAGGAGCCCCGTCTGTCACAATTAGGTTAACCCTCTCAAATGACAATGAGTGCAGCCTAAACAACTCTTCCAGTTTCGTCCCCAGTGGTGTGCCCTTCTAATGGTATAAGAGACAGCAGCTCTTCCCTGAACACCTTTCCATCAAAATATCTAACATAGACGCACAACTGGGCTACATCTGTACTGTCAGTGCTCTCGTCAATGGCTAAGGAAAAGTAATTGGCTTGACTGAGACCCTTGATAATTACCCCCTGCACAGCGTCCGACAGTGCTTCTATGCGGCGTGTAGCGGACCTCGCAGAGGGGGACACCTGTTTCACTGACGCAATGACACCATCCATGGACTTGTCGGTGGCCAGTTCCTCCAAAACGGTCACCATCACCTCCTTGAAAACCTCTGCGTCAGTGAATGGCCGGTTGTGCTTTGCGAGCACCCACGACGCCTTTTAGGGACGCAGTTGTCACTTTCTGTTGGGCTGTGAGGTCTCGCACCAGGATCCTGCTGCTGTGCGCATAACCAGCTGTCAGTGCTTCAATATTGCGCTTTCGTGCCTCTGTCTTGGGTGGAAAGGCCACTTTGAAGGTGTCATGCTTCGTCTCGTGGTGGCGCTTAATATTGTATTCTTTGCAAGCAGCCACAACTTCATTGCAGACAAGACACAACAGCTTTGCATTGATGAACGCATAGTTCGCTGTCCAGTCCTCTTTAAATGCCCTGTTTTCACCGTCAACTTTCCTCTTTAGACCTTTGGAGAGTGACATTACTGCTTTGGATTACTGGTCTGGGGGAAGCTCGTGAGTGTGTGTGTGTTTGTGTATTTTTGCGTTTGTGTGTATTGTGTTTGTTTCCCGGGGAAAACACTCACAAGAAACACCGGCTGTTATTATGCCTGATTTTACCGAAACAAGTTTAATATTCTGAAAGCCAAGACTTTGTTTATTTGTTTATTTATCCCTCCAGCGGAGGGAGGGGAAGCGGCGCTGAGGAACAGCAGAGGGGCGAGTGAGAGGTGTCATCTTCCCTTTACAAGCTTCAAAAATGTATTTATTGTGTGATTTTGGAAATAAAAGTTTCATATTCTAAAAGACATTGACACTCGAACCCCAAACACCCGAACCCCAAAAAACTATTTTTTTACGCAAATCCACGTTTATTTTGAAATGAGCCGTTGCAACTTCCGACTGATTCCGATAAAGCGGGTCACACATGGCACATGTGTGGTTGTGGGGAACCAGGTCAATTAAAGTACTTATTTAACTATTAAATACATTAAGTTTGAGTAAAATACTTGGTTACTAATTAATTTAGGTTATAATTAGGGATGCACGATAATTATCGGCCCAATATTAGGAATTATGACGTCATCCTGATAAACCCGATACCAGTATTAATAGCCCCGATAATATACAATATATTTTTTGGGTACAAAAAAGAAAAAAATACTGCAGTGTGGGTGGATTGGGATGAGGGGCGCTTGTTTTTCACTCGGCTCCTCCCGTTTTGCCAGTACTGTGGTATTAGTGGTTTAGGAAGAGGGGAGTTCTTCACAAATCCAGCGCTCCCTAATACTTCGAACCTGATCAGTCACCTGAAACATCGCCATCGCTACGATGGTGTGTTAAAAGCGTACGAAGACAATAATACAATACAGTGTGTGTTGAAGGATAAAGATAAGACAAAAAGTAACTGTGAATATAAGATATAGTAAATCCTGTTATAGGAAACGCTAAAAACATTGAGCTGTCTGAGTGGAAAAATAACGTGTTAAAGTTTACTGCTGGCCGGCTACATCCTGTTATCTTCAAGGACTAGAACACCATGGTACGGTATGTGGGGCCCTGACCTTCAAAAGGCGCAACCGTCTTGTGAGAAAACCAGTTAAAGCAGGTAACAAAGACACACCGAAATTAGGAAAAGGGAGTAGGGCCCTGGCCCTGACCTTAGCTAAAACTGTGTGTTGCTGGGCAGAAAAGGCAGATTGCAGCACAGAGAGCACCAAAGGTGGGGGCTTCACAGCAAATACTATAAAGAACAAGATATATTCAGGATTCGAGGCTTACTTCAACTGGGATCTTACACTGACGAGCCTGTCACGGTGAGAACTCAAGAAGGAGTCCAAAGCGCTTTGTGGTATAGTATGGATTGATATATCTTTGTTGAACTGTGTAATAAAGTGCTTATTTGAAGAAACAATCCATTGGAGTGCAAAGTCTAGTTTTGTACAGCTAACAGAGAATAGTGTCTAGGACACAATTCCTTTTCCCTCAGAACTAAGAACGGTCATCAGCGGATCCGGACGGCGACCCCGCTCTGGCCATATCCAAACGATCTGCGGGGAGGACGGACCTGGTCCGGTAGACTCCAACAGTGTGTGTGCGTGTGTGTGTGTCTGCACGCACGCGCGTTGGAGCTATGTGCAACTCAAGGCATATGCTCGAACCGGAGCTGCCTGGACGCTGCAATCATGTTGCTGAGTGTGCTGACTTTTCGTACAATGTCCCGCTGTCTGCTTCCTGCATAAAGTCAAGTGCTCGGCGCAGTTGTGGCGAAATGTCGCTCCTCTGTTTTCATTTAAACAGCTCCTTATATCCGTTAGCGCAGCTATCTAGCACCAGATGCAAACAACAACAATGCACGTAAGGTCTCTCTCTCTCGCTTGCTCGAGCCACACATACACACACCCTCCCGGTCCTCCAGGTGGCCAGTCGGTGCCTGCCGGTGAGCGTGGAAGTGTGGTCTGCCACAAGCGGGCGGCAGGAGCGGGGCTGTCAGCATCAGCTAGATGATATTTTAAACTCGATGCGCTCTGAAACTACGGGGTGGCCAAGGTAAAAAAATACACATGCGTTAATCGCGTTAAAATAATTAGTGGCGTCTTTTTTTTTAATCGGTAATCGGTATCGGTCTTGAGAAGCAGGAAGTTATCGGTATCGGTTTCGAAAAACCAATATCGTGCATCCCTAGTTATAATATATGAAATAAATTGCAAAGCAAAACATGCTGTAATTTATTTATTTTGTATTTTTTAAAGGTTTTCAACCTGAAAGAATTCTAATGTGTCCTTGAAAAGTTGAAATAAAGAAAAGGATTCCAGTTGTCCATGCGTCCTCTGTTGCCCCTCAAGCCTCTCAAATGTGGGCAAACACTCAAATGCCAAAAACCCAGAGAACTTGACAATACTTATCAGATTAAAAGTATGTTAAATAACACTGCTACCTGGTTAATAACTCTACTTTACTCAGTGGAGGCTCGTCCATTGAGGAAAGGGAGGACCATCCTCCCTAAAATGTAACATGGGGGCTCGTCCAATCTTTGAGACAAAGAGTGAGTATTTGGTTGTTGGTTAGTGTTGATATTGTGTTTGGTGGTGAGCAGTAGTGTGTATATAGGTGTAGAATTGGCTGTGAAATTATTTACTGTTGAACAGCTTCCTCAGTTTAGACGGGGGAGTGTCTAGCTGGACTGAATCAGTCCTTCCTTCAGGCACTCATTTTTTATTTTGCCTTTTTTATTTTCGGGGTAATCCTGGGTGGGGATTTATTCCCTGTTGGGGGCAGGCGATTCAGGGTTTCGGCCGCTGATGTTTGCCTTTAAAGTCGCCTCGAGCCCGGCACGCTCCAGAAGATAGTTCGGTAAAGTTTGGTAGGCAGGATCTGGGGAAGTTTGTAAATAAATAAATAATAATATTTTTAAGTAGCTGTTGCTAAGGATGGCTTTTGTGTTGGAGCAGTTTGTGGCCAGTCCTACTGTGGGTCAGCTAGACGGGTGCAGGAAGGTTGATTTGCGGTTAGTTGCTGACCATTATCATGTTTCTGTCTCCTCGGCTTTGGTAAAAAGTGAACTCAAGGCTACTTTGATAACTGGACTAGTTGAACAGGGGGTTTTGAGGCGGCCTGTTTTAGTGGAATCTCCTGGCACGGTGGTTCAGAGTGCTACGAAACAGGCAAACATTTTCACCACACCTCAGTTTGACTCGTTTTCGGCAGGATCCTCACCTACGGGGTCTAAAGTAGATGCCAGGGTAAAAGTACATATGGCTCGTCTCCAGTGTGAGAGGGAGGAGCGTGAGCGAGAGTTTCAGCTCAGGAGGGAGCTGGAGATCAGGAAGTTGGAGGCAGACACTGCTGTCCGGATGCGTCAGCTGGAGCTCCAAGCAGCTGTGGTGGGTGATTCTGCCGTTACACCTTCAGGTTCTGCTGCTGCTTTTGATGTTGGTAGCAAATTCAGCTGGTCCCTGTCTTTCTAGAGTCGGAAGTGGAGATGTTCTTTGATGCATTTGAGCGCATTGCTGCTGCTCTGCGCTGGCCAGAAGACGTGTGGGCCATACTTGTACAGTGCAAGCTAGTCGGCAAGGCTCAAGCGGCTTGCTCTTCTCTTTCTGTCGAGGATAGTTTGGAGTATGACAAGGTGAAAGGTGCTATTCTCAGGGCATATGAGCTTGTGCCTGAGGCCTACAGGCAGCAATTTCGCGGCATGAAGAAAGCTGCTGGCCAAACATACGTGGACTTTGCGAGGGAGAAGAAAGTCCTCTTTGACAGGTGGTGTAGAGCATGTAAAGCGGATGACATCGCTTCAGTATGTGAGCTGATGCTGTTAGGAGTTCAAAAACGGTGTACCGGAGCGTACGGTAGTCTACCTGAATGAGCAGAAAGTGACTACCCTTCAGCAGGCTGCCACTCTGTCAGACGAGTCTGCGCTGATACACAAGAGCGTTTTTTCAGCGGGATCCTCCTCAGCGGGACACTTATCGGAGAGCTCCTGATAATTATGTTCCCTGTGCCAGTGTTCCATTGTTAGGTCTCAGGATAGACAGAGCTTGTTATTTTTGTCTTGACCCAGGTCATATGATAGCGGACTGTGCAGCTTGGAAGCAAAAGCAGGCCACCACTATGGCGGATGAGGAAGGGCTTGAGCTATCACACAGTGGTGTTTTGGCTCAGAGCGATTCTCCTCATCGTTTTGGTTTCCGGAAAGCTCGTAACAGGCGTGCCACACATGCTCATTCTGCTTCTCTTCCAGGACCCAAGAAAAAGAGATTGTGTTTCTTTTGTCTTGATCCTGGTCATCTAGAGGCAGAGTGTGTAGCTCGGAAGGAGCAGGTGGCAGCTGCTCTGGAAAAGCCAAAAGACCGGCACCCGGTTGCGATGTGACAGAGTGGTGAGTTGCAGTTAAGTTCGGCATCTGTCTGTGACAGTGCTGTGGGTGTTTCCATCTCTGAAGCAGTGGGTGTGGACCTAGCTCAGAGCGATGTGGATCTGTGTTCAGTGAGTGGTGTGTGTGTTCCATGTGTTGCTCCGGTGTTGGCTGCTTGTGAGCAGTATAAGGTGTGTTTTATGGGGGGACGTGTTACGTGCCGTAGTGTGTGTGTGGTCGTGTGTGTGTGTTTTCTTCTCTCTCCCTCTGATTGTCCCCAGGTGCAGCCTCTCCCCAGGTGATCCTAGTTGACAATCAGGGCTTCCATATAGGACCGGAGGAGGACGGCAGTGAGGCCCCCTTCTTTCTCTCCTTCTCGTCTGGCTGCATGTGTGCAGCCTGTCTCTTTTCATTTAATTTCAAACCTTTATTCATCCAGATTGGTCCCTTGAGATCATAGATATCTTTTTCAAGGGAGACCTGCAGCATATAGGTTCCACATGAAACATAAAACAATAAAGGACATTATACATTATATTTACAGGATACATACTGATAGACATTTACAAGTGCCCATTGTATCAGCAAGCATTTCATTTACCCTAGCTTTAAAAACATGCAAGGGAATGAGATTGCTCAGTTTCAATTCTTGCTGAAGATTGTTCCAAGCAAGTGGAGCTGCGCACATAAAAGCTGTCTTACCTGAGACAGTCCTTGCTCTTGGCACATCTAACAAGACTACATCATGTGACCTCAGACAATAGCTGCTTGCAACTCTCTGTGTTATCAGAGAGCAGATATAATACGGGAGTTTACCCAACATAGCTTTATAAATAAACGTGTACCAATGACTGAGCCTCCGTATAGAGAGTGATGGTAAACCTGCCTTTGTATACAGTGTACAGTGATGTGTAAGCGCTTTACAATTTGTGACAAATCTCAGAGCACTGTGATACGCAGCATCCAATTTGCTCAGGTAATTGGCAGGTGCATTCATATACAACAAATCCCCATAGTCCAGCACAGGTAAAAAGGTCACAGTGACTAGCCTTTTCCTGGCCTCAAGCAAGAAACAGGACTTGTTTCTGTAGAAGAAACCTAACCTAACCCTCAGTTTTTTAAGCAGGTTATTGACATGAAGTTTAAAAGAGAGACAATCATCAAGCGAGATACCAAGGTATTTATAACAGGTAACAACTTCAAGTTTTGTTCCTTCCGTAGTTACAATATCTAAAACAGGTTCTGGTGTCTTTTTAGCTTTTGAAAAGAGCATTACCTTGGTTTTATCCACATTTAAAAGAAGCTTTAATTCAGAGAGCTGAGTCTGAATAGTGTTAAAAACAGCTTGTAATTCAACAACAGCCTCTTTAATGGAGGGACCTGCACAGTACATCACAGTATCATCCGCATAAAAATGTAAAGTAGCTTCATCCACATTTTCACCTACGCTGTTAATATATATGGAGAATAAAAGTGGTCCTAAAACAGAACCTTGTGGTACACCATTAGACATGTTTAACCACTCAGAAGACAGTCCATCAAAATGAACACATTGGGACCTTTCAGAGAGGTAGTTCACAAACCACCCCACTGCATTGCTGGATATGCCAATACTGAGTAGCCTCTGCTTTAAAATGCAATGATCAACGGTGTCAAATGCTTTGGAAAGGTCAATAAACAGAGCTGCACAACTCTGCTTATTATCTAAAATTGTAGTAATGTCATTTACCACTTTCATTGTCACAGTGATGGTGCTGTGTTTCTTTCTGAATCCTGACTGATGCTCAGACAGGATATCATGTATACATAAAAACTCCTTTACTTGTTCACTCACGAAGCGTTCGAGCACCTTAGCCAGAACTGACAATTTAGAGATTGGCCTATAGTTTTTTAAAATAGTTGCCTCCCCTCCTTTCAGTAAAGGCAAGACATAAGCAGACTTCCATACTTTTGTAATTGTGTTCGTGCTGAGGCAGAGGTTAAAAAGAGAAGTAAGAGGTGGAGCAATAAAATCTGAAGCTATCTTTAAAAAGAAAGGTTCTACGTTGTCCGGGCCAGCCGGTTTCCTAGGATCTAACTTGGATAATGCTTCATGAACAATACCAATAGTTAAAGGAGTAAAACTGAAAGGGTTTTCCAGACCACTTTGTTCAGAGTCAAGGATTGGAGCGTTCACAGGAGCCACACAGCCAAACAGAGAGCTACAAGAAAACAAAATGCTCATTAAAGCAATTTAGCATAGTAGCCCTGTCTGATATAATGCCAGATGCTGTGGTAAGGCACGGAGGTAGCTCATTTGGGATATCACCAGTGGAAATCGATTTTATGGCTTTCCAAAATGTCCTAGGATTATTCAGGTTTTCTGTGGTAACCGACAAATAGTACTTTGATTTAGCACTTTTTATTTGAGATGTGAAGCTATTTCTTAGCTGCCTAAAACGTAGCCATTCTACCTCTGAGCCTGATTTCCTAGCCTTAGCCCAAGCATTATTTCTCTCATGAAGGAGACTGGACAGCTCAGCAGAAAACCAGGGATTGTTTCGTCCCTTCACTCTAAATTTACGCAGAGGTGCATGTCTATCTATAATTTTCATAAAACCAAGATAAAAATAAGACCATGCAGTTTCTACATCAGCACACAAATTGATTCTACCCCAATCAAAATCAAACAGATCATGTAAAAAACCCTGCTCCACAAAGTGTTTTTTGTCTCTCTTTGTGATGACACAAACCTTTTGTGTCAAAGGTTTAACCTTTTGGACCTTAGTGTCCCTAATTGTGGCTACAACACAGTGGTCACTCACATCATTAGCAAATACTCCCACATATGAGTATTTATGTGGAACATTTGTTAAAATTAGATCAATTAAGGAGGATTTATTTGGGGACTTAATATTTGGGTGAGTAGGACTGTCTATAATCTGGGTAAAATTCAATGAGGTACACAGGTTTTTAAAATCCTCTGACACAGAAGTTAACCAGTCCCAATTAAAATCACCAAGCAGCACTATTTCCTTGTAGGAAAGTTGTGATAACAGTTTTGCCAAAGACGATAAAGAGTCCTTGACAGCCGAAGGTGCCCGATAGCAGCCCACCACCATGAGCTGTTAACCCTTTGTTACCTCAATATTCACGGCTAAAAATTCTAGCTGTTTACTAACAGATTTGGAAACCATATTAGTTACACAAAACTTATTTTTCACATAAATGGCAACGCCACCACCTTTTTTAGGCCGGTCAGTACGATATATACTGTAACCATTTATGTAAATGTCAAAGGCCATTATGGATTTATCTAGCCACGTTTCTGATAAGACAATGACATCAGCATCAGTCGAACTTGCCCAAATACGGAAAAACTCTGTGTGCGACCCAGCATAGTTGTGTTTTGTAATTTGGCTGGTGAGCCGCCTTACTTATTGACGGATTAAAACCTCATTTAAACTCCTTCAGCATTCAGTTTCCTCTCCTTTTTCTCTCGTCCGGCTATCTTGTGTGTCGCTACTTCCCTTGGTACCCCTAGCTCTACAAGGGAACGTAACATGGGTTACCCCAAATAAATACACCTCAATTTAAAAGATAAGTCTGCTAAAATACAGATAATAGCCCTGACTTTTAACATGGGGCTAGAGACGACAAGCCTCCCTTTGGGCGGGTCTATCCAGAGGCTCTGGATTGGGCGCCTATATCATCAGTGAACCAATCAGCGGATCTGACTGCGCATGCGAGTGTTGATGGGGAGGGTTATCAGCGATATCAGAGTTTTTTCTGAACCGGGGAAGCCAAAATCAATTCCTTGAATTAGGCTTTGATTATGTTCTGGCCCGCCATCTTGTGGCTCAGCAAAAGATTGGCCCACGGCCAAACTTACTTGACTACCCCTGCTCTAAACGGAGGTGTATCTCTCAAAGCAATAATTGAGCGTTTATTTATTCCTCTTTAATGACATGCGGATATGGACCGGACATACCAAATATGAAAAAGAGAGAAATTGGAAAGAGAGAAACTAAGGGCAATATTAGAGAGAACATAGAGGGAGGGAGGTAGAGGTGGAGAGAGATTATTGGTAATTGAAAGATAAAATGGTAATCATCCAGAAGGGGTGAAAGATTAGAGCTCTCGTTTTTCATTTAGGTGTCAGACACATGGTAGACAGAGGGAAAGAGAGCTACATTGGAGGGAAGAACTGTGGGAAATAGAGAGAACGAAGAGGAAAGAGAGTAAGGTGCGAGACACAACTGGAGAGTGAGAGAAAAAGAGCGATCTCCTCAAATTCCACTTTTCTTCAACTCATCTTTCTTCATAATAGAACTGTCAAATCAATGTGGAGCTTAACGACAAGCTGCTCTCCCCCTCCCTTCCTCTCTCTTTTACTCCATCTATTTATCCCTCTTTTTTCCTCTGGTTCACTTCTCCTACTCCCTTTTCACCCTCTGTTACAGTATACTCTGCTTACTTACTGCTCTTGCTACTGCCTTTTGTTCCCCATCATTTAATCAGCAAAAGTGTTGCTAAAAGGCATTTTTTAAGCTAGCTTCTAGAGTTTGTCAAATGTAAAGATTTGTGTCAAGCACTGAAGATGCCATAGTTCATACATCCCAACATATGCACACCTGGTTTGAAGAAAATAAATGCTAACATCCTTTTGTTAAGCTGTGATACACGTAATCATACTTGGCTAGTGTTTAACTTCACTATGGCCGTGTCTCAATTCAGGAGTACGCAGCCTACGCGGTCCACGGAGGACCCAGCCCACGTAGACCGGGTAGGCTGGACCGAGAGGCCTACGGAATCAGACGGTCTAGCCTACGGAGCGCTTCATATTTGCGTCACGTGATGTTCAGTTGCGCTGCTCAGCAGCCTGCTAGCAAATTAGCTTACAAGCAAACTCAGCTGAAAAGGTTTCCAGAAACTTTACTTTTACTTTTTTATTTGAACCATTTCTTGGAGATCACCATCAGCGATGAAATTATTATTAAGATTATTTATTATTATCCTAAAGTAAGTTAATGTCGATGACTAAAATGTATAATTGCCTGTATTAAAAAGAAAGAAACAAACAGGTGCTTGTTACTCTGTTTGACAGAATGAGCCAACCCAGTCTCATGGCATTTCGTGTTCACCAACACGATTTTTAATCTATTGATTTGTGTTCACCATCACGATTTGCCCCTTTTTTTTTCGTGTGGCACAGCACGATTTTAAAAGCAATGTATTTCTACTGCCTGCAGCACGTATTCTTCTCCGGTCGGATCGTGGGAGACCGGAAGCTGTGTGGTTCATAAAAACATATTCTTACTCAATATCAAGCCACAATTATTGCTTTTATTTTAAATCGTATAATTTCGGACTTTTGTTGCCGTCTGTGAGGCGCCCCTGCAAGATGGAGTTCATGACTTTATGAGCTGTTCATGAGCACTCATGAAACATTCATGAACAACTCATTATATGTTCACTTGTCATGTTCATGTACCAACATTCTTAAAATGCTCATGAACCATTTTAAAGAGCAGTTCATGAAATTGTTATGAACATTGTTCATTCATATAAAGTTCCTGTTTTGCTCATGACAGACTTTTATGAGCAATTTATGAACTTATCATGATCCAGCCAATCACAACATTATAATTAAAACCCCAAAAAGTTTGCATGAGCATTTCATGAACTTTTCATGACTATTAGCATTTCATGAATTTTGAATGATTGTGGCAAGTTCAGAATATTTTTGAATATTCATGAGCATTTTATGAACTTTTAATGATCAGTGTGATGATTTTAAAGACCTCTTGAATATTCATCTACTATTTGAAATTTTTTTTATTTTTTAAAACTTTTAATCTTAAAACAAAACAATAGTGAATTTGAAACTGAACATTATCTGTATGTATTTTGGTGACATTCATATCATTTTATGGTTTATCTGTACTGTTTGAGAAGCAGTATGAGTAAGTAGCGCCAAGGTGGAACCTTTGGAAGGTGAGCGGTGACATCTGGTTTATTTTAGGGGGGACACTTCCGCCCCCTCCTCAGAAGCAATCCAGACGATCAACCGGATCCTGTGTATACTTATTGCTGCTGCACTTTTCTGTTTTCTACAGGTCAGTAGGCCTACATGATGAAAATGATCGATGTGAATTAGATATGATGTTGGAGATGTTTAGGAGAGTGTGTCAGAAAGTTTTGAGCATGTTTGACATAGTAACGGTATTTTAAAAATACTAAACTGTCGGCAATAATAGATGCCATTTTCGCGGGCTTCAGCCGCGCCTGGGTAAATGTGACCTGAGCGAAGGCTCGCAGGCAGGTTAGCTGCTGCGCACGGGTAATATGTTTTGTTTACCTGAGTGAAGTCTTGCAGGCACATTGCCTTGTTTTTTGTTTATTAACATTGACGTGTATTTTTGTGATCTCCATAATATGTTATATTTGGTAAAGATAGATATATTGATAGAAAGTATTATTTGATAGCGTATATTGACAATGTTGAATTTCTCCTTGAGATACAGTAATTGACTGTGACAGACGGATAACTTAAATGGAGAAATGTGATGTTTGTAAAGTACAGCTATTTGAATGTAACTGTGTACTTTGAATTTTGAATAAGAAACAATCCAGACGATCAACCGGATTCTGTGTATAATTATTGCTGCTGCACTTTTCTATTTTCTACAGAAATCATTTATTGTTGCTGTGGTACCCAAGATTTTGGGACCCGTAACAAATTTTTTTGTGCAGCTGAGTATCAAGAACTGTGCTTCAAATAGTGATAGGATTAATTGTAGTGCTCCACCTTTATACATGTATGTTTTTATGTTAATTTGAGTAAAGTTCCATTGTGATTGACATAATTGTTGTTTTCTATGGTGGCCAATTGACCCACAGTCAATGGTTCATGAACAGTTCATGTACATGAACATTTCATGAACAGTGCATAGCCAGCCATTGCATTGTATTCAGTGACTGGGTATGAACTGTTCATGAAGTTGTTATGAACAGTTCTTGATATGTTCTTGGTTGAAAACTGAATATCCCTACACACTCACTGAAAACTCCATTTCATGAATTGTTCATGAACCTGCCTAAAACCATATTCCATGAATTGTTCATGAACCATTCCAGCACAGGAGTTTCATGAGTAGTTCATGAACTGCCCTAGTGCCATTTAATGTTCATCAACTTTGTTATGAGCTGTTTATGAGCTGTTCATGAATGTGGTTCACTGATATTCCATGAACAGTTCACTATCATCTCACTGGGGTGGGTTCGGTATTGCACGTCGCAGGGCGGAAACGGGTCTTGAAAATCAGACCCGTGCAGGACTCTGCATCAGGCACCTTCAAGTTAAACAATACTACAGTAGGCCTAAATTATGTGGATGAAACCACATTTATTTTCTTAAAAATAAACGAAATATGATTTTGTTTGAATGATTAAATGTCATCAGGCACCTTCAAGTTAAACAATCAGGTGCACACTTTAATGTGACGCCACCTCCGGACTCGGCTTGACTCGGTTTAAAGAATGCACAAATGTGTTTAATCGTTTATGTCAGATATGTACTAAGTAACCTAAATACATTTGTTCCTGCTCAAGATTAGATTCAACTTTATTGTTATTGCACATATCACAGGTACTGAGACAACGAAATGTAGTTTAGCTTCTAACCATGTGCAACAAGCAGCGAAAAGTAATGTGCACAATACTACAGTAAACAATTAACACAGTAAATTATGTGGATTAAACCACATTTATTTCGTTAAAAAGAAACGAAATATGATTTTGTTTGAATGATTAAATGTAGGGTGAATTGCCCTAATGTGGGACATTTTTGCATTTCAGACTTCGGGAATATATTACGATATGAAGCAGATACAATAAATCAAAATCCTGTACCATTCCGAAATCCCCAGTAATATTAGACACTAATAATACAGTCAACTATTGACACTGTACATATTATTGTTTGCCCGTGGGATGGGGATCTGATGTATATGCAACCCAGTCTCACGGCATTTCGTGTTCACCAACACGATTTGTAATCTATTGATTCGTGTTCACCATCACGATTTGCCCCTTTTTTTCGTGTTGTACAGCACGATTTTAAAAGCAATGTATTTCTACTGGTAACGTGTTTCGTGCCTGCAGGCTGCAGCACGTCTTTTTCTCCGGTCGGGTCGTGGAAGACCGGAAGCTGTGTGGTTCATAAAAACATGTTCTTACTCAATATCAAGCCACAATTATTGATTTTATTTTAAATCGTATAATTTCGGACTTTTGTTGCCGTCTGTGAGGAAAATAAATGGGGCTCAGAGCCTCAGGATACTGAAATCTGTATTTCAAAATATTTCTTTCCTTTTAATTTGTTATTCTTTTCAAAATAACACACTGTTATTTACTCACCAATAACACACAATTATCCTTGCTTTTATTTATTGGTTTAATTCCATAATCTCGGGCTTTTTTGGTCTCCGTCAGGAACTGAATTTCAAAATAAAAATAACCGGAAACAGACGTAGGCCTATAAGGGACATTTCGAACATCATTGCGATTGTCAACATTTCTGAGTTTAGGATGGCCGAAGACACTACACTACCCATAATCCCCAGCTACATTGGTGTTATCAAATGTAAAACATATAATTAATAAATGGGTGAAAATCACTTGTGTCCATAATGCGCAGCATTAATATATACCCACATGACAGCTCATTGCTACTTTGTAATTCTACTCCACTACAATTCAGAGGTTAACCTGGTATTTTTACTCCACCGCATTTATTTGAGTTACTTTGCAGATTCTGATAAATTATGTGAAATATATAAACAACCCTTAAATCAGACTTTAGTTACACCTGAGTACAATTCAGAGAAGGTGATTGTCAAGTGCCAACAATCAGGAGAGACATTTCATAGTTGGTGCTTGAGAAGACTAAACATGTATCTGCAATTGACATGAATGGAAACAAGTAATAAAGTATATTCATTACTCGTTATTCTCTACTAATAGTTAATTAAAGACTGTATATTATGGCTATTTTGCACATCCCTTTCAAGATTTTCAAAGGTTTATTGACATTACATACACAACTACAGTGTAGTTATGCAATTAATGAAAAACTTGGGTCACAGGTTCTTCAACAGTGCATACAAGACATCTATCAATATGTGTGTACCACCACCATTAAACTGTCATATTCTGCACATGTCTTATTCTATCTACATACATAGGAGTATAATTAATGTGTATAATATCAGTTAAAATGAGTGCTTCAACATAGTTAACATTGCAGGAAAGCAATATATTAGACGTTAATTACTTTGTCAGGCTTAATATTTAATGTTTAAATAAAGGTTAATCCGTTTTTCTGTTTTGCACCTCCTCCTATTAATATCTTTGTACATCCTGCACTAAACTGTTTTATTGTCGAGATCACTTATAGTATCTTCTTGCTTTTTTCTATTCTATATTTCTATATTTATACTTTCCCCCTATGAAAGTATGTATTCTTAATATATGTTTAATCAAATATAACACATACAAACAATTCAATAACGTGCTTTAACCACTAGGAGGTGCACACAAGGTACACACAGCCATAACAACTATGTATTATTAGTGTGTATGTACAACATCTGAAGATGTATAGTTTTATGCATGCTTTCACATAATTTTACAGCATATTGCTATACTATTTGAGACTCAGTATTTACATTCAAAGAAAATCAGTAATATCTTTAAACTAACTACAGTCCTTTTCTATCAGCTGTGCACCGTTATGGTGTAAATATAACCTATCTATGAATTAGATCAAATGTAAAAGTCAGCCGAATTAGTGTTGATACTGCAAGGAGACGTATTGTGTGAAGAGAAATTGAAGATGTCGTTTAATTGTTGATATATTTATGATCCACGTCAAGTATTCAGTTTCGGCGCCAGTTTTTCCAAAGGTCTTCTCATCAGGGCTCTCTAAATAAAGAACTGCGGCAGATCTGTGATATGTAATGCAGCCGAACCGTGTATTACAATGCCGTTATGTGATGACTTTCAAAGAGAAAAGCAAGAGCACTCGGAATTAAGTATTATTTTATACTTTTAAAATGTTTTCCGGATTTCATATAATATAAACACCAACTCCCAGCATGCATTGCGGCTAACACATCCAATCAGAGAGCTTAAAACCATAGCTGAGGATCTTGGGTAATCGCTCGAAATGCCTACGTCTGTTTCCGGTTATATTTATTTTGAAATTCAGTTCCTGACGGACGCCAAAAAAGCCCGAGATTATGGAATCAAACCAATAAATAAAAGCAAGGATAATTGTGTGTTATTGGTGAGTAAATAACAGTGTGTTATTTTGAAAAGAAAAACAAATTAGAAGGAAAAAAAGATACAGATACAGATACACAATACACAAAATACAGATGTCAGTATCCTGAGGCTCTGAGCCCCATTTATTTTCCTCACAGACGACAACAAAAGTCCGAAATTATACGATTTAAAATAAAAGCAATAACTGTGGCTTGATATTGAGTAAGAACATGTTTTTATGAACCACACAGCTTCCGGTCTTCCACGACCCGACCGGAGAAAAAGACGTGCTGCAGCCTGCAGGCACAAAACACGTTACCAGTAGAAATACATTGCTTTTAAAATCGTGCTGTGCAACACGAAAAAAAGGGGCAAATCGTGATGGTGAACACGAATCAATAGATTAAGAATCGTGTTGGTGAACACGAAATGCCGTGAGACTGGGTTGGTATATGAATGCACCTGCCAATTGCCTGGTCAAGTTAGATGCTGCGTATCACAGTGCACTGAGATTTGTGACAAACTGTAAAGCATTAACCCATCACTGTACCCTGTATGCAAGGGCTGGTTTGCTTTCACTAACTGTACGGAGGCTCAGTCACTGGTACATTTTTATATACAAAGCCATGCTAGGGACACTTCCATCTTATATCTGCTCCCTGATCTCACGGAGAATTGTAAGTGGCTACTGCCTGAGATCGAATGCTGTGGTTTTATTAAATGTGCCAACTGCTAGGACTGTCTTAGGGAAGACAGCTTTTAGATGCGCAGCTCCTCTGTCTTGGAATAGTCTGCAAATTAAATGGAAACTGAACAATCTGGTGCCACTAAATGTTTTTAAAGCTCGGTTGGATGCTAATCAATCAGAAGCTATTGGTACCTGTTTATGTGGACAATTTTGTAAATGATGCGGTATGATGTCCTTTTGTTGTTCTATTTATGTTTTTATGTTTCATGTGGAACTACTTGAACAGGTCTCCCTTGGAAAAGAGATCAATGATCTCAATGGGATTTTATCTGTATAAATAAAGATTTGAAATGAAATGAAATTAGGATGATCGGTAGTGAGAGCCGCTGCATTTTCCTCCGGTCGGATGTGATATAAAAACAAAGCGATTATTTTTGTTGTTGTAAACTCACGTGGATTACATTTAGTTAAATGATTGTGAGGATGATGATTGAAAATCGTTTGTTTGAGTCTGGATGCATTTCCTGATCTAAAAACATAGCGATGGTTTTGTATTTACGCCAACGTGAATGTGCGTTCCAGTGAATGAGTTCCAGTGTGGCAGCTTTTCACGGCTCCCCCTGGTGGATCCATGATCCATTGCAGCTGGTTTCATTATAATTAACTGTATTTATCAAGGGGGCGTTTCAAGTCCTGCGGGGGGTTTTCCTTTTCGGCAGGGGGCCACCCCGTGCCGATCACGGACCCGCACGGGTAGGCGTCTGAAACGAAGCGCTACATCTGTAGGAGTGACCACACCTCCTGGGCTCTGTAGCAGTCCATGAATAATTGTAACTTCTTTTTTGCCTCAGGGGCAGTATAAATATTAATAAGTCGATATTTTTCATTTTTATAAAAACAATCCACCATAAGCAGCCTTCCTGGGATTATGTCCCTTCTTCTAATAATAGTGATGTATTTTTCTTTGAAGAAAATGCCAACTCCGTCAGCTCTAATCTCTCCGATGGATATAATACTTTTGCCTTTATGCCACCGTTTACACACATCATCAACATCACTGGTGGTATTCAGTCTAAGTTCCCGCGTAAAGAGGAAGTCATAATTAGTGTCTAATAAATATTTAATTTTCATCTCTCGAAAGTCTTCAGACTGAACACCACGTACATTCCAGGTAGCGACATTTAAGAAGCTCATATTGGTTTATAAAATGAATCACTATGATGTATCTACATTTGCCTGTTTGTCATTCTGTTCTTCTTCCCATCTCTGCAATCCCTCTTTATTTTCTCCCTCTTTAGTGAATATAATTATTGCCTAAGAAGCTCTGCATTTAACAGCGCTGGCTCCCTGGGTTCTGAATATTTAAAATAAGATATATATATATATATATATATCTATATACGACTTTCCCGTTAAAAACAAACTTCATAGAATAAAGTATACTGATGTGTAACATGGTGTTGTTTAGAGACAATTAAGTTGCATTGGAATGGGACAGCTATGTGGTCCCTTTGCATGCAACACACAAAAGCATTAAGCGGTGGGAATTAAGAAACAACTTTTAGCCAACTGCACTTTTTAACACTAGAACTGCCAGAGGTCGCTGTATACCTAAAACCGCCAACGGTTCAAATGTACCCGCTATTGATTTTCAAGGTACAATGTTCTGTATCATGTAGAACAGTGAGTTTTGATCGCACAGGGATGAAGCTTATACCAATAGAATCTGTGGACTATCAGCTTTTCACATGATATAGTTTGTGCAGATAGCATGAAGTAGAAAATATCGCTAAGAGTGCTGATTTAAACGCTTGGTGTTAGACTTGTGTTTTGTTTCGGTACAAATCTCTGTCTATCTCTCTATCTATAACAAACCGCAGTAGACAAAAGGCATTGCTATAGCAACACATCATGTTTACGCTGCATTTTCTATGAGGTAAATATTACCCGCTGGGGGATATAGGTATAAATGGCATTTCTTTTGGCGATTTTTTCAATCTGACTTCATATTGACCATTTTTAACAACAGAGTGTGCTACAAAACACACTTTCAGGAAAATTCACGGACTGGGAAACTTGAATATTTTATTGAAAAAAAGTTACATATTGTCAAAAAACAGCTGCGGTTAAAATTGACCCGTTGGCGGTTCTAGTGTTAAGGACACACGTTTTAGGGAGTTCACACACACACTGGCCATTTGACCTTTGAGCTAGGACAACCTTTCCAGCGGCCGTGTTGAGATGATGAGGAGGAGAAATGAGCTTTCTCGGCTCCCCCCTCCTGATTTTCAATTCCCCTCGCTGTGGGTTTGTACGGCAAAACACTATGAGGAAAATTCCTTCTCCGTGACATTCTCACAGATGCTGGCTCACCCCAATGGGTTTCCCTGCAGGTTCTCTAGGGAGAATGATTTGTTTCTGTGTCTTTCTCCATTTGTCTTCACTGTGCGCTGGCAAAAGAAAGATGCCATTGAGCAATATTCTCAATTTGTCTCCTCTTGTCTTCCTTCGACTTGTTCTTTTTTTATGTATGGCTTCATAATCCTTTAGAATACAAATGCTGTTCACTTCGTTGTAACAGAGTCTTATCATATATTTAGAAAATTGTGGTTTTGGCGATGTCAATGATGATCAGTGTTGGGACTACCGCGTTACAAAGTAACGTGTTACTTTAACGCCGTTATTTTTGGCAGTAACTAGTACTCTAATGCATTACTTTTAAAATTCAGTAACTCAGTTACCGTTACTACATGGTGCGTTACTCCGTTACTGCGTTAGTTTTTTTATATAGTCAACAGCCAGGCGAACAGAGATGAGAACTGTACTTAAGTACAGTACTTGAGTAAATGTACTTGGATACTTCCTGTGTCACATGCGGAGACGGGCTGTGGGCGTGTTTGTGTTGTATACTAACAAGACTATCATGGCGGCGGCGGAAAAAAACAACATGCTGGCACGAAGCTAGTAACTAAGACCGGCACAGACCCAGACTCAGCCGACGCCACTCCACTTAAGCAACAGCAGCTGGATTTTAACCAAGGGACTGCTAGCCAGGGAAAAGTCGATAAAGCCATTGCACGGTATGTTGTGGAACACATGCAGGCTGTTGCTACAGTGGAGTCACCCGCTTCCAGGGAGCTAGTTAGCATGATACCATGTCCGGGCGGAACAGGGCATATGGGACGGAAAAAAACGGAAAGCCAGCTATTATCGATGCAATCCAGATTGCATATAATGCATGTCAAGTTGATCAACAGATTGTATTATTCTCCAATGCAATAACAGTACTGAAATGAAGGCTATAAGGGCATTAATGGGAGCCCTTTTTTTAAGTAACTAAAAAGTTACTTTTTGGTGCAAGTAATCAGTAAAGTAACTGAGTTACTTTTGAAATGAAGTAACTAGTAATGGTAAATAGTTACTGGTTGTCAGTAACTATCACAACACTGATGATGATACAATTAAACACGAACACTCTTAGCCGGATCATTTGGCTCGGCTCACCAAGAAGAGCCAGCTCTTTCGGCTCCCAAAGGGCTCTTCAGTTTACCACATATTATACCTTTTATAATTAAATCAAATGCCATGCCTCATTTTGCTCCATTTGCTCTTTCCAGCGCTGTTTTTGCAGGGGGCTGATTCTGTGAGCTGCAGCTGACCACGCCCCCCTGCAGGAGAGGGAAGCGTGCTCTGAGATCAGCTGCAAGGCTGCAGCGGGGAGAAGAGGGGGACAAAAAGAGATCTCCGTCCTCCGTGTTTTATTCTTATAGAAGTAAGAAGACAAGTAACGGGTCAGAAACCCTCCTTTTTACGCAGCGGTCCAGACATAGACATCATAGCTACTGCGACACATATTCAGTGTGCAGTTCCTTTGGCATTAGGGCAGGGATATCTAGATACTTTCCAAGGTTTGACATCATGAATTGTGCAAGCAACGATGTTTTCAAATCTGTAATCAAAAAGCTCCTCAAAAACACTGTCGAAGCAGTTCCTGCCTTTGTTACGTTAGTTCAAACAGTAACAACGGACTACTTTTCTTAGCGGATGCATGTCAATTTAAATCAATACATAAAACTATTTTTTCTAAATCCATTTCAATTAATATTGGGAGTCATGTCGTTACTTTGTTGAGAATGTGGCCATGTAGATTGCATGAGAGAGAGAGAGAGAGAGAGAGAGAGAGAGAGAGAGAGAGAGAGAGAGAGAGAGAGAGGAGAGAGAGAGAGAGAGAGGAGAGAGAGAGAGAGAGAGAGGAGAGGAGAGAGAGAGAGAGAGAGAGAGAGGAGAGAGAGAGAGAGGAGAGAGAGAGAGAGAGAGAGAGAGAGAGAGAGAGAGAGAGGAGAGAGAGAGAGAGAGAGAGAGAGAGAGAGAGAGAGAGAGAGAGAGAGAGAGAGAGACCTGCCCTAGGGTTTGTCTCTGTGGACTTACAGTACAGGAGACCAGCATGATGTTATATCTGGCATGTTAGAAGTAATCAGATACTGGAGATTCAGATTCCTGCATCTCCAGTTCAGGGTACATTTCACAATAATGGACCTCTTGCTGTACATTATCAAACAGTTTATACTAAAGACATTTGGCACAAAATATTATAACATGCCAACCTCCTTTAAGAGAATATGATTAAAATCCATAGAGAGCCCTGCAGTGGTGTCTTATTCATGCTAGACTATTCAGAACTGCATCTTCAACCATTTGGTGACATTGTATAGTCTGTACTAACAAAGGCTTAATTTCCAATTTCATTGGATGGATGAAAGGCAATATTTCCTAACTAAACATCAATAACTAGTTTCTCAGTAATAATTGAATGGTACTAAATATTTAGAGTAGTCAATAAAGACACTAGTTCATATGGAGGTCAAGAACCACGGACACCTGGTGGAAAGAAAAACTATAGGTTACTTACGTAACCCCAGATCTCAGTGTATGAAGTGAGATGTCTCACAATGGGATGCGCCTCAACGCGTATGCTAACAGAAGCATCAATCTCATTACGCCAATCCTGATTGGCTGGTGATCTTGACGTCTACGTTAGGGAATCCACCCACCCTTTAAGTAGCTTGCGCTACGACGCAGCGTCATTCAAAATAAGCACTTCTTCTCGCTTCGCCTTAGCAAGAAGGGCTGTCTGGTGAGACATCTCACTTCATGTTACTCTGAGTACTGGGGTTACGTAAGTAACCTATAGTTCTCATTCATAACACTCTGTTCGATGTCTCACTATGGGATATTGAAACCCCCGTATTGCTAGACATGCTTATCTCGAAAATCACCAAAACAACCAGAACTTAACAGGTAGAACCCTGTATCAACACGGGGCCCAGCACTGCGAGGGCCACACTTGGAGCAGAGACATCTAGCTGTAAAAGCGGACAAAAGTGAGCGGTGAGGACCAGCTCGCTGCTGCACAGATGTCTTGGATGGAAACACCCTTGAACAAAGCCCAGGATGTAGCCAGTCCACGAGTAGAATGAGCATGCAGGCCGGTGCCTGCAAACCCTGACTCGTATAAGCCAGAGCAATCGCTTCCACAATCCAGTGGGAGAGCCGTGGCCTGGTAACGGGCTTGCCCTTATGAGGGTTAGCCCAGGATACAAAGAGTTGGTCATTGCATCGAAACTCTTTTGACCTGTCCATATAGGTGCGTAAAACACAGACTGGGCACAGTAAATGTGGCCGCTGTTCCTCAAAGGAACACAGTGGCGGAGGAAATGCCTCAATGTCAATGGGGGTACATAAGCCAACCACCTTGGGTATAAAGGCAGGGTTGGGCTTCAGCAACACTCGTTTGCCCCGGGGCAAACTGAGTGCATGAAGGATGTACAGAGAGCACATGAATGTCACTGACTCGCTTGGCAGATGCCAGAGCCAGTAACAACACTGTCTTCAGTGACAGGTGTTTCATGTCAGCTTCTTCCAGGGGTTCAAATGGAGGTCGAGTGAGCCCATCTAAAACCACTGCCAAGTCCCATAAGGGCACCAGTGAGGAGCCTGCGAGCCCCCTACATAAAACGGCAGACCAAGGGATGTTGGCTAGCCGTCTTTCCCTCAAAGCCCACATGGCATGCAGCAATAGCAGCCACGTACACTTTGATCGTAGAGAAAGCTCTGTGTTTATCAATCAGGTCCTGTAGAAATGATAGAATCACTCCGACAGGACATTGAAAAGAGATGTGTCCTTTTTGAAGGCACCACTCCTCAAACACCCTCCACTTACAGTCATAGAGGGACCTGGTGGAGGAAGCTCTTGCACTCTGAATAGTGTTTATCACCTTCTGAGGGAGTCCCTCTGAATTCAGGTTGTACCACTCACGGGCCAGGCCCATAGTGCCAAGCGCTCTGGGTGCGGGTGAAAAATCCTCCCCCCCGCCTGAGACAGCATGTCCCTGCGTAGCGTGAGCTGCCACGGCTGCCCGCACAGCAGCTAATATATCTCCGCCAGCCAGTACATTGCAGGCCAGTATGGAGCTATTACGATCAGTGTATGGCGTTGTTCTTTCACTCTGGCCAGAGTTGGGGGTATCAGAGCCAGGGGTCGGAACGCGTACAGAAGGACCGGAGGCCAAACATGCGCGAGCGCGTCCACGCCATAGACTGTATATATAAATGGACGTAGGGTCCGTGACGTCACCCATAGGATTCTGCAGAGTTGCCGTGAAGCCCTTAGTAGGCGGAGTCGGCCACTAACGGCTGAACAGTTACATCAGAGTTCAACTCCCGCCTTCTCCAGCCTGCTCGAAATAAGGGCAAAGAGGCGGAGCCGAGGCGGGACCTGCTGCCACCGAGCTGGAAGTTCCAGAGCTAGCTGAAGCTACCAAGCTAAGCTAACATAATCCCCATCTGCACGCTGCCGTCGCATTTTACGTTTCTAAGGTAAGTGGCCTTGAAACTATTCAGCAAAACTATAAATTATAATCTAAGTTATTGAGTTTTTAGCATAATACTTCAGAATCTTAAAACCCCTTAACGTTTGTATGCAATTGTGCTAAATTCACACTGTGTTAAATATATTTGCCTTCAACACATTAAATTCGAGAGCTGACAAAGTCATATTGCTAAATATCTATGTAACTTTTTGCATGGAATAAACCCTCAACTTAACTGATGTGTAGGTGATCTAGTATTTAGTATTGTTTATTGGAATGTATATCAGTGTATGCAAGTCAATACTTCATTCATTTAAACCAATATATTTCTTGATTCTTTGTACAGTATGAAAAAAGAGTCTTTGTACCTGAGCTGAAGTTCACTGCTGTGAGGGGTCCAGCCTGTCTGCATAACCTGGACACCTTAAACAATATACATATATACAGGGTTGGGAGGGTTACTTTGTAAATGTAATCAGTTACTGATTACTGATTACATGGCTCTGAAAGTAATCTGAATACAGTTACAGTTACGTGTCTTAAAAAAGTAACGTAATCAGATTACTTTTGGATTACTTTCTTTTTCCATCACAGATGGGTATGTTTGGGTGAACAGGAGACACAAAAAGCAAAAGGAAACTGAACGTGTTTTTACCGTTTTAATGGAGAGCACAACTGAAACATCACATCTGAAACGATGTAACAACATAATACACTTGTTGGGGATGCAGCTTGGGATGTGAGGAGTGAGGGACAGGGCTTAGAAGGGGCGTGTCGCCTTCTGTCCATGCCCGCAGGACATGAATTAAAATGTCGAACTCGGACTTCATTTTAAGGACATTTCGGCCAGGGGTGTAGAGCTATAGTTTAAGCACCGGATTGGCAAAACAGGAGAGTGTGTGCACCAGTCTGCCTTGATCTATGTATTCATGTCTGTGACTCTCACAGTATCTGCTGCCCACAGCTGTTTTATAGAAGGAAAACCTCCTTCACTTCATGAAATCTCTGCAGCAGCAGGAGGCAGCGGGAGGGTTAACTCAGCCTCTGAGAAGACGAGTGCGCCGCGCAGTGCCTTTCACGCACCGCCTTCACTGTGTATACCTTCAGAAATAATCATTAGTAAGGCTAAAGAGCGACTGCAGGCTGATGTGTTTTAACCACACACACTTATACACACACACACGTGATTTAAACGCAGACTTTTGTTCCTCCATGTTTCGTTGTTATTGTTTCACTGAGCGAGCGGACCCGCGATTTTTTTTCAAACGCTTTTTTGGTCCATCTACGGCGGCTCTGATGATTCGAATCGGCTGTACCTAGCCTACTAATGAATATTACATGTTGAGAGGAAATCTTTCCACCAATAATTCCAATAAGTAATCCAAAATGTATTCACTTCAGGTTTATGAAAGTAACTGTCATCAGATTACTCATTTTTCAAATGTAACGCGAGCTGAATACAGTTACTTGATTTTTGTATTCTGATTACGTAACGCCGTTACATGTATTCCGTTACAACCCAACCCTGCATATATATATAACAATACATATGTATATATATATATATATATATATATATACACATTTGTGTATATATATATATATATAGTTATATATATATTGTTATATATATATATACATATGTATATATATAGTTATATATATATTGTTATATATATATATACATATGTGTATATATATATATATATATATATATAAAAAATATATAACAATATATATATATATATATATATATATGTGTGTATATATATATATGTGTATATATATATATATATATATGTATATATATATATGTATATATATATGTATATATATATGTATATATATATTGTTATATTTTTTTTTATATTTATATTTTTTATCAACCTCAAACAGAAGCTGTTTGTTCAACAGTATTATCCCACTTAACACCTTTATATATACAGTCTATGATTTTAAGTTGGAGGCTACGATTAGCATCATTAGCACCGATGTAGCTACCACTAGCTTACATGCTAACCCAAGCCTTACTATTCATTACGTAGCTGATTAAAATCATTAACACATCAATAAAGCACTCGAATTGTACTTACCGCATTCATGCACCGTCTGTTTTAACCGCAGATCGAGTCACAATAGTCCGATATATAAGCATGAAGAACAAACAATCAAACAATCACGGCCGGCTGCAAGTTGTGTTTCCTGGATGAGCTGAGCAGGCAGAGTCCCTGTAGCTTGCTTCACGGAGCAGCTAGCAGAGAGACAAGAAGCTCACAGCGCCAGGCACTTGACAGAGCCGTCACTCAATGTGACCACGCCCTAATTTAGGCACACACTTTAAGACCTAATATAAATAAAAGGGTCGCGTTAGAAAACAATTCACTCACAGATCCATAATCATGAAGGTGGAATCTAACTATATCGATAATAAAATGTATGGAGCCAGGGGTAGAAACATGTTTTTTTCTGCTGTAAAATTGGGCATTTTAACATGGGAGTCTAATGGGGGAAATTGCTCCTTTCTGCGGCCAATATATGAACTGCAGTGTGTGGCACTTCCGTATTGGTTTCCCGGCTCTTCTCCAGAGTTTGCCGCTTGGTCCACGCCTAACGGCGCGTTTAAATCGCACATTGCAAAGAACAGCTGACAGAGCGTTTTCTTTTGATGCGAACAGATCCACCACGGCCTGGCCGTAACGCACCCACAGCTGACTCACAATTATTGGATGTAGAGTCCAGTCTGCATATAGTGGTGCACCTCTGGACAGCAGATCTGCCCCGAGGTTCATCACTCCTGGTACGTGTGTCGCTCTCAGAGAGAGGAGACGTCCACAGCTCCATAAGATCAGTTTGCGTGCCAGCATGTTTATCTGGAGAGAACGCAAACCCCCTTGGCGGTTTATATATACGATATTGTGGTCGTGTTGTCTGTCCTCACGAGGACATGATGTCCTCTGAGAAAAGGCAGAAATTGTTTCAGGGTGAGGAACACCGCTAAAAGCTCCAGATAATTTATGTGTGACCGTTGGAAGTCTCTGCTCCAGAAACCCCTCACAGGTCGACCTTCGTATATACCCCCCCAGCCCGTCAGACATGCGTCTGTGGTGACTACCTTCCACGATAGGACAGCAACCATAGGCACGCCCCGTACTAGAAAAGTTGGGTGCAGCCATTATGCATTTCATAGTGACCATCACTATCCGCGTGCCATGACGCACGGGGTCCAGTCTGAGGGCAGCTACCCAGCGCTGAAACTCCCTCATGTGTAAGCGTCCCAGTCGTACCACCAGGATGGCTGACGCCATGAGCCCCAGTAACCGCATACATGATCTGAAGAGAACATATTTGTGTGGCTGGAAATGAGCGAGGCAAGCCCTGAAGGCTTTCACTCTCTCTTCTGATAGGCGGGCTGTAAAGGGCACCGAATTCAGGCGTAGGCCCAGGAAGAGTACAGTCTGGCTTGGGGACAACATGCTCTTTTCTGTGTTTATTACAAAACCCAGGTCGAGCAGGTGTTTTACGAGGACTCTTAGAAGGGGGGTAGACGTCAGACTGTTTATTGTTTTTATTGTTTTTCTTTTCATTTGTATTGACTGCTGTAGTGGACATTTCTTATCTTACCTTATATGCTAAAACCAAATGCTTCTCCTAGCATTGTCTAACACAAATATATATTTCCTGATATGTGCTGTTTTCTCTGCATACTCTTATGAGGGTTTTTATTCCCAAGGGCTTCAAGGCCACAGAGCTGATTTGGCAGACTATGTTGAGACTACTCCTCTTCACACAAAGTCACACAAGAACTTCCATATTCTGAGAACCGTTATACTATCTACAGCTCAAGGACAGGTGTCTAATAACAATATGAGACCGTGTGAAGACAGATATTCTGAGCTTCCCGCCCTTTCCTGTATATAAGCTTTGCTATTTTGTGACTATTGCGCACACTCCTGCAGACTATCCTATACTCTGTGAGACCTGTGTCTTTGAATATATTCAAATAAATAACCAGAAAGACAACTCTGTTTGTTTCACCATTTATTGTTGATCATTCTGACCTGTGTATCTCCACAGTATTGACTGGGTCGAAGATGTCCATAACAATTAGCATTGTCGGCAGGATCTCTGCAAGTTTTATTGGGGACACCTACGGACGCTGGTCACGCTCCAGGATCTTCGGATTCTCCTCTACCTCGACAGAAACCGTACGGGACGAGAGGACCAGCGCCGGGGTGGAACCGATTGACTTCACGAGATCCAACGAACTCAAAAGGATGTCAATACTCGGTGAGATGTGCAGTGTCTAAGTTGTTTAAAGTTAAACGTAATTAAACGCATGACATGTATGAGAGGGACTGCTCGAAAGTAGGATATTTGGGATATCCATCGTAGCCCGGGTTTACGATCAGTCTTTGTGTGATTTGTACTGAGGAACAAATATAACATCACCGACAGGTGAAAAATAGTGTTTTGGTAACACGGAGTGTTTTGGTAACATCTAAAGACTTTGTTATGGGAGCAAAGCAGAGTAGGGGGCTAGTACACCCTCCCGAGGGTCCGATTGTGGATGTAATGCGAGCAAAACATGGTGTAAACAGTCTGTCTAAATTAAATATCTGGACGGAAATGTTCAGATTTCCAAAGGAAGGTTCTTTGAGTAAATTAAAAATCAAAAACCTAAGGGATAAATTACAATAGTGTGAAGATGGAATGAAAAAGAAGAGTAAAGTTAAAGTAAAAGATTTACGGGTAATTCTCATATCTCTGAGCTTCCTGCCGTGCTTTCAGATGTGCCATACTCACTCTGGGCAGCTCACAAATATGACGTAGGTTTAATCCGCTCTGCTGAGCCTGTAGTTATCACTCCTAAGTCCACGTTCCGTCCAAATCAACCCCAGTAACCATTGAAACGTGAAGCTGTTGATGGCATTCGGCCAGTGTTTACCTCTCTGCTTAAACAAGGGGTCATTATTCCGTGTAACGATTCCCCGGTACGCACTCCAGTGTTTCCTGTCAAAAAAGATCAGAGACAAACCTCCTGACGAGTGGAGATTTGTCCAGGATTTACGAGCTGTAAATGCAGCCGTGCATGCACGCGCAACCAAATCCTTATCTGATTCTTTCCTAAGTTCCAGCCTCTGCAGCATTCTTTTTTACTCTCATGGATCTCTCAAATGCATTTTTCGGTGTCCCTGTACACAAAGACAGCCAATTCTGGTTTACATTTAAATGATGGTAAACCTTACACATTCACACGTTTGTGTCAAGGCTACTGTGAATCTCCTACTGTGTACAACCAGGCATTGTGTACAAGGTTGGTTTCTCTCCAAGTTTCTAAAGGCACCGCACTCATACAGTCATGATTTGCACACCCACAGCAGAACAGTGTGAGGCTGATACCATTGCGTTGTTAATGCACCTCGCAGCCGAGGGCCACTAGGCCAGTTTGTCAAAACTCCAATATGTACAAAGAACAGTTACATGTTTTGGTCATGTCATTTCAGGAGAGGGGAAAACGCTTTCAGATAAGCGTATTGCATCATTGCGTCACTAAGCGACAGATGATGTCATTTTTTCGTATGTGTTCATATTGCAGGTCATTCATTCGTATTCAACTATTCTCCGCTCGAACAACCACTCCGCACAATCATGCATGTCACCGGTTTGAAACACTTACAAGAAACACCGGCTGTTGTTATGCTTGCTGTGATGTTACATTAGTCCGTTCTCTGCTTGTAATTATGCCGTTACAAGCTTCAAAGTTGTATTTATCTTCTGAATTTGCCGAAACAAGTTTAATATTCTGAAAGCCAATACTTTGTTTATTTGAAAACAGATGAAAACAAACTGTTTTTTATTTAAAATTGAAGTATTATACAAGTAAAACTACATTTAGCTTTAATCCCATGTAATTGTAGAATTAACACAGTCTTCCTTTGAAGATGTATAAGTCAGGTGTCTTGAGTAGTCAAAATGACTTACAAATCATTGTACCCATTTGTAAAGATTATTTTCCACTTGTTACCATTGTGAGTCTATTTTTATGCAGGCCTGCATGATTTTGTGGCTACAATTCAGACTAATACACTACCAGAGGTGGAACAAGTACTCAGATCTTGTTCTTGAGTAAAAGTAGAAGTACTCAGATCTTGTATTTGAGTAAAAGGAGAAGTACCAGAGTGTAGGAATACTCCGTTACAGTAAAAGTCCTGTATTCAAAATGTTCCTAAAGTAAAAGTAGAAAAGTATTATCATCAAAATATAGTGAAAGTAGCGACTAAAAGTAGTGACTGTGCAGATTGGTCCATTTCAGAATAATATATATGATATGTTTTATAATGATTGATCATGAAAGTGTTCTCAAAGCTGGTAAAGGTGCAGCTAGTTTGAATGACTTTGTGGACTGCAGGGTAGCTTGTGGATTTACTCCAGGTGGAACTAAAGTCTGATTTAACACTTAATTATAATCCAGATCTGTAAAGTAACTAAAGGTATTAAATACATGTAGTGGAGGAAAAGTACACCATGTACCTCTGACTTATGTTCACTGCCAACCTAAAAGTACCTCAAAAATAGTGATCAATAATGTATTAAAAAGTATTTGGCCGATTGTTTTATATCGGCTCAGCCAGGTTATATGGGAGGCCCAGTCTACGTACAGATCACTCATTTTGAAATATTAAACTTAGTTTTCTTTTCTTTAATTTTTCATCCTCGTGTAGAATGCTATCACGAAACACACATTTGGTTGTTTATAGCATAAAGAACATCTGATTTAATGTGAGGTAGGGAAATAATCATTTGAGTATGTAATTTACAACAGCTGTAAGATGCTTGAAAAGGCACCTTGAAAATGCTTGAAAAGTGCTTGAATTTGACTTTGGAAAAGGTGTAACTTGCTTATGCTTTTGTCTGAAGACGGTGACGAACACGACTGTGTTGCCGAACTTCTCATTGTGTGCACACCTAGACCAGACTTAAAAGACATTCCTCTGACCAACGCTGACCTCATTTTGTATGTTGATGGGTCTGCCTCTCGCGACCAAGGGGGCACTAATCGGGTGGGTTTTTCTGTTGTTTCAGATTCTGCTGTACTCCGTTCTGGACCACTCCCATGCCACCTCTCAGCACAAGCAGCAGAGCTCATCGCACTAACTGAAGCAAAACTGTGACTATCTACACTGACTCACATTATGCTTTCGGGGTAGTACACGATTTTGGGGGTATTCGGAAGTGTAGACAATTTCTGAAATCTGATGGCAAACCAGTACTTAACCATGTACTGGTTGCAGGCTTACTAGACACCATTCTGCTCCCATCTGAAGTTGCAGTCTGTAAATGTGCCGCACACGCAAGCAGTACAGACCCAGTTTCCCGAGGAAATGCGTCTGGTGGCTGAAAGTCTGGACCGGCTGTGCATGAGCGGCTGCTGCCGGAACCGGAGACTTTCTTGGCAGCTCGTCTTCGCCTCGTGTCTGGGCTGGAGACCCGGGGCGGGCTGTGGGCCCTGCTGTTTCAGAATCTTGAAACGGGCAGAACGTGAGGCAGCCTGAGCGAAGGACTGCCGCGGGGCCGTTGAAAGCGGTGGCTGGACCATTCGGCGAAGACAAAGCTGGAGAGCCTCATCCTCCTTCTTTTTGGATTCACACCGCTGCTGCATCGAAGCTAGAGCAGAGCCAAATATGCCCTCGGGAACAATAGGCATGTCCAAGACGTCCTCTTTTTCTCGGTCTGGAAGGTTCGTCAGGGTAAGCCACCTGGCTTTCTCCTGTACCACCATTATCCCCAGTGCTTTGCCCGTGGCTTGGACTGCACAGCGCTGCACACGGAGGCAAATGTCCGTGATCGCTGCAATTTCGTCCTACACGGCAGGCTCAGGTTTGATCGTCATGTCCTCGCAGAGCTCCGCCTGGTAGGCGGTCAGCAGCGAGGAGACGTTGAGCGCCCTGGCGGACAAAGCTGTGGCTTTATAGGCTCGTTCGGTCATTGCTGACCGGAAGCGGTCTGCCTTTGCCGGTAGCGTGGGGTTCCTGCTCGGTGCCGAAGCCAGCCGCGGTTGGAGGTGGGCTGCCACCAGCGGCTCCATGGGCGGCATGCGGAGCAGGCCGAGCTTCTCCATGCCGCCACAGTCCAAATAGGAGGCACCCTGGATTGGGGCCTTGTTGCTGAAAAGGCGGTCTCTCCACGAGATGGACACCTCGTCCAGCATCTCTGGAAAGACTGGGAGAAGCTGCTTCTTCATCCTCGCTGCTTGGGGAAAGTTCTTCCCCTCATAGCGAGATCTGGAGGGCTCCTTGGCCACTTCAGGCCAGGGGATGTCCAGCCTGGACGCAGCGCGTTGGAACACGGCCTGCAAGTCCATACTGAGGCAGGGCGAAGCTGGTGTGCTTTCGCCCGGGGGAGCGGACATCGCCTCCGGCTTGGCAGCCTGGGCAGATGAAATGACCCGTCAGGCTAGCTTGGCGCACTAGCTGTCGGCGGAGGCTCTTGATGGTGAAGCGGGCACAATGCCCGCACAAACCGGGGGTATCGATAGCTTCCTGGGCGTGTTCCAGCCCAAGGCAGGACGAGCAGACCTGGTGTGAGTCCGTGCCCGAGATCTTAAACCCGCAGCCGCAGAGCCTAGCCTCCGACTCCTCTGGTGTGAGGGAAAGAAGGGTCCATCCTCGTTTGCCGGGGTGTCGGTGCGGAGGGACAACTAGTAACAGGTATGTTACTGTTTGAAGAAAAAAAAATCAAACCTTACCGTTATTTCGAAATAAAAAACGGCGGGGCAGATTACAATATTAACTGGTGTGTTAATATTTGTTCAATTCTCAGGGATGCAAACTTGTCACCTTTCGGCGAAATTCGCCGTTTTGAAACCAAAATAGGTCGTTTGTGTGGTTCGTGTAGATCTGCAATACAAATATTTGGGGGGGGGGTCTTCTGTGACTGCGAGTTTGGGTCGTGAGATGGATTGAGATTCATGACAGCTCCCGGGCGGCGGGCGCAGATGACATTGAGATTGAGTTGTCATCTCAACCCATCATGACTAGCGCGTCCCGGTTGCCATAGACATGCGAGCTGAGCTGTGTGCGCGATTCTTCCTGTCGGCTACGCTTCTCGGACTTAACTACGCCGGAGTCAATAGCCGTATGACCCTACAGGCAGCTACGAGCCTACATTCCTGTCGCAGAACGTGGAACACACTCTCACGGTAAGCTATCTGTTATTTCAGTTATTATGAGGTTGTAGCTCTGCTGTTGTGTTTGTTAGCTTACCAAGGGAGCTAGCGAAGCTATTGTTACTGTACGAGATGTGCACGGCCTGTCAGACCGGCTCGGGGTCTGGCCCACTTTCTGATGACGTCACGCATTGTGATTGGCTGTACGGCATTCGCACACTGATTGGATGCATCTAGGGATGTTACCGGGAGGTTTGAACAAATACAAATGTATGAAGAAGAAGAGAAATAGAAGGTAAGGAGAATATAAAATAAGATATTTTCACACCACAGGTTAAGTAAAATATTTTCTTTTGTTCTTTTTAAATTAATTAAAGTTAATGCTAACAAGTGCCAGGATAGCCCTAATACTTACTACTACTTATTTAGTTTTGATTGTTATATTTGATCATATTACATATTAATATGATGTACTTTTTTATGATATATAATACGAAATAAAATGTTTCCATCTTGAAAAAACAATATAATATATGATCAAAAATGTATATATTTATATATGTACAAAATATAAGATATTTTTGCGCCATAGGTAAAGTACAATATTTTCTTTCGTTGTTTCTAGATCTAAAAAATTATTTTTCCATCTTGAAACAACATAATATAATATCAAAAATGCGTCACGTCAGGATGATGGAGAAGCGCCAGGGACTCATAATTATTTCTCTTTAAATGTCCTTTTATTCCTTTGCTGTTTCATAATATGGCTTTTTATTGCCTTTGTGTATGAAATGTGCTATACAAATCAGAGGTGGATTAGAAGTATTCCGATTTTGTACATAAGTAAAGTAAAAGTTGCAATACTAAATTGTAAAAATAGTCTGATACAAGTAAAAGTTCTGCATTTAAAATCTTACCTTTTTAGCCAAAGTGTATTTTAATTAATGTGTGCATAACAGTTGGTAAATGTATTTGTATTTACTTTATATACTGCTGCTGGATATCTTAACCATAATTTGACCTAATGTATATTTAATAATCGTTTTTTATGTAACTAAAGCTGTCTGATAAATGACGTTGAGTAAAAAGTTAAATATTGGCTTCCAAAATGTAGTATAAAGTAGCATAACATGGAAATACTCAAGTAAAATATGTACTTAAGTACAGTACTTGAGTAAATGTACTTAATTACTTCCCACCTCTGATACAAATGAACTTGCCTTGCCCGTTATGTTAGCATCACATTTCACCAGTATATGCAGCGTAGCCTATAAACCACTTTCCAACTTAAATGTATTTTCAGAATGAGAGAATTTGAGGAAGAGGATGCCCTTACTGTGGCTCAACTAGAGGCAGGAGTGAGGTGCAAATGGCACTGGTCCTGGCTGAAGCTAGACTCGAGGAACGAGGTTAGGGGAAAAGAATATGCGTTCCCTTTGTCGCAATTCTTCACAAAAATTGAGAATCCAGACCATGCCCGTTGCCGCCTCTGCTGCAAGGAAATTAATTATTCCACCAAGGACTCCCATGCACTTTTGGCACACTGTAAAACCGAAAAACATATCCAAAAGGTGGTGAGTGTTATGACCACACTCTGTGTTGTACCACTCAACAACTCAGGGCCAGTCACTGCAGGGGCCATCAACTCAGGGCCCTGAGCAGATGAGGGAAAGAGTGAAGGTGCCAGTACCTCTGTTTGAAAGGATAGCAAATGCAGAGGTGAGTGTTGGTTAGCCAGTTTGTGTGCTAGTTATCACAGATGGTTAAATAGTTAAGCCTAGACTGTGATAAGCAGAACAGGAAATTCCCCTAGATACACCATCAACAGTGAATCATAATTATTGAATTGTTTTTATAATGAAGTATGTTTATTACATGCTATAGTGCTTTGCAAGCGGCATCATATAACATGCTAATACTATTTTTGTTGTTCCAGGCAATGGTTTTTGGAACTATTGGAGAATATTCCCTCCCCCTATCTGCAGCTCCTGTCATTGTTGAGCTTGCCCAGACACTGGCTCTGGATAAACCAGCTTTGGCGCACATGAAGCTATCCCGGACTGCTGCATCTTACAAGATGGTCCAGGGCCTGGGCCACACCTTCTCAGAGAGGACGTTTCAGAGAATCAGGTCAAGTCCATTCTCGATCAACCTGGATGAGAGCACGTCAAACTCCAATAAGAAGGTGTTATCAATTTTAGTAAGCTACTTCAATCAGGAGCTGAATCATGTGGTGGTGGAGCACCTTGGCTCCATCGAAGTCCTTAAAGGCACGGCTTATCACTTGGAAACTGCCTTAGTCACCTTTTTTAAAGACCATCAAATCCCATTTTCAAACATGGTGAGCATGATGTTGGACTCGTGTAATGTGATGAGGGGAGCAAGTCTGGGCTGGAGATAAGAATAAGAGACAAGTACTGCCGGAACCTGCTGGACATAGATGGAGATTCATGCCACCATATCCACAATGCTGCCAAAAAGTTTGCTGCCCCCTTCTGCCACAACCTTGAGCAGCTCTTCACATACCTTCACACAGACCACCTGTGGGCTTCAGACCAGGTATTGTGGATACGCCTCCACTGGATATACTCATTGCAGAATGACAAATAGGCCAAATAAGTGTCAGCCCATGTTCTGCTTGTTTTCAGGTGAATTATCTGATGGAGGTTTGTGGGTTCATGGGCATTCCAGGCACCAACCCAGAACCCACAGAGGCCCCTGCGAGATGGAGTTCATGACTTTATGAGCTGTTCATGAGCACTCATGAAACATTCATGAACAACTCATTATATGATCACTTGTCATGTTCATGAACCAAAATTCTTAAAATGCTCATGAACCATTTTAAAGAGCAGTTTATGACATTTTTATGAACATTGTTTATTCATATAAAGTTCCTGTTTTGCTCATGACAGACTTTTATGAGCAATTTATGAACTTATCATGATCCAGCCAATCACAACATTATAATTAAAACCCCAAAAAGTTTGCATGAGCATTTCATGAACTTTTCATGACTATGAGCATTTCATGAATTTTGGATGATTGTGGCAAGTTCAGAATATTTTTGAATATTCATGAGCATTTTATGAACTTTTGATGATCAATGTGATGATTTTAAAGACCTCTTGAATATTCATCTACTATTTGAACATTTCTTTATTTTTTAAAACTTGTAATCTTAAAACAAAACAATAGTGAATTTGAAACTGAACATTATCTGTATTTATTTTGGTGACATTCATATCATTTTATGGTTTATCTGTACTGTTTGAGTAGCAGTATGAGTATGTAGCGCCAAGGTGGAACCTTTGGCAGGTGAGCGGTGACATCTGGGTTATTTTAGGGGGACACTTCCGCCCCCTCCTCAGAAGCAATCCAGACGATCAACCGGATCCTGTGTATAATTATTGCTGCTGCATTTTTCTGTTTTCTACAGGTCAGTACATAATGAAAATGATCGATGTTAACTTGTGTGAATTAGATATGATGTTGGAGATGTTTAGGAGAGTGTGTCAGAAAGTTTTGAGCATGTTTGACATAGTAATGGTATTTTAAAAATACTAAACTGTCGGCAACAATAGATGCCATTTTCGCGGGCTTAAGCCGCACCTGGGTAAATGTGACCTGAGCGAAGGCTCGCAGGCAGGTTAGCTGCTGCCCACGGGTAATATGTTTTGTTTACCTGAGTGAAGTCTTGCAGGCACATTGCCTTGTTTTTTGTTTATTAACATTGACAGTGTATTTTTGTGATCTCCATAATATGTTATATTTGGTAAAGATAGATATATTGATAGAAAGTATTATTTGATAGCGTATATTGACTATGTTGAATTTCTCCTTGAGATACAGTAATTGACTGTGACAGACGGATAACTTAAATGGAGAAATGTGATGTTTGTAAAGTACAGCTATTTGAATGTAACTGTGTAATTTGAATTTTGAATAAGAAGCAATCCAGACGATCAACCGGATCATGTGTATAATTATTTCTACAGAAATCATTTAATGTTGCTGTGGTACCCAAGCTTTTGGGACCCGTAACACATTTGTTTGTGCAGCTGAGTATCAAGAACTGTGTTTCAAATAGTGATAGGATTAATTGTAGCGCTCCACCTGTATACATGTATGTTTGTATGTTAATTTGAGTAAAGTTTCATTGTGATTGACATAATTGTTGTTTTCTATCGTGGCCAATTGACCCACAGTAGTCAATGAACAGTTCATGTACAGTTCATAGCCAGCCATTGCATTCTATTCAGTGACTGGGTATGAACTGTTCATGAAGTTGTTATGAACAGTTCTTGATATGTTCTTGGTTGAAAACTGAATATCCCTACACACTCACTGAAAACTCCATTGCATGAACCTGTCTAAAACCATATTCCATGAATTGTTCATGAACCATTCCAGCACAGGAGTTCCATGCGTAGTTCATGAACTGCCCTAGTGCCATTTAATGTTCATGACAATTTCATGAACAGTTCATCAACTTTGTTATGAGCTGTTTATGAGCTGTCCATGAATATGGTTCACTGATATTCCATGAACTTTTCATGAGAAGTTCATGAACAGTTCACTCTCATCTCACTGGGGTGTTTACGGCTCATCGGTAGCGTACAATGTGGGCATCAGCACTCGCCAAATGTTGCCTGCATACAAGGTACTGCATTTTGGTTTCCTCAATCGTGCAGACCAGAACCTCTACATGGATATCCTAGAGGAGATTTACAAGGACCATGGAGTTGGTGAGCGGGCAAAGGCCAGGATCCAGTTCTTTCACCAGGACCTCAGAAAAAAAGGTAAAAGTCTTGAAATGGACCTAATATTTTCTGATCAGTTCCACCCACAACATGTTATCTGATAATTCCTCTTGTGTTTTTATTTGTTGGGAAACACAGTATACTATGTAGTCCAAAACCCTTTTTTAATTACATTTCTTCCAGGAATGACGCAAGTTGGGAAAGACCGAAAAGAGAGGGTGGTAAAGAAGCTCTGGTTCGAGAGCCTTAACACAAACCTTCATCTGAGTGTTTACCTTGGCGTCCTCCCCATCTTGAAGGAGTATGTTATGGTGTTCCAGGTGTGTTCACATTAAGTGAATAATCAATCTCTGAGACATTAACATTGCACATAGCTCCAACGATCCATCACACACACACACACCACACACACACACTTTGTATTGTATTATTGTATGAGAGAGGTTCCAGGTTGAATTGAGGCGAATATGTGGAATGTTCAGAGGTTGTTGTGTTTAATGTTCATGAGAATGTTTGTAATTGTTCAAATGATAATAAACATTTGCATAAAGCATATTTGTCCACTCATATGTTGATAAGAGTATTAAAAACATGAACAATATTCCTCTAAGGTACATTTAGAACGGATACAAAATGTGCAATTCATTGGTGATTAATCGCGATTAACTATGGACAATCATGCGATTGATCGCGATTAAATATTTTAATCGACTGACTGCCCTATTTAAAACATTTGTGCATAAGTTCCTTTCTTATTTTCCTTTTTCTTCCTCCAAAGTGTTACCTTTTTTCTGTCTTATCTTGTTCTAGTCCCCGTCCTCTGATTACCTTATCTCCTAGTGTTTCCTTTCACGGTTGGATTGCAAGGAATATGCTTTGTTTCTGCATGTGTGTGATACAGTATGTAGTTCCTTTCCGCATACTGTGTGTGTGTGTGTGTGTGTGTGTGTGTGTGTGTGTGTGTGTGTCCACCCTGCTTTTTAAATGCCATCTCAGTGTGAGCGGCTCGAGGAGGAGAATTGGAACCAGGTTACTCATTCATTTCAGAGAACTGGGATTGTGGGGAGGAAACAAGAGAGAGGGGGGAAGAAGGAGCTGAATTGGGAAGAAGATGAAGGAGAGGAAATGGAGCGAACAGGATGGATAATTCAGCATGTGATCAGGAGGAAGAGAAGGAAAAGAGGTGAAAAGAAAGGAAAATGGAGAGATGGAGTGGAGATCAAAACTAAAGGTAGGGGAAAGGTGGAGAGAACATATAGGATGAGAAAGGGCTGTAAAAAAGACTGAAAATTCAAGGAGTGAAAAGTGACAAGCTGAAGGAATCAGCGATGCATTCATCCAGAGCGCCTCAACCATTTTCTGCAGTTCTCTCCTTTTTTACATCCTGTTATTGATTTCCACAAGATTCAGAGGCATAACAGCAAGGGTCGTATACTACTTGCTTATAAAATACATTATGCTGTACATGTATGATGTAAACACACTGGGCCAAAAATGTAATTGTGACCTGTCCTCACAAAATCAGTAATTTCGACCCCAAACTACATTTTGAGTTAGAAAAAGGTTTCCAATAATATCCTTTCAGTCAGACAACTCACGTGTTCCTTTAACATGTTTATTAGAAGCAGCATATAGTTGAGTTTGGCGACTAGGCTCGGGCATCATCACTCCATAGATATACATAGCACGATGAGTGATGATTAAATAACTAACCCCCGAGCCTACAGGTGGAAGCTGGGGTGGTGGTGGGGCAGGCAAGCAGTAGCGACATGAAACACAGCAATAGCAAATGAACGCAGCAATAGCAATTGAATGCAGCAAGCAGCAGCGACGTAGCTGCAGCAATAGCAGCAGCAAGCAATGCATGGAGAGAGATCTGGCAGGTTAAATAGAGCGGCATATTAAGGAGACTCCGTTTGGTTGGTTGTAGAGCGGCAAGGGGGCGTTATGTATGAATGCAGCATAAGTGCTCGAGTTGACTGCCTGAACTAGCTCGCAGGCTTCGCCCCATTTCAGTCAGACAACCCACGTGTTCCTTTAACATGTTTATTAGAAGCAGCATATAGTTGAGTTTGGCGACTAGGCTCGGGTATCATCACTCCATAGATATACATAGCACGATGAGTGATGATTAAATAACTAAACCCCCAAAACTGCGTGGAGATTAGATACTATCCCCCAAAACTGCGTAGCCCGAGCCTGACGCTGGTGATGTGAGACTGATAAGTAGAGGGCCTGGCGAGCTGCCATGTGGCCATTCCCCCTAAGCACAGCGGCTTTAAGGGGAATATACTACCAAGTGAGACTGCTATGTGTAGGCCTGAGGAATAGCCCAGAGCCGATTCTTCCCTGAGCACAGCGGCTTTGAGAGGAATATACTACCTATATATGCTACCTAATGAAACTGCTATGTGAAGGCCCGGGAACAGCCCGAAAAGCCATCCCCCTTAAGCACCGCGGCTTTGAGGGGAATATACTACCTTGTGACTGCTATGTGAAGGCCCGGGAACAGCCCGAAAAGCCATCCCCCTTAAGCACCGCGGCTTTGAGGGGAATATACTACCTAGCGAGACTGCTATGTGTAGGCCTGGAAGTGACCAGTGCCGACCCCCCCCCAGCACCGCGGCTTTGAGGGGAATATACTACCTATCAAGACTGCCGTGTCTAGGTCTTTGAGGCAGCGACAATGAGCTTTCCCCCCCCAAGCATGCAGCTATGAGGGGAATATACTATAATGAAATAAATATAATCTAACCCAGCAACCACCTGGTATGCAATAACAGGATTCTACAGATATACATCTTTGAACGTTACTCATCGAGTAGTGCAAGAGCTCATGGTTGTTTGTGCTGCAAGGATCTCAATCATGTGAGGCATGATATAGCGCTGGTGGGCAGAAGATGCCCGACGGCCCAGGATACTCAGGGTTGAGGTAGGCGGATATAGAGCTGCGGTTGTGGCTGTGCAGATTCTTAAACAGTGGGAATAGCGATCTGGGGGCAGGTCGCAGCTTAGGCAGAGATCACGCAGCTTGGAGAAGAACCCTCGTCGTTGGGTTTGCAGCCATCGAATACACATGGGTGCCGACCCATGTGTCAGAGGGCAATGATGTGAGAAGTTCAGCATGGAAGATAAAGGACAAAGAAAACAGTGTTAGTTTTAGCAATGATTATTCCGGGTTCCTTGACTCCCCAATCAGAAATGTCAGACATTGAATGTTTCAAAAAAGTGTGTATATTTGATCTCCAAAGTTAATTCAGTAAGGGAGAGATTATGCTGAGTATTAAAAGGTGAGAGGTCTGTGTATATTCACCACCTAAGAAACCAATAGAAAGCTGTAACAACTGCATCTGACGTTTATCAATGTATAGTGAAACCCCTTTGCCTGAACTTATACATTAACCTTTGCACGGTTGCGAAGTTAAGAGGCAGTCTTTATCATTGTGTGGAGGACGTGCCTTCTTAAGGCCCTTGAGGAGCAAATTAATGAACTCTAGCGTGGCTTAATACTTAGCACTTGAAGATTGCAGGATTCGAATGAAAATACAATTAATGCATGAACAACTATTATATCTATTGCATAAGTACACAGAGGAGGTTGGGACAGAAGAAGATAAAGTACCAAGCTGAATTGTATGCTTTGAATCATGCTCTTGGTTGGAGGCAGAATATGGGAAATTCTTGAGGGCTTGACGTGTAGATCCAGAGTCATTTGGTTAAACGAGGGCATGGCAAGCTGGTGGGGCAAACCACTCTTTGTGAAATCCCCCGAACCAGCAGAAGGCGCAGCATCTGTAAGTAACTAGAGAGGATCTGAGGACACCGCAAGGTCATTATAAAATAATGAACATAACCTTCTACTCATCGCAGAGGGGCTAAGACCAAAGATCTGAGCAATAGCCATCTCTAAGATTGCATTCATGCTGAATAGTCCGCGTCTTTACACCAGACGCAAGTGTATTACATCGTTTCATTTGCAGAAGGTTGGGTTTGCGGTCACCCAGGCAACCTCAAACAGACTATGAACTGTAAACTAAAGTCATTGTACGGAGATGCTTTTTCAACAATTGGCGGGACATTAAGCGGATAAAATGCAGATCCCAGCAATTCCTACAGTAGCCTGCATCATGGAGCATTGGCAGGTTATTTTCATACTGCTGTTAATCTGGAGAGCACATCAACAGACTATGCGGCCGGCGCATAGGATTATAAATCAGACAACGTGCATTAAAAACATTACAACACATAATGAGACGTTATGCAGTGAGGAGGTTTCACCGATGACAGGTGGCTCCGATGAGATTGTACCACTGCCTTTTCTCTGTACACAGGGGACCAGTGAGGTAAGCAGTCACCAGAATGAATGCATGACCCTATAGGTTACTGTATGTTCACAGCATAGATGGCAAAACAAGCGATGACGCGCAAATAGTTGTTTCCCATGTTTTGATGCAGACTACGTCACACCAGCAATGAACCTCTCCAGAGTTTACTAGCGAGCGACCCGAGACCACCTCTTTTAGGCGGAGCAGAGGTATCGGACTGCTTCCACACCAATCCAACGAACCGCATCAAGGGGTTAACGCTACAGGGACCGATTCAATAGTACTAACCAAGCAGGTGTGAACGTGACCTAAGACTATGGTGCCTTAAGGTCATCACGTCATTGGAGGCAGTCGCAATTTCTACAGGCTCGCACTACCTGTTAGCATCTGGCATCTGTTAGCATCTAGCTCTCCTGCTTACAAACTTTTAGCTATCCCTGCTTATGCAAGTAGTAGTTGTAGTTTCTGCGATCTGCCGAGGCCGGCTGTACTGAGGTGTTTTACCTCCAGAGACGGAGCGGCTCCACTTGTTGCTGCCTGCGATCTGCGATCTACGGAGGCCTGCTCCCACCTGTAGAATACGGCTGTACTGGAGAGGTTTTTACCTCAGAGTCGTCGCGGAGAGACGGAGTGGATCCACGCTTCGGGCTTGGCCTGCTTCCACCGGGCGTGTGCTGCCGTACGGAGGAGGATTTTACCACCGCTGGGGCCTGCTTTCCACCTGTCCTGGTTCTGCTATTGCAGAGCCTGCTTTCACCCCGGGGATACCACGGAGGGACCGGAGCGCTTCCACGCTGCTGTTTTCGCCTGTCCTTTGCTGCTGTGCTGATTTTGCTCCAGGAACATTGCGGATACTGTGTGCTGGTCTGGGGAAATGGCCCATATCGGGATTCTGCTGTGCCTGTTAACTGTTTTGGACTATGAGAAGATCTCTAGTCATTCTGAGAAGTCTACTGGATTCAGGTCTGTTCTGCCACCCGCAGTGGGCATCCCCTACAAAGGTTCGGATGTGTTGCTCAAACAATTACCGGTTGCCTTGTCACAGACAATCTGCTCGACAAAATATGTTTGTCTTTTTTGTTTTCCTGCGATGATGGTTCTTCAGGACTGCTTCTTAAGCTCTACTCACACTCTCGCAGACTTGTTTCCGGTTCCGGTGTTTCTAAATGAGATGACAATGTATATGTGTCGTAGAGAATCCAGCATAATGCTTCTGGTGTCAAAGAAACGTGGGCTACTATGGCAACCAAATGCACATTTGATTGTAAAACCTTAAAATATATATGCCACAGAAGGCATATGGGATGTCTGCTTTCCCTGCCATGTCATCTACAGAGCAAAGAAACGGGAACAATTTTAGGAGTTAATAAAGTCTTCACAGAATAATTGTGAGGAACTAACGGCTCAATAAAGAAACGTTGCTAGAATAATTCCTCCTAGCACTAGGCTAGGGGCCTGTTGTGTTTTTAAACGTTTAAATAGCAGCAATACTGTAATATTCCTGGCTCCTTCAGTGCAAACTTCAGTCTTGAGTGCAGGTTTCAACAGACATTGGTCCCTGGGAGCCAGCATAACTTGCTAAGAAACCTTGATTTAAGCCTGTGATAAGGTCATTTGACGAACATCTGTGATTAGGAAGAGCTTGGAAACGATTTGCAGCATGAAGCCTCCTGAGGCACAGCCAGCGAGGGGCAGATATTGCAGGTAGAGCTTAATTCCTGTGAGGAAAAACTCTTCTTTGGTAGGTGATTAAATGTACATGGCCGCTTGGCAGAGAATGATTCATGGTATTTATAGAAAAGACACTGTAGGAGATTGAAGTCAAAAATGTATCGAGCTTCCCTTCATATTCACGTGATGGAAATTATTAATTTATTTCCGTTTTTAATTTCATTGATTTATAGTAGGCCTAGTATAAATACTTATATACAATCAACTTCTGTATAATTGCCTCATATATGACTTACTGCAGGCCAAATATTTCCATAATAAAACATTGCTTATGCAGAATAGTATTATATACCTGTCAGGAAGCAAGAACTCGTGGCTGGATCTGGGACTCCAATTCCCAGACTCCCCGGGAGTGTGACGTCAGTGGCACAACGTGGTTGAACTCGGAAGTAGAAACATTTGTTTACATTGCAGGGAGAGGAAATCGAGTTTGTTCACGGGAATATATCGTGCAATTAAAGGCTCCAAGCGCTGATTTTACTTCGAGAAGGTAGGACAGGATGGCAGGTACTTTGGGAATGCAGGAGTCAGCTTGCTCCTGCCTTTTTTGGTGTTTAAATACCCACCGACCGAGAGACAGTGTGACTCTTAGCTGACACACAAGAGAAAGGTTGTTACCAGAGCTGGCGTATAACTCGGGACTTCCTCTGGCCCAAAGGATATTAAAAGTTACTCCAGATGAGGACGGAAGAGACACCTGAATGTGTGTCGTGCGGGAGCTGTGGCTCGTTCCAGCGGCGTCTGAACCATGCTCTGAGCTAGCCTGTGTTTCGGGAATGAGGTATTTCTTACGGCTTCTTGCATTTGATGATTCGGTTCCGGAGTCGGAGATTGCAATAGACATTTGCAAGGACAGCACCGGCAGGCAAGCAGTAGCGACATGAAACGCAATAGCAAATGAACGCAGCAATAGCAATTGAATGCAGCAAGCAGCAGCGACGTAGCTGCAGCAATAGCAGCAGCAAGCAATGCATGGTGAGAGATCTGGCAGGTTAAATAGAGCGGCATATTAAGGAGACTCTGGTTGGTTGGTTGTAGAGCGGCAAGGGGGCGTTATGTATGAATGCAGCATAAGTGCTCAAGTTGACTGCCTGAACTAGCTCGCAGACTTCGCCCCATTTCCGGTTTTTTCCTCTAATTATTCATCCAAATATTTCACATAAGATGATAAATGTTGGATGGATGACTGAGATCCATTATTGTCTTGAGAAGGCTCACTGATTTTAAGCATCGAGGACGAGGAGAGTTTTTATTTGGAGGAGGAAAAGTCGGGCGTCAGAAAGTTTGAAAGTGTGAGTCAACACACAGACAACATACCACTTAACCCTGCCTTTAAGTCTGCCGCTTGTCGTCATATATTCAAGCTTCAACGCGGCTTTGATTTTAATACAATCAGACGGAAATCCCCTGTCTTGGACCCTGCCATGTAACAATCAGCTTTCATTCGTTATTTTAAAGGTTCCTTATGATACTGTCTTTCATCAATATAATATAGGTCTCGGAAATATACAAAACATGTCTCTGAAGTGTTTGGCTCCAAATACCAAACAGATCATTGCAGCATCCCATAATCCCCTCTGTTTCAGCCCTGTTTCCAAAGTGCTGATTCTCTATCTGTTACTTTAGATGAAAATAAGGAGCCCCTCCCCACGCCCCTCTGAGAGAGATTTGGTTAAAAAGAACACAATGGTGCTCGAGGAGGAGATTCAGGTGATAGGGCGGGTGTTACCTTGGTTGGTTATTGGCTCATGGTTACACAAGCCAACAAAAACGTTATGACATCATAAAGTGGCCAAAAAGTGAGAGAATATTTTTTCCTGAAACGTTCAGAATCTCTTTACACAGAGGGGACACATGTTTATGTATACAAGACATGAAAAAGTGGATTTTGCATAAAAGGTGACCATTAAGGCCGAAGTATTACAGGAGGGGGAGCGGTGCTGATCAGATTGGGAGGAGACAGTGATCGCTTAAGTTTACACACTGTCTTTACAAGCCTCAAAAAGTATTTCTCATCATAATATGGCGATAGAAGTTCTATATTCTAAAAGTCAAGACTTTGTTTGCTTAAAGTCCCCAAAAACCCCAAATGAACCCAAATAAATCTACGATTATCTCCAATTGATTGATTGAGAGCATATCACAATTTGGACATTTGGATTGACAAAGGTGTTGTTTGTGCTTGCATTATTAAAAGGATGCATTGACTTCTTATCGTCATGTAAGTTGCACACTTTAGTATTAAAATCATTTGTTGTCAAACAGTTGCCTGTTTGTGTGCATTGGACAAAAAGCATGATTAGCATTAATAGGACTCATGTTGGCGTTCATCTGACCAATAGGAGACCACCGTTCACTATCTTTGGACCTCTGTTTTGGTCACGACCAACTCCTTAGAAAAAACCATTGTGTTCCTTAACTGCCACTGTGTACACCAGTTAGTGCCTGACTTTGATTGTTGCTATACCTCATTCACACCAACGGTGTTTCAGGGCCGGTTCGGAGCTGGAGCTTGAAAAGCACCGGGGTTTTCCTCTTCACACCGCAGCGGAGCAGCCTCTTGGCTCCAGAATCCGGTTCGTTTCAAGCACCAAAAAATTGTCCGGCCAGAGCAAAAGCACCACATACGTCACGCTTACGTTGAGGCGGGGGCAGAGACGGGATCAACTCCTGAACAACAACAAAAACCCTGTGTTTTATCCAGTTTGTACACAACGATGGAGAAACTTAACAAGAGTTTCAGTGTTTCTGCCATAGACTGTATATATAAAGGTTTCTGCTCATGGTGAAGCAACGTGTCTGCGTGTTAAGGTGGAACCTGAGCATTCACGTTGATCACCTCTCATTATAACTCATTACACTTTACAGTACTTCATGTGTTGATTTGAGAACAGCTGTTACATACCTGGGTGAAGGTTACAGTTCATTTAAATGAAAGATACAACGTTACTCCACACTCATGGTTCAGTCCACCTTAAAAAATAAGACCGACCTCGGAAGCAGTTGTGTTTTAAAAAAACCTTTATTGACACGAGTACACTTTTTTATAAGAATATAACTAAACCACAGAAATGACTCCGGCAAAGCTGCAGATAGAGCCATAAGAAATGAATGCAACTGATTTCATCCGCGCGGTTTGGCTTTATGAAGCAGGCATGCAAACGGTTACGTCATGTCGCAAACGATGACGCAATAACGCAGTACCAGTCGGACTCTGGGCGGTGTGAAAAGAGCCAGAGCTAAACCGAAGAACCGGTTCTGAACCTGAAAAGCTCTAGCACGGAGCTTGAACCGAAGTTGCATTGGTGTGAATGAGGTACATGTCACCTGGTCACACCCTGTCTCTCTCTCACTCTGTTACACCCATCAGCTCCATTAGTATTTAGGCCCACTTCACTTTCACCTCAGTGCCAGATCGTACTTTGCAGCATGCCAGTCTTTCCCGCATTACCCTCCAGATTGCTCTCCCGGTTTCGACCCTGCCTGTCCCTGACCAGCCTGCCTCGCCTGCTCCCTGACCAGTTCTGTACCTGCGACTCCCGTCCTGCTTTCTCCTGGGACCCTCGCCTGTCCCCGACCAGCCCTTTGCCAACTATCTGCCGTTTTGTCTCCCACCAGCCTATTGCCTTCAATAAAGCTGGTTACCGACTATCCCTGGTTTCCCGTGTTCTGCATGTTGGTCCTCAGCTCCTTTGTGACAAAAGCATTGAGACTGAACAAAAAAAAATGCGCTAAAATGCGCCTTTGCGTTTGGGGAAAATTGAAATTGGTCAATAATGTTCTTGTGTGATGTGTCACTACAGGGAACTCCCTTTGTTTTAGACACAGCCATTTTGTTTATCATTAGTAACAAGCAAAGGTGGGACCAAGTCATTGTTTTGCAAGTCCGAGTCAAGTCTCAAGTCTTTTCGCTCAAGTTCAAGTCAAGTCTCAGGTCAGGATGGGCAAGTTCAAGTCAAGTCCAAGTCCTAAACTTTGACAAAACAAGTCATGATGTGCTTTTCACCAAATGTAATGACATCAATCAACAGAATAATACTTAATAATCAAACTGCTCTTTATTAGTCACATTAATAATTTAATAATCCATTTTCTCTCTGCTGGTAAAGTTTCTATTTTAAGAGGGATCAGTAAGGTAAGGCTACCGTGACGGTTTGATTCAGAAGGAGTTTAATGTTTAAGATCCCTGATGTTAAGATGACCAGAATGTTTATTTCCACTGTGCACAACATGTTGTTATGAGGGACCCACAATATATCTTTATGCAAGGGATAATGTGCAGCCAGGCGGTCTCTATGGGGAAGAGATCCCTCTGCAGGTGGTACTTTAACTATATTTTGATGCTAATACTTTTGTACTTTTACTTGTAACATTTTGAATGCAGGACTTTTTATTTTAACCGAGTATTCCTACACTCTGGTACTTTTACTCAACTACAAGATCTGAACTTCTCCCACCTCTGACAATAAATCTTGAGTTACCAAAAACCTGCTCTGAAGGTTATTTTCATTTTACAAATCCTGCACTCGGCTTTGCTTTCTCCAATATCATTGAAAAGCAGCCAGATGCTGCTTCTTTTTTCAGTTTTCGCTCATTTCTTGCACTTGCATTTACATCCGTCTCCCCGTCGCTCTGTGCAGCTGGCCCTTCTTTCACATAATGGTATGATCCTAGTGTGTCCTCGCCCAAGCTAAATAAAGTCCCGCCCCTGCCTACAAGGATTCTCAGCAAGAGTAGGAGCGGCTGAAGATTCTGCCTTCCCCGACGGGAGTCTGCTCTTCTAGCGGCAGCTCGCGATCGGCGTGTTGGAGACCCCTGAATTAAATTATCAAGTCACCTCAAGTCAGAAGGCTCAAGTCCAAGTCAAGTCCCGAGTCATTGGTGTCCAAGTCGAGTCGCAAGTGTTTTGTGATTTTGTCAAGTCGAGTCTCAAGTCATCAAATTGGTGACTCGAGTCCAAGTCATGTGACTCGAGTCCACACCTCTGGTAACAAGTATTGATAAGAGGAGCTGTAAGAATACACATTATGGATGTCTCATTAATACAAGCATGACTGATTTCGGTTTGACTTGCATCTTTAAAGTACACAGCTTCAGGTGTCTACTATCCAGAGGAAAATAGGATAAGGGGTAGACTTAAAAAAGAAAACGATAAGATAATCTGAGTGGAACACACCCAAACTAATTTGCAGAAATCCATTCCATCTTCTCAGACCTAAACAGTAATCTCTTCCACTCACACTCTTTATTTTTTCTGCTGTCTAAACTGCTTCCACAGCCCTGTTATTTGTCAGCTGTTTAACAGCCGTGACACTCGGCCAGTGCTACTAGAGTAGTAGTAGAACCTTTATTTATCCAGGAAAGTCAATTAAGAACAAATTCTTATTTACAATGATGGAGGCAGAAGGCTTCCTGAGGGGATGGGGTTTGGGAGGGAAACAAATAAAAAGACAGACTCCGGGCACTACAGAACCCAGGAGACAACACAAACACATAGAGCAAAGATGACAGGCATAGCAGTTAAACATATAAAAACTCTAAAACAATATTGCTGTGGTTCAATCAGTCATTAAAATCAGCATCAGACAAAGCAGCTGCATGTGTGTACCAGGGTGTCAATAATAGTGACATTGAAGGTGCGGGGGGAGACAAAGGTTTTCATTTTCAACGTTTTTTGAATGACATTCCAGTCCGTGCTGGTAGGAAATGGAGACAGACAGAACTGCAAATTATACACAGGGTGCATTCAGCCGAGCTGTCTGATACTTAGACACATGGCTAATGACTCCAATAGACCTCCTTCTTTTGTGCTAGCTTGTACTCCGAACAAACACTCATCCTGGGTTACCACAGGTGCTTTTTACTGGGAATAGAAGTAACAAAAGTGGGTACTTCAGTCGGAATGTGTGGGATGAAGCTACGTAGACCCAAAACGTGTGGGTGTGTTTGTGTTTTCTTCGGGGTCCTTTTTTCAACCAATCTTAATTTATAGGCTTGGTTTTTCATCCAATGTAAATACAAATTCTTCAAAATATATATATTTCTTTTTATTCCTGTCCTGTTTTTTTCATCAACACATTTGCAGATTTAAGACATATGTGCCAGCCCTCACAATGATTTGAAGAAAAATATATCTGCATTTTTCTTGTTGTTCTAAATGTGTATCTTGATGGCCTATCACACTTTGTATTTAATCATCAGCTAAATTAATTGTAGAGTAATGTAATGTAAACTCACAATACAACTTCGAAGAATTCAACAAATCACCTTATCCTTATTTACCTGTGAAGCTTGTTTTTATGACAGTTTTCCTCCTTCATTCCCCTCCTCCTGACACTGCTCTTCTTCACAGATCATTACAGCGAAGGGTGGATGAAAATAGCATCGGTAGATGGATAGGTGGAAGGAGGAGGGAAGACGCACACAAACCGGTGAATACGCCTCCTCCTCCTACGTGTCATTTCTCTGATACAGCACAGTTAATCTTTATGTTGTTGTCTTGGAGTGTGTCTGTGTGAAGATGTGTTCTATTTTCTGTGCAGATGCATTTCTACACCTTTTCTTAAATTGTATTTAATGTAAACGTTGGAGACATTTTGTGATAATGTTTTAAAGGAAAATAACTGATGACTTTAGGTCAAGGACAGATGAAAAACATATTTGTTGTCTTGTCTATGTTTGAGGCATTGTGAGCGAAAACCATCAACCCAAACAAATCCCTAAGAACTAGGGATGTGCATCTCCATCACTGAGGCCGATGTGATACGATACGATTCACCCCTGTTGCGATACAGTTTGATTCAACATTATGCAATTCGGGGCGATGCGATTCAAGACAATGATACTTCAATATGGTACGACAGAGGATTTTGTTTTATTCCTTATATGCAGCAAATCATAAATTAACAATAAAGTGTTTTACATATTTTGTTCTCCCTAAGTGCACATCCCATCATGATGTTTCTTTTTCACCTTAAAAAAACAAACACTTGGACCTTTCACAAACAGGCCTTTTCAGAAGTGTAGTAGTGAGTGTCTCCAGAGTACAGTACAATTGTATAACACCTCACAGTTAAACAATTTAAGGATGCATTGCCCATGATTGCTGACTGATGTGCTTCACACTCATTCATAGGCTAACTCACCAGTGAGCAGAAAGCAGTGGTTTCTATATGAACAATAAAAAATACAAATAACCTTTCACAAACAGGTATTTCATAACTGCTTACAATTGTAAGGAAGACATTTAAACTATTATTGGCAGTCACAGTCTGCTGTAAAACACCACTCTCTCTGACAGAACACCTCACTGAGTGATTTAACTGATATGTCTTACTTTCAGGTTTTTCTTTTCAGATGCAGACACCACGTCGTACTAGCCTACGTGTGTACCTTAAAGTGGCATCGTTTACAATTTGCGAGCGATTTTTCAAGTTGTCCGTCTTTGTTGAAAAAGTGTTGCCAAACATTTGATTTGTAGGTATTTTTCAGTGCGCTGTGTTTCTATTTCTCCTCGGCTTCCATGGTTGCGTTCCGATAATCCAAAAATCAGCTCCTAAGTTCTAACCCTATCTCCTATTCCTTGACCTCCGAGTGAAACGTCACGGGGTTAAGGGATAGTGGATAGGAGAATTCAAAAGGACTTAGGAGAAGAGACTGCGGTACTTTAGAGAATCCGAATGCACTTTCACTATCCGACGTGTTTATGATGCGCCAGCGGACATCATGAATGTGCGTCTGCTGCTGTGGGGAAACTATGGAAACTACAGTTTTCTATACAGCGGACTACAACATGGATGTTTAACCCTTAAAGACCGAGCGAGCCGCCCGCGGCTTCAAAGGGGTAGCGTTCTAAAATGCTTAATAACTTTTTAACTGCTAATCCTATCCATCTGATTTAAAAAGTGAGGTAAAGCGGCGATCCTAGGCTTTTCGCTGGTATCACTATGTCCTTCCGGGATTCAGAGGCTCCGACGTGATCTGGGCAACGTCATCACATTGTAGAGCCTTGATTCGTCAGGGAGACCCACGCGGCCCCTCCGTCTGAGCCAAACAGCAAAGGTTTTAGACTATGTCCCCTCCCCTACCATCCTCTCGACCAATCAACATAGGTTGCTGTGTATGTTTTTGGTGGCGGGAGATAAACAAACCGACACGAGAGAGTAATACAAAAGAAGAGTAATTTTGCCAGCGTAAGAGAAATAAATACAACACGAGAAATCTAGATACAGTCACACACATAAACATACATACATATACACACACCCCAAGACAAATTCAAACCAACATGTCAAAACGGCATTACACTACGGAAGAAGCCATAGCATTTATTTTGTCTGGTGGACCGTTTAGCGATGCAGCAGTGGATTCCTCAGATTCTGAAGCTGACAGCTCGCGTGATGAAGAGGAGTATGATCACGGGATTGATCCCTTCGAAGATAAAAAGTGAGTAACTTTGCTTACATCTTATTGTTTGTGTTGTATTTATCAGTTGTTATTTCTGTATAACGCAGACAATAATTCGTCCTAAGAGTTTTTATAATGGATGGCCATTTGCCGTAATTGTGTCATAAAGTGAAGTCCTGAGCTCAAGATTCACTATCAATAGAGGCTACTATTTATTTCGGTAAAAAAACATCAAGCAATACCTTTCATTTATTGCCTCATTCCGCTTTCCCTCTTTGGATGTTTGTTATAAGGTCTAATGTTATTATATTCATTGCATTACAATTCAGTTACTGATTCCATCAACTAGTAATGTTAGCAGAGGGATAAAGTGTGAATCAAATCAAAAGTTGAGACTGTTTAGAAAATAGATAGGATGACACTGGAGAAATAAAAGCAATAAAGGGAATACAATAAATTCAGACATTTATATCTGTATATTTTCCTCCCTTTTATTTTAGTCCAGAGGCTAAGAGAGGGGATGCACAAGCCACTGTCCCCATCAGTAGGACTCCTTCAAACCGAGAGGGAAAAGAATGTGGCCAGGAGGGTGCAGCATCCATAAAAAAGGCCAAACCAATGCCAGCCCCCCTGACAGTGAAAGGGAGAGGAAGAGGAAAAGGGAAAAAAACATCTCTGACCCCAGAAGAGCCAGGAGCTGTTTGGAACGGACCTGAGGTGCCAGATACTGCCCAACAACTACCACACTTTTGCCCGAAAAGAGCCCCTGGAGTCCAAGGTTTTGTTGGTGTGGAGTATACTCCTGCACAAATATTTAGACATTTTTTTAACAACCAAGCTGTAAATATCATCTGCAAGAACACAAACAAAAATGCTGAAAAGGAGCAGGCTAAGGGGAAAAAGTTTGTTTGGGAAGAGCTAAACCCGGTAAAATTCGTCATGTATGTCGGCCTTATGATGTTCATGGCACTTCTAAAACGGCCAAAAGTAAGAGACTACTGGAGGAAGGGATCACATCTAAGTGTTCTCTTTCCTGCTTCTGTCATGACAAGAGACAGGTTCATGGTAATCAGCAGAGCTGTACACCTGAGCGACCCAGACCATGATTTGGCAAATGACCGGAAAAAGGACACCCCAGAGTACGATCCACTCCATCGCCTAAAACCACTTCAAGCCACCATAAAAGAGGCATGTAAGGCAATGTGGTAGCCTAGGAAAGACATTTCAATTGATGAACGGATGGTGGCCACAAAAGCCAAAATTGGACTGAGGCAGTACATGAAAGCCAAGCCAACTAAGTGGGGTGTGAAGCTGTTTGTGTTAGCAGACTCCAGCAATGGGTATACCATAGATTTTTCCATCTATACTGGAAAGAGCCGCTTCATTTCAGGGCAGGGTCTCTCTTATGATGTTGTCAGCGGCCTAATGGATAATTCCTACTTGGGGAGAGGTTACCATCTTTTTGTAGACAATTTCTACACCAGCCCAAAACTTTTTACTGACCTATTTGCAAGGGGTTTTGTGGCATGTGGTACATTCTGCGACAATCGGAAGAACGTGCCTAAATCAACATTGAATGCGCTAACCTCAAAGAGCCCCAGGGGCTCAATGCGATGGCTCAGAGAGAAGGGGCTTTTGTTTGTGAAGTGGATGGATACGAGAGAGGTGTCAGTGTGCTCTACAATACACCAAGCCTTCAATGGAGACACTGTCCCCAGGAATGTGTATGCTAAGGAAACGGGGAAATGGCAAAAACAAAACATCATGGCACCTCGTTGTGTGGTTGAATATAATAAATACATGGGTTGGGGTGGACTTGTCAGACCAGCTCATCCAATACTATTCAGTCCACAAGAGGTCCAACAGGTGGTACAGGACACTGCTGTACCATTTTATAGACATTGCTGCAACCAACAGCTATATTCTGCACAAGGAGATGTGTCTGTCCTCAGGGTCAGTGGCCATGTCCCACGCCCAGTTCATGGAGGAGCTGTCTGCAGAGCTGTGTGGAGTCCCAATTGGCAGCTTTGTGCCACCCATAGGGGCACAGTGCTTGCCAGAGTCAATGTCCTGAGACACGGCAACAAAAGGTCTGCGAAAATGTGTGCTCTGCAAAAAACTTTCCATCTGGAAGTGTGCGCGGTGTGATGTGACACTGTGTCTTGTGGCTCACAGAAATTGCTTCAAGCAAGTGGCATAGCAGCCGCACGTAAAACATTTCGATTGACTGAATCAAGTCTGATTGTAATTTAATGTAAATAATTAAAAAGATGTTGATACATTTCCTTTCCTCTTTGTATATTTTTCTAATATTTTGTTTATAGTTTGAAGATCATTTGCTCTTTCTATATATTTCTAATACTTTGTTTATAGTTTCAAGATCATTTGCACTTTCTATATATTTCTAACACTTTGTTTATAGTTTCAAGATAATTTGCACTTTGTATCTCCAGCACCTGGAATTTGTTTCACTGTTTGTGTTTGTATTGAAATGTTCAAATGATAATATATTTCTCTGAAACAAGTTATTTGTGTTGCAATGTCATCTGTTATGGTTTAATGTGTTACTCTCAACCTTTTTTGGACAGAAGAAACATGATCAGTCATTTAAATATGGAAATACAATTCGTTTTAATTATTCCATATTATCCTCGGCATTTTTCAGTGAAAAACGCCTAGGATAGTATGGAATAAATAGCTGTAACTTACTCAGGGAACATAATATGCAGATTACATTTCATTTGAAAGCCTAAAACATCTAAATGCATCTTTGTAAATAATAAAAAAGAAAATTCCTATGTTCCTGTCAGAGTAAACAGTAAAAAAAAACACAACATTTGTACTGGCGTTTTTGAAAAACTGGTAAATTCAGCCATTATCACACAAAGTTAAGGTAACATTTGGACTTTAAAATAACCAGACTTGAACTAGAGGTTCTCTTGAATCAAATGAGGTAAGGCACTTGATGCTGACTGCTAGAAAAGGTTAGAACAGGTTAGGAGAAACAAATAAATACAGGAGAGTCAGGCAGGCGAAAATTCCGTCTAGGTCTTTAAGGGTTAATAAGAACGAGGGACTACTGTAAACTCATCTAGAGACTCTGCACCGTGCTCTGATGCTGTTGCTTTATGCTTTATGAACGTGGACAACAGAGAAACATATTCTTCTTGACCAAAGTTGGAATTGAAATAAAAAAGGAAAGTGAAACTTATGCTCGTCACCCTCTCCCACGGTCCACATTAATACAAATGATCCCAATACGTATGATTGTATGAACTATGAAAATATCTTAAAATCAATACAAATGTATTTATTCTAAACGTTAGTCCTTAACATCTATCACTGTGTATATCACCATTCAAACATCTTTTAACAGTTGAACAAACCCCACACAGCTCAGTAAAGACTGTGAAATGTTGACTTTATTTGATAATTTCATTAAAAACTAACGTTCATATTTCTCTTTTTGATTATAATACTGATGAACGTTCAGAAAAAAGCACTTTGGCAACTTACCACATACGTTTTAAAATGCTTAATAAGCACCGTAACATTCATGATATAATTTCTCGGTCATAATCGGTTGTTTCCGTGAACGGCCGACTGTTGAGTGACGGCAAATGCTGCGGCTGCAATGCATTGTGGGGCAGCATTTTCTCCTCTCCTTTCGGTAAGGGAGGTCCAGTGGTTCCTAAGCTAAAGGAGGTTATAAGGAAAGTTTGAAACCTCCTTTCCTTTCATTTAGAGAATTGGAACAGCATTTATGATGGCTGCCACTGAGGGACTTCCAGGTCATTTCACTCCGTTAGGAAGGTTCTGCTAAATGGACTATTGGAACGCAACCCATGTTTGTTGATAACTGAGACTCTCAGCCTCCGTAGTGGCGAAGCAAATATCAAAGCTCGTCTCTGCTGAGTGCTGACAGGATGCAACCCAGTCTCACGGCATTTCGTGTTATAGTCACAACATTTAATCTTTTGATTTGTGTTCACCAACACGATTTGCCGCTTTTTTTCGTGTCACAGAATGATTTTAAAAGCAATGTATTTCTATTGGTAGTATGTTTCGTGCCTGCAACATGTCTTTTTGTCTGGTCGGGTCTTGGAAGACCGGAAGCTGTGTGGTTCATAAAAACATGCTCACATTCAGTGGTGGTGCCAGGGTATGGCTGGGGTAGCCCTGGGTGTGGCCATCTATGTTTCTATGTTTCATGTTGTCGGTGGATGTTTGATTGCTCTTTTTCTGCTGTGTTTATTGTGTTTGTTGCATTTTGTTACTGTTACTGTTACTCTGGCACAACAATTTCCTTCGGGATGAATAAAGTCTTATCTTATCTTTTCTGATCTTAAAACGTTATTAACGTGCCTAAACTCAGTAATTCACCATTTCTACGCATGACAACACACTTTGTCCGTGTTTGGCTCTCTCGCCGCACAGAGAAGCGTTCCGCATTGACGTCACTTCCGGCTTCCCCCAAAACTTCAAAATGAGTCGAAGGAATTTCCCCGCGATGTTCGAAATTATTGATATTTATCGAAATGGTATCGCACCTTCTTTTTTAAGCTGACGGTTCGAGATTACTAGTAGCTCAATATTTCATCGCACAACAGTTGTTGGGAGGCTGTCGCAGGCTCTTTAAGGGTACAAGACAAACAACGTACATTATTTCTGCTTGAAATGTTTTGACTCATGGGAGGGATCACACACTGGCTTCATATTGGGCTGTTATATGACTACACACTTTCACACACACTTTAACACAGCCTGTTCCATTTAAACTGACACTCACAATCCAACATTTGCATCACGCTGTGCTTTTGTATGAAACAAACACCAATTACCACCCGGTGTTGCTAGCATTTGTCTCGTTTCCTCTCTGAACTGCGTAGTGGTGCTGCAGTAGGTCTAACATCTTATGAACACACACAGCAGTAGGGAAAATATTTCATATTTGTGAACAGCTATATTACGATGCAATTAGTCCACATATTAGCGGGGCGAAATAGTATTTTAATATATCTAAATGAATGTTGTGGTCTGGCTTTTTATTTTGGTCAACACACGGTGTGATCACACATCTGATTAGGGCTGAATACAATGAGGCAAGTATCATTACACTTGAGTGGGTGGATATGGCTGTTTGGGACAAGATGGTTAATCCCTGAATGATCTCAAATGAATCTATGTTCTGAATTAAAATAAGTTACTCTGAGGAAATTAAACTGGGCCTTGACAATACAAACAAAATATTTATACCGAGATCTAATTTGCTATTACAATAAGGATGTACTGAAACACATAAGGGGAAAATGTATGTATTAGTGAGTTATCAGAGTATATAAATTACTGTTTTGGACCAATGAGTTGTGTCTGGTAATTTATCACAGAAAAAAAACAAGCTATATTTAATTAAGTAAGATTGGAGAATGTTACCTATGACTGACAACCACTCATACAACTTCAGCCCTGCACCTTGGCTGTTGATGAAACTTCAGCCAAATATTATTTTGTTGTTCTTCAGCAAACTGACTGACTTACATCAGAATACATTTGTCAGTGACCAAGGAATCTTTTTTAATTTATATATTTATTGATATTTATATTTATAAATATAGATTTTATATATACTTGTAAGCACTGTTAAGGAATCTGCAATCTAAATGTGTCATACGTAACATAATTACACCGTAGTTGTGTATATGTTATGAGTATAAACCTTTGAACCTTGAATCTTGAAAAATCTTGAATCTAACCTATGTTGCAAATGTATTATCTTTTCAATTTACACACGGCATCTATTGCACGTCTGTCCGTCCTGGGAGAGGGATCCCTCCTCTGTTGCTCTCCCTGAGGTTTCTCCCATTTTTCCCTTTAAACTGGGTTTTCTTTGGAAGTTTTTCCTTGTACGATGTTAGGGTCTAAGGACAGAGGGTGTCGTATTGTCATACTGATATTCTGTACACACTGTGAAGACCACTGAGACAAATGTAACATTTGTGATATTGGGCTATATAAATAAACATTGATTGATTGATTGATTGAAAAGAAGAAATTAAGATATTTAGTATCAACATTTTTTTTTCTGCCAGTGACAGATGTTATAATTGGCAACTAAAACTTTTACGATTTACAAATGTATGGAAGATCTTGTGATTGCACTCATTTAAATCCCGGTGACTTACAATCAAATTATTCCGACGTACGTATGATCCTCCTGCATTCCCCTCCAGCGTCATTTAAATAAAATCCTCCCTGCTCAGTGCCTTTGAAACAGCACAGCAGTTTAACATTTTCAAGCAAATGGATGGTCTCAGACTCACTTTACTGTTGTTACCATGTCTGAAGGGAAGTGTGTGTGTGTGTGTGTGTGTGTGTGTGTGTGTGTGTGTGTGTGTGTGTGTGTGTGTGTGTGTATGTGTGTGTGTGTGTGTGTGTGTGTGTGTGTGTGTGTGTGTGTGTGTGTGTGTGTGTGTGTGTGTGTGTGTGTGTGTGTGTGTGTGTGTATGTGTACCGTCCAGATGGACCTGAACATAGTGTGGCAGGTGTTGTTCCTGCCAGAGGCGAGAAGGACAGATCGTAACAGCGTTCACACAAACACCCAGAAACCTGCTCTGATAAAACAGAGCTGTGTGTGTTTGTGTGTGGGTTTGTCACTAACAATGAAAGTGCACAATACATGAGCACATACTGCAGTTTAAAAAAGCAGAAATAAAATCTGAGCTGACAGAAAATGTTCCGTTTTTAGTTTAATACACACAGTGCAGCTCTCACACACTATGTTATGAACATATTGTTTCTCTTATTGAATTAAAAGCAAAACAAATGAACCAAAGAAAGTGAAAACCATAAAGTAGATTCAGGCAGTATACGTACAGATGTAGCGCTTCGTTTCAGACACCTACCCGTGCGGGTCCGTGATCGGCACGGGGTGGGCCCCTGCTGATAAGGAAACCCCCCCCCCGCAGGACTTGAAACACCCCCTTGATAAATACATTTATTTATAATGAAACAGCAGCAATGGATCATGGATCCACCAGGGGGAGCCGTGAAAAGCTGCCACACTGGAACTCATGTGAAATAAACAGCTGATCTACAGGTATCTGATATAGCGGATATTTGTTAAGATCCATATATGTCACGGATAGGATCATATTCTGTGCTTAAGTAAGAGACATGTAATCATTTACTAAACATCACCATGTTTTTATTTAACAAAATAATGTTTAATTCACGTTGGCGTAAGTACAAAACCATCGCTATGTTTTTAGATCAGGAAATGCATCCAGGGTCAAACAAACGATGTTCGATCGTCATCCTCGCATTCATTTAATGTATCATATGTTCGCGAGTTGAAATGAATGCACTACATTTAATCCACGTGAGTTTACAACAACAACAATAATCGCTTTGTTTTTATATCACATCTGACCGGAGGAAAATGCAGCGGCTCTCACTACCGATTATCCTAATCCCACGGACAAACAATAATATGTACAGTGTTCATAGTTTACTGTGTTATTAGTGTCTAATATTACTGCTATAATAATCATAATTGAGTTGTTGAAATCAGACCGTCGTTTTTTTTTAAATGCTCTGAATGAAACGGCAGCTCTCAGGTGATCAGCTGTGTGTTTACACAATAAAATATGCAAAGTAATTTAAAACCTTCCAAGTTCCAAAACACATTGTAAGAACAGTTCTGTTTCATATGAGTGTTGTAACAACAATAACATTATAAATAGTAACATAGCATGGTATTGCACATTTACTGTAGCTTTGAGTATTACTGGCCTGAGATTTTTTTATTACATTAATGAAGGTGACTGAGGCTTTTTAATATAGACTTTTCAGTGTCCCACATTTTGCACAGAACTGTCCCACATTAGGAAAACAGATTGTCTGAGACAACTTGGCACTAAGAGTACTAATATGTCTACCATTTATTTTATGAGTTTAATATCTGCATGTTCTCTTTTGCTTTGATTAGGACACATCCTGGGGATTTCAGAATGTTACTGGATTTTGATTTAATGTATCGACTTCATGTCGCAATAATATTCCCGAAGTCTGAAATGCAAAAATGTTCCACATTAGGGCAATTCACCCTACATTTAATCATTTTGTTTATTTTTAACGAAATAAATGTGGTTTAATCCATCATGAAATTAATGTAGGCTATTTACTAAGTACATATCTGACATTAACGATTAACACACTGTTCATACTGCTCACAGGCTGATATCTAGTGCAGTGGTTCCCAAACTTTTTGTGCCCAAGGCACACCAAAGGACAAGTACAAATCTCAAGGCACACCTATTGTGCAAAATAGCCCTTATAACACGTGTTATCACTCATATCATGTAAAATATCTGTAAATGTGCATAATTATGTACTAATGCCAAATAAAATGTGACAAAGACAACTATATTACTCATGAAATATTTATTAACGAAATATTTCAGAAATTAATTTGAAACATTTTCAAATTAGGCTTCATCAAAGCAGCAACACACTCATTTAAACCAGACAGGTCACAACATTAAAAATGAGACAAAGGAAATTCAGCACAGAGAACTGTCAATGCAAGGAAGCTGCATTGTCCATGGTCCTGGACTACACATTATAAATGTAACATTTCAGCAGAGATGGGGTCGTTACTAAAAAAAAAGTAATATATTACATATTACATATTACTTTAAAAAAAAGTAAGATCTTACACTACTTCTTTACTTTCTACATAAAGTAACTCGTTACTTTACTCACATGCGTGAGTGGCAATAACTCTCCTTACCAGCAGGCGGCGGTAGTGTGTATTCGTCATTCAAAACAGGCAACAACCGGAAGACAGAGAAGAAGAACAGACTGTGATATAAACAAAAAACAAATAGCTGTTTTACTTAGTACATATCTGACATTAACGATTAAACACGTTTGTGCATTCTTTATGAATGCAAACCGTGTCATTTCGTTTATTTTTAACAAAATAAATGTGATTTAATCCACATAATTTACTGTGTTAATTGTTTACTTAGTATTGTTTAACTTGAAGGTGCCTGATGTGAACATTTCCAGAATGTATTTTCTTCACTTTTTAAATGCCTCTGTGATGTGCTGCTACCCATTTCCCCTCGGGGACTAATAAACGAATACTATGACATTGACGATTAAACACATTTGTGCATTCTTTATGAATGCAAACCGAGTCAAGCCGACTCTAATAAACGAATACTATATATTGAACGTCTATTGAATGGCCTTTGTATGTATACAGTACAGTATAGCCCAACTATTTACACCTTCCTTTTTTCCCGTCAAGAGTTTGAATTGGAGAAAGGTAATCGATGGTGCTTTTATAGCCTATTGCATAATAACTGTGTGATTTATATTGCTTTTCAAATGCATATGGCCACCCATTTACACGGCTCTTCCCGTAGTTAGATCACTTTACATTTCTGCGAATGAATTTTTAATCACACACGTCTCCCCATCCCGAAAATAATAAAGAAAATAAAAAGAGGAAACAATTTTCAAGTTCAGTTTTCACCGTTTTATTTAAAATAACTGACATACAGTAACAGACACATGCTGCAGGCCTATCTGCTGCGGAAACCAGGACAAGCGATTTCGGGATCTATTTTTCTGGGGCTCCTCAGTCTCTCGTTTACCCGGCTCCTGATCTTATGCCACTGGTCAATGTTCAGATTTGGGAACCGATTGGAAACATATGACTCAATCTTCTGCTTCACATTGAGGGGACGAGGCATTTTCCCATTGGTCCCAGTCCAGTTGGTTATTTTCACCATTCTCCCATAGCCTATGTTACAAATGGCGTTATGGCCATGAACATATTAGCAGCATAGATCTCAGGGCGATGCTGTCCCTTAAAAAAGCTGTCCTGGTAAAAACTTTCCTCTCGTTCTGAGGAAACAGCTCTGGTGGGTTCATCAGGAGTGACCGCCGACCATGCCCCAACCCCCCCATGTTTCCTAAATATGTATGTTGCGGACCCTTTGTTTAAAACTAATTGGCGATCGGAATGTGTGGAGTCACATTCCACAGCTCTCTCCTGTGATCCCCCGCACACAGGGAGATCGCTTTTCTGGAGTGAAGAGAGCTGAAATATTGATATTGCAAGTTAGAAACGTAAAATGCATTTTGACAGACACTTGGGGGAAATATGCTGTATTTTGAATGTCCGATAGTCCACCATTTCCACCGGAAATATCAAACATTTAATAAAAGTGAAAAACAATGAACAAGACTTAACGTATTCATCATAATAAATTATATTTAATTATATTTATATGAACATGTTGGACCCAAAATCACAACAAAAACATATAAACAGATTTTGAAAATGATTTTATTTTTCACAACACAAACATACACAACGAAACCATTTAAAAGCTGGAAATATGTGGAATGTGAATCTTCGTCTCTCTCCATTTCCCGCCGTCTCTCTTCGGTTCCCGCCGTCCCTCTTCGGTTCCCGCCGTCCCTCTTCGTCTCTTTTCGTCTCGTTTCGTATCACTCCGTTTACCTGATTACCTCACCCCCTCCCTGGTAAATACATCCTGTTGAGCAGAATCTACAGTTTCCAGTATTTTCCGTTTCGTAAAATGATAAAATACGGCGAAGATATTAAAATATGTGTTTCCATTTTTCATACTTCTGAAATATATCTGTATTAACTTTATATCATCGTATGTCCGTGTTTATTGGGTTTTTTTTCCATGAAACAAAGACTGGCATATAGTTTCAAGCCAGTACTTTCGACATAAATACACATATACATCTCGTTGAGCAGGATCTACAGTTTCCAGTATTTCCCGTTTCGTAAAATGATCAAATATGGCGAAGATATTCAAATATGTGCTTCCATATTTCATACTTTTGAAATGTATTAACTTTATATCATCGTATCTCCGTGTTTACTGGGTCTTTTTGCATGAAACAAAGACTGGGATATAGTTACAAGCCAGTACTTTCGACAGAAACACACGGCAATGTTGTCCGGACTGTTGTTTTTATGCGGCACCGGCTTGAACAGGTCATGTGATCTGATCACGCCGGCGTGACGGTCGACTCCAAAGGGTTAATATTAAATACATATAAGTATTTTTACAACTTGTATTTAGAAATACTCTGTTGTAATTATTGATGCATACATGTGTTCATCCATTTAATGTGGCATCTGCTATAATGGGGTTAATGTATGATATTACTTAATAATACAAGACATTATAATATATGATATGATAATTACATTTGAGTTGTATTCGTTTCTTATTTCATAGTTTCTCATTATTATTATTTTTATCGCTCATCTTATTTTTGATTTGATTAATCTGTGTGAATCTGTGCTGTCCTGTTTTTCACTCTCACCCTGTTGCTGTTTGAACTACTGAATTTCCCTACGGGATTAATAAAGGTCCATCTTATCTTAATGTATAAGTTGATTTACTTCAATCTACTGTACAATATTACAGGAAATATACTGCATAAAGCAAACTATACCCAGCAACACCCCCAGCCACTGGCATCCGCTGGGCTTTTGATTGGGACACACCCATTTGAGTCTGATCTGGAGTGCTATATCTGTATAGATTCACACTTAAAGTATTAGCCTACAGAACAGTACAGCTCACAGAGAAGAGATAACTGATCCTTTGACAACAAACACTATATGCTCTTTTTAGTTTTTAGTACTTTGTAATTCTGCAAACAAATCCCCACTTTTTTAGAAAACTAACAGTAATCTGATTTTAATGTAACTGTAAGGGAACCCAGTTAATGTTGTTACCAAGGGGCAAACTCTGGGAAATAGCCGGGACGCCAACACGGAAGTGCCACATACTGCAGTTCATATATTGGCCGATATTGGCGATGGCTGCAGAAAGGAGCAATTTCCATAGACCCCCATGTTAAAATGCCCAATTTTACAGCAGAAAAAAACATGTTTCTACCCCTGGATGCATACATTTTATTATCGATATAGTTATATTCCACCTTCATGATTATGGATCTGTGAGTGAATTGTTTTCTAACACGACCCTTTTATTTATATTAGGTCTTAATGTGTTTGCATAAATTAGGGCGTGGTCACATTGAGTGACGGCTCTGTCAAGTGACTGCTGCTGCTCGCTTCTTGTCTCTCTGCTAGCTGCTCCGTGATGCTAGCTACAGGGACTCTGCCTGGTCAGTTCATCCAGGAAACACAACTTGAAACGGCCGTGGTTGTTTGTTCTTCATGCTTATATATCGGACTATTGTGACTCGCTCTGCGGTTAACAGACTGTGCATGAATGCGGTTTTGCGGTAAGTGAAATTCGAGTGCTTTATTTATGTGTTAATGATTTTAATCAGCTACGTAATGAATGTTAAGGCTTGTGTTAGCGTGTAGCGAGTGGTAGCTACAACGATGCTAATCGTAGCCTCCAAGTTAAAATAATAGACTGTATATATAAAGGTTAAAACGAAATAGACGTGAAGTGGGATAATACTGTTGAACAAACAGCTTCTGTTTGAGGTTGATAAAATAAGGTCATCCTTGTAACGTAGAGATATTTTATTGTGTAGGTAGGAACTGTATGCATCGCTAAGGTTAATTTAAATTGGCTATGCTCAAGTATGTAGAAAAGTTAACGTTGAAGTGGTGTATGTGAAAGCAACCTCACAATAAGATGTGTATATTACAATTATTAATTTCATATTTCAAGATGATTACTTAGATATTACAATATGGTTGGTTGAGTTGGAGTTCATTATTGAGCTTACACGTTAACGTCACAGTCATCTGAAGAACGAACACAAACCTTGTTGTTTTTATTAATTGCATTACCAAATGGGTATCAAATAAACAGTAAACATTGGTAACACAACTTCCAAAGTTGCAGTAAAATAAAAAGGATCCTGACTCGGACAATATGTTTGTGTGTTTAGGGGCTGTAGATATACTTATTTTGTAATTGTAATGTTTTTTTTTATTTCAACAGTGAGCTATAAAGACAATCAGATTATGAATGAACAGTATGAAGTTCATCAACATTGAAATATGTTATTATCAAAATAATATGGAACTATTACAAAATGTAGTGCAACTGTAGAAGCTTGTTCTGTTGTCTCACTGAAAGAATAACTTTTACCACGTTTTTTACAGACAATATTGAGAGATAAATAGTAGCAGTTCTCACTATGTGTTAAATATCTTTGCCTTCAATACATTAAATTACAAAGCTGACAAAAGCATAGTGCTTGTTAACATCTAAATGTAACTTTTTGCATGGAAAAACCCCTCAACTTAACTGATGTGTAGGTGATCTAGTATTTAGTATTGTTTAATGGAATGTATATCAGTGTATTCAAGTCAATACTTCATTTATTTAAACCAATATCTTTCTTGATTCTTTGTACAGTATGAAAAAAAGAGTCTTTGTACCTGTGCTGAAGTTCACTGCTCTGAGGAGTCCAGTTTTGTCTCTCACTCTCTGGTCCAGCCTGTCTGCATCACATGGACACCTTAAACAAACAGATATACATTTATATGTAAAGTACCATGTGTGCAAACAATATAACTGATTATCTGAACACTTCTTTGATAAATAACACACTTGTTCTGCAACAATATGTTTTATGTTTCCTGTAATTTTTGTTAGGAAAGGACATGCCTGAAAGACACAATATTGTCTCCTTCTCTGAGGGTCAAGAAGAACATCCAAGAGGAACATTAAAAGCTGATGTTATGAGATTTTAAGACCAGTACAGGACATTCACTAAGAAACTACTTTTATTGTAAAAACAGTCAGCTGATCGAATGCACCTATTTCCACATCTACACTCCATCAGCTGATTCTTTATATTTGCCTCACTTTATGAGCTTCACATCACTTGTGCCTTGTACCGCAGAGTTTGCAACGTCAAAAATAAATGGGACCAATCTTCAGTCAGATGTGAATGTGTAATCTAACATTTTCAGTAAGAATAATGGACGAAAGGAGTGCAAATACAATTTATTGAAATGTGAACCAAAACTTAATCAAATGTTTTAAATAAAAAGCACATATGGACAGAAGGTGTAAACCTATAAATGTATAAGTAAACACATTTAGTCTAATAACGTGACAGACTAGGCCTGTGCGGTTGGTATCAGCTATGCCCAGCATGGGCTCCTCCATGAGGCCTGGTCCTCCTCGCTGAGGAAAGACCCTCAGTCCTCTCCAAACCAACAGACAGGACGTCCATCACAAGGAGGTTTCTCCCTGAAGTCTCTGCAGCTCTCTGGACACCACGCTGTCTCAATCCGTCCAAACTGGAAAGCTGTGTCTTTCCTGCACAATCTCATCGGATCCAAATATGGTCATTTCCTTTGTACAGGAACCAATCGTGAAAGCACAAAGGGGTCTTAAACCAAGAAACGAAACGTGATTGGTTCAGATGCGTCACGTGGTGTGCTAAAACACTTCCTGGTTAGCTCTCCGCTAGAAATTGAAATCTCAAAATGGCAAAAGAACGGCGAAAAAAAAGTTCACTGAGAAGACGACAACAAATGTCTCTTGCACGAAGCAAGGTTATACAAAAATAAATGACCCCGAACATGAAATACCTTCACGGAGTGCGTCGATGCGCAAGCTATCGTCCAAAGAACAGGAGGGTTTAGCTAGCGCCTCACTGCAATCTTTAAAGGTCGTTTTCTCAAAATGAGTTTTTTCTCCTACTCTGAGTTCGAAATGTCAACTTCAGTAGCACGTAGAGACACCAAACCTTCCAGTTATATTCCTATCAATATTATGAAGGCTTTTAGAGAAGGGTTTGTTTATATATCATTCATAGCCTGAATTATACAACATTGTATACAGATGTAGCACTCCAGATCAGACTCAAATGGGTGTGTCCCAGTCAAAAGCCCAGCGGATGCCAGTGGCTGGGGGTGTTGCCAAATTGCTAGAGGGCGTTGCCCAATTTCCCCATTTGTTCAATTACAGGATTTAACCATGAGATGGCGCTTCATTCACAAAATACACAATGGGCGTTGTAGAAACATCAATATTTTAGATCAAATAAAGTATATAGTTTGCTTTATGCAGTATAAATCTGTTTTTACGTTTTTTTTTGTGATTTTGGCTCGACCAAAAATCGTTTATAAATGTGCTATATAAATAAAACTTGATTTGATTCACAGCTATCAAGCATAGACAATATATTTAGCCAGCATGGAATGTAGCATAAAAATAGCATTCATTAATGGAGGAATAATTTAGTAAATTCAAGAAATTCACTTTATTATTTCATTTCATTTTATTAGAGAATGTCTGCAAGATGGAAGAGTCTGAGGAACAAGTTCCACAAGGAAAAGAATATGGAAAAGGAGGCCAAAAGAAGCGGGGCAGGGTCTGCAGGGGGATACAAGCCCTGGCGTTTCAGTGATGGGGTTTTTAACCCCATTCATCGTAGACCGTGAGACGTCCAGCAATGTCCCCCGGCAGACCCTGCCTCCATCCACCTTGGTGGCAGAGGAAGAGAGCCAGGTAGATAGTGAGTCAGCCAGCCAGTCCACCAGCCAGTCCGCCAGCCAGTCCACCAGTCAGCCCGCCAGCAGCAGTCAGCCAGGAGGAGAATGCTGAGGTCCGGGGCAAAACACGGGGGAGGGGGAGGGAGATGTCCCCGTTTGAAAGAAGTCTGCTGTCAGCAATTATAAAGCAATTGCCCAGCCAACCCCACCAGTGGTGGAGGAGGACGAGGACTTGCAATTTTTCAAGAGCATCTTGCACACCATGATGACAAGGGCACAGAGGGCAAGAGTCCGCCTCGGGGTACACCAGCTCATTTTTGACGTGGACCAGCAGGACAATTTATAACTTTATAATTTTTTCACACGTACTGATCCACATTACATTTTTTTACACTCATCACACACACTTCACTCAAATTCACCAAATAAAACATTATTTCAAGTATGTTATGGCTATACTGTGTCTTCACTTGTTCATGTGGTTTGTCAGTTGCAACATACCAGAAGCTTCATGTATGTCGGTGTATATAATGTGCTTTCTTCTGTAATTGGTCATGTGAAAACCTATTGAAATTATGAGTGGTTTATCAGTAAAAACAGGGCTGAAAGAAAAAGGTTGTTAGTCATATCATAATGTAATAATATCAATTCAAGAAACATGTTTATTCGGAATGTTTGATTTTAAAATGGCTCATTTGGCATATTTGCTCTTTAAAGAAAATGGGTAGCTCTTAAAAGAGCTTTTGGTTTGGAGGAGCCATGGTGACCCTACACCACGTTATGCTGCCATGACACTATACCCTCCTCATTCAAATAGGAGCAGAAGGTCTCCCACAGTTGGATGGATCGGCGTGTGGCGTTGTTTGAGCCCATCATAGGTGCATCGCGCAGGGTTGGAGCTTCATCACTCGACTCTGCGACGACAGGGACGACAGGTGTGCGTGATGACCTTCCTATTGTCTTCCTGCGGAGGAAGTTGTGCAACACACAGGTGGCCTTCACACACAACTCTGTTACCTCCGGGCTGGTGGTGATGACACGCCGGAACATTCTCCACTGAGATGAGAGGATGCCAAACGCACATTCAACCACCAACCTGGCCCGGCTGAGGCGGTAGTTGAACAGCCTCCTTTCACGCGTGATCTGGCATCCAGAGAATGGACGCAGCAGGTTGTCCAGCAGCAGAAAAGCCTCATCCCCAACAAACACATGGGGAAGAAGGCCGAGCCGCTCTGCTCCTGGGATGACTGTGTCAGGTGGTAGCTGCAGACTGCCATCTCGGAGGCCCTCTCCAAAAGCGGAATTCCGCAGGTTCCCACCGTCGCTGCTCCTTCCAAAACCTCCGACATCCCTGAGAGGTACTGGGCATACATTACAGCCAATAGTACCAAGGAGTGGGTGGACTTGTAGTTGAAGTACAGGGACCCAAAATTTCCCGGAGCCTGGATCACCACGTGCTTCCCATCAATGGCACCAACGCAATTTGGAAAGTTCCAGCGCTCCTGGAACCCAGCAGCGATAGCTCTCCAGTCCTTCGTCTGTGGTACCGGCATGGTCTCCTCGACCAGCACGGTCCAGATGGCACCCACAACCTCCTTGACGATGACAGCCACTGTTGTATGCCCGACCCGATAGCTGAATGCTATGGTCCTGTACGAGTCACCGGTTGCCAGGTACCTGAGAAAAAAGTAATATACACAGCCTGTCCTCCTACAAAAAACGACCATATAGGTCGATTGTTCAGCAGCTAAATACGACCCAGAGTCACGTTTTAAAGTGTAGCACCTCTAGTGGTCGTGTAAGAAACAACATGCTCCTGTCGATTGCAAACGCTCCGGAGGGTCGTTTATTCACAAATAACCCTCTCTGGAAAATCCTAAATTGTGGAATCGTTTGGCCATTAAAATGCTTTTTTATTAGATTTCTAGCGAGAAGTGTAAATTGTACTTTTATAATCTACGTCCAGTGGATGTGTAGGATCTACAGTTTGATAGATATACGAAGATGATTTGAGGTCTCGCCAGGAGAACGTGTATATGGGACAGCTTCCATGTAAAGTTAGCGTGGGTGAAAACAGTTTTTACGGTCTCGAAGTTTTCATAATAAAACCGGAAGTATTCCCCACACTGTCACATGATTACACAGTGATATCTCCATTACTCATCCACTAAAAAACATCAGTTTATCCTTGTTAATTACACAATATTGATTGGTTTAAATTGTGTACAATGCTTTTGTGTTTTTAACCTTCGATTCGGAGAAACAAATTGTTTTTTCGGAGTTTAGACACTACAGAGTTTCCGAAGACACTACACTACCCAGAATCCACAGCTATCGTTTGGGACTATAACATCCGCCTTGCTTTACAAACCCCGTGATTAGCCCTCAAGCTCTGTGATTGGATATTGGAGTGGTAGTGCGACAAGGTTACGCTGTCAAACAGCTCTTTGAAATGGAATGGAACCACGCCAGACTATTCAAAACTGGACTTGTACGGGTCCAGCCCGGTTTTCCCCCCCAGAATTACACTTGCTGGCTATTGTGTGTTTCGCAACATGTTCTATGGCACGTCTCTACTGGGAAATTTAGTTTTAAAAGACGTTTTCGTATTTCCCACAATTAGAAGTTGCCAGTATAAAACTGTATACATCCCTGAAGGTTTAGGGGATACGAAACACATTGGTGTTCTCACATTTAAAACATATAATTAATACATGGGTGAAAATTGCTTGTGTCCATAATGGGCAGCATTAATACCACATGACAGCTAAGGTCAGAAGAGCTTTATTTAACAGCTGGTCTTATGTCTGTGACCCCTCCTGTTGTTAATTGATAAGCCTGCAACATGCACTTGTCAAGGTTCAGATGCACATTTAGTAAATATGGCAGTAGCCATCGATCATCTTAAGTTAACATACTTTATTGATCCCAAGTTGGGAAATGTCTTTGTTACAGCAGCATGTACTACTTTGTTCTACTCCACTACAATTCAGAGGTTAACCTGGTATTTGTACTCTACTACATTTATTTTTGTTACTTTGCAGATTCTGATTAATGATGTGAAATATAAACAACCCTTAAATCAGACTTTAGTTACACCTGAGTAAAATTCAGCTGTTTTGCACATCCTCCTGTTAATATCTTTGGACGTCCTGCACTAAACTGTTTTATTGTAGAGATCACTACAGTATCTTCTTGATATTTTCCATTCCATATTTCTATCATTGACCCCTATTTTGTATGTAGGCTACTCTTAATATTTAAATGTTTTCATCAAAAATAACTTATTCAACAACTAAATTCAATAACGTGCTTTAACCACTAGGAGGTGCGGTTTAGACCAGTGGTCTAGTTAATAAAACATAATAATATCGTACATAATATGACTATTCACTTTATTGTGAAATTAAAACAGAACGTTAAAGGAAAATACAGTTTCAGTCTCTCAACTTGAAGCTTATGCATTGTACCATGAACTTGTATAGACCTGTAACAATCAACTGCATGAGGAGTTGGAAAGGTAGTTCATAAAATCAGTAATATCTTTAAAAACTACAAAAAAGTCCCTTTCTATCAGCTGTGCACCGTTATGGTGTAAATACAGACAGATCTACTTATTGGATCAAATATAAAAGTCAGCCGAATTAGTGTTGATACTGCAAGGAGACGTATTGTGTGAAAAGAAATGGAAGATATTGTTTAATTGTTGATATATTTATGGTCCACGTCACATATTCAGTTTTGGCGGCATCTCTTTCAGTTTGTCAAAAGGTCTTCTGATCAGGGCTCTATAAATACATATCTAGGGCAGGTATGTAATATTTAATGCAGCCGAACCGTGTATTGCAATGCCGTTATGTGATGACTTTCAAAGAGAAAAGCAAGAACATTCGGAATAAAGTATTATTATTATTATTTTGAATGTTTTTCAATTTCATATCACATACATACTATATCCCGACGTGCATTGTGGCGTGATTTTAGCCTATCAAAACCTCTGAAAAAAGAAATGTGTCTCTCAGAATCTAAAGAGAAAAACCTATGGGAAAAACACAAAAGCATTGTACACAATTTAAACCAATTTATGTCGTATAATTAACTAGGATAAACTGAAGAAGAGCCGGGCTTTTTTTTGCTTTGTATGTCGGGGGCGGGCGGGAGATTCTTGATTGGTTGTTGGTCGCCTTGGGCGCGAGAAATCGCCAAGCCTCAGACACGCCCAGCTTCAAGCTTTTTTTACGCCTGTAGTGTGTACGGGCCGCCAATGGCCGACTCCGCGTACTAAGGGCTTCTCTGCAACTCTGCAGAATCCTATTGGTGACGTCACGGACCCTACGTCCATTTATATATACAGTCTATGGTTGTTACCCTTGTTATGTAATCACATTACACTTTATCCGTTACTTCCAATGTCTGCTTCTGACCTACATCTATCAGGCAGATGAACACCATTAACCGTATTATAACATGGGAATAGGTGTTCCAGCACAGAACTGCAGTGTAGGTCACCTTCTCTTTGGCAGAGCCCAGAGACAGACACACGATCACTCAACCCAGTCTCACTGCATTTCGTGTTCACCAACACAATTTTTAATCAATTGATTCGTGTTCACCAACACGATTTGCCCCTTTTTTTCGTGTTGCACAGCACAATTTTAAAAGCAATGTATTTCTACTGCCTGCAGCACATATTTTTCTCTGGTCGGGTCGAGGAAGACCGGAAGCTGTGTGGTTCATAAAAACATGTTCTTACTCAATATCAAGCCACAGTTATTGCTTTTATTTGAAATCGTATAATTTTCGGACTTTTGTTGCCGACTGTGAGGAAAATACATGGGGCTCAGAGCCTCAGGATACTGAAATCTGTATTTTTTAAATCTTTTTTTCCTTCTAATTTGTTCTTCTTTTCAAAATAACACACTGTTATTTACTCACCAATAACACTCAATTATCCTTGCTTTTATTTATTGGTTTAATTCCATAATCTCGGGGTTTTTTGGCGTCCGTCAGGAACTGAATTTCAAAATAAAAAGAACCGGAAACAGACGTAGGCATTTCGGGCGATTACCCAAGATCCTCAGCTATGGTTTTAAGCTCGCTTATTAGATGTTTTAGCCGCAGTGCATGCTGGGATTTGGTGTTTATATGATATGAAATCCGGAAAACATTTTAAAAGAATAAAATAATACTTAATTCCGAGTGTTCTTGCTTTTCTCTTTGAAAGTCATCACATAACGGCATTGTAATACACGGTTCGGCTGCATTGTAGATTACAGATCTGCCGTAGTTCTTTATTTATAGAGCCCTGATGAGAAGACCTTTGGAAAAACGGAGAAAATGCCGCCGAAACTGAATACTTGATGTGGATCATAAATATATTCAACAATTAAACAATATCTTCAATTTCTCTTAACACAACACGTCTCCTTGCAGTATCAACACTAATTCGGCTGACTTTTACATTTGATCTAATTCACAGATATTATTATATTTACACCATAACGGTGCACAGCTGATAGAAAAGGACTGTAGTTTTTAAAGATGTTACTGATTTTCTTTGAATGTAAGAATGTAAATACTGAGTCTGAAATAGTATAGCAATATGCTGTAAAATTATGTGAAAGCATGAATAAAACGTGTCCTACACTAATAATACAAACACTGTAAAAATATCCACCGTGAATTCACAATAATTACCTGGCAACTTGTTGCATGACTTTCAGGGTAAGGTTCACAGCAATTTACTGTGAATGTCTTCACAGCAATGTATTGTAATTTCACATCCATGATATTACAATGCATTGTTGTAAAGGTACAACTGTATACTGTAACTTCACAGCTTCAATTACTGTGATATTACAGTATGTTACTGGGGAATTACATCATTTTGTTGTACATTAATTACAACAAGGGCCTGTACTTTTACATTTCTACTGTGAAAGTACTGCAGGAGTAGCCATTAATTTACTGTGAATTTACAATGTGTACTGTGAAAGTACTGCAGGAGTAGCCATTAATTTACTGTGAATTTACAATGTGTACTGTGAAAGTACTGCAGGAGTAGCCAGTAATTTACTGTGAATTTACAATGTGTACTGTGAAAGTACTGCAGGAGTAGCCAGTAATTTACTGTGAATTTACAATGTGTACTGTGAAAGTACTGCAGGAGTAGCCAGTAATTTACTGTGAATTTACAATGTGTACTGTGAAAGTACTGCAGGAGTAGCCAGTAATTTACAATGATACACGTGCATAACTGTAATCCCCAGCTCCAGTACTTCCTGGAAGCTCATACAATGGTTTTCAGTCCAAGTTTAACAGGAAACCAAAGTGTGAGCTTCCTCCTGGAAGTACTGGAGCTGCACTATAAAAATGCACGTAATCGTATTATACAATTAAAAACAACACACCAAATGCACAAATGAGGTAAAATCAATGGAAGCCCACTGGCATATTTATTGACAAAATAAACAACAGAGTAAACAAAAAGGAACATGAACTAGTTCACATCAACTATCCATAAAAAACAGATTAACCCTTAACGGATCCTTTAAACAAATAATCCGTCGCAGGTGAACTGACCGTAATGCTTCCCACTAAACTTGTCCCAGCACACCATGCAGTCTATGCAGACCATTCCAAGTCTAGCAGCTTCCGGTGAAGGGTGCTCACGTGAGGGTTAATGGAGCTTCGCTTCTTTGCCTTGGAGCCTTTCTCCGGGTTGATGCCCAAGAAGCACCTGTTAAAAAGCAAAGATAAGTTTCAGTTTTAAAAAGACTCATGTATTGCAGGCAGCATTTATCAAGTTGTTCACCTGTGTCTTTTCCCACACCGACTGTTACAAGTATAAACCTGTTGGATCATCCTCTCACAATAACATTATTTGTAGCCTAGCAGAGTGCCTCAGGTACATAAGGTTTACTTGCTTATCTGAATTTTGAAGCCATACTATAATGTGAATTAAACCATTATGTAAATGTTTTAACAAGATAGCCCAGCAACATCAAGTGATGGTGTGGTCCCAATTCGCATAGTTGGTTCCAGGCTTCATACTCAAAGCATTTAATCTACTTTATGGCCTCTGTAGAAAGGCATGGACTTAATAGCCAGATAGTGAAACACAACTTTGCATGATAAGTCTTACTGATGACATTGATCATGTATTACAATACCTTTGGATGAACTCCAGTGTGCATGATCCAACGGGATATTTGAGGTTGAAGACGTAGTAGCTGCTGAATAAAGCAGCTACCCCATGCAAAAAAAATGGATGTGGGCCCATTACCACTCGTCCCTCGATGGATAGCATCCACCCAGAAGGCTTCATTGTGTCACCTGAAATGAACAGATACCCCGTCATGCGTTATTGTGGATAGGTACATTCCTAGAATCAATCAAAAATAATACTTGAGCTAGAGATGTCAATACCAGATCCGAGTAACATTCGTGATTGGCCAAGGAACAAAAAGCAGGAAAATATACAGTGCAGAGCATGCAAGGACATGAAACAGAACCCTCCAGGTGGACAGCACTTTTCTACTCCACCATCAGTGAGGTAGGCTACTTAACAGTCACTGTAAAAGCATCAAAGGTCCCTGTGCAAATAGGAAAATCTGGCTGAACGACAAAGCAACTCCCTAGCCCTCCCCCCTCTGCCTTTATGGATAGACGGTTTAACCTCATTCCTCTATGGGCAGATGGTTACGAGCCCAGCTAGAACGAGAACATGTCAACTCGTCAGACCCCTGAATCATTGAAACAGGCTATAGATTTTAACTAAAGCGAATCGCTGAAACATATGACGTCAAAGTATCGTAAGTGTCGTTTCACAGACTGGACTTGAATGGAGTGCAGGAGAGATGGAAGGCCTTCAGTCAGATTCTCCCCTCGATGCAAAGGAACACTTAAGCTCTTTAGAGTAACCATTCAGTATCCTATACCTCATCGATGGTGGAGCAGAACAGGGATGTCCCAAGAGAAATTATATAACAAGAATAAAAGCAGCATTGAAGTCTAGCCATTCAGGTCAGAAAAGCAGGAAATCCTGTATAAACAGGAAAAATCCCATCCCTGAACATTACATTACCTTGAATGATCAAGCAGGGGGTGCTTGGGAGTGCTGCAGTATTCATTACATCAGCAGCAGTGGCACAGGTCTGTAACAAAGTAACACACAATAGCATAGATTTAACATTATGCAAGGATGAAGATCGTTCATTGGTCAGAGGTAAATCAGAACATAATAAATGGTCTAATAATAATAATAATTACTTGCATTTATATAGCGCTTTTCAAGACACCCAAAGCGCTTACAAATGGACGTCCGCAAACCAATGTGTAGCCCCCGCCTGGGTGATGCTAAGGCAACAGCTAATCCGCGCACTACAGCTCAACACAGATCAGCTCGGCCCATTTGGAGCAACTTGGGGGTTAAGTGTCTTGCTCAAGGACACTTCCGACATATGGACAGTCAGAGACAGGATTCAAACCACCAACCCTACGGTCGATGAACGACCAGCTCTACCAACTGAGCTTCAGTTGCCCCTAATGTAATCACTCGTTTAGCATTTTAAATATTTAAATAAATAAAAAAAAACTTACATCAACTTCGAGCATCAGTTTCTCCGTAGGCTCCTTAAAGTAGACCATAAGGAGCTGGAGGATGCAGGCAGCCTTCTCCGAAACCTCTGGATCATAGCTGGCCAGAAATTCCCTGATCCTCGGGTTGTCCAGTTTCTGGCAGAAATGCAGGATGGTCTGTCCTCTCTGACCCAGGGCCTCTTGGAGCTTCCGAAGTATGTTGACGTCCGTCAGGATGCCAAAGTGGGAGAAAAGCCCTCTCTGAGAGAAGAGAAAAGGCCATTCCTCTTTGACCTCCAACATCGCTGGTGCAGGCATTCTGTTGAGGTACCTCCGCAGGATGATGTAGGTCCTCACCATCAGAGGTTCTGCTCTCTCTGCCCCACCCATCCCTTCCTCTGTGTACAAACATACAAATACATGTTTGAGAGTACCCAAGTAACAACAATTAAATTCAATGTCCCCACCTCTGGGACATTTTGAGTGTCAAACCTTTAATTTCATGCTCTCATCATTACTCATTCTGAATATTAAGGTGGCCTTTTTGCTTAATGTGGGATGTTTATTCAGGTGTCAATTCACCAAAAATAAAGTAGATTGCATGCCTGAGTAGATGTTCCGCAGATCCTTTTTCGAATCCTCCAACGTTGCCTCGGTCTCCCCCTCTGGTAACTCTGCTGGGCACCACCTCACACACCTAGGGATAGGAATCATAGGTTAAATCAATACTATTGGAGCCGATCATTTGGACTGGTTTTGGAGTGGGAACATTTCAATTATCATGGACAGTTACACTGACGGCGATTATAGAAAATCTACACACATCATTTAAACATTCAATTCAAATAACCTAAGTTAGTCTAGCATGGCAGTGCCCCTTTAACCCCTGTGCCTTGCATGGTTGCTGATCGCCATTAGTGTGTGAGTGTGAATGGAGAGGACACTGGCACTGTATGTTCGCCGCTTCTCAGTGTGTGAATGAGAAGACCATTGTAAAGCACTGGGTGTCCTGAAAAGAGCTATGTAAATGCAATGAATTGTTATTACTCTAATCTTCAAAACCTTCAACGTACAATAATTGCAATATCTATATTTTGTCCACCACTACACATACCCGTATTGGTCGACAGGACCTCTCGTCAGTCTGGACTCTCCTGCCACTCCAGTGTTCCTTCTTCCCTCTCGGCTGCGTCGGCGTCGAGCCAGAGTGTTGTTCCTAGCTTTATATTCCACTCTAGTTTTAACTTGTTGGAGAAGAGAGGGTCATCCATCTCCAACAACTTCACCTCGCCTGCTAATGTCAGCAGAGCTTTTTGGGTGGCTCCTGACTATTAATCGGACGATGCTGTGGCACATGGCTCTGGTTGGGTTGCACTCGTGCTGCATCATTTGATCCACCAACGCGTTCACAAAGGCCCTTCTCTCATCTGGCATTGGTCTCTCTTCTTTTGCCACCGCTTGCTGAATGGCTGTTGGCATCTGGTTCCAGTTGACACGAAAGTCTACATGCCATGGCATGCCAGGCTGTGGAGACTGTGAGGAGCTTGAAGTGCTTGGGGGGCTGGACAACAGGTGATGTGGAGGCCGCAATGCTTGTGGAGAGGCCAGAGTGTTCCCGGAGCTTGAAGTGCTTGGGGTAGAGCTTGGGGGGCTGGACAACAGGTGATGTGGAGGCTGGAATGCTTGTGGAGAGGCCAGAGTGTTCGCGGAGCTTGAAGCAATTGGATGAGGAGAGAGCACCTCCATATTAATCGTTACAAATCCTAGAAGGGACAAAAACAATTCATAAATGAAGGCAGGGAAAGATGTAAGGCTAGGGGGCCAATTGTCTACCAGTTCTGACAATGTTCCAAGGGCCTAGTTCTAACCCCTAGTTTCCACCGGGTCCGTCTGCGCCGCGTCACGGCGGTTTTGGTCCGACTTCCTCCAGCGTCATAACCCACCGGGCGCGTTTCAGAAGCGGCGCGTTTTAGAAGCGGCGCATCTTGCATGCCAGCTCGCAGTTTTTGTTGATTTGGGCATATTACGCAGCCGTAACTCGGTGCAGACGGACCCGGTGGAAACTAGGGGTAAGTGTCATGTGAGTCAAAATATAAATGTACCTTGCTTAATACCATTCAGCAGCTTCCGACACTGGATTGGTTTAAGGTATCTGACCAGATCCTTCTCCTCCATTAAGGCCAGGTCTTCGACACTCTCCACTCCAAGCTCATCAATTAGGGTAGTCAGCAAGTCATCAGGGAGGCCCGGTAAATATGACCAAACTGCTCCCTTTATAGCTTCCATTACCTAGTTTCATGGGCATTAACAGTCAACTGTGCTCGCTATACTATCAACAATACAAAATTAAACTATCTTCAAGGTTACAACTAAAAACTGAGCTTTAGTTTGCCATGACTAAATAGCCTGCTCCAGTACTTACGCCTGTCCTCACGTCTGTCATGTCCTCTCTTTCCTCCCCGTCTCTCATGTCCTCTCTTTCCTCCCTGTTTAAACTGCTTCTGGAAAAGAATGGTGGAGAGCAATAAGCATCTGATCATACACGTTGTATGCTGGAAGAGGATAGTAGTCCAGTAGATCTTCGTGCTTAATGCACACATAATGCTCTTGAGCCACTCCTAAGTCACAGTACACACCTATGTCACTTAACTTGACAGAAGTGTGTTTCTCTGAGACAAAGTATACAGAGTTATGGGCAACAATGACCAGCATAATCTTCCCCATGTGAAGTCCTTCATCACTATTCCCAAGCAAGATGAACATCCCCTTTCTGTAGGCTGTGCCTTTGACAGTAACATTGTTACAAGCCACTGCAGACTGAGACTCGAATTTACAACTGGCTACAGATGCCCTGATCTTGTCGTTGTAATCATCCACATAAAAATCAGTTCCCTTCTCTACCTGTATAAGTGGAGGGAACAAGTTTCCCGCACTCAGGTAGGCCTGGAGAAGTTGGTGTCTCTCTGATAAAGTTTTGCACAGATTTTTGAAATTGTGCAATTTTCTGGCACACTGTTTGAAAAAAGTATGTTTGCTTTCAAACCGCAGAGTCCACAGGCGAATAAGTGGGCCAAAGAGGATGATTAGATCTGGATAATGGCCAAGATAGTGATGCTTTGGCCTCAGGGCGTCATTGGGGAATAGCCTTTTCCTGTTGCATATGTACTCCTCTGTGATGACTTTCAGATATGCTACCTGACCTTCTGTAATGACTGGTGTACAGATAAGCTCAACTATCTCTCTCAGCTGCAAAATGAGCTGCCACACCTCATTGTCACAGGGATCTTTAATCCTGCCACCCACGAAGAGAGGGAGTAATCTAAGGAAACACCAATTTTGAACTGCATGCCCACTTAGTTTGACACTGCCGGGAGAGAGGTCTGCTGGTTTATCCCTACCATCGTTCCCTTCATATCTGAACTGGTTATTGCACCGATTTAACTGCAGGTACGTACAATTATTCTCCTCAACTAAATGGCGAATATATAAAGGAAGGTCATAAGCCATGACTCCCTCAATTAAGTCATGGCCTAGACATGGTGGGAGGCCAGGCTGGCAAACATGGAAATGAGAAAGCTGGTTGAAAGGAGAGTCAAACTTGATACCGCATACAGAGTCTGTGGCACTAGTTTCCAGGTCTTGCAAATTACTTGTGTATGATTGGGCCGTTCTTGTGGTAGCACACAACACTGGATTCTTCACGAAATCATCTCTCTGCACCTCACAGTAGCGACAAAAATATTTAGACCGACTGAAGTTTTCTAAGAATCCCCCAATAGAATGGGATCCCAAGTTGTCTCCTGCAATGGCAACCAAAGAGCCCTTTAGTACAGTGCCATCAGATATGACTACACCTCTCTCCTCCAGGATTTTGAGGTCCTCAATTAGAGGTGCAAAAACCTTATTTACCCCAAAATACTTAAAGTCCTGCTCCCTACATAAGAGGACAAGTTGCATCTGCTCTATGGAAGATCTATTGTGAGGCAAGATGTCAGTCAGGGTTAGGTAAACAGCTAAAACCTTGTGCTTTTTTTTCCCTGAGCCCAGTGGGTTCACAACCTCAAAGGCATCTTGGTACAGTATCAAACCAAGTGAGGAAGGGTCAGCTTTCAACATTGGATTCCTTTGAAATCCTTCTCCATCCTTGACATCCTGATAGACAGCATCAGTAGATGGCTGCAAACGTGTCATGGTATACTGTTCTTGTAGAGACTCATTTTTGAACAGTGTCACCAATGTCTCATGTATAGGCACATACTGAGCAAAGCATTCTTTGTCATTTTCATCATTGCCCAAGAGCAAAGGCATGGGATGAACATAGTTGAAACACTCTTTAAAAGTAGCCTTCCTCTTTGCATCTGTACTGAGTCTTCCCCTGTTATAGAGTGTGAGTAGATCCTCTCTGTTCAGTTCATCGATGATGCTGCTTATAGTGGCCTGAGGGATTCCAAGTTTCTTCAATTTCTCACTCAGAATGTTAAGTGAATGAGACAGACCAAGTTCATGAGCACTTTGAAAGCCATCAATAATGGTTTGTATGGTGCTTGCCGGTAAGAGTAGCTTAGATTGCAATTTCAAATACAAAAGTGTAAGGTTATGTAAAAAAAGGGTTTCGTCCACAACTAATGGCACTTCTGGTTCATCATCATGTTCACCAGCAGCTTCTGAAGATGACTGAATGGGTTCTGGCAATGACTCTGTAGTAATAGACTTGTCTAGTACCAAGTCATCTAAAACTGAATCCTCTGCACGCCTATATTTCCTGTTAATATGTGAAGCAAAAGTCATCACGTTTGTGAACCTGCAATCACAACCTCTAAATGGGCATTTAGTTTCCATTCCTCCCCTTACGTGTGTCTTCAAATGCTTAATAAGAGAGGCTAAAGTGTCACACTTAAATGCACAAGCCTCAAGCACACATTTTAAGGATGTGTCAGGTGGTAGAGCTGATATGTCAGGCGGTATAGGCCGAGTAGCTTGCAGGTAGCACTTATGCAGCCTATATATATGCGATTTCAGTGCTGTGTGTTTTCTGTACCTCCGTGAGCAGTCCGGCACCCCACACTGATAGTGAAAATTGGGGGCATTACTGTGCAGCTTTGTGTGCTGAACAAAAGTTATGCACCTTCTCAGACACATGCTGACATCCAATATATTTACAGTGGAACATTGTTGTGCGTGGTAACTAGTTACCTACCCAAACATAATTCTATCTGCCTGACACTTAACAGGACGGTTAGCCTGGCTGCCTGACACTGAAGAGGATGGTTGGCCTCTCTGATGACCTAGAAAAAAGGAGACCAGAGAAAGGAGAAATTACAAAGGCAACCAACAAAAGGAATTGTTCAGTTTGCATGCAGATTATGAACATGAGCATGTTGTAAAGGTGTTCAAAGTCAGGTAGTCGAGCATCCCATTTAGACGAGACCGCAGTCACACAATCATATCGAAATGTTAACTACCTTAGCTGCAACAACACTCGAACAGTCACTGGCAATTTCCTCGAGGATGGCACACGCACACCAGGATCACGAGGATGTCAAATCTGGAATAGAGGCAGTAAAAAACCACCACAGGGAAGCAAGAGAGGTAAACTCACATAAATGTACTGTCAAACAGTAATGGATGAAGTGATTAATCTCAGGTGTGCTGCACAGGTAACAAATGTCTGAGCTTCAGTACTTCATGGAGGGAAGCACTGAAGCTGGGGACTGCAGTTATGCACAGTCTATAAACTACGGTCTGTGTTGCATACTAGGCCTACCTCCAACTAGGAAGCAATCCGTGGATTGGATTTAGGAAATACACCTCGTCGCGTCGGTCAACACCAGGCAGACAATCAGTAGGCCTAGAGGAAGATACAAGATACAATATCTGTTTATTCGCCATGTAGTTTTACAACATACTATAAATGTGTTGCTGGTAGGTACTGACATAAAGACAACATTGGACAGGGTGCAGGGACAAGACAGGACAAGTGCAAAACAGGACTGTGTACAAAATGCAGGTAAAAGTAGAAGCTAATTTAGGCTAGAATAGTATAGAAGTAAAATAAGATTTTTTTTAAAAAATGGTGTTTTCAGAGAAATAACATTACGCATTGCAATAACCTATAAACATTTCAAATTGCGAACCTGTACACATTGTGAAGAGGCAAGGGAGAGAGAGTTTGGTAATCCTTTATCATCCAGAGTAGTGTTGATGAAAGTATTGAGTGATTGAAACTTTGCTCGCTAGGCGAGGCTTAAACTCTAAGTAAGCCACAGGCTACAATGAGGCTAAAAAATAGTTCAACTTTTTATGTCTGAGCATGTTTTGAGAGCAGTGTTAAATCAGACTTTGGTTCATCAACCAGCTACGAAATGGACCAATCTGCACAATGACTACTTTTACTGTCGCTATTTCGATGATAATACTTAAAGCAAAATGTAATTTTACTTGTATAATACTTCAATTTGATATAAAAGACAGTCTCATCTGGTTTCAAATAAACAAAGTATTGGCTTTCAGAATATTAAACTTGTTTCGGAAAATTCAGATGATAAATACAACTTTGAAGCTTCGGCATAATTACAAGCAGAGAACGGACTAATGTAACGTCACAGCAGGCATAACAACAGCCGGTGTTTCTTGTGAGTGTTTTCCCCGGTACACAAACGCAAAAATACACATACACCCACACACTCGCGAGCTTCCCCCAGACCAGTAATACAAACGAAAACGTGTCTTTGGGTCAATGTGACTGATTTCGATCGAGCAAGTCACATTTGGTTTAGGCACGAAACATACAGTAGAAATACATTGCTTTCAAAATTGCTCTGTGTCGAATCAATAGATTATATTTCGTGACTATAACACAAAGTGCAGTGAGTGCTTCATCCTCTGAACACCACAGAATGGCGACTGTATATATGTGCGTACATATTAACATAGGTACGCTCCTCTGAAATTATTGTCCCCTGCAATTATTATTATCCCTCAATCGAGTTCGCTATTCAGCTTGCTAACGTTAGCTTAAACAAACGTAACATGCAACGTTCGCCTAATCTAAAATGCTCTACTCCGGCGTACCTTTCATGGCTCGTCAGCGCAGACTCTCGCATCGTTATTTTTGCAAACTTTGCAGGAGGCTACTCGTGGGCTTGACCCTCGTCTTAGCCATGGCTTGTATTTGTCTTCTGCTAGCCAACGCTCGTTGAAACTGCAATCTCCTGGCACACAGTCATCTATCTCTCATCAGAATGCCCAGGTCACACGTGACGTAAAACAAACATTTGCAGGTCGCGCGCATAGCGCGGGAAGGCCGCAGCGGAGCTGTTTTATGTAGAAGCGAAGCAATTATTTTCTTTTAATCTAAAAAGCAAACTATTCAGTCAGACAGCAATTTATTGTAAAAGTAAAGCATTACATTTTCAAGCACTTTATCTCAATTTCAAGCACCATTCCCAAATGTCAAGCACTTTCCCAACCTTGAAAACACCACGTCAAATTTCAAGCATTTTCAAGGATTTCAAGCACCCGTACGAACCCCTGAGTAGTACAGATAAAACCGTAACGATCCGAATAATCGTTTCATTAATCGATAGTTTAATCGATTATCAAATTAGTCGTTTATTGCAGCCCTAGTGATGACACGTGGTGACACCAATGTGCAATAGGGTCTGTGACGAATTCATTAAGATCATTGTAAGAGCAACTAATGTTACCAACTTTGACACCGATTTAGATTAGGTCTAATTTGATTAGACAATGTCAGCACAAGAAACATTCATTAGCTAGCTAACATCAGCTAACCTACTAGTAAGTTAGTTAGACCATGGCGTCAGAATACAAACTTAGCAGCAATGCTAAGCTAACTAGCTTATACCAATGGCAATTATGCCAGTCTTACCTGTTAAAGTATTCATTGTTCGCTCTTTCATTCGAATACAGCATAAGCCTTCTGCCAACAAATGGAACAGTCAGCAACAGTTGGCTGGCTAGCACCGGAGCCATCTACCATAGCCATATACGGCGCTGGCTAGCACTAGCTAGGCTAACGTTAAGGCCACCTGCTTGAAGGTGGACATGGCTGCTATCAAGCTAACGCTAGCTATCTATTCGCTACCATGTACAAACCAACACGACACTACTCCACTGGCGTTCGCAATCGAAAGCACATAATATCCACCACTAATCCACATTATGGGCAGTACTTACTTGCTGTTTACCGATGGTAACCTCTTTGGAGAAACTCACAGATGTTCACCTTGACTGTTGCCTCCGTGCGAATTTTCGAAAAGATCGAGGCATCTCTGTTAGGAGGCTTTGGGTTCCTCTAAGCGCGATATGATTGGCCGTTCGAGCGATGACGTTCCGTTTCGTCCCTTCAAACGTGACACCTACGGTTAACAGGCAAACCAGTGGACAAATTACGTTTTTTCTCAGTAAAATAAATATAAATATCAGCAATTAAACAACATATTCCATTTATTTTCACACAATACGTCTCCTTTCAGTATCAACACTAATTCGGCTGACTTATATATTTGATCCAATTGGTAAATAGGTACACCTAGTGGTTAAAGCACGTTATTGAAATGTTTTGTTGAATAATCTTTAATCTTTAATAACCTGACTTTGGAAAGGGCTGGAAAGATAATTTTTTCACCAGGGGCGTCTAAATAGGGCCCAGATAAGGTATCTGGAATATGGGAACTGTAACCCACCCAGACATTTTTTTTCGATCTAATGTCAAACTCTCACAAAATCCTGTCTCGAGCTAAGGATTGGACACCCTTTGGTGAGGGAGGGAGAGAAAATTGAAAAAAAATGAAAAAAGGTGTTTGGTGCTCCGAGACTTTGAGAGTGTGTTGCTTAACTTGTGTGGAACCCGCTTGCAAAATTTGGGGCCGCTGTGACCTTCAACCAAGTCTCAAACTAAGGTTAAAGGTCATGTTTTCATGGCTCTCAGTACTCTAGACGGCACACAGGAAGGTCCGACAGCTTTGAGCTTGGTGTCGTTGGAATCGCCTCGAAGAGTACATGCAGATTCATCCCTCTGCGGCTCAGAATGTCAAACGTTATGGCTTAAAACGGGACAAAGCCTTCCATTAAGCCGCTTTCACTCTCGCTCTTGTGGTGACAGAGCACGCCAATTTCCCCGCATGCTAGGCAGACAAGAGTATTCTAGTTAGCTTCGGTTTGATGTGGAGATGTGATTTGATGTGTCGTTTGTCCCCCAACTCCTCTCCAAAGTTGAGATATGTAATAAAATACTCAGGGGAGTTTCCTGAGCCGAAAGCCAAGCACTCGGCCCTGGGTAAATTAAGACGCTGATTTGGGGCACTTTTTGCACTTTCCCTGGTGCTAGAAACTCAAGTCAGGAATCCCTGGAATCGTTGTAAAAATACATTTCTAGCTAAACGTAATTGAGAATGCTGTTTACGTAATTCTTAGGAGACAGGGTTGCCAGGACACACGCCGGTTAGAATAGTCTATTCTGCACATGTGCATTGGTGCACAATTCAAATGTTACAGTAATGAGTTGTGCTCTTTATATACAGTCTATCATGGTTGTGCTAAGATGATTTTGAGTAATAGTTAAATAATAATAGTTAAATAATGTGAAATCCAATTCTACTGTTTTATAGATATTTTGTTGTGATATTACAGGGGCTTTTGATTACAATATTTCTCTGTAATATGCTACTCTTAAATGCTGTGAAATCCTTGCAATTTTTACAATGTTGTTGTGATATTACAACATTTGATGTGATATTACAGGGGGCCTTGATTACAATATGTCACTGTAAAATAATACTGTTAAATGTTGTGAAATGCTGGTAATTGTTTACATTGAAGTTATTATGGCTGTGTACCTCTGCGAGATGGAGTTTGTGACTTTATGAGCTGTTCATGAGCACTCATGAAACATTCATGAACAACTCATTATATGTTCACTTGTCATGTTCATGAACCAAAATTCTTGAAATGCTCATGAACCATTTTAAAGAGCAGTTCATGACATTTTTATGAACATTGTTCATTCATATAAAGTTCCTGTTTTGCTCATGACAGACTTTTATGAGCAATTTATGAACTTTTCATGATCCAGCCAATCACAACATTATAATTAAAACCCCAAAAAGTTTGCATGAGTATTTCATGAACTTTGGAATATTCATGAGCATTTTATGAACTTTTGATGATCAGTGTGATGTTTTTAAAGACCTCTTGAATATTCATCTACTATTTGAACATTTCTTTCTTTTTTAAAACTTTTAATCTTAAAACAAAACAATAGTGAATATGAAACTGAACATTATCTGTATTTATTTTGGTGACATTCATATCATTTTATGGTTTATCTGTACTGTTTGAGAAGCAGTAGGCCTACGAGTAAGTAGCGCCAAGGTGGAACCTTTGGCAGGTGAGCGGTGACATCTGGGTTATCATGGGGACACTACCGCCCCCTCCTCAGAAGCAATCCAGACGATCAACTGGATCCTGTGTATAATTATTGCTGCTGCACTTTTCTGTTTTCTACAGGTCAGTACATAATGAAAATGATCGATGTTAACTTGTGTGAATTAGATATGATGTTGGAAATGTTTAGGAGAGTGTGTCAGAAGGTTTTAAGCATGTTTGACAGAGTAACGGTATTTTAAAAATACTAAACTGTCGGCAACAATAGATGCCATTTTCGCGGGCTTCAGCCGCACCTGGGTAAATGTGACCTGAGCGAAGGCTCGCAGGCAGGTTAGTTGCTGCGCACGGGTAATATGTTTTGTTTACCTGATTTCAGTCTTGCAGGCACATTGACTTGTTTTTTGTTTATAAACATTGACAGTGTATTTTTGTGATCTCCATAATATGTTATATTTGGTAAAGATAGATATATTGATAGAAAGTATTTTTTGATAGCGTTATGTGTTTATAGATAACAACCTGTCCTTCACTGCAAACATAGCTGCTGCTGCAGATACACGCTTTCCAAAATCAGGAGGATGCGTCCCCAGCTGACCCAGAAAGCGATGCAGGTTCTGGTCCAGGCTCTCATAATCTCACGCCTAAACTACTGCAACTCCCTCCTGGCTGGTCTACCTGCATGTGCCATCCGACCTCTGCAGCTCATCCAGAATGCAGCTGCTCGTCTGGTCTTCAACCTTCCTAAATGTTCCCACACCACGCCGCTCCTCCGCTCCCTCCACTGGCATCCGGTAACTGCTAGAAACCACTTCAAGACAATGGTACTTGCGCACCATGCTGCGAATGGATCTGGCCCTTCCTACATCCAGGACATGGTTAAACCATACACCCCAGCACGTGCACTTCGCTCTGCATCAACCAAACGGCTCGCTGCACCCTCGCTGCGAAGGGGACCCAAGTTCCCATCAGCAAAAACACGTGGGTTTGCTATCCTGGCTCCAAAATGGTGGAATGAGCTCCCCATTGACATCAGGACGGCAGAAAGCTTACACACTTTCCGGCGCAGACTGAAAACTCATCTCTTTCGACTCCACTTCGAGCGATAGAACTATTAACAAAGCACTTATGGATTGGCTTACCTAAAGCCAGTTGAGTAGCACTTAAAATGTTTTTGCTCTATGAAACCTGATGTACTTATATGATTCTGTTTTCTTCAAGTTTGTATTTTGTTGATCGAACACACTTATTGTAAGTCGCTTTGGATAAAAGCGTCAACCAAATGCAATGTAATGTAACAATTGATATTGACTATGTTGAATTTCTCCTTGAGATACAGTAATTGACTGTGACAGACAGATAACTCAAATGGAGAAATGTGATGTTTGTAAAGTTCAGCTATTTGAATGTAACTGTGTACTTTGAATTTTGAATAAGAAGCATTCCAGACGATCAACCGGATCCTGTGTATAATTATTGCTGTTGCACTTTTCTGTTTTCTACAGAAATAATTTATTGTTGCTGTGGTACCCAAGCTTTTGGGACCCGTAACAACATTTGTTGTGCAGCTGAGTGTCAATAACTGCTTCAAATAGTGATAGGATTAATTGTAGTGCTCCACCTGTATACATGTATGTTTGTTTGTTTGTTCATTTGAGTAAAGTTCCATTGTGATTGACATAATTGTTGTTTTCTATGGTTGCCTATTGACCCACAGTCAATGGTTCATGAACAGTTCATAGCCAGCCATTGAATTATATTCAGTGACTGGGTATGAACTGTTCATGAAGTTGTTATGAACAGTTCTTGATATGTTCATGAACAATTCTTGAAATGTTCTTGGTTGAAAACTGAATATCCCTACACTCACTGAAAACTCCATTCATGAATTGTTCATGAACCTGCCTAAAACCATATTCCATGAATTGTTCATGAACCATTCCAGCACAGGAGTTTCATGAGTAGTTCATGAACTGCCCTAGTGCCATTTAATGTTCATGACACTTTCATGAACAGTTCATCAACTTTGTTATGAGCTGTTTATGAGCTGTTCATGAATATGGTTCACTGATATTTCATGAACTTTTCATGACAGTTCACCATCATCTCACTGGGGTGTACCTTGTGTGCACGGCCTAGTGGTTAAAGCACGTTATTGAATTATTGTTTTTACGTGTTCACATAAAAACAATAATGTACTCTTAATATTTTTTTCATCAAATATTATTTGAATACAAATATGAAGAGTACATACTTTCATAGGGGGAAAGTAGAAGGTCTGTGATAGAAATATAGAATATAAAAAATCAAGAAGATACTATAAGTGATCTCTACAATAAAACAGTTTAGTGCAGGATGTACAAAGATATTAATAGGAGGAGGTGCAAAACAGAAAAACAAATCAACCTTTATTTAAACATTAAATAACAGATTAAGGTCTTCTTTTAAATAAGAAAAAAACGTTGGGGGTATCTATTTACAGATAAATATTAAGCCTGACAAAGTACTTAACGTCTAATATATTGCTTTCCTGCAATGTCAACTATGTTGAAGCACTTATTTTAACTGATATTATACATATGAATTATACTATAGATAGAATAAGAAATATGCAGAATATGAATATCTTTAATGGTGGAGGTACACACATTGATAGATGTCTTGTAATGCACTGTTGAGGAACCTGTGACCCAAGTGTTTCATTCATTGCATAAATACACCGTAGTTGTGTATATGATATGTCAATAAACCTTTGAACCTTTAAATCTTGAAAGGGATGTGCAAAATAGCCATAATATACAGTATAATTAACTATTAGTAGAGAATAACGAGTAATGAATATTCTTTATTACACGTTTCCATTCATGTCAATTGCAGATACATGTTTAGTCTTCTCAAGCACCAACAATGTAATATCTCTCCTGATTGTTGGCACTTGACAATCACTTTACCTGAATTGTACTCACGTGTAACTAAAGTCTGATTTAAGGGTTGTTTATATTTCACATAATTAATCAGAATCTGCAAAGTAACTCAAATAAATGCAGTGGAGTAAAAATACCAGGTTAACCTCTAAATTGTCGTGGAGTAGAATTACAAAGTAACAATGAGCTGTCATGTGGGTATATATTAATGCTGCGCATTATGGACACAAGCGATTTTCACCCATTTATTAATTATATGTTTTACATTTGATAACACCAATGTGTTTAATACTGGCAACTTCTAATTGTGGGAAAAACGAAAACGTTCAGTAGAGACGTCCCATAGAACATTTTGCGAAACACAATAGCCAGCATGTGTAGTTCTGGGGGGGGCGTTCGATTCCAGTTTTGGATAGACTGGCGTAGTTTCATTCCATTTCACACAGCTGTTTGACGCTCTGCGTAACCTTACGGGGACTGTAGTCCTAAACGATAGCTGGGGATTATGGGTAGTGTAGTGTCTTCGGCCATCCTAAACTCAGAAATGTTGACAATCGCAATGATGCTCGAAATGTCCCTCGCCTACGTCTGTTTCCGGTTATTTTTATTTTGAAATTCTGTTCCTGACGGACGCCAAAAAAGCCAGAGATTATGGAATTAAACCAATAAATAAAAGCAAGGATAATTGTGTGTTATTGGTGAGTAAATAACAGTGTGTTATTTTGAAAAGGATAACGAATTAGAAGGAAAAAAAGATTTAAAAAAATCAGATTTCCGTATTCTGAGGCTCTGAGCCCCATTTATTGTCCTCACAGACGGCAACAAAAGTCAGAAATTATACGATTTAAAATAAAAGCAATACATTTGGCTTGATATTGAGTAAGAACATGTTTTTATGAACCACACAGCTTCTGGTCTCACACGACCCAACCGGAGAAAAAGATGTGCTGCAGGCAGTAGAAATACATTGCTTATAAAATCTGTGCAACACGAAAAAAAGGGGTAAATCGTGTTGGTGAACACGAAATGCCGTGAGACTGGGTTGGATCACTCTATGTCTCCACATCCACCATATGCCCTCAGATTTTCCCAACTGACTTTCTTGTTCACCTTCTCGCCTTTTTCCTCTCATCAGTCCAGCAGTGTAGAAATAGCCCATCGGCACTGATTCCCAGCCAGATTTTCTTCCTTCCTGTCTGCCAAGTGCGCCGGAAGTGGGGGGGCCAGGGGGCCATTGCCCCCCCCCCACATTTTCGCTACGGCAAATGCCGCGGAACACTGTACAAATCCCGTGTCAATAAATCCCCTCTATACTATAAAGTCGCATCTAAAACGCGATCTGATCTAGCTGTGTATATTTTGCTATTTTTGATTGTTATATTCAATCTCAGTAGCGACGGGCATTTTTTAAGCTTGTAAAGGGAAGACCACAGCTCGCCTCTCACTGACCACTCTGCTGTTCCTCAGCGCCGCTCCCCCTCCCTCCGGCTGAAATTATGAATGTAAGGCATGTAATCATAGATAACACGGCAGGGTCCGTTACAGTTTGTTTTTATCTGATTTCAAATAAACAAAGTCTTTGCTTTCAGAATATTAAACTTGTTTCGGCAAATTCAGATGATAAATACAACTCTGAATCTTGTAACGGCATAATTACAAGCGGAGAACGGAGTAACTTTACGTCACTGCAGGCATAACAACAGCCGGTGTTTCTCGTGAGTGTTTACCCCGGGAAACAAACACAATACACACAAACACACATGGCGCGGAACACTGTACAAATCCCGTTTCAATAATTCCCCTCTACTCTAAAGTCGCATTTAAAACGCGATCTGATCTAGCTGTGTATATTTTGTTATTTTTGATTGTTATATTCAATCTCAGTAGCTACACGCATTTTTTAAGCTTGTAAAGGGAAGACCACAGCTCGCCTCTCACTGGCCACTCTGCTTTTCCTCAGCGCCGCTCCCCCTCTCTCCGGCTGAAATTCTGAATGTAAGGTGTGTATAGTAATCATAGATAACACGGCAGGATCCGTTACAGTTTGTTTTCATCTGATTTAAAATAAACAAAGTCTTGGCTTTCAGAATATTAAACCTTGTTTTGGCAAATTCAGATGATAAATACAATTTTGAAGCTTGTAACGGCATAATTAGTGGAGAACGGAGTAACTTAATGTCACAACAGGCATAACAACAGCCGGTGTTTCTCGTGAGTGATTCCCCAGGGAAACTGGGGTTACCTACTGTAACCCAGCTTCTATGAGTAATGGCGCAGCCCTCTAAGGCTATCGCTATTGGGTTATCCCTATGCGCCCCCGCGCAGCACTGAAACACTTGTAGTCCACGCCTACCCGCTAGGTGGGCCCCACCCTCGGGCCTTCTTCCGGTATAAATAGGAAGGTGGCCCGGCAATCTGCTCCCATACAATATAACTTTTCTTCAGCTATTCGTAGAGCCAGTGGGGCCCAGCGCTTAGAGGGCTGCGCCATTACTCATAGAAGCTGGGTTACAGTAGGTAACCCCAGTCCTATTTCGTATATGGCTTCGCCCTCTAAGGCTATCGCTATTGGGTTAAGGGCGAAGCATGATGTAGTCTGCGCCCCACTGGGTCCGTCCAGCACTAGAAGCACAGACACACCTGTTCAATAACACCCAGACTTGACAGATGCGATACGAGATGTACCGTCCGGAAAGCGACTTCCTCCCTGAAGCGAGCCAGCAAATAGCAGGTCGTCCAGAGGAAACCACACTCTCATCCCTCCTCTGTGTAGTGGCTCCAGCCTTCTCTACAGACAAATGGGAGGAGCCAGGAAATATCCGACGGCAGACGATTGTCTGGTCTGATATTCCCTGAAATGAGAAAACGTAGGAATTTCCTGTGTTTCGGGATGAGGGGTACGTGGAAGTATGCATCCTTCAGGTGGAAGTATGCATCCTTCAGGTGGAAGTGAACCAGTCGTCCTGGTGAACACATTCCAGGACCTGTTTGATCGTCAGCATGTGGAATACTGACGGATCGAGGATGTCTCATTGCCCCAGTCAGCTCCCGCATGATGCCTCCCAATGCCGGTAGCGCCGTGGCCACGGAGAAGGGGACCACGTGCTTGACCGCCACCTCTGACTCTCGCTCCGACCCCGTCTCCCCCGTCCGGGGAAGAGGGGGAAGGGGAGAGCCGCATGGCGAGCCCTGGATGGAGGGGGGGAAGGAGTCGTCCGACTCCTGGATGGGCACCTGCCCACCCCAGACGTCTTCCTCACCCGCAGCAGCTAGGGCGTCCGCCCTTTGCTTCCTGTTGGATGAAGGAAGATGCACACAATGAGGACATGCGACCTGCTGGCTGAGAGCCGCGTCCGTGTGCTCTGGCCCCAGACAGGCTGCGCATATCGGATGCAAATCATAGCTCATAATGTAGCCTGTATTGCACGAAGGGCACATACGGACACACTCTGTATTGCTCATGCTGTTGCTTTCTCGTGCTTCAGTAAACTGCTGGTTGCTGAAGAAAAGAAGGAGCAGATTGCCGGGCCACCTTCCTATTTATACCGGAAGAAGGCCCGAGGGTGGGGCCCACCTAGCGGGTGGGCGTGGACTACAAGTGTTTCAGTGCTGCGCGGGGGCGCAGAGGGATAACCCAATAGCGATAGCCTTAGAGGGCGAAGCCATATACGAAATAGAACAAACACAATACACACAAACGCAAAAATACATAAACACACACACGTACACACACACACTCGCGAGCTTCCCCACGACCAGTAATCCAAATGAAAATATCTTCCCTCTGTAGTATTTTGATCATTTGCTCCGCTAATAATCAATCAGATCGATGGATTCCAGAGAAGAGAAAACTTTGAAGGCCTTTTTCTCAAAATGATGACTCTGTAACAGTCATTATATAATGTAACATATTTCGCTTAATTTGGAGTACAAAAACAATCCTGATATCATCAGAAAGCTTGGAATCAAAATGTGTCTTCGGGTCAATGTGACTGATTTTGATGGAGCAGGTGACTTTGCATTAGGTAAAATAAAGCAGGCAGACATAACAGGAAGAATATGTACATTTTAACCCAATCAAATAGGACATTGTCACACCATTCAAATGTATCCATGTCAATTACAACCAATAAAAAAGCTTAGATTTGTTTATTTGTTACGTTGTTTACTTTATTTGTTACGTTGTTCTTTCAGCCGTTAACCAGATAGAAAGAATATATACACTTGCAAACATGTCAGAAGAACCAGCGCAGAAGAAAACTAAATACAGTCAATCTAAACTTAAATGTAACAACTGGAAGGTCACATCCCTGACATCCACATCTCCGGAGCCTGGACCTTCATCAATTATAGAACCAGCGCAGCTATGAACCCAAAAGCAGCAGCTCTGCGGCTGCAGAGACTGTCAAAACCGCCGTCGCCGTCGTTGAACCGAAACAGGCTGGTTCCGACTGCATGGAGGTTTCGGGACATTGAGGCGGGTAAAGCTGTACAGCTAACTGTCGAAATCGAAAAATCAACGCAGAATGGTACAAACACAGAGAGGTTAATTCTTTGCAAAATCACTAAACGATACTGATAAACTGCGATGTTAACAATCTCATGATAACCTCATATTGTTTTTAACTTAGGATCATACCTGTGTTTAGTCTAGAAAAAGGTAAATGTGTGCATTTTATTATAAAGTTGTGTATATTTACAGACCGGAGAGAGGGGAGGCCGTCCCAAAGCTTGCGGCTGTATTTACTCCCTCCATCTGACAGGAGGGAGCCTCATGTGTCACTCCACGGAGTTCACTCTGTCACGGAGGGGGAGTAGGGGTGGTTTGGGATTGGGCCATACACACGCACTTTTTTGCCCCCCCCCACTTCTAAAATGAATCCGGCGCGCCTGCTATCTGCCTCTACCATTTGCCTGCTCTCATTCTTGGTCTCCTGTGGCCTTTTACGGTCATCTTCATAAGATGATACAAACATACAGAAACAAATAACAATTAATCATTCATTTTTGTACATAACATTTGATCTCTTTACAGAAAGTTCCTCTTCTAATCAATCAAGGTGTACATATACTGTATAGGGACAATCATATTTGACATGAAGTATATAACCAGGACATCAGCTTTTAATAGTCTCTGTTTCTTCTTTAGCATTGTTAACATAGATAATGGAGACATTTATAAAAAATGATTAAGCTAGCATCGTTCTTTGTTTTAACCCCTATTATACTTAACATAACGTATGAAACTTAAAGTCTCAAAACATGTATAAGGCAAATGAAAGTCACTAGTCATTACAAGCAGTTCCTGTTGTCACTGTGACCACATGCATCAATCGATGACAGGTAGCCTTTAAGCTAACTTTTTTTCCAATGTTGATACATTTACATTGCTTTTTCAAATAAAATGAAATCTATTTGAACCCCTACTATCTCAATAAGCTTGTTTTGTTTTGCTTCCGTTCGTTCTCCTTAAAGCCTCGCCAGTCCTGGAAGCTGAAGCCAAATGTCATGTGACACTTTAATAATCACAGAAAAAGAGCAGTGTAGGTGTGCCAAAGGGATTAATGTTACAGCATTATGTCAATGCATGCAGCTGAGAAGAGTTGCGTGTTAAGAAAGCAGTGAGTGGGAGGCTAACTGTACGTGTGATGGGGCTTACAGGGCTTAGAATTGGCTAAACCAGAGGAGGAAACAAACATTCGCTTCAGATTATGCTGGCGTATGTACAGTACTGAAGAGGCAATGCATATAACATGTACTCTTTAAAGCTGAACTCTTGGAGACGCCCACCTATGCAGATAAGAGCACAGGGAACTGGTAATATTTAATATGATCATAATCGTCATGGTCCCAGTTATGCAATGCATATTTATTATATTTATTAATCCCCACAAATAACCATCCAGTGCTACAAAGTCCAACAAACAACCATTTGGTACAATGGTCCTATGTTTATAACAAGCTTGTAAGCTAACGTTTTTGATTTTCTAAATGTTGCATTCAGGTCCACAAGGTTGCAAGTTGGTTACCCAGCCAAGCAAGATTCATGTTTTGATATGTTTTCTAGTATCCATTTCTTTCTGAAGGTATGAGTTAATTTAACCAAGCTTACTAAACTGCACAGATGATGAGTACAATTGTCTCATGCCATTGTTGGAAGGGAAAACAAATAATTATTTAAGGCTGAATGCTTGAATGAACTGCATTTGTTTCTCTATATCCACTTCCTCACAGGTGGTCAGAGCAACCTAGTTTTCAGAGTTCATCTCCCTCTAAATGAATTAAGGCATGCCTTTTTCTCTAATGTAATTTAAATGAATACTCCAGGTTCATTTTTGTTGGAGTAAGCAGCAGATGTTATTTTATAGCAGTCTATAAACGACTGGAAGATAGAGGGAGATGAGTCCACGAGAGATTGCAGATACAGATTTGTGTGTGTGTGTGTGTGTGTGTGTGTGTGTGTGTGTGTGTGTGTGTGTGTGTGTGTGTGTGTGTGTGTGTGTGTGTGTGTGTGTGTGTGTGTGTGTGTGTGTGTGTGTGTGTGTGTGTGTGTGTGTGTGTGTGTCTTCGTATATTGAGTTATTTTCAATAGTACCTGTGACATGTTTTCATGCTTTAATGTTCAAAAACCTCTTTATTCTTCTCATACTGCCTGTGCTGCAGCACCCCTTTTCACCCTCTGTCTGAAACCAGAGGCCATTCTGCTCTGATTGGTTAGCTGGCTGGCTCTGTTGTGATTGTTCAACCACTTAAAGACATCCTGCCCCTTAGCCTAACATATACAATGTGATAGAGCGCTTGCCAACATAAACTAGAATGTGACATGGTGATGTCACTAGATTACAGAAGTAAACAAAGGAATCCAGGGGAGGCTTTATTGTCTTCTGATTTAGCTGTAATCTCTGGCTCTCTCAAAATGATCTACCCCATTTGATATTCGCTTCCTTATCTAACATCTCAAGGCTCAATTGGCATCAGTCTGTCAAACAGTAGGCTTTTTAGTAACAGTGCTCTTTAAAGGCTATTAGAACATAAATATATATATATATATATAGTATATATATTTATAAGCAATGCTATAACGTCACTGCTTTAACATTTGTCTATCAAACAGAACTCAAACCTTACTTCAGCTCTTTATGAACCGCAGATACTGTTTTAGTGTGTGAATGTGTTTGTGATGACGACAACATGTGAAAGGCTTAATGGACACTGTTAACCTTCCACAATGTTCTCTGCCCTCAAGGCCTACCTGCACAGATAATAAGCAAGCGCGTGCGCACACACACACACACACACACACACAGGTCGCGGTTTGATTCCAGACAACCTTCTACTGTCCACCCATGGGTTATTGTCTCCAAAACGGCTCCTGCAGTCCACACAGGTTGCCGTCTGCTCAGCCATTTGGAGCTCTGCTTGTGTCCGTACCAAATTCTCTAAAGTGTCTGGTGTAGGGCACTGTCACTATACACACCCAGAAATACACACATACTTAACTACAGGGACACATGCTCAAACCACATGTGCTTGTTTCTACAAAGGCACACATACCGTTTGCTATCTTGTGCTAATTTGAGGTCTACATCATTCTGGGCACAGAAGCGTTTAAGAGTTTATCTGTGAAAAAGCCCGACATGAAGCAAATGCTTGTGTGCCTCCCCTGTGTGAACAGGCATCACAGAGCAATAGCTTTTTCCAATATAACGGTGGTCTCCAGGAACACACTTTTACAGAAAATTGCATCTTCTAACTTTCCAATGTATAAGTCTACATTGTTTGTATTGCCATACGTTAAGTCAGTGGTTCCCAACCTTTTTCAGTCAGGCCCCCCCTTGGGTAATTGGAAATATTTTCGAGCTCCCCCCAACGCGGTTTCCACCGATATTGGTAGAATTAATTGTATAGTTGTACAAACATTACATTTTCTCTGCTAATAATAACAACAAAAAAAGATCCAACTATAATTTTTTATTTTAATATGGATTGAACAACAAAACAAAAGTGCTTGTGCAAATGTGAAATAATGAGGCCTAATTGAAACAATTACAAATACTGCTTATCAATCCGGTACTTTAACATTATTTTTATAGGTTATTTAAACAAATTGGAAGCAGAATTAACATTGATTTATTGTATGTATAGTTTGGATTATGGGCTGCTAGCACACATGACATACATGCAGTGGTGGTAGTAACTAAGTAGATATACTCAAGTACTGTACTTATTTTGAGCTACTTAAGTATTTCCACTTTTACTTCTTTGTAATTCTGCTCCTCTACAGACCAGAGGTAAATGGTGTACTTTTACTCCACTACATGTATTTAATACCTTTAGTTACTTTACAGATCTGGATGAATGATGTGAAATATAATCAAGTGTTAAATCAGACTTTAGTTACACCTGGAGTAAATTCACAAGCTCCCCTGCAGTATACTACTTTTACTTGATCTGAGTACTTCTCCCACCTTACACGTAATAATTGGGGCAACAGAACTCCAAGTTAAGGAAGTTGAAAACGGTGCATTTCTCGGTATGAATATGATGCCTTTTGGCCAGCTGATGGACTGATTGCTCGTGTTTCTGCGAAAATACTTATGGCAAATGAGCTTTGACCACATCGAGCCTTGTAAATTGACACTTTTGAACACTCTGTTCTCCACCGGCAGAACTCTGTGTGCACAGTGCTGCAGCGCATCTGTGAGCCAGTCCACCTGGCATGGTGACAGTTTAGCTAAGATTCTGTCACGTGTGTTTGTGTGTGTTTATGTCCGTTCCAGAGAGGAAGAGTGACAGGAAGTTACAACAATGACCAGACACCACTTATCAATTTGCACAACACATATGGCCACACTAGAGGTATGTAGAGTTTTTTCCACATCTCTTTTTAGATTCTGCCAATACTCATGTCCAAGAAAATCTCTTTGGTGTGTGTATGTGTTAGGAAGGTGAATCAATGTGTGCCCTCTCGGTACAGTATCTAGTACCTGCTTGTTTTTTGTAATTGCCTGTAGTTTAGTTTTCTCTGCAGTACAGGGTCTGAGGGCACAGCAAATTGTCAATTCATTAGCAAGATACAGTTAAAAAAAATACTTCACTTATTGACTTACTTACTTACAATATCTACCTTTGTGTAAAAGTGGTTTCACAAGACAATTACAACCATAATCTGTTTTTGTCCCGGCACATTTTTGTAGGTGGACTTGAAGTTAGGAATCGAAAGGGATCCTTCAAAAAAAAGCAATGGGATTTCCCGATTGGATTTTGGTATATTGCAAAAATGAAGCTTTGTGGCCAACACACATTCATGATAGTTAAAATGTTTGTAGAGCAGGATTATTTCCAAATGTTAACATTACTTTTTGAAAGGTTAAAGTAATGCTATTAACAAACTATACCGCAGTGTGCGTCACCAACGCTAAGTAAAAGGCAGACGTGTATCGGTATGATGATGTTTGCCACTTTATTTAGTCACTTGTGCTTGTCATTTAACTGTATTAAGGGTTCAACTCATAACTTCCTAACTTAGGGTTTAATGTAATTGTAAAACCATTGTGCCACTGAAAAGACAAGAACAACTCAGGAGGGAGCCAGTCTAGATTTCCTTTTGAGGGCCACCAGCTGCAGAGAGTTAACTAATTAAAGGGGCGTGGCCCCACAGCTGCGAGAACTCAGCAATCAGGTGTCCATTTTAGGTAGCACGTTCCTGTGGTGTCAGCTTCAGATGAAGACTGACAAAGACATTAGAGTCCTGCGGGAGTTAGACTGACAAAGACAAAGGAGTCCTGCGGGAGTCACGAGGGAGGCAAAGAGGAGACAAATCCTACTTTGATTGAGCTAAGTGGTCGCTGGTGTTTTATTTGATTTCATTTAGTTTTTTAGCCCCTCATGCTATAATCATGTGTATTTTCTCCATTCCTGTGTATGTGTCTTCTCGCAATTATCACTGGCCCTGTGTATCTCCTAATCGATATTCCGGCCTGCTCTCGTCTATCCCACATGCTCCACTGAGATCCAACATCTAGTTACAGGCGGCCTGTGGAACTGCCAGTCAGCTGTTCCTAAGGGCCCTTCTCACTTCTCTTATTTTTCATTCCCTCACTCCTCGGTCTCACCGGAAGTTGATTAGTCTGCGCCATCTTGAGTAGTGTCCCAATGGCCTTATTTTTGCCGGAGGAGCGATAATGGAGGAGCTATAACCGAGGAACCACCAGACCATCCTTCGATGAAATCCTCAGACACTCGCCCCGCCCCCATACTGTGTATCGCTCACTGATTGGACAATGCAGCGCATGCACTGATCTGATGCTTCTTGACATGAGAGCAGTTTCCCAGCGGAGTGAAGAAAATACATGAACCTCACGGGAGTCCCTCCTCAGTTTATACCATGTTTTGTTTCAATTAATGTATCATTTAGTTACAAATATGTGATATATTTTCTACATATCTTTGCCATTTATTTTCTTGCTTATAATAATTATAATAGTCATTTATAAATATCATTTTAGAGCACACAGTTGAAATCAGTAGGCGAGGCTGTAATTTCGCCAGCTGTTACTCTCATGAGCGAGGCAGAAAATAATAGTTTTTAACATGTCAAAAAGCTGCCGTGTCGTTTATTGCACTTCAAACATTAAAACAAATCCAGAGTTACGTGTTTCTGTACTTCCTCTAAGAAGAAAGGACAGTAACAGAAGATCTCTGTGACACCAGATGTGGTGTTGTTATCCAATATCCGAAAAAAAAATCAGTTTAGGATGGCCGAAGACACTACACTACCCATAATCCCCTGCTATCGTTTGGGACTACAGTCCCGTTGACAAACCCCGTGATTAATCTTCAAGCTCTGAGATTGGATGTTGGAGTGGCAGTGCGCCAAGGTTACGCCGAGCGTCAAGCTCTTTGAAATGGAACGAAACCACGGCAGACTATTCAAAACTGGACTCGAACGCCCCCCCAGAACTACACATGCTGGCTATTGTGTTTTGCAACATGTTCTTTATGGCACGTCTCTACTGGGAATTGTAGTTTTAAAAATACGTTTTCGTTATTCCAAAAATTAGAAGTTGACAGTATTAAACTGTGTACAGCCCTGGAGGTTTAGGCGATAGGAAACAAATTGGTGTGTACAAATGTAAAACATGTAATTACTAAATGGGTGAAAATCGCTTGTATCCATAATGGGCAACATGAATATATACCCACATGACAGCTCATTGTTACTTTGTAATTCTACTCCACTACAATTCAGAGGTTAACCTGGTATTTTTACTCCACTATATTTATTTTAGTTCTGCAGATTCTGATTAATGATGTGAAATATAAACAACCCTTAAAGCAGACTTTAGTTACACCTGAGTTAAATTCAGGGAAAGGTGATTGTCAAGTGCTAACAATCAGGAGAGATATTTGATAGTTGGTGCTTGAGAAGACTAAACATTTATCTGCAGATCTCTATAAAGTATATTAATTTCTCATTATTCTCTACTAATAGTTCATTAAAAACTGTATATAATTGCTATTTTGCTCATCCCTTTCAAGATTTCAAGATTTTGTAAGGTTTATTGACATCATAACTACGGTGTAGTTATGCAATGAATGAAAAACTTGGGTCACAGGTTCCTCAACAGTGCATTACAAGACATCTATCAATGTGTGTGTATACCTCCACTATTAAACTGTCATTTCTGCACATTTATTATACTATCTACATACATAAGAGTATAATTAATGTGTTTATCAGTTAAAATAAGTGCTTCAACATAGTTAACATTGCAGGAAAGCAATACATGAGTACTTTGTCAGGCTTAATATTTATCTGTAGATAGATACCCCCAAAGCTTTTTTCTTATTTGAAAGAAGACCTTAACCTAAAGTAATCTTTAATGTGTTAATAAATGTTAATTAGTTTGTCTGTTTTGCACATCCTCATATTAATATATTTGTACATCCAGCACTAAATTGTTTTATTGTTGAGATTACTTACAGTATCTTCTTGATTTTTTTTATATTCTATACTTCTATCATTGACCTTCTACTTTCCCCTGAAAGTATGTACTCTTAATATGTTTTTCATGAAATAACATTATTCAACAAATAACATTATTCAACAAAAATAATTCAATAACGTGCTTTAACCACTAGGCGGTGCACACAAGGTACACACATCATACTAATAATAACTTTGTATTATTAGTGTAGGACACTTATGTATGTATAACCTCTGAAGATGTGTTGTTTTATTCATGATTTTACATAATTTACAGGATATTGCTATACTATTTCTCATGTTTTAATTCTATACATTGATATCTGATTTGTAAAACATCACAGACAGAAAGGTATATCCGTCATTTAATGGGAAGCTATTGAAATTGTGATTACATAGATGTAATAAAGAATTACAGCAGATGTGTAATATTTAATGCAGCCGAACCGTGTATTACAATGCCGTTATGTGATGACTTCCAAAGAGAAAAGCAAGGACACTCGGAATAAAGTATTATGATTAATTTTTTTTAAAGTTTTCGGATATCATATCGAATTAACATCATATCCCAACATGCATTGCGGCTAAAATATCCAATCAACGAGCTTCAAGCTGAGGATCTTGGGTAATCTGTTCAGTGGGTTTTTGGTGTGTATCCTCGAAATGTCCCTTTTTATAGGCCTACGTTTGTTTCCGGTGACTTTATTTATGGCTAAAAAGCCCAAGATTATAGAATTAAACGAATAAATAAAAACAAGGATACTTGTGTTATTGTTGAGTAAACAACATTGTGTTATTTAGAAAAGAATAACAAATTAGAAGGAAAAAAAGATTTTCAAAAATACAGATTTCAGTATTTTGAGGCGCTAAGCCCCATTTATTTTCCTCACAGATGGGGAAAAAAAGTCCGACATTATACGATTTAAAATAAAAACATAAAACACTGGCATGTAATTTACGTTAGAATAAATAGAATGGTTTTGAATAATAGATGAGAGTAAAATCGGCGTCACTTTACAGCCCTGCACACTTTTGGGGAAACCAATGCTGTCATTTGAACGGCGATCAAGCCTGAAGCCACAGAGATCTTCTGTTACTAGGGGTGTAACGGTATCCGTATTCCTCCCCTACGTCACGATTCGGACGTCACGGTTCGGCACATGCAGTCACACGGCGAATACGCCTTTTTTTTTACGAGTGGGAAAAGTCTGTCATTCAGGGCAGTATCCACTACACTATATATAATCCAGGGGGCGATATTGCGCCTAAAAGCTGTTTGCCAGCCGCCCTTAAACAACAAATGAAGAACAAGAACAAAACAAACTAAATACAAGAAGAAGAAAAGTTAGTGATTTCAGATAACACACAGGAGCTAGAACCCACCTGCTTCTTTTAAATCAGCTGTATGGGAACATTTCGGGTTCCCTGTGGACTACAATAACGATGAGGTGTGCGAGTGGTGGATCGGACGAGGACGGTGTGTCGGTGTTGTTCGATAGCAGTGCGGTATGCTAATGGAAGCACACGCCAAACATGCTAAATCATGTCAGAAGGCATCTCCCAGATTTGCAATCACCGGAGCCCGGCAAAAGACAACAGCAGTTCAACAGCTTCTCCCTGCGGTTTTTAAGAAGCCAATAGACATGAAAGCAATGAGACCAAAATAAATAACGGAAGCTTTTGGCTTATTATTTATGATGTAATATTTTCAAGACATTCTTAGTTTTACAGCTTGATGAAACCTTTTTGTTTGACATCAGCCATTATGTTATTAAGATAATATGGCCATCTGAGTGTTTGTGGTTTGTTTTTAACTATTTAATACAGTTAATTATTCAAAATGTCAGAGTTCCTTATTTTTAAAACTGAAATTTGCACTACTGTTCAAAAATAAATTGGAACAAACCTGGAATTATGCATTTGGGACTTTTTTTGCTTTTACTTGTTGTACCCAACCGTGACCCCCCAAACCGAGGTACGAACCGAACCGTGACTTCTGTGAACCGTTACACCCCTATCTGTTACTGTCCTTTCTTCTTAGAGGAAGTACAGAAACACGTAACTCTGGATTTGTTTTTAATGTTTGAGGTGCAATAAACGAAACGGCGGCTTTTTGGCATGTTAAAACTATTATGTTCTGCCTCGCTCATGAGAGTAACAGCTGGCGAAATTACAGCCTCGCCTACTGATTTCAACTGTGTGCTCTAAAATGATATTTATAAATGACTATTATCATTATTATAAGCAAGACAATAAATGGCAAAGATATGTAGAAAATAAACGTATTTAAGATACGTTCATAAGAAACGTAACGTGGGAGAAAATAAGCTTCTAGAAGATATGTAGAAAATAAACGTATTTGAGATACGTTCATAACGAACGTATCGTGGGAGAAAATACGTTTCTAGCTAAACGTAATTGAGAATGCAGTTTAGTTCTGTGGGAACGTACTTTTTAGGAGACCGGGTTGAAATGACGCACTGCGTGCTAATAGAACCATCCTTAAGGCAGCATAGCGGAAAGGTGGAAATCCAAACACCATAACGACCTCCTAACCTATCAGGCTCTCCTCTCCCTCTTTCTCTGCTTCGATCTCTCAGGCAAAAAGGACTTTCTTTCAAAATAAGATCCAATCTTCCTATTCCAATCCCAAAATACTATTTTCCATCTTCTCCACCCTCTTGGACCCTCCCAAAGCCCCTTCCCCCTCCTCCCTTCTGTCAAGCGACTTTGTTAACCACTTTAAGAAAAAGAAAAGTGAATATCATCAACCTTTTTTTCACTCACCTTTACTCACCGCTGAGTCACCAGACTCACTGTTCACCCACACACTGACCTCCTTTTCCCCTCTCTCTCCAAGTGAGGTTCTTACCCTCATTACCTCTGCCCGCCCTACCACCTGTCCTCTGGACCCTATCCCCTCAAACCTCCTTCAGACTCCTGATATTCTACCGTTTCTCACCCATTTCATCAACACTTCTCTAACTTCTGGTCACTTTCTAAACAGTCTTAAGGAGGCGAGAGTAAACCCTCTCCTAAAGAAACCCACTCTCAACCCGTCTGATGTTATAAACTACAGGCCTGTCTCTCTCCTCCCGTTCCTGTCTAAAACACTTGAACAAGCTGTCTTTAAACAACTATCAATCAATCAATCAATGTTTATTTATATAGCCCAATATCACAAATGTTACATTTGTCTCAGTGGTCTTCACAGTGTGTACAGAATATCAGTATGACAATACGACACCCTCTGTCCTTAGACCCTCACATCGTACAAGGAAAAACTTCCAAAGAAAACCCAGTTTAAAGGGAAAAATGGGAGAAACCTCAGGGAGAGCAACAGAGGAGGGATCCCTCTCCCAGGACGGACAGACGTGCAATAGATGCCGTGTGTAAATTGAAAAGATAATACATTTGCAACATAGGTAGTCCAAATGTTTGGAAATGCATGTGTGTATAATAGGAAGATGAATCCACGAGGATATTCATCCAGGACCTATGATCCAGGACCACAGCCACGACTCAAGATCCAGGGCTCGCGATCCAGGACACAAGACCGCAGGATCATCCATGACTCCGGATCCCAGCATATATAGACCCCAAAAAGAAAGACATTTGGGGAAGCTGGGTTAATCGGAACATGAGAGTACACGGGTATAGACAGAGAGAAGGAAGAAGTAAGATGTAAGATGTCCCCCGACAAACTAAGCCTATATCAGCAAAACTAGGGGCTGAATCTAATCAGCCCTAACTATAAGCTTTATCAAAAAGGAAGGTCTTAAGCGCACTCTTAAAAACGGATAGGGTGTCTGCCGCCCGAACACAAACTGGAAGCTGATTCCACAAATGTGGAGCTTGATAAGAAAAGGCTCTGGCTCCCATTGTACTTTTAGAGACTCTAGGAACAACCAACAACCCTGCATTCTTGGAACGCAATGCCCTAGTAGGACAGTAGGGTATAATGAGTTCTTTAAGGTAAGATGGCGCCTGCCCATTAAGGGCTTTGTAGGCGAGAAGAAGAATTTTAAATGCTATCCTGTGTTCTATAGGGAGCCAGTGTAAGGCAGCCAGAACAGGAGTAATGTGGTCCCTTTTCCTAACTCTGGTTAGTACACGAGCCGCAGCATTTTGAATCAGCTGAAGCGACTTGATTGACTTCTTGGTACTCCCTGATAGTAAAGAGTTACAATAATCCAGCCTCGAAGTAACAAATGCATGGACTAGTTTCTCTGCATCGTTTTGAGGCAAGATATGCCTGATTTTTGCAATGTTACGTAGATGGAAGTAGGCGGTCCTTGAAATTGATTTTATGTGGGCGTTAAAGGATAAATCCTGATCAAATATAACACCAAGATTCCTTACAGTCTCACTGGAGGCCAAATTAATGCCATCCATAGTTAGTATATCTTTAGATAATTTGTTTCGTAGATTCTTCGGGCCAAGTACAATAACTTCAGTTTTGGTCGTGTTTAACATCAAAAAGTTTAAGGTCATCCACGTTTTTAAGTCCTTAAGGCAGTCTTGAATTTTATTTAGATGATTAATTTCATCAGGCTTAATTTATAAATATAGTTGAGTATCATCTGCATAACAATGAAAGTTTACAGAATGATTCCTTATAATATTGCCTAACGGAAGCATATATAATGTGAACAAAATAGGTCCGAGCACTGAGCCCTGTGGCACTCCATGGCTAACTTTGGTTTGCGTGGAAGATTCATCGTTGACACGTACAAACTGAGAGCGTTCAGATAGATAGGACCTAAACCAGCCTAAAGCAGTTCCCTGTATGCCAACCAAGTGCTCTAGTCTTTGCAATAGGATATCATGGTCGATAGTATCAAATGCAGCACTGAGATCGAGCAAAACAAGAATAGAGACAAGTCCCTTGTCTGAGGCTATTAGAATATCATTTGTGACTTTAACCAGAGCTGTCTCTGTGCTATGATGTGTTCTAAAGCCAGACTGAAAATCTTCAAATAAATCATTGTTTTTTAAGTAATCACACAACTGTTTTGCGACCGCTTTCTCAAGAATTTTTGAGAGGAACGGAAGATTAGAAATAGGTCTATAGTTGGCTAAAACCTCTGGATCGAGGTTGTGCTTTTTAAGAAGCGGTTTTATCACTGCAACTTTGAATGATTGTGGAACATAGCCTGATAATAAAGACATATTCATAATATTTAATAAAGAAGTGCTAATTAATGGAAAAACTTCCTTCAACAGCTTAGTTGGAATTGGGTCTAACATGCACGTTGATGGTTTAGAAGAGAGAATCATTGAATGTAATTGTTCAAGGTTAATGGCTGAAAAGCATTCTAGTTTACTATCTAGTGTAATATTAGAACTTACGATTCCGGGAGCTGTTGATAACACTATACTGGTCGAAGGCAAGAGGTCATTAATTTTGTTTCTAAGAGTAACAATTTTATCGTTAAAAAAGCACATAAAATCATTACTACTGAGTGCTATGGGAATAGAAGGCTCAATGGAGCTGTGGCTCTCTGTCAGCCTGGCTACAGTGCTGAAAAGAAATCTTGCATTATTCTTATTCTCATCTATTAATGAACAGTAGTATGCTGCTCTCGCTTTACGCAGTGCTTTCTTATATTCATTGAGAGTAATATGCCAAATTAAATGAGATTCTTCAAGTTTAGTGGAACGCCATATCCTTTCAAGTTGTCTAGACTTTTGCTTTATTTTGCGGGTTTCGGCATTATGCCATGGAGCTAATCTATGTTGCTTTATTTTCTTCTTTTTCAAAGGAGCAACAGAGTCTAATTTTATTCGCAGCGCATCTATAGCACTATCAACAACATGATCAATTTGGGGTGGTGTACATTTTGTATAAGTTTCCTCCCTTACATGCAGACATGCTATTGAGTTAAGTATTGGTGGAATCTCTTCCTTAAATGTGGCTATAGCACTAACGGATAGGTTTCTGCTGCAAAAGCTTTTGACTAATGCTTTGTAGTCTAGTAACAGTACTTCAAAAGTTACTAAGAAATGGTTGGATAAAGCAGGATTATGCGGTTCGACTAATAGTTGCTCAATTTCAATACCATAAGTCAGAACAAGGTCGAGAGTGTGATTATAACAGTGGGTTGGTTTATTTACACTCTGACAGAAACCAACAGAATCTAATATAGAGTTAAATGCAACAGTAAGGCTATTTTTATCATCGTCAACATGAATATTAAAGTCACCTACGATAATTACTTTGTCTGTTTTAAGAACCAAAGTTGATAAAAACTCAGAGAATTCTGATAAGAATTCTGAATCAGGACCTGGTGCACGATACACTGTAACAAATAAGATTGGCTGCAAAGTTTTCCAGGTTGGATGCGTAAGACTAAAAACGAGGCTTTCAAAAGAGGTATAATTACATTTTGGTTTAGTATTGATAAGTAAACTTGAGTCAAAGATTGCTGCAACTCCACCTCCTCGGCCCGTGCCTCGAGCAATATGAGTGTTGACATGGCTGGGTGGAGTGGCCTCATTTATGCTGACATATTCTTCATGTCTCAACCAAGTTTCAGTGAGACAGCATATATCAATATTATAATCTGATATTAAATCATTTACCAATATTGCTTTAGATGCTAGAGATCTTATGTTTAAGAGACCACATTTAATCTTCCTGTTTTGTTGCACTGTAGTAGTTGTTACATTTACTTTTATTAGGTTATTATGTATGACACCTCTATTAGGTTTTACCTTAAATTGTCCTTGGGCAGACACACACACCGCTAATATTGGGTATTTTATTGGGTTCGGGATTCCTATGGGTGACTGCCTAGGAGAGAGCGCAGAGAAGCGTGTAAGACTGCGACTCTGCCTCCTGGTCTCAACTCCAGTTTGTCATGGATTACGTCCACAAAGCCCTGAAATGTTTGCCGAAATGAGATCTGCACCTTTCAAAGTAGGGTGAATGCAGTCTCTCTTAATCAGACCAGGTTTTCCCCAGAAGGCTGTCCAATTATTTACGAAGCCCACATTGTTTGCTGGGCACCACCAAGACAACCAGCGCTGAAATGATGACATGCGGCTAAACATGTCATCATTGATCAGATTGGGGAGGGGACCAGAGAAGATTACGGTGTCCGACATTGTTTTAGCATAACTACACACCGACTCCACATTAAGTTTGGTGCATTCTGATTGGCGTAAACGAACATCATTACCACCGATGTGAATAACAATCCTACCGTATTTATGTTTATTTTTAGCCAGCAGTTTAAGATGCGCCTCAACGTCGCCCGCTCTGGCCCCCGGAATGCATGTGACTGTGGAGGCTTCGGTCTCTAAATTCACGTGTCTCATAATAGAGCTACCAATAACCAGAGTTGGCTTCTCAGCGGGTGTATCGCTGAGTGGGGAATATCTGTTAGATACTGTGAACGGGTTGGTGGGGACCTGCGGGTTTCACTTTATGCCCCTTCTGAACAGTCACCCAGTCTCCCTGCTGCTCGGGAGTTGCCGGGGGACGGCTAAGAGGAGCTACCTTTGGCCGGTCCGCACTGGCTAACATGGGCTTTACTTTAGCTGAGTTACTTTCTAAGATGCGGAGCCGGGCTTCTATGGCTATGATTCCCGCCTCCAACCTAACAACTATCCTACATTTAACACATGTATCCTTACCAGTAAGGGAGGCCGGGAAGTAACCGAACATGAGACAGGAAGAGCAGGAAATAGCACCAGAGGGTGGAGAAAGAGCCATGGCTAGCTATCAAGCTAAAGTAGCTACCGTTAGCAAACCCGAAAAGAGTGTAGGCAACTGTGGAGTTACAGTCGCTAAGAGAAGGAGAGTTGTGAGTGCTTAAGCTGAAGTAACGTGTGATTACAACGTCAGGCAGTTGCCGTGATCAAGAGTTTTAAAACGATCGATTAAGTTTAAGTTAATAAGCTATCAACAACTATCCTGTTATCTCCATCAGAACAACCTTCTGGATCCGCACCAGTCCGGTTTCAAGGCAGGTCACTCAACAGAAACTGCCCTCCTCGCTGTCTCTGAGGAACTGCACACTGCCAAAGCAGCATCCCTCTCCTCTGTCATCATCCTTCTGGACCTGTCTGCTGCATTTGACACGGTGAATCGTCAGATCCTCCTTCGCACTCTCCAAGAACTTGGAGTTTCAGGCTCTGCACTTTCCCTCCTCACCTCATACCTCAAAGACCGTACCTACAGGGTAACTTGGAGAGGGTCTGAGTCCGACCCTTGTCAATTCACTACAGGGGTCCCTCAGGGCTCTGTTCTTGGTCCCCTCCTCTTCTCCTTGTACACAAACTCGCTCGGATCAGTCATTAGCCCGCATGGTTTTTCATACCACTTTCGACTCCACTTCAAGCGATAGAACTATTAACAAAGCACTTGTATACTAATAAAGGACTGTCTTACCTAAAGCCAGTTGAGTAGCACTTGAAATGTTTTTGCTCTATGAAATCTGATGTACTTATATGATTCTGTTTTCTTCAAGTTGTTATTGTGTTGGTCGAACGCATTTATTGTACGTCGCTTTGAATAAAAGCGTCAGCTAAATGCAATGTAATGTAATGAAAGTGTTGTGCTGAGATCTTTTAGCATAACCATGTCCATGCCAAGTACATCCTTTGTTCTCAATGCTTTAAGTGATCCAATCACTTGTATAACTTCAGATTCAGTGATATTTCTTATGCTGAAAGCTGGCTCAATTGTATTAAAATAACAAATGTGTGCAGTCAGGTGAGAAACACTGTGCAATGGTTGCAACAGAATCAATTAAGTAGTGGTTCAAAACTTCAGCTATGTCAGCTGGATTGTTTATATACTTTCCATTGACTTTAAGTTCAAGCGGTTTTCTTTCCTTATATTTATTTCCAGTGAATAGTTTTAACTGTTTCCAGATAATTTTAGAATTACCCCCTGCCTTGTCTATTATGGTCAAGAAGACTATGCTTGCTGAACATGTCTGGCTCCTTATCATCGTCTGTGCTTGCTGGGGCAATGTAGTTTTCGTGCGGAGACTGAGGGTCTTTCCTCAGCGAGGAGGACCAGGCCTGATGGAGGAGCCTATGCTGGGCATAGCTGATAGCAACTGCACAGGCCTAGTCTGTCACTTTATTTGACTAAATGTGTTTACTTATACATTTAATAGGTTTACACCTTCTGTCCATATGTGCTTTTTATGTTTGATTCAGTTTTGGTTCACATTTCAATAAATTGTATTTGTACTCCTTTTGTCCATTATTCTTACTGAATATGTTAGATTACACATTCACATCTGACTGAAGATTGGTCCCATTTATTTGTGACGTTGCAAACTCTGCGGTACAAGGCACAAGTGATGTGAAGCTCATAAAGTGAGGCAAATATAAATAATCAGCTGATGGAGTGTAGATGTGGAAATGGGTGCATTCGATCAGCTGACTGTGTTTTCACAATAAAAGTAGTTTCTTAGTGAATGTCCTGGACTGGTCTTAAAATCTCATAACAGCTTTTAATGTTCATCTTGGATGTTCTTCTTGACCCTCAGAGAAGGAGAAAATGTTGTGTCTTTCAGGCATGTTCTTTCATAACAAAAATGACAGGAAACATAAAACATATTATTGAACAAGTGTGTTATTTATGAAAGTGGTGTGTTTGTGTGTTTAGGGGCTGAAGATATAATTATTTTGTAAATGTAATGATTTTTTTTTATTTCAACATTGAGCTACAAAGACGATCAGATTATGAATGAACAGTATGAAGCTCATCAACATTGACATGCTATTATCAAAATAATATTTAACTTATCAAAATGTAGTGCAACTGTAGAAACTTGCTCTGTTGTCTCACTGAAAGAATAACTTTTACCACGTTTTTTTCAGACAATATTGAGAGATAAATAGTAGCAGTTCTCACTGTGTTAAATATCTTTGCCTTCAATACATTAAATTAGAAAGCTGACAAACCCATATTTATTTAGCCTTTATTTATACAGGTGTAGATCTCATTGAGACACAAGGTCTCATTTTCACACAATCATATTGTTTGTTTGTAGCCTTTATTTAACCAGGTGAAAGCCCCTTGAGATCAAAAGATCTATTTTTCAAGGGTGACCTGCAGGACATTAGTTACACATGTAACATAAAAACAACAGAACAACAATAAGGATGACATACAACATAATGTACAGTTTACAAAACTCTATTTACAGTGACAGGTACCATGAGTATCAAACGGCATGTCACCCAGCCGAGTTTTAAAATGATGCAGGGGAACCAAAGTGCTCAGTTTTAAACAGGTTTGCAGACTGTTCCAATTTAGAGGAGCTGCACATCTAAAAGACAGTCCTAGCACTTGGCACATTTAATAAAACAACATCATGAGATCTCAGGCAATACGTACTTTCAATTCGTCGAGAGATCAGAGAGCAGATATAAAAAGGTAGTTTACCCAACATGGCTTTATAAATGAACATGTACCAATGACTGAGCCTCCGTACAGTTAGTGAAGGCAGACCTGCCTTGGCATACAGGGTACAGTGATGAGTAAGTGCTTTACAGTTAGTAACAAATCTCAGAGCACTGTGATATGCAGCATCTAACTTTTCTAGGCAATGGGCAGGTGCATTCATATATATCAAATCACCATAGTCCAGCACAGGTAAAAAGGTCACAGTGACTAGCCTTTTCCTGGCGTCAAATGAGAAACAGGACTTGTTCCTGTAGAAGAAACCTAGCCTAACACTCAGTTTTTTAAGCAGATTAGTGACCTGAAGTTTAAAAATAAGACGATCATCAAGCCAGATACCAAGGTATTTGTAACAGGCAACAACTTCAAGTTGTGTTCCTTGCGTAGTTACAATATCAAAAACAGGCTCTGGTATCTTTTTTGCTTTTGAAAAGAGCATTACCTTGGTTTTATCCACATTTTAAAAGAAGCTTTAATTCAGAGAGCTGAGTCTGAATAGTGTTGAAAACAGCCTGTAATTTAACAACATCCTCTTTAATGGAGGGACCTGCACCATACATTACAGTATCATCCGCATACAAATGTAAAGTAGCTTCATCCACATTATCACCTAAACTGTTAATATATATGGAGAATAAAAGTGGTCCTAAAACAGAACCTTGTGGTACACCATTACAAATGTTTAACCACTCAGAAGACAGTCCATCAAAATGAACACATTGGGACCTTTCAGAGAGGTAGCTCACAAACCACCCCACTGCAAGGCTGGATATGCCAATACTAAGTAGCCTCTGCTTTAAAATGCGATGATCAACGGTGTCTAACGCTTTGGAAAGGTCAATAAACAGAGCTGCACAACTTTAAAAAGAAAGGTTCTAAGTTGTCCGGGCCAGCCGGTTTCCTAGGATCTAGCTTAGATAAGGCTTCATGAACAATACCAATAGTTAAAGGAGTAAAACTGAAAGGGTTTTCCAGACTACAATGTTAATATTGCTTGTTAACATCTAAATGTAACCTTTTGCATGGAAAAATCCCTCAACTTAACTGATGTGTAGGTGATCTAGTATTTAGTATTGTTTAATGGAATGTATATCAGTGTATTCAAGTCAATACTTCATTTATTTAAACAAATATATTTCTTGATTCTTTGTACAGTATGAAAAATAGAGTCTTTGTACCTGTGCTGAAGTTCACTGCTGTGAGGAGTCCAGTTATGTTTCAAACTCTCTGGTCCAGCCTGTCTGCATCACCTGGACACCTTAAACAAACAGATATATATATATATATATATATATATGTAAAGTACCATGTGTCGCTTCAAACAATATAACTGATTCTCTTCTGTTGAACATGTTGGATTGTGTATTGTCCGAGTCAGGGTCCTTTTTATTTTACTGTAACTTTGGAAGTTGTGTTACCAATGCTTACTGTTTATTTGATACCAATTTTGGTGACGTTAACGTGTAAGCTCAATAATGAACTCCAGCTCAACCAACCATATTGTAATAATATCTAACCGAATCATCTTGAAATATGACATTATTATTTGTAATATACACACGTCTTATTGTGAGGTTGATTTCACATACACTACTTCGACATGAGCTTGTCTACATACTTGAGCATAGCCAATTTAAATTAACCTTAGCGATGCATACAGTTCCTACCTACATAATATATCTCTAAGTTACAAGGATGAACTTATTTTATCAACCTCAAACAGAAGCCGTTTGTTCAACAGTATTATCCCACTTAACGCTTAACACTTGTCTATTTGGTTTTAACCTTTATATATACAGTCTATGGTTTTATCTTGGAGACTACGATTAGCACCGTTAGCACCGATGTAAATACCACTCACTTACACACTAACCCAAGCCTTAACATTCATTACGTAGCTCATTCAAATCATAAACACATCAATAAGTACTCGAATTTGACTTCCCGCAAAAACCGCATTCATACACCGTCTGTTTCAACCGCAGAGCGAGTCACAATAGTCCGATATATAAGCATGAAGAACAAACAACCACGGCCGGCTTCAAGTTGTGTTCCCTGGATGAACTGAGAAGGCAGAGTCCCTGTAGCTAGCTTCACAGAGCAGGTAGCAGAGAGACAATAAGCTAGCAGCAGCAGTCACTTGACAGAGCTGTCACTCAATGTGACCACGCCCTAATATATGCATAATTGTAAGGCTTAATATTAATTAAACAGATGAGTTGAGAAAAAATGCACCCCCCACACAATAGTCATGAAGGGGGAATCTAACTATACAGAGAATATGGTTTGTTGAACCACGATGTAAACATGTTTAAAGGAATACTTCCATGATAGTATCGAGGGGAGTACCCATAGAGTCCAGTAGAGGGCTCCACCTGTGCTTATATACCAAGGGTTACCATACGTAACCCCTCGTTTCAGGTGTGTGTCACATGCAAACGTCCAGTTTGTCAAACAGTATTCAATATGGGATAGAATCATACAGTGGAGGTATGACTTTGCAGCATTGACCATTAAGAAAGGCCTAATTTGTTTAAAATGTTGCAAGTTGAATTTAATGGTATTGGATACTTTCTTTATATGTTTCTTAAAAGTCAAGTTCGAGTCCATTATGACTCCAAGATACTTGAATTGGGGGACTAGTTCTATTTCTGCTCAGTTTAAAAACACATTGGATCCTTCGATTTTGACTGGTCGTTTACTGGACATCATGCATACTGTTTTTTTTGCATTTAACTCAAAGCAAATGTTGTTCAGCCAGTGTTGAACCTTGTCCAAAGCATTTGAGAGACAGGAGGAGATAATTTCAGTGTTTTTCCCATGTACAAAGATGACCGCATCAGCAGGCATACATTTGCACATTCAACTCAGGACATACATTTGGCAAGTCATTAATGTACAGTGAAAACAGTAATGTTCCAAGAATGGAACCTTGTGGAACCCCAACAGGGTTTACAAGGTAGGGGGATTTGGTACCGTTGACCAAAACACACTGTTTTCTGTTCGATAAGTAAGACTCAACACAGGGATCTGCAACCTTTTTGACCAAAAGAGCCATTTTGCCCCCTTTTCCACCAATGTTTTTTGTCTGGAGCCGCAAAACACATTTGATAGCTTATAAAGTTACAAAACTACAGTTTTTTTGCATTTATTATTTATTACATTTTAGAAAACTGTTTACCTCAATTTACCATTTACCTTAATAATAAACAAAGAACTCTTAGTACACAGCACTTGGGGAGTCCTCTGCACATTTGAAGAAAATGAATATAATTCAAATGGGCCCACTGTGAAATAAATAAAACATATAGCTGCACCCTAAAAAGAGTTTACTGATTGAATTATGACTGAAAATTGTCAGCTGTCTTCCTCCTCCGTGTTTTTCATCCAATACGTAAAGCTGCAACACCTTTGACCACTTCTCTCTACATATCAAACATACCGGCAAGCCAGCATCGTTTGCTGTGAAAGCATATAACTCTGTGCACGCAGAATTAAACCCTCTGTGTTCCTCTGATACTTTTCTTTTCTTTGATTTATCCATAGTTTCCTCATCGATCCGGGGGTCAGGTTATTCACCTGCAAGAAAAGGCGCTGGCGTATTTGAGTTGACCTAATTAAAACCGTTTTTTTTATTTATGTATGTGCCGCAGTATCATCTCAATACAAGATATACGAAAAAAATTCAACCGTGCAACAAGATAGAAATAGTCCGACAAATACCTGGAAAATGTCCTCCGACCACTCACTTAACCCAATGTATTGAATCTGCAGAAAAATTGAAATAAGTCAGCTTTGTAAGGAGCACTTCGTGGTCAACAGTGTCAAAAGTCTTCCTGAGATCAAGGAAGACAGCACCTATGGGCTTGTGTCCAACATATATTTAACCTTTTCCACGAAGACACAGTTAGCTGTCTCAGTGGAGTGGTGAGCACGAAAACCAAACTGCATTGGTTGGAGTGGAGCGAAACCTTTATCTAAATGTTTGGTGATTAGTTTTGACACCCATTTCTCAGCTATCTTAGAGACATAGGGGAGGATGCTGATTGGTCTATAATTGGACATCATTGCCTTATCCCCAGATATAAAAATTGGTGTCACCGTGGCCACCTTCCAGCATGATGGAACTTCCCTCGTGCTAATAGATTGATTTACTAGCATACTAATTGGTTTTATTAGACCGTCAATATTTGTCTTTAAAAAGTTGGTGTCGAAATCATATGCATCCCTAGTAGACAGGGTACATTTTCACAAAATCAGAATCCCGAAGGCATTGTGTGTTTATTTATGCTATACAACATTTCTAGGAGTATTAAGGGGTGCTGAATCAAAATCTGCTGTATATGAAGCTCAAACATTTCCCAAAATGCCTCAAAATTGAGAAATCCAACATGGCCGACACCACCAGCCTGAAATCTATTTTAAGTATATCTTTTTAACTAAACAAGGTACAAACTTGAATTAAATATGCTTTTGTAAGTTCTCCTACATGGGCAATCTGATGCCATATTCAGATTTGAGATATAATGTGAATAAACTGCTTAGATCTCATATATATTGAGAAAATAGTAGTTTTTAACTATGAATAACTACTCAGCTATTATTATTATTATCAGGCTACTTTTACTTATGTTTAGAGATGTCCCGATCCGATCACGTGATCGGGGATCGGAGACGATCACGTGATTTTGAAAAGATCGGAATCGGGAGAAAAAAATCGGAGATCGGGATTTTTTTTTATTTAATGTTACAAAACAAAAATGACCATGTCCACGTCTTAAATTCATCCTGAGGACTTACACAAAATTACACAACATCATGTATGTGTTGCTTTCTTTGGGCTTGTTTTCATAGACCTGGTTGCTTATTCCTCTCAAATCTGGCAACAGAGTGGGCGCAGTGTCTAATAGTAGCAGTAAGCTAACGAGAGGCTACGTTCAGCTGGTGACTCAGGAGTCGGGACAGAGAAAATGTCAGGAGTTTGTAAGTATTATAAAATTGAAAGTGAAGGCAGTGTAACAGCCAGATGCAATGTTTGCAAGGCGGAGGTTTCGCGTGGTCGAAAGAACAGAGCTACATTCAACACGACCAATCTAATACGCCACCTGAGAAACAAACACCAACAACAACAGGACGAGTACACAGCGGCCACTAAGGTAACGGCACTGAAACAACCAACACTTTTAAAAGGAAAGAGAAACTGCCCCAGAACAGTGAAAAGGCCAAATAAATTCATCGCGTTGGATGACCAGCCGTTATCGGTTACCTTTTTTTTGTCTTAATGCATTGCATAAAGATCGGATAGGGAAAAATCGGTATCGGCAGATTGTCATAATCAAATGATCGGAATCGGATCGGGAGCAAAAAAAGGTGATCGGGACATCCCTACTTACGTTGTATATTGTTTTGATGTTAAATGTTTCAAATTTGCTGTGATGGAATCTTTGCCTTCGCCACTATTGCCCACAAAAGCAAAAAACCAAACCAAAAAGAGGAATCACAGAGTGCCCATTCAGCGGTGTATTAGCAGAAGACTGTTTCACACAGTCATCTGAACAATATCCTGCAGCACAGAAAACACAAGCTACAGACATGGCCTTCTTCATGTCCAGGACATCTAAAAAATCAATGCCTTCCTGGATATTGTACAATCAAAAGGCAAGCACAGTCAACCCAGCGAAAACTACAGTAGGCTACCTACCTATCATCCAGGCTCCTGCATCTGAAATTGATACACTGAACACAGTTGTCAAGCGAATACTTCATATCGCCAAATCAATGGAACAACAGCATGTCATACTGACAGTGGACGAGGCACTTTATCCGATGTTGCTAGAACTGAAGTGGTCAGTAGACGAATACAACAGATGATGAAGACGATGAGTACACACACACTGAGTGCACAAAGAGTAGAATGGAAAGAGACAACGGGGATGAAAGCAAAATATGTGTATCATTGAAAGAGCTCTGTGTGTTTCAAGATGGTGGGGACACACTCAAGAATATAATCAACAAGGAAGTGGTCACACCGGAGATTCAAGAATCTCTGCTTGGTGCAGAACACCTTGGACAGGCACAAATGAAAGTGTTTGTGGACAAACGTCTGTATGAACCTCCAGCTAGTGACCAACACTTGGGACTGAAGTCACCCATTCGAAAGAACAAAGCCAAGACATGTGCCTCTTTGTATGAAGTCGTGCAACTTTCCAAGAACAAGCAAAACACCATCAAAGTGGACAGGCAGATTCTACAAAGGTTAGTCACAGCTTACAGAGCAGGTCGTAAGGTAGACCTGGAAAATGTCCTCCAGCATGAACTCATGCCCATCCCGCCATCTCTGACGGCAGTCTACATTCCACCAACAAGTCTGTTTTAGCAAATATACTGACAAAACATGTCCAAACGCCTGCAGATGTGCCCCTTCAGCTGCCTGGCTATTGATGGCCAAACACTTGTAATGGCACTTGGGAAGCCGCCTGACACTACAACATTTGGCGACTATGCCAACAAGTTTGCTGAGACGGTGTTGAAGATGGGAGAGAAGTACCAGAGGGTTGATGTAGTCTTTGACAGGTACCGTGACAAATCCATCAAAACGGGCAAAAGGAGGAAACGTAAACAGCGTCACCGACCAGTACGCAGAGAAATTGTAAATGACTCTGTTCCACTTCCAACAGACTGGTCAAGCTTCATGGCACTGGAAGAGAACAAAGCAGATCTCGCTCGAATACTCTCAAACCATCTGATAGAACACAGCCCAGAAGATGAGCCTGTGGTTGTAGTATCGGGTGGGTTTGCTGAAGCAACCACTGTCAAGTCATCAGATCCAGATCTTGATGTCTCCTCTTTAATGGCTGACCACGAGGAGGCTGATACACGTCTGATGTTGCACTGCATCCAATGGACACAATAGTTGTGTCAGCGCGTGACACAGACGTGCTTCTTCTACTTTTTGCACACCATGACAGAATCGGATGTACCCATCTCTACATTAAAGCCGGGACATCAAAGGATCCAAAGTATTTTCAAGTACATGACATTCGCAAGTTATTAGCTGACACACTCCTTGCCTTCCATGCCATCACTGGCTGTGATAGTGTGTCTCAGTTCAGCGGTCACGGAAAGAAAACAGCATGGTAGGTTTTCGAGCAACATCACACCAATCTTACTAGGGCCCCCTCTCACTGAAGGTATTGTGACATCAACAGATAAATGTATCTGTAAGATGTATGGTGTGCCAGAGGTTGATACATGCAACAAAGCAAGAATGAAGTTGTTTTCCAAAGGTCGTCCACCAACCTCAGAAGCAGTGAAGTTTCATATCATGCGTTCACACTATCAATCGACAATCTGGAACCAAGCTCACCTGCCACATCCTGATCTTCCTCCAGTGGATGAAATGGGATGGATGCACAAGGAAGGTCAGTTAGTGCCACGGCTACTGTCTTTGCCACCTATGCCTAAAGCCTGCAGGGAGTTCACTTCATGTGGGTGTACCAAGGGATGCCTCAGCCAACGCTGCAGCTGAAGGCATGTGTATAGAGGATTAATTGATCAATGTGTACAAGATCGTAAAAATATGATAGACTGGTTGAGAATATCAGCCTGCCAGACTGCATACTGCTGACTGTTTGTTGTTAACAGATTGTTGAAACCATAACCGGATAATTGTGAACCTATAACTGAGAAAAAAAAGTAACAAAGGAACACAATAAGTGTAAGGATAACTGTAACTGTTACGATTATTGTGTTATGTCACGTTTTCTATGTCTTGGGTTGGGTGTTTTGCTGTTCTCCCTGTCATGTTTTCCTCTAGGTATATTGTCTGGTCTCTTTTCCCTGTGTTTTCATGTCTGTCGTTAGTTTCCCTGGTGTGTCTAATTTCCTAATTGTTTTCACCTGTCACTCCTTGTGTGTCTCCTGTGCTCATCAGTGTCAGCCCCGCCCCTGATTGTTCCAACCTGTGTCTAGTTACCCTGTGTTTAAATTCCCCTGTCTCCCAGTGTTCAGTGTCGGTTCGTCTTGTGATTTGGCTTGTCCTCTGTGTCAACGCGCAAACAGCAGCAGGCTGCACGCGCACAGTTATCTCCATACGGTTCAGCGCAACTTTAATAGGAAGAGTGAGTGAGTGAGAACGATTGAAAAAACGATTGGCTTCAGTCAGCGGAGGGGCTTCAACCGAAGGCAAAAAAACGGGGTATGGCCCGAAGCACGGCCTCCCCTAACGGCCTTGCCGGTTGGGCTCCCCCCCCCCGGTGCTAGGATCTGGTGTGGCGAGTGTTTTGATGGCAACAGCGGCTGGAGTGGAAAAGCCTGCGGAGGTGCCGAACATGGAAGGCGGAAGAGCAAGTGACAAGGCGGATGAAAGGAAGGACAAAGAAGAAGAGCAAGAACAAGGCAAGAAAGCGGGAGAGGAAGGAAAAGAGGGGAGGACGAGGTACAGTGTGGAATTAACTGTGGAAGTAGTTGTGGAAGGTGCACTGTCTATGATGGACCTGCTTAAAGGAATACAGAAACAGTGTGGGACAGTGGATGGATGCAGAGTGACGGGAGAAAAGTATGAAGTGACGATGAGGACCGTCCTGGGGAAAATGAAACTAATGGAGGGGTTGAGAGTAAACGGGGCCGCGGTGCATGCAAAAAACATTATGAGCACTGATGTGACCGTCTCGTTCCTGCATCTGCCTGTTTATTTGCAGGATAAAACAATACTAAATAGGCTCGAGGAGTGGGGGAGTTAAGCCCATCTCGGACATTAAAAAAAGAGTGTGGCCAGACTCGGACATTGCAGACGGCACGAGGTTCCTGAGAGTGAGGTTCAACAATGAGGTCCGCTCCCTGCCGTATTCCACGAAGTTCGACACGGTGAAGGGGGCGGAGTACTTTCGGGTCCTGCACAATGGCCAGGTTCCAGTGTGCAGGTTATGTATAAAGCCGGGTCACATCTTTAGAGAATGCCCAGACTTTAAGTGCCACAGGTGTTATGAGCAAGGGCACTATGCCAAGGAGTGCAAGTTTGGAGCTGAGAGGGCTGAGAGAGAGAGGAGGAAGACGACAAGGAGGAAGACGACGACGAGGAGGAAGAAGATGAGGAGGAGGAGGAGGAAGAAGAGGGGGGGGAAGACGCGGAGGCGGCAAAGAAAAGACCCCATGAGGAGATCAGCAGCGAAGATGAAGGTTGAGTGGTGGAGGACATCTCGGGGGCTTCGGTGATGGAAGAGAAAGCACCAAACGTGGAGAAGAGCAAGAAAAGTGCCAGGCAGGGCGGCGGAGGCGCCGATGGAAGCAGCAGAGGCGGCGACGGGAGCAGCGGCGGGGGAAAGAAGTGTTGGAGTCCTGAGGAGGTGGAAGACATCTCGTAGGCTTCCGGAATGGAGGAGGGAGAGCTGGGGGAGGACCCTGGGGGCGCCATGGTCTTCGGGAGCCCTTATGATGAGCAGAGGGGCCGAGGCACGAGAAGAAACAGGCGCGAGAAGAAGAAGAAGAAGAAGAAGAAGAAGAAGAAGAAGAAGAAGAAGAAGACCTCAGCGGAGAACGCCGGGCTGATTGCTAGACGGAAATTGGACAAGGAGGTGAAGAAAAGGAGAGCGGGTACAACAGAGGGAGAGCTCGGGAAAGCAACCAGTGAAAGGTAATGATGCAATGGACGTTCATTATAATAACATCCCTTTTGATGGCAACTATCTCATCCCTAAACGGTAATGGTCTCAAAAGTAAGATCAGAAGAAGCCGGGCGCTAAGTCTATGTGAGGCCAGCATCATAGGTCTGCAGGAAACACATTGGGATGGGGAGAGTGTGGATGAGGTTAAAAAGGAGTGGATGGGCGAAGTGTTTGCAAATAATGGGGGTGAGCGTCCTAGAGGGGTGGCGATACTTATCAAGTCGGGGGATGTGAAGAATGCAAGGAAGGTTGAGGATGATGGGGAAGGGAGGATGATCGGGGTGCAGTATGAATACATGGGGGACACGTATAAGTTGATAAATGTGTATGCACCTAATATAAAGAGGGAGAGAAGGATTTTTTTTGGAGGGGTTGGAGGGAAAATGTGGGAGGAAATGTTTGAATGTGCGGTGTGGAAGGTTGGATGCGCCTGCGGGTGCTCGTTTTATTGGCGACTCCTCGAGGGTGGCACTCAAAAATATAATGAATGAGAATGGGTTGATAGATGTGTGGAGAGAAAGAAATCCGGATGTCAGAGAATCTTCTTGGAGACGGGTGGTGAAAGATAAACTTAGGCAGAGCAGGATTGATTTAGCTCTGTGCTCGGAAGCCGTGAATGTAAAGATTGAATATAGGACCACAGCGTTGAGTGATCATATGGTCCTTACGGCCCGTCCACACAGCGGTGTGCGTTGGCGCTTCCCCATTCACTTTGAATGGGGGTGACGTCACTTTTAGCCGAAATGCATCGTGGGAAGCGACGTGGAGCGTAGCTGGCGTGGCTCGCTGCAAAAGTTGAGCAATGTTCAACTTTTGACGCCACGGCGAGGCGTCAGCCAATCGAATCATATGCCAGTACAAGCTCTAGCCAATCAAACCGCTGCTTGTGTGTCCAGGGGCGGAAGATTCATGTGATTGGTTGTTGGTCGAGTTTCAGACACGCCCGCCGGCAGGCGTCAGCGCACGCCGCTGTGTGGGCGGGCCGTTAGACTCAGGATGGGGCTGAAGGTGAATGGGAGAGGCGGAGGTATGTGGTGCTTGAATGCGAAACTACTCATGATGAGGTGTATAAAAAAAGGGTGAGAGAATGTATAAGGGAGGGGGTTGATACAAGGGACAATAATATATTAGTGTGGTGGGGGGAGTTAAAAGAGGAGATCAAGAGAATAAGCATAAAACACAGTAAGGGGGGAAATTTGCTTGATAGAAGAAGGGAGGAAAGGGTGAGGGGAGAGTTGGCTAAAGAGGCAGCAAAGATAGACAAAGAGACAGGGAGAGATTTAGGGAGATACACGAGGATCAAAGATGAGCTAGAGGGTATAGAGAGGGACAAATGCAGGGGGGCGATTGTTAGAAGCAGGGCAAAGTATGCAATGGAGGGGGAAAGGTGTACTGGCTACTTTCTGAATAAGCAGGAAAACAAATATTTAAAACGGGTTGAGGGAAAGGATGGTAGGAAGATAACAGATTTAGTAGGGATAGCAGAAAGAGTGGAGGAGTTCTACAGGGAATTATTTAAGAAAGAAGAGGCAGACGGAGAGAGTGCAGAGACGGTGATATAAAGTATGGATAAAGTTTTAGATGAGAAGGATAGAGAGATGTGTGAGGGAGAGATCGGTAAAGGGGAAATAGATCTAGCAATAGGAGGGTTGGGTAGAACTAAGAGTCTGGGGTTAGACGGGTTAACAGCAGAATTATACATCACCTTTAAGGAACTGTTGGTACCAGTGCTACACAGGGTGTTCAAACACATTGAGGAGGAGGATGACCTGCCGGCCAGCATGGCAACGGGGGTTATAAGCATCATATACAAAAAGGGGGATAGGGACAGATTAGAAAACTATAGGCCGTTGAGCATGCTAAACAATGACTACAAAATATTGGCGAGGGTGTTAGGGAATAGAATAAAGAGGGTAATTAAAACGGTGGTGGGTGGGACTCAGGCATATCGTGTACCGGGGAGGGATATAAGTGACACGACAAGCAGTATCAGAGATACTATTAAACACATGGAGGGGAAGGGTGGCATAGTTATGAGTGTTAGGGAAAGCAGGGTTTGGGGTGAAGTTGGTGGCCTGGATCAAAAGATTATATAGTCGGGCGGTGAGTTGCGTTAAAATAAATGGGATCGTTACAAATGTGTTTTGGCTAGGGAGGTCGGTCAGGCAGGGATGTCCTCTCTCCTCCATGTTGTATGCCTTGTCAGCTGAACCTTAACCACAATGCTAATTCAGAACAAGAACATTGGAGGAGTGGAGATACCGGGGGGACAGACCAGTCTCCTGTACCAGTATGCAGATGACACCACGGTTACGGTCAGAGATGGGGATAGTGTGAGGGAAGTGTTAGAAGTAGTGCAGCAGTATGGCAGGGCGTCAGGGGCGAAGATAAATATAGACAAATCGGAGGTAATGTATATAGGTGAGGAAGGAGTGGATAGGACAGGAATAGAGCTCAAGGAAAGGCAAGATTATTTTAAGGTGCTGGGGGTTAATTTGGGTATAAAAGAAAAGGAAGGGAGGGATGAGCAATATGAGGGAATCATCAACGGAATAAAGAAAACGCTAAGGTTTTGGAAGATGAGGCATTTAAAGTTAAGAGGGAAGGTAGTGGTGATAAATGGGCTCATAATGAGCAGATTGGTGTATATCATGACTGTCATGGAAATGCCTGAAAAGGTTCATAAAGAAATAGACAGGGCAATAAATGAGTTTTTGTGGGAAGGGAAGGGAGTTAGTGTTGCTAGGGAGGTAATGGAGAACGAGTATAGGGATGGAGGGATGAAGCTGATCAACGTGGAAAGGAAAAAGAAGGCGCTAAGGGTTAAAATGATGTTAAAATATGTTGGTGACAATAAGTGTGGAGGCTGTGGGGACAGCGCTTTGTTCATGGTTTTCAAAAAAGGAATGCTTAGCAGTGTTTCGGAGTACCATAGGGAGGCGCTATTAGCATGGTGTATGAGTTTGTGCCGGGGTTCATGGGAGCACGGGTCATAGTGGATGAGGTGAGGGGTGGGGGGGAGTATGCTATTAAGAAAGGCGGAAGATATCATGGAGAGGGTGAAAAAGGGTATGCCTGTGGGGTGGGTGAGAATGGTTGAAGGTGAGGCTACAAGAAGTGGAGCTTGGCGGAAATGTATGTGGGGGAGGGGATACTCGTGTGAAAATGGAGAAAGTAAACACGAGGGTGATTTACAAAATGCTGAGGGGAGGTAAAATAAGAAGACCTGCTTCTGAGCGTGTGTGGGGAAATGTTTGTGAAAAGTTTGATGGGCGGAAGATATGGGGTAATTTAAGGGTGAAATGGAATAGCATTGAATGTGAGCATTTTGATTTTATTTTTCGTCACAACAGGGTGTTCAACAATTTGATCATAAGCAGGTTGGATGCCACGGTGAAGAAAGAGTGTGATGTGTGTAAGGTAATGGTGGAAACGTGTATGCATGAATTTTTTGAATGTAGAGAGCTAAAGGTGTATTTTGAACAGGTGAAAGGGCTAATTGATAAGTGTTGGGGGGATAGAATATTAAAAACGATGGTATGGAAGGAGTTGTGGCTGTTTGGGGTGAGGGGGGGAGTGAAAGGTCCCAATGTGTAACTCTGTAACTATGTGCTGAGCCATGCCTGGTATGCTGTAAAACTTAGGAGAGACTTGGCCCATTATGGGAACAGAAAGGTAGACATATGGGACGTATTTAAGAGGATTTTAAGCAAGGACGTTCAGATGGCATATGTGTACCTAGAAAAGGACGCGTTTCTGGAGAGCTTTGTGGAAGGGTGCACTCTGGTGGAGGTTGGTGACAATGACAGACTGGTGTATAAGTATGACAGTGTTGGCTAACAGGTCTAGTGTGAAACGTGAAAAGCGTGGAGTGTCATATAAATGATTGCCTGATAGCAGTGTTTTTTGTTTCTCGTATTCTGATTTTGTATTTTTGTTAACTATGATGGGATATTCAAGTAAGATCCAATTTATTTATTTTGCCAATCTTCTTTTGGCTAATTGCATGAAGCTTATTTTATTTTTGTTATGCATGATTATTATGTTTGATTGTTTTAAATGCAGGGCCACATTGAAACCACAGGTACAAATTGAAAATGTTGAATTGTGAATTTTTCTAATTAAAAAAAAAGAAAAGTTTCCTCGGTTAGTGTTTTGTTCTGTCTTTGTCAGTATAGCCTTGGAATAGAGGAATTATGTTTACGTTAATCTGCATTTGGGTCCAACCTGCTTCACACATCGTAACATTACGAACCGACCAAGAATGGACCCAGCGGATTCAGCTTTTTTGATGCAACAGGCGGCTGCTAAGCGAAGGAGGCGCAAAGCCAAGCTAGCAGCCATGCCTCCATGCTCCAGTACCGGCCAACGCAGCTTTGCGTCCATACTGGATTACCTGGCTTACACAGCCAGGGTCCTGGCTTCCGCTCCGGACCTTACAGCCAGGTTTCCGGCTCGAGAACCGGACCTTACAGCCATGTTTCCGGCTCCAGAACCGGACCTTACAGCCATGATTCTGGCTTCAATTCCGGCCCCCGCAGCCATGTTTCCAGAGGTTCCGCTGGGGATCCTGCCAACTCCATGTCCTGTCCCGTTGGAGGACCCGTCAACTACTCCTCTGCCAGGGGTCCTACCAATCGTATGTCTGTCCCGTTGGAGGCCCCGCCGACTGCTCTCCTGCCGGGGGTCCTGCCAACCCGGTGTCCTGTGTCCTGTCTCGTTGGAGGTCCCGTCGACTGCTCTCCTGCCGGGGGTCCTGCCAACTCTTAGTCCTGTGCCGTTGGAGGCCCCGCTGACTACTCTTCTGCCGGGGGTCCTGCCAACCCTTTGTCCTGTCCCGTTAGGGGTCCCGCCGTCTACTCTCCTGCCGGGGGTCCTGCCAGCTCCTTGTCCTGTCTCGTTGGAGGTCCCGCCGACTACTCTCCTGCCAGGGGTCCTGCCAACCCTTTGTCCTGTGCCGTTGGAGGCCCCGCCGACTGCTCTCCTGCCGGGGTATCCTGCCAATCCCGTGTCCTGGTCCTCTTCCGTGGGGGATCCTGCCGAGGCCTGTCCCACCAGCTCCGACACCGGGTCCTGCCTGGCCTCCGGCGCTGTCCCGTCAGCGCCTTCCTGCCCGGCCTGCGGAGCTGTCTGGTCTTCGCCCTCGAGCCCGGCCCTCTGAGAGCCCGGCCCTCTGAGAGCCACGGCCTTCGCACTCGAGCCCGGCCCCCTGACTTTCCCGGCCGCGGTCCTCACCCTCATGCTCGCCCCTCACCCTCATGCTCGCCCCTCCATAACCCCCACCTTGGACTCTGTCTTGCCCCCGGGCCGTCCGCCCGAGTACCCCTTCTCGGCTTCTACCTTGCCCCCGGGCCATCCGCCCGAGATCCCTTCCGGGTCCTCCACGGTGCTCCTGGGTTGTCAGCCCAAACCCGTCCTCCTGACCCCCTCCACCCACCCTGGTGGCCCTAGTTTATGTCCCTCCTCCGGTCCCCCTCCACCCACCCTGCTGGACATTGGTTTTTTTGGACGTTTATGGGACTGTTTTGGTGTTTTAGGGACGTCTGGAATCCGTCCCTTGAGGGGGGGGGGTGTTCTGTTATGATTATTGTGTTATGTCACGTTTTCTATGTCTTGGATTGGGTGTTTTGCTGTTCTCCCTGTCATGTTTTCCTCTGGGTATATTGTCTGGTCTCTTTTCCCTGTGTTTTCATGTCTGTTGTTAGTTTCCCTGGTGTCTAATCTCCTGATTGTTTTCACCTGTCACTCCTTGTGTGTCTCCTGTGCTCATCAGTGTCAGCTCCGCCCCTGATTGTTCCCACCTGTGTCTAGTTACCCTGTGTTTAAAGTCTCCCAGTGTTCAGTGTCGGTTCGTCTTGTGTATTGGCTTGTCCTCGGTGATTGTTCTGTTCTGTTCTGTTCTGTTCTGTTCTGTCTTTGTCAGTATAGCCTTGGAATAAATGAATTATGTTTACGTTAATCTGCATTTGGGTCCTACCTGCTTCACACATCGTAACGGTAACGTGTATTCCAATGTACCTGTACTGGTCATAATCTGTCTATTCTATTCAGAAAGAGTCACATGGAATGTACAGTATAGAGGCATGCATCAGCAGGAAACACGACAACACCTGCCGGAACACTGAAGAAGACGCTGCTTTTTAAAAGTGCCTGCCTTTTGGCAATTTCCCATAGGGTTTGATGTAAAAAAAGGCAGTGTGAACAGGCCCACTCCTTCTTCTTCATTGCGTTAACACTGGATGGCCTGAGAGATATAATTTGGGTGTATTTGTTGTTTTAATATATTTTTACATTATGATTATTTTGTAATCATTGATATATATGGTGTTTTATGAGATACTTGAATGAGGTTTTTACCATTTCAGTATGATTTGTATTCTTATTGAGTTGAAAATTCCAATGCCACCCATACAGTATGTTCTTACTATATTGGAGCAAATAAAAGCATCTATCAGGCTTTGTTGACAGTACTGTTGCTCCACTGTAGGCCTAATCACATCATGTTTACGTTATGGTTTGGTGGCCAAATAAACATTTTATTAATACACTTTCTAAGCAAGCCCTGGTTGAGTTTGACTACTTATTTATCACTGATGACCACCTTTTTCACTATACATGTATGATTTCAAGCTCATTATTCACATTTGATCTAAAATCAGGACAGTATGTTCCCCATGTGTGAAAACATATAAAAACACATTTAATTCTAGTTTGTACCTTGTTAAGTCAAAAAGTAATGTACTAAAATAGATTTCAGCCTGGCGGTGGTGGCCATGTTGGATTTCTCAATTTTGAGGCATTCTGGGAAATGTTTGAGCTTCATATACAGCAGATTTGGATTCAGCACCCCTTAATACCCCTAGAAATGTTGTATAGCATAAATAAACACAAAATGCCTTCAGCACTTTAAATAAGCAATTTTTTTTTAAATTCTGCTAGTCTATAGCCTTAGAACCTTTTAACCCTAATATTATATTTTTTACCTCCACCTCTGTGATTTCCTCCAGGTCAAAAACTGGGTGTGTATCCACAATCGGGCTAGGTGAGACCTCAGATGGCGGGAAGAGCTTTATGATGTCCAGAGCACTATTTATAAAATACTCATTTAGAGAGCTGGCCAACACTGGCCAACACTGTTGTAATCACACTCTCGACCTTGTTCTGACTTATGGTATTGAAATTGAGCAACTATTAGTCGAACCGCATAATCCTGCTTTATCCGACCATTTCTTAGTAACTTTTGAAGTACTGTTGCTAGACTACAAAGCATTAGTCAAAAGCTCTTGCAGCAGAAACCTATCTGTTAGTGCTATAGCCACATTTAAGGAAGAGATTCCACCAATACTTAACTCGATAGCATGTCTGCATGTAAGGGAGGAAACTTATACACAATGCACACCACCCCAAATTGATCATGTTGTTGATAGTGCTATAGATGCACTGCGAATAAAATTAGACTCTGTTGCTCCTTTGAAAAAGAAGAAAATAAAACATAGATTTGCTCCATGGCATAATGCCGAAACCCGCAAAATAAAGCAAAAGTCGAGACAACTTGAAAGGATATGGCGTTCCACTAAACTTGAAGAATCTCGTTTAATTTGGCATATTACTCTCAATGAATATAAGAAAGCACTGCGTAAAGCGAGAGCAGCATACTACTGTTCATTAATAGATGAGAATAAGAATAATGCAAGATTTCTTTTCAGCACTGTAGCCAGGCTGACAGAGAGCCACAGCTCCATTGAGCCTTCTATTCCCATAGCACTCAGTCGCAATGATTTTATGTGCATTTTTAACGATAAAATGATTACTCTTAGAAACAAAATAAATGACCTCTTGCCTTCGACCAGTATAGTGTTATCAACAGCTCCCGGAATCGTAAGTTCTAATATAACATTAGATAGTAAACTAGAATGCTTTTCAGCCATTAACCTTGAACAATTACATTCAATGATTCTCTCTTCTAAACCATCAACGTGCATGTTCCAATTCCAACTAAGCTGTTGAAGGACATTTTTCCATCAATTAAAACTTCTTTATTAAATATTATGAATATGTCTTTATTATCACACTATGTTCCAAAATCATTCGAAGTAGCAGTGATAAAACCGCTTCTTAAAAAACACAACCTCGATCCAGAGGTTTTAGCCAACTATAGACCTATTTCTAATCTTCCGTTCCTCTCAAAAATTCTTGAGAAAGCGGTCGCAAAACAGTTGTGTGATTACTTAAAAAACAATGATTTATTTGAAGATTTTCAGTCTGGCTTTAGAACACATCATAGCACAGAGACAGCTCTGGTTAAAGTCACAAATGATATTCTAAAAGCCTCAGACAAGGGACTTGTCTCTATTCTTGTTTTGCTCGATCTCAGTGCTGCATTTGATACTATCGACCATGATATCCTATTGCAAAGACGAGAGCACTTGGTTGGCATACAGGGAACTGCTTTAGGCTGGTTTAGGTCCTATCTATCTGAACGCTCTCAGTTTGTACGTGTCAACGATGAATCTTCCACGCAAACCAAAGTTAGCCATGGAGTGCCACAGGGCTCAGTGCTCGGACCTATTTTGTTCACATTATATATGCTTCCGTTAGGCAATATTATAAGGAATCATTCTGTAAACTTTCATTGTTATGCGGATGATACTCAACTATATTTATCAATCAAGCCTGATGAAATTAATCATCTAAATAAAATTCAAGACTGCCTTAAGGACTTAAAAACGTGGATGACCTTAAACTTTTTGATGTTAAACACGACCAAAACTGAAGTTATTGTACTTGGCCCGAAGAATCTACGAAACAAATTATCTAAAGATATACTAACTATGGATGGCATTAATTTGGCCTCCAGTGAGACTGTAAGGAATCTTGGTGTTATATTTGATCAGGATTTATCCTTTAACGCCCACATAAAATCAATTTCAAGGACCGCCTACTTCCATCTACGTAACATTGCAAAAATCAGGCATATTTTGCCTCAAAACGATGCAGAGAATCTAGTCCATGCATTTGTTACTTCTAGGCTGGATTATTGTAACTCTTTACTATCAGGGAGTACCAAGAAGTCAATCAAGTCGCTTCAGCTGATTCAAAATGCTGCGGCTCGTGTACTAACCAGAGTTAGGAAAAGGGACCACATTACTCCTGTTCTGGCTGCCTTACACTGGCTCCCTATAGAACACAGGATAGCATTTAAAATTCTTCTTCTCGCCTACAAAGCCCTTAATGGGCAGGCGCCATCTTACCTTAAAGAACTCATTATACCCTACTGTCCTACTAGGGCATTGCGTTCCAAGAATGCAGGGTTGTTGGTTGTTCCTCGAGTCTCTAAAAGTACAATGGGAGCCAGAGCCTTTTCTTATCAAGCTCCACATTTGTGGAATCAGCTTCCAGTTTGTGTTCGGGTGGCAGACACCCTATCCGTTTTTAAGAGTGCGCTTAAGACCTTCCTTTTTGATAAAGCTTATAGTTAGGGCTGATTAGATTCAGCCCCTAGTTTTGCTGATATAGGCTTAGTTTGTCGGGGGACATCTTACTTCTTCCTTCTCTCTGTCTATACCCGTGTACTCTCATGTTCCGATTAACCCAGCTTCCCCAAATGTCTTTCTTTTTGGGGTCTATATATGCTGGGATCCGGAGTCATGGATGATCCTGCGGTCCTGTGTCCTGGATCGCGAGCGCTGGATCTTGAGTCGTGGCTGTGGTCTTGGATCATAGGTCCTGGATGGATATCCCCGTGGATTCATCTTCCTATTATACACACATGCATTTCCAAACATTTGGACTACCTATGTTGCAAATGTATTATCTTTTCAATTTACACACGGCATCTATTGCACGTCTGTCCGTCCTGGGAGAGGGATCCCTCCTCTGTTGCTCTCCCTGAGGTTTCTCCCATTTTACCCTTTAAACTGGGTTTTCTTTGGAAGTTTTTCCTTGTACGATGTGAGGGTCTAAGGACAGAGGGTGTCGTATTGTCATACTGATATTCTGTACACACTGTGAAGACCACTGAGACAAATGTAACATTTGTGATATTGGGCTATATAAATAAACATTGATTGATTGAACACTGCAGGGTCTTTTATCAACGCATCATTGATTTTTTTATTCTAATACATTATTTTCCTGTTTGGTATGTTAACCTAATAGTTTATTTAGGATCTGCCAAAAGTTTTTACCGTTAGCTTTCGCACCTTCAATTATGATGATGAAAAAGTTTGCTTTGGCCTGTCTTATTGTTTGAGTTACCTTGTTACGAGCATGAGTGAATTTCTGTCTACACTGGATAGTCCGGATTTCAAGCTCTGCTTTAGTAGTTGGTCTCTAGATTTCATGAGATTCCTGCATTGTAGATTCAGCCAGGGAAGATGATGTTCATTCCTGTCCCTAAGTCACCCTCTCCTTGAGAAAGAAGACATTGCATCGTTAATTTTAGATATAAACAGATTACTGTTTTCACCAATGTCTTCAGAGGACAGAGTGTCGCCCCAATCAATCATTTTCACTGCCTGCATAAAACGTTGTTGCAGGTTTTTGGGGATGAAGCGAGACCAAAGGCAGGGGTTTTAGGTGTGGCCATGAACCTTTTTTTTGTGAGTTTCCTGGCAAAAAGAACAAGATTATGGTCAGGAAGTTGTAGGTTTTAATTTCTATGGTTTTAACTATTCTGTCAGCTTTGTTTGTAAATAATAAATCTATCATAGTCTTGGAGGTTTTGGTTATTCTAGTCGGTTGATCCATGAGTTGTATTAAATTGTGTTTATCCATGATCCGTTTTAAGCTCTTTCTATTTTGTTTGTCATTCCAGTTGATATTAAAGTCTCCTACAATAATTAGCTCTTTGTTGGAGTGGGAGGGCCGAAGCCAGAGAATAAGGATGAGCTGCCGCGGGGATGCAGGGAACGCCCTGACCTGGAAACCCCAGCGGGACTGGGGCAGCGAGCGCTGCTCTGAGTGCAACAGACGTTGACGCTCCTGTGCCGGAGTCTTCAATGGCCTGAAGGCGAGCATCGATGGCTCTTATGGAGCTATCCAGGGATTGCAGCGCGCTGGCCACGCTATTCTCCCCGCTCCCGGCCTGGTGAGCCTGGGAAGGGGTGGACTTGGGAGGCGGACGGGGTCCTGGAGGGCTCGATTTCCTGGTCCTTCTTCCTCCGCGGCCTCGGCCGCGTCCTCGCCTTGGTCTCTCTGGGGAGCTGCTTGGGGCTGCTTCCCCGGGCTGGGGTACTGCGCTGGAGACCTGGTCCGAGAGCTGCCGGAGCTGCGAGAGAGTGAGGCCTGGAGCTGTGGGGATGCCCTGCTGCTGGAGTCGGGCGATGAGGAAGTCTACCTCCGATGATAGGCCACTGTGGGGAGTCGAACCGGGATCAAAGATGTTCATGCCAGGTTCGTCTGAGTTGTCCGAGTTGGACATTATGCACAAGTTTCTGTTAGTTTTTTGTTTTTCTCACGAAGAGGGGTAGTCGTATTGCTGCTGTTTGCGGTCATCTGCAAATGACAACTGACAGGGAGGAAGAGCAGGCATTTAAGGAATTTAGCATGTGCAGCCGTTGGCTGCTGAAGGGTGACGCCCTCATATTTAATGAGGGGGGAAGGGAGCCATCGAGTGACGTGTTAGTGACTCGTGTTAGGTCTTCCTTATTGAACTTGCGCTAAGCTTCATTTGTTGGTTTGGTGTCACAGGCTCTTTAAACCTGCGCCCTTTTGGCCTTTTTGTTTGCTCCAGGCTGCTTCCCTTCCATTTTGTTTATATCACTATTTAACAAATTCCTTGTAATTATTTCTAACTGGTGTGTGTTGCTTTTCCTCATCCCCTCGTGGGAACGTAACAAACAGGAAGAGAAATAGAGGGATATGAGGCATGGCTAGAATGGGTGATCGGTTTGGTTTTTTGACCAAAACACTTCATAGACATGTTTTATATATCTGAGACCTATGCTATTGCTTACAAATAGCATGGTAGGTGAGCTTTAATAAACTCAAAATATTCTGATTGGGTCCCATGTGTCCTTGTGCTTCAATAATGCAGAGAAAATGTAGTTATTTCATGAATTGATGAGAGGGAAGCTCTATGTAATGAATGGGTCCCTGGGAACAAAATATGAAAGTGGTTGCAGTCCTTACTTGTTCCAATGCTTAATTAAAAACACTGAGCATCATTCATCAAATACCATAGGATTACATTTGTGCAGAAAGCATGTTTAATAGATACCATTTCAGAGCGAGGGGGTACAATGCTCTCAGCCTCAAATTAAAATGTAAGTCATGAGGCAGGGCATTCAGTCTTTTGCGATGTCATTTCAGTTTAATTCCAATATTTATTGCTCTGTAAAGAACACCATAATGTGCTATTTGAGGTCAGACAAAATCACTGTATCTGTTGATGCAGTGATGTCAAATTGTGCTTTATTATTACATAGCTGAAGCTATTGAGGCAACAAGTGCAAAGTGAATTAAGTAATTGCTGTAGGGATAACTCATCTCTGGATTACTTTTGTTGTTGAAAAAATTTGAATTAAAAGTGTATAACTGAGTCAAATGGGTCCAGTGTTTCGAGAAATGTGAGTGCTAAAATACAATTCTGACTAGAATCAATTGAGGGTTTAGAGTTATAAAAAAGATTTTCAGACAAGGCCAATGAGGTTGAAGTGTGAGATGGTGTTTTAAGCTTACATCCAGCAAGATCAAGGGAAATAAAGTGCATTTTTGTTCCAAACAAGGTATGGCAAAGTAACTGCTGTTGAAACGAGCTAATTCGTTACAAGGCAACTGAGATGAAAAATAACTCAGAAACATGGGTCTCTCTTATTTTTAAGTTTTCTCAATCTCTGTTATGTCTGTTTTTACTGTCTATCGTTTGTTTATTGCCTGTTTTGATTGTCGGCACTCACCATATTAGTTGACCTGTTCCTTCTAGCCCTGCAACCACCTGGCCCCCTGTACACCTGAACTTTATCCCCCTCATTAGTTCAATTCAAATGTCCAGACTCTTGTGCCGTTGGTCGTCTATGGGGAAGTTATGGTATTCCTCGCACTCTCAGGACCCAGCTTGAGATTGATGTAATTGATGTTAGAAGTTAAAGTTTCCTCCCCCATTTAGGTCAGGGGGGATATCTACTCAGATCTTGTGTAAAGACCAAGTGAACATAGGTGGAGGACGCAATAACACCACTCAGGGACAGAGGTTTTAGTTTAAAAAAAAGAAGGTCTTTACTTAGCAAAGGTTCGGTCGGTAGTTCAATCAGGAAGGCAACCACAACAGACAAGACAAGGCGAGAACCGGGTCAGAAAACAAAGCTGTGTACATGCGGAAGTTAAACTCTAGGGCAGGGGTCTCAGACTCCATTTACCTGGGGGCCGCTGGACGTAGAGTCTGGGCACGTCTGGGCCGCTTCAAGTATTCCACAAAAAATGTATTAAAAAATACAACATTCACAGTTCTTTAACATCTTCTTAACATGAACGGTTCTTCACAACATAACTATTTCCAGTTGCTCTTGCCTACTCCTTGCTGGTAGAGACCTGGCAGCGCTTCCTCTCACACAGCTGAGCCACATTTGGTTTGAGGGAGGAAGCAGTTGAAACCCTTAGTATGGCTTGAAGATGTTCATCAGTAAGTCTGGACCTGTACTTTGACTTATTGAAGTTCATGGTGGAGAAGAGCTGTTCACACATATATGTGCTCCCAAAAAGGCACATGGTCCGCTTGAACATCCCGGAAAGCTCAGGGAAGGAGGGGGGCAATTCTCTCATGAACTGTCCAAGCTTGTCTGCTTTCCCATTCACTTCCCTGAACTTGGCTTTGAGCTCAGAATTGCACTGCAGGTCAATGAGCTGGGAAATGGCAGAGGTTTTTCTGAGGGAGCTGGGCTTTCCATAACACCAGTTTTGTAGAGAATGCTTTGACATTGTCATATGCTGCACTGACAAGCTGGCCCTGGCCCTGCAACTTCTTATTCAGTGCATTCAGCTCCTGCGTGATGTCAACAAGAAAAGATAAGTCCATAAGCCATTTGGGATCACTCAGCTCGGGAACAGCCATCCCACCCTTCTCCAGCATGATTACTTTCAGTTCTGTTCTCAACTCAAGAAACCTCTTCAGAACTTTTCCCCTGCTGAGCCAACGCACCTGTGTGAAGTAGAGCACATCCTCATAGTCTGACTCAATTTCCTCCAAAAAAGCACGGACCTGGCGGTGCTTTAAGCCCCTGGATCTGATATGGTTGATGCATTTCACAACAACAGACATCACATTGTCAAACTTCAAGCATGTGCTGCAAAGGGCCTGCTGATGGATAATGCAGTGCAGAGCAATAGCCTCCTCCACACCCTCCTCCTCCAGTTTTCTTTGAACAAGTGCCACCAGCCCATTTTTCCTCCCTGTCATTGATGGCGCTCCGTCGGTCGTAATTCCAACAAACCTCTTCCATGGCAGACCAATATCCGCAATGGCATCACACAGTTGCTGGAATATCTCCTGAGCGGTGGTCTGGCCATGCATTGGTTTCACTGTAAGCAACTCCTCTGTCACTTCAAACTTGTCATCAACACCACGGACATACATTGCGAGCTGAGCGGTGTCAGTGATGTCCGTGCTCTCATCAAGAGCCACAGAGTATGCACAGAAAAGTGTGGCTTTGTCGCACAGCTGATCATATATGTCACTTGATAAGTCAGAAATGCGCTCTGCCACTGTGTTAGCTGACAGGCTGATGTTGTTAAACTGACCCTTCTTTTCCGGACAGACTATACTTGCAGCCTGCAACATGCACTTTTTTATAAACTCGCCTTCCGTAAACGGCTTTCCCGCCTTAGCAATCATCTCACTCACCACATACTGTAGCTAGCTTCGACTGCTGAATCAGCCTCATTGCGTCCTTTCTTGAAGAGATTTTGTTGCTTCCATAGATTTTTCCAAAAATGTAATTACAATTTACTAACCCTACAGTCTCGCGGGCCGCGTCTGGCCCGCGGGCCTGGAGTCTGAGACACCTGCTCTAGGGTAATTATTGCTGGAACGCTTGAAAGTACAAAGACGAACTGAGGGGAATGTGAACAGAGGCCATTTCTCAATCGCGAGTACACATGCTGCAGAGCAACTATTTCAAGTATACTACGTCATAGTGGTGCAGAATGCTGGGCATTTAACATGCATTTAAACAGTCCTTCGGCGCCACTCGATGCCATAGTATACTTGAAATAGTTGCTCTGCAGCAGGTATACTCGCGATTGAGAAACGGCCAGAGACTAAATACACAAGGGGAGGGATGGTAATGGGGCACAGGTGAGATTAGTTAGGGATGGTTTACGCAGGTGGGGTTCAATCAATGGCAGGAAGTGGTGACACTGAAATGAGGAGTGTGTTACAAATAAAAGTCCTGCATTCAAAATGTCACTCTAGTAAAAGTACAAAAGTATTGGAATCTAAATATACTTAAAGTACCAAAAGTAAAAGTAGTCATTGTGCAGATTGGTCCATTTCAGAATAATATATAAGTCTGATTTAAGAATTTATTATATTTTCACATCATTAATCCAAATCTTTAAAGTAACAAAAAGGTATTAAATACATGAAGTGGAGAAAAAGTACAATATTTACTTCTGAATTTTAGTGGAGTAGAAGTACAAAGTAGCATACAATGGAAATACTCAAGTCAATTACAAGTATTTCATAATTGTACTTACTGTAAGTACAGTGCTTGAGTAAATGTACTTAATTTACACCACTGATTTAGGTCCACCCTACTCCACTTTCTGTGGAAATGACACTCCACGTTCCACTCTCTCATGGTAATGCAGTGCTGCCCCTAGTTGTTTAATAGGCTACCTATAACAGGATTAAAGTAAAAAGAGAGGTAATATCTAGATACAAAATCTGCGATTTAATTAGTTTGGGTCAAAAGATCCCAACACCTTCATACAGGTAAGTCTGTACTGATGTTGGTGCAGCAGATTACTTCATCAAAGTTTTTATATATTAACATTATGTCAGTAAGTTATTGTACATAATATAACAAACCTACATCATGTACTTTACTTAAATACAAGACTTAAATCACACAACAAACCTATTTTAACCCAAAAATTGATCTTTTTCTAAACTTAACAAAAAGGATGGATTGTCTAAACATAACCAAGCTGTAACGTAAAGTACCTAACTTGCGTCATGTTAGTAACGCAAACTAATTGGGTACCCAGTGTGCTAAAAGCTGATTTCAAGTTGCAGGATCACACATCCTTATGTAACGAGTAAGGCCATGTGACTTATTATAAGGTCAATAGGACGATTTTTACAGTAGAATGTTGGACTTGGGTGCATTCCATTTCACTGCTTTGATTTCAGGTCACTGACTGAAACATAGCAAAGCTATCATTTCTGTTATTAGTAACACCTGTGTTTTTAAATGTGAGAACGGCCTGTCAGGTTTACCACAGTGACAGTACTAAGGGCACCTAGTAGGCTAGGAAGAAAAAAGTAGTTCCACAAATCAATACTTAATTCAGTATTTTAGTTTAACCAGTTTAGCCCCAAGCCTGTTTTTCAGGCCTCAGGCTCGAAAATGACATTCCCAGAACAAATGACTATTATCTTCACTTCTAAAAGCGGTAAATTAATAATATTTTTTCTCAAAAGCAATGATAAACATGTGATGTGGATGTAGAAGAGTCAGAATCAATATAGATGTTTTTGTTTTAAAGTAAATTCAGATTGAACAGAGTAAAAAAATGTTTCCGTCCAAAAAAAAACATTACTTATATTGAAAACCACCCTTGAATGATGGGATAGTAGACTAAAAGCTTTAGTAATCCAAACTGTAACATATAATAAGTACCGAAGCAAGTGACATTGACATTTTTAGAGAGATTTAGAAAGAGACCCACTTCTGGGGTCATTTGGGTGTTTTTGCAATATCTCTGGAACCCATTGGTCGATTTTGGTGATTGACACCTCTTTTGAACCGTTAGAGCCAATAGAATCGAGGGGAAGTTCCTAAATCCATATACAAATTACCATTGGTGAAGTAAGTGATGTGCAGCCAGCAAGCCCAAAACCGGAAGCTGGGTTACAGCTCTCATAGCTCACATCGCAGCTATATCTGAAAACTCAGTTTTTGACATAAATGTTATGATGGATTATGAGTAATCATCTCAAAGTGACACAGAGACATTGGATTAACCTATGGATTAACCTTCAGCAGCGTTTGTATGTGTTTTAATGCCATTGAACACAACTTTAGATCAGAAAACAGCAAAGGTAAAACGCATTTGCTGCCGGGTTTTGGTCGCACAGTGGTGATACTTATACCATTCGAATCTGTGGAATCTCCGTTTTCAGATCCGATGAAGTATAACATATTTCTACCGTGAGTTATGTGCTAAGTGCGTTAGCACTCTTTCGCTTTGTGCTAATTCAGAGGCTTGGCGTTAGAGTTGTGTTTTGTTTTGGTAAAAATGGTTCATATTGTCAGTTAGCTGAGTTTCTTCCCGTTAAGTGGGTATGACACATTCATAGGTTGTTAAATGTTAAGAGAAGCCCTGAGACGCTGTGTCTTGCAAGATGTAGCCCCCGGGGCTTAACAGGTTAATGTCTAAATGTAACTGCAATAACATTGAAGCCCATGTGTAACCCAGGTAGTATCCAACAGATCTCCTGTAAAGGGCCTTTTAGTTCTGACCAACATGCCTTCCCACTATCAATTAGCCCACCTACTGTAATTGAACACAAACAGGGGCCCCTGCGGAACAGAAGGATCATTGCTCACACAAGTCCCACTCAGCTCGGCCCCATTAACCTCCACATGGGCGGACACACATCAGGCCTGAGAGCAGCTAGTAGACAAATGTGGCCCATCAAACATGTTTGTCCCACATGGACATGCTGGCTGGGAGCCTAATTCCCCCTCGCTCTCAAAAAAGAAAATCCTGGACTGGGCCATTTGAAAAATCTGAATCTCTTCAACAACACTTAAACTTGATTTATAGTTTGTAGCCAGAGATGGGGTCGTTACTAAAAAAAAGTAATATATTACACATTACTTTTTTAAAAAAAAAGTAATATATTACACTACTTCGTTACTCTCTACATAAAGTAACTCGTTACTTTACTCGTTATTTTACTCGCAGGGCCGGCCGGCCCCTCCCTGCAGGCAGATCACGCAGACTGCTAACGTTTCAAATGTTCTCTTTAGTTCAGTCTCCATTGTCGCATAAGACTGATCCAGATCCTGAATGTTTTCCTATCTGACCATGGCTGTCCTCTGTCTCCTGCTATCTGTATTTTGCGCAGTATATATCTGCTCACGCTGATGCGTCGGCGTGTTCTCCTGCGTGTTGGCCACGCGTTACACCGAACTCTGTTTGTAGCTATATAACTATTTACAGGTTCAGAATAATTTTCTGGAGGTCATCAGAGCTTTATTTAGTCAGAGACAGCAAGTCAAGCACAAGCAGACCCTGGAGACCCACTGAATAAAACGTAATTTTATCATATAACTTATTCACTCTTTTTTCAATTGGTTGGAAATGGGAGGAGAACTATGTTCCTCTTTCCAAAAAAATGTTTCGGCGTGTTTCTACCTTAGGTAGTTTCACTGTGTGCACACCTCTGGGGGATACAATATCTATCTTGATTCTGACACCCTTAGCTTTGCCATTTTCTAGGTCTCATGCTTTAAAATAAATCCTGGTTTAGATGTACTTTTAACATTAGATACAATACTGAAAGTATTTAGATGACTTTTGTAGGAGCAGACACAGTTGTGGTGGCTTAAAGCCCAGCTCTGCTCCGCGCCGTCCGTTAGATGAGCCTGGTCAGATTAATAAGAAAAGGAGTTCAAAACACCGGCATAAAAGTTATAACAATAATCTGATTTTAATGGTAAAAAGACACAATACGAAAATACAGAGTGCCCTGTAACAGAGCACTCCGGGCTCCCCGCTCCACTGCCGTGCGATACAGGTATCGGGACCGGCCAGTCAGCAACAGGGGGCACCGTGCATGAATAAACAACAGTATATATGGACCTTTTTGGGGCGGAGAGTCACTTCTTATCTTCCACTGGATTCTACTCCTTTAATTTCCCAGGGAAGGTTTGACACAAATTATTAATTTCTCAGGGAAGGTTTCCCACAAACTATTCTTTCTCAAACAATCAAACATTGTACACAGATATATTAGTATCAAACATTGGCCCCAAAAAGAACCTTGAAAAGGACATGTGTGTGCGTTTGGTAAAGAGGAAGTGTATGTGTGTGTGTGTGTGTGTGTGTGTGTGTGTATGTGTGTGTGTTGGTCAGGGAGTGTATGTGTGTCAGGGTATCTGGGAAAGTGTGTGTGTGTGTGTGTGTGTGTGTTGAAGGATAAAAATAAGGCAAAAGTAACTGTGAATATAAGATATAGTAAATTCTGTAATGGAAACGCTAGAAATATTGAGCTGTCTGAGTGGAAAAATAACGTGTAAAAGTTTACTGTTGAGATGCCTCTGCAGTTTGGCCGGCTGCATCCTGTTATCTTCAAGGACAGAACACCCTGGTACGGTGTGTGGGGGCACTGATCTTCACCAGGCGCAACTGTCTTGTGAGAAAACCAGTTAAAACAGGTAATTAGGAAAAGGGAGTATGACCCTGGCCTGACCTTAGCTAAAAACTGGGTGTTGCTGGGCAGAAGAGGCAGATTGCAGCACCAAGAACACCAAAGGTGGGGGCTTCACAGCAAAGACTATAAAAAACAAGATATATTCAGAATTCGGGCTCACTTCAACTGGGATCTCACACTGACAAACCTGTCACGGTGGGAACTCAAGAAGGAGTCCAAAGCGCTTTGTGGTATAGTACGGATTGATATATTTTTGTTGAACTGTGTAATAAAGTGCTTATTTGAAGAAACAATTCATTGGAGTGCAAAGTCTAGTTTTGTACAGCTAACAGAGAATAGTGTCTAGGACACAATTCCTTTTCCCTCAGCACTAAGAAAGGTCATTGGCAGATCCGGACGGCGACCCCGCTCTGGCCATATCCAAACGATCGGCGCGGAGGACGGACCTGGTCCGATAAACTCCAACAGCTTGGTGAACTCCCGACGTGATGGTCTAGAGCGGGAAGTCCGGACACCGATGACTTTCTGAGAGGACACCAAAAAACATTGAGTTTACGGCTTTTACAAGAAACCATCTCACACAATCAAAAACCCGGGTAATTTAGAATTAAGGTAAGCATCTGCCTGTTACAACAAATAGATGTGTTTGAAATACCACTACATTTTAGGATTGTGTGAAAATGGCAGAAATAATTGTCTCAGCTAAAAAGTAAAGATAAAACGTAAATAAATTGGTGTGCACTAAATAGATCAACAAGGGTATAAACAAATCTGTGATAAGAAGCGGGTGGAACCCGTAATTTATGAGGATCCGCCGCGGTCCAAGGAAAGGTGTAAAACTAATAAAATTAGTAACCATGGTAAAGTGTAAAACTAGGGGAGACTTTAGTTTCAAGGAAAGGTGTAAAACTAATCAAATTAGTGGCCAATAGTAAGGTGTAAAACTGGTCGCCGTATCAGTAGCTAATATATCTGTGTACAATGTTTGCTGTTTGTTGATTGTTCTGTCTGTTGGTTGTCATTGTTGATTCGTAAAGACCTTGTTTTATGTTGGTAAATGTTTTAGTATACCAATGGTTTGTTGTTAGTTGTTGAAAGAAGCCCCCCTTCTCTTGAAAAGGCTGAGAGCTCCAGCTGAAGTCGGGGTGTCAGTATTTGTCTGTGAAAGAATCTCCCCCCACTTTCGGATTCTTACGGACATTCAAATAAATAAGAATAGGGACATTAAGAGTAACGACAAGATTTGTCCAGTATATTAATAAATACAAGTGAACACATATTAACCTAGTCAGATAAATAGATATGAAGTCATTCTTATTTCAAGGAAGCCCCCCCCCTTGGAAAGCCTGTTCCAGCCGGGGTGTCTGTGAGAATACCCACACCCCCCTCCTTCTTTTTTCTCTCTCCTGTTTGCTCTCTTCTTGAATGCATGAAGAAAGAGCATTGAATTTAAAACAACGAGTGAATAACATTAAAAATGAATAGATCAATGTGGGAGCTCAAGTAGTAGATATTGAAATAAATAAGAAACTATAATTTGCTGTTTTTAAGCATAGTTTTTGTAGGATAAAGTTACGTCACTTTGTGGTTTTATGAGGGGTTTTGAGAACTGATTGGTACCATTGCATTACATTGTGAATGTCATGGTATTTGTCATTAACTAAGGATTGTACTTGATTATATTTCAAGGAAAACAATTATATTACATACAGTAACGTTAAGGGAAAGTAAAAAGTGGTTCACGTTAAAACAGAGCATTGGTGGCATTTTCAGTTCATTGCTTTCTTCCACACGCTTTTTCCCCTCCTTGTCTCTTTCATGACTTTAGTGAATGCATTAGAACGTTTGTTATCGTAACTTTCCATGTTTCTAGAAGTCAAACTCACTGTGTGTTCACATTACGGAGTATATTTCCGGAACGGCCTTTCAAAATAAAAGCCACAGGCCGCTGTTCACCAGAGATGCCTTCACAATAAAACGGTAATTAGCTTAACAATATATTTAACTTTTATTACGTCCTTAAACATTGATTCTAATTCATTACAGCTTTCAAATACGGCGCGGATTGAATACAGTTATTTGTAGTCCGTTACAACATCACCATGCTTGTAACACAACTTAGATAAACAATTTGAAAATGAATAGAATTAACCAAGTAGATAAAAGATTAGTATAGTGGTTGGAGGGTGTCTTTGTTTTGCCTATTAACTTAGAACTGAAGTAATAAAGAATAGGCAGACGACTATCATTAGTTTGTTTTAACACTCACATGTTTCAGCATTCCTGACCTCAGCCGTTTTATTTTGCAACCCGTTGGGAGAGAGATTTAAATTGAGTTTTTCTCAGTGGCTGGAAGTGATTACAACAGCATGGGATAGTTCTGCACCACCTTTTGGGTTCTCTGAATCAGTGTGTTGGTGAAGAGTTGCTCACTGCGAACAGAAGAAGTGTGCAAAGAATGCATAGGAGATATTGACATTATGCTTGTGCCTCGTTGTTAAGGCAACAGTGGTGTGAAGAGGTACTGCGGTTTTGGGGGATTTCTGCAGTACAGCCGACAACGTGTATCTGTCAAGCGATTCCTTCCCTCATCCCAAAGCCAGGGAGAGTTTCCTTGGAGCCCACTGACCAGGGCCGGTCCTAGCTTTTTGGGGACCCTGCCACTGACTACAGCTGCATCACTGACTGTGCTCATTATGACAAGATCTTGAGACATGCTTGTCTCAGATTGTTCTGGGGGAATGATGCAATGATTCTACAGCATAATTGTGCAAGAGTTTCCCAGTTGGTGGTGTAGAAACCTTAATGCTTAGTGTTTAGATAAGAGGCTGCTTGTTTCAATGATGGTCTGGAATACTGAAAAGATTAAAGTTTAATATTCTTGTTTCGCAAACAAGACATCTGATTATTATGTCACACATAATAATCTTGTTATAGAAACTAGCTATGGGTAAAACGTGTGGTTGATATCCCATTGTTATCATGAACAAAAGATAAATAAGGAAATAGTATCTGCTTAAAGATGAACGGATTTCATACCCTAGAGAGGATTAGTTATTGTGAATACTCCACAAGGTATCTACTAATGTATTGTAAAGAACTTGAATTGACTTGATAAATAAGTGAAGATAAGAAGATGTATTAACCATGAATTAATCAATTGGTAAATAAAAAATAGCGGAAAAGAGAAAACTATTAAAGTGAAGTGAAAACTCATCCTAAAACACACTGACAAAGGAGGGGGAGGGCATGATGGAGGTATGCTCTAGACTTTAAGTTGTGGGTGTTTGGGAGTTAGGAGTACAGAGTAGAACCCTTTTCATCATATTTACAAATTATTCTTTTAGAGCTTTTATTCAAGTGTGAATTTAGTAGTGTTATAATTTGTTACAGTATTGATCAGTTCAAAGGGAGAGTTTTAGTAACAGCTCTATAAGATCAGACAAATATTTCTTTATATAGGTCATGTTGAAGGGAAAGCTAGTTCTAAAACAAAATATAGTATTTCAATTTGAGGTACTGGTTTCACCATTGTGGCATAGTTATTACCATAGGAGGCCTTTCGAATGGACATACGAAATGACTTCCGTTTTTAAATCCTTGATAAAGTAGGGAGTAATTGTTGCATGATTCGGACACCCAAGGTTCCACGCATTGTTAATGCGTTATGAAATACATAGCAGAGCTTTACAGATCCTGATAATGTTTTGACTCAAGAAAATAATTATAGACACAAGTTTCTGAAGTGCCGGGAATGTGGGAAACAGCTGTCCCAATGAAAAGTTAGAGATATCTTGAAAAGTATCGTTGTAATCATGAATTAATTAATGATGGCGCTCCATATATACAGATGTTTGTAGACAAAGGAGACTGGCCTATGCTGACATGTCAAAGTCTCTGCAGAGCATGACACATGGCCAAAAAGACTGAGACCAAATTACCTTTGACCGACAGTGTAACTTGAGAAGGCACTGACAATGACTGACTCTGGGGTGAACCTCACCAAACTTGACTTTACAACCTGACAGTGTGAGTGTATGTCTGCATGTGATCAGTGCAACTGCATGATTTAAAACAATGACTATCAAGCATGCTTTTGGACTCACACATTATTTTAGGGGCTACTGTGAGAGATGTAATTCCAGAATGGAAGACTGAAGAAGTTGACCTGTGATAATGAAACCATTTTGTAATATTTCAACAGGTATTAAAGTAACTGAGGTTTGAAATGTAGAAAGAACATATTACAGTTAAAGCTAAAACATAGTAATGTAATGACACAGAATTTAATTTAGACAACATCATGTAACTAGCCTGGTAAAGAAGTAAAAAGCATAGACTTTATTGTTTAGGTCATTAAGGGGATATACATTTCATCTAAAATTCATAATAGAAAGACATTTGATGATAGTTTGTTGGAATTCTGTATTCATACGCAGTGGAGGATCAAAAAGCTGAGGGCCCAGGAGCCCTGAGCGTAGGCTTGAGGGATTTGTATCAGATTTCCCCACACAGGTTGCTGGCGCCAAAAGGGGGACCCAGGAGGCCGACACAGCGGAGTTCGTCTGGGTGAAGGTCATCAGGACAAAGTGGCTCTCCGGCCCCGACCGAGTGACCCAGCGGACCTCTCATGCCGTCTGCATGGGAGGAAAGGGGGACAGCTGGTGCCAGTGTGCGGTGGGGAAACCACCTGCTAGGACCAGAGACGACATCAGGACGGACGGGGCAGTGGACCGGAGAAGGAGGATCGTGAAGACATCTCTCTAGCAGGCAGCCCAGAAGCCGCAGTAAGCGGATCGGGGGGACAAAGACACGGCAAGCCAGGACGGCCTAAAAGGGGCCTACGCTGTGAGTTCGCGGACGAATCCACAGCAGCCAGAGCCAAAGGACACACAGAGGAAGCTGAGGGCAGCAGGGACACTGAATACGTCCGCCTGAAGACGATCAAACCCAAGTGGTGTGCTCCAAGGTTCTCTGAACCACTCAAGGTAACCCAGCGAACAGATCATGCAGTCAGAGTAGACGGAAAAGGAGACACGTGGTACCACTGGAGCAGGTGTGTGGAAGCACCAGCACCTACCAGGACCCTCGCTGACACCATCCAGGACCTAGGCCAACTGAACATCAGGCAAACAACCGAAGCCCCCCAACCCCCAAGTGTGGACATCGACTCAACTTCCGAGGAGGAGGAGACAACAAGAGAACCAACGGCAGCCCAGGAGATAACAGCCGGCGAGGAGGCACAACAAGGGACCGCTCCCCCAAAGTAGGCGGTACACCACACGCATCACATACACACACCACACAAGAGACACTCACCTACACTGATACACCAAAGAACTTTTACAAGAAAAACGAAGATGAAGAAGAACTCAGGACCTAACCAACACCTCTATTGCTTGGCCTTAACACTTTGTTTTTTCATCATTGTTGGAATAATCATTATCATAGTGGGTGAAAGGGGGAGGCAAATCATTAACCAAAGTAATAATCCAAATTCCCCACAAAATGAAACTACACAAGATATCAATGGCCGTGTTTGCAGCAATTTTGACCTTGTGCGGGTGCTGCTGCATCCCATGTATCCGCTCAATGGTGGACAAAATAATTAGTACCGCCATAGCACATTCTACTCCCCTGGGCCAACAACTCGCCTTGCTATCCTTAGAAAACAACCCAGACATTGAGGAAGGCAAAGAAGAAGCAGCAGCAATGGACACTTTCCCGACAGCACCATCAGTACCACCGTATGGCAGAATGTGGGAAAGAGAGACAGAAGCCTAAAACAGCTGACATAAATGTACATAAACAATAGCGTTGTTTTGTTGCCCCAATCATTAGAATGGGGCAAAAGGGGGATTGAAGGATAAAAATAAGGCAAAAGTAACTGTGAATATAAGATATAGTAAATTCTGTAATGGAAACGCTAGAAATATTGAGCTGTCTGAGTGGAAAAATAACGTGTTAAAGTTTACTGTTGAGATGCCTCGGCAGTTTGGCCGGCTGCATCCTGTTATCTTCAAGGACAGAACACCCTGGTACGGTGTGTGGGGACACTGATCTTCACCAGGCGCAACTGTCTTGTAAGAAAACCAGTTAAAACAGGTAATTAGGAAAAGGGAGTATGACCCTGGCCTGACCTTAGCTAAAAACTGGGTGTTGCTGGGCAGAAGAGGCAGATTGCAGCACCAAGAACACCAAAGGTGGGGGCTTCACAGCAAAGACTATAAAAAACAAGATATATTCAGAATTCGGGGCTCACTTCAACTGGGATCTCACACTGACAAACCTGTCACGGTGGGAACTCAAGAAGGAGTCCAAAGCGCTTTGTGGTATAGTACGGATTGATATATTTGTGTTGAACTGTGTAATAAAGTGCTTATTTGAAGAAACAATTCATTGGAGTGCAAAGTCTAGTTTTGTACAGCTAACAGAGAATAGTGTCTAGGACACAATGTGTGTGTGTGTATCTTGGTCAGGGAGTGTATTGTGCGTGTGTGTCAGGGAAAGTGTATGTAAGAAGGTTTATATATATATATATATATATATATATGATTACTTAAAAACAGTCCCAAATAATACATGTTAACTTCAATACAGTTCAAGATAATACCTGTTTACTTTAATACAGTTTAGAACAATATCTGTTTGCTTTACTTTCTACTTGCATCACTAAATATATATATATATATATATATATATATATATATACCTGTCCAACTTCTATTTGTCCTGACTGCAATTCACGACTCCTTCTCCATCTCTTTTTTTCTCTCCTGTCATTTTATTTTATCTCCACTCATCATTACTCCACTTCCTTTTTTTCCATCCCACCCTCACCTCTTCTCAAGACACCTTGCAAAGAAACTGCATGTTTTTTTCTGAAGATCCTTGAAGCTTTAGATAAAGGAAAGGTGTGTACATGTAATAAAGTGTTTTCAGCATTTTAAAAGAAACATGAGAACATGGACTAGAACTAGGGGATATTAATGGGATCTTGGAGCTTGATGTGTTAAAAATCTTTATTAGTCGTATATAACATATAGTTTTGTTATCTAGAAATATTTGTATTCCTCATTTTAAATCCTGTAAAACAAGTCTGCACAGAGTCAACAGTCTTGTTGTTGTCACTGCTGTGACCATTAGCACATTCTGTGGTATCTTGATGCCATCTAGTGGAAATATTGTTACATTTTCTTAGACAAATATCTGCATACATACAGTATGTGGGACATGCCTCTCACTCCAAAATTAATTGATATGTCTCTTTAAAAAACAATATATCCAAGTTATATAAATGCCATGAAAACAAGCAATGGGGTCCCTGTATCGTGGCCATAACGTTAGGGTTATTTGAATAGAGTTTTTCTATATGTGTATTTTCTGAGCTCTGGCTGATTCTTAAGTGTTACATTATTTAGAAATAACAGTTAATTGAAATAGTACTAAAACCAAATGGACTTTGCAGAAAAAGCACAAGAATGATGAATTGACCACTTTCAGCATGAGGCTGCAACATAACAACATGTCCAACTCCAGGCAATCTTATGTGTCTTTACAAACGTCTTCCACTCAAGACATCATGGGGATATGTGTTCTAGGAAACATTCAATGCAGCTGATTATTTATATAATTCTTTGTTGTTAAAGTCTTCCAGTGGTGGACCTTTTTTAGACGGGTTTGTCATGTCTGGGTTAGGTTTTCAATCACTTTCAATCAAATACATTTATTTATTTTTGAGATAAATACATTTCAAGTCTCATATAGCAAAGGGTCTGAATACTTTTCTGATTTACTGATATTGATAACTCAGGTTTTATTGGTAATTTGAAAGAAATCTTATTTGTTCTACTTAGTGATTATGGAGTGTTGAGCACAGATTGATGGAGAAAATATATTTTAAACTATTTTAGCAAAAGGCTTTAACATTTCAGATCATCTTGACTTTGGAAAAGGAAACAAACATTGTGGACATTATGAGAAACTCCTACAAAATGCAATTTTTTTAAATTGATGTTACAATTTAAAGAGCCTGTGACACGGTTTACCCCCATCATCCAAACCCATCAATTTGAGTAAATATTGTCCCCTTGAAAACCGTTACTGAACTGATTTTGGATATTTGTACTTTGATAACCATTCATCTGCCCTTCAATGTTGACAATTTTCTGGATCTTCTCGCGGATTCTTCAAGTCCCGCCAAATGATGGGTGACGTCATTGCGGGCACAGTGCTCCAGCTGCACCGTCCGGATCCCAGCTTCTGCATGTAAACGCACGACGGCGCACACAGCAGCAAGCTCAGACAGCGATGACAGTTTAATGTTGAACGTGTCTGAGAGCTCATATGAGGCTGAGGGATCGGTTTATGTTGTATCTGTTAGAAGTTTAGGAATTAGGTGCGTCAATATGGGCGATCATATGGTCATGTAGCCAGTGGTGGAATGGGACTAAAAATCATCCCGGGACTCTCGACCGGCCCACTTCGGTACCGCTAGTAAGTTGTCAACGGGGGGAGTGGGGAAGTCAGGGGCGGCGGGTTGCTGTAGATAGTAAATGTAAATATGTAAATATTTGTGTCACTGCATCCTGGTAAAATACAAATATAATGTATAATGTCTGTGTCTTTGACATTAGCGCTGCTAGCCACCCGTGCCCTGTACTACGAAGCCAGTTCAAACCAGAGAGACGTGATGTAAGAATTACATATTTATTGTTTACACGTCATATGAATGAAATGATTGCCATGATAATACAACAGGAGAATGTAATGGTGTTTTGGCGATTAGGCCCCGGTTTGCAGGATAATCATTGAGTACTGCTACTGTTTGCGGTCATCTGCAAATGACAACTGACAGGGAGGAAGAGCAGGCATTTAAGGAATTTAGCATGTGCAGCTATTGGCTGCTGAGAGGTGACGCCCTCATATTTAATGAGGGGGGAAGGGAGCCATCGAGTGACGTGTAAGTGACTCGTGTTAGGTCTTCCTTATTGAACTTGCGCTAAGCTTCATTTCAACAGACCCTGGACATGTTTGAGTAACAAACTAACTCACAACAACAAACTAACAAACGAGATCTCGCTAAGCGGTCCTACGACGCTGGTTATCAACTCGGTAAATCAAGCCAGGGTTTCTCTCTCCAGCTGAGAGCGTGTTCACGTCTAAGACACGAGTGGATCTGACTTTAATTACATTTGTCTCGAGTGTTTCGTCAACATAATGTGTTAAATAATACTTCTGCATACAGTCTGTGACACTGTGAGTGTTGCACGGCCAGATGAGGCTGGAGAAGCTGACTCAGATAAGGAAATATATGATATATTATGATATTATATGATCGATGATGTAATATGAATGATAAGTGCGACATGTCGGCGTCTTCTCTGCATACGGCAGTTTAAACTGTATTTCCTTTAACCTGTAATATGACTTGAGAGATTTAAACTCCGCACACTGAGTTGATCTCTTTTCTATAGACGCCGGAGGCGGGCAGCGTCAGGTAAAAGAAGTTCTTTAGCCTTCTCAAACCTGAGCCTCACGCGCCGCCTATGGGGGATGTGCTAGTTACTTATCTGACCGGCCCATCGGGATTCGTCACGATGGCCAGTCCGCCACTGCACCCACAGTCCGCCACTGCACCCAGCCCACGTAAACTGTCAACGGGGGGAGCCTCGCTGCGGGGAAACGGTGTACCTAGTGTCCCGATCGGAGAGGGAATAATAATAATAATCCGTGCATTTTATCCATTAATTTCCCCAACATTGTGGTAAAAAAAACACACGTTTAATCCATGTTGTTGGTGTACTACAACTAAAAAAAGCATCGGTTTGTTTTCTCATCAGGAAATGCAGACCGGCTCAAACGATTTTTAATCATCATCCTCACGATCATTTGATGTATCATATGTTCGCCGAATTGACACGAAAGCACTAATAAATGTAGTTTCATCGACTTGAGTTTACAACCACAAAAATAATCGATTTGTTTTTATATCACATCCGACGGGAGGAAATTCAGCAGCTCTCACTCCCGATTTTTAATCCTAATGTAATCATCATCTTCACCATGATCATTTATGTTTATGTTCGCCGAATTGACATGAAAGCACTGACAAATATGAATATACTGTAATCAACTTCATTAAAACGTTATTAACGTGCCTAATCTCAGTAATTCACCATTTCTACGCATGACAACACACTTTGTCCGTGTTTGGCTCTCGAAGTGTTCCCGCATTGACGTCACTTCCGACTTCCCCCTAAACTTCAAAATCAGTCGAAGGAATTTCCCCGCGATGTTTGAAATTATTGATATTTAACGGAACGGTATCGCTTTTTCTTTTTTAAACTGACGGTTCGAGATGATTAGTAGCCAAATATTTCATTGCACAACAGTTGTTGGGTTGCTGTCACAGGCTCTTTAAGTATGTGTTCTTGCTATCCAGTTACAAGGTCTTTTTTTTGTTCATTTAACTGTGAGACAATTATCGTACTCCCTCAATTAAACGAGCGAACTCACACATTGTCACAAAGCAGAACAAAGAGCTGAGGCTTCCACAGGGCAGAGATGACTAAATAATTGGGCCCTTGAAGTTAAACCCCAAGGCCCCGCGGGCGGGGGGCAAAACGCAACATCTTGCAAGAAACAGCGTCTGAGGGCTTCTTAACATTTAATAAACTATGAATGTGTCATACTCACTTAACGGGAAGAAACTCAGCTTTCAGACAATATTAACCATCTTTAGCTAAACGAAACAAAAGGGTAAGAACAAAGGCTCTGAATTAGCCCTGAGCGAAAAAATGAGAACACAGAACTCAAGGTAAAATACCCTTATTATTTATCGGATCTGCACAAACAAGATATGGATTAACAAACTGAGATTACACAGATTCCAGACATATAAATATCATCACTGAGCGATCAGAACTCAGGACATGGGAAACAAAACCAGACATCACACCACTTAGCATTACGGAGCAAACACGGGAGATATGTCTTACCTTTTGCTGTTTCTGATCAAAAGTTGTGTTCAATGGCATTAAAACAATATAAAACGCTGCTGAAGGTTAATCCAATGTGTCTGTGTCATTTTGAAATGATTACTGATAATTCATCTTCATATTTATGTCAATAACGGAGATTTCATATTAGCTGCTACGAGAGTGTATGACAGCTTCCGGTTTTGGGCATTCTGGCTACGCATCACTCATTCACCAATGGGTAATGTTTAGATGGATTTTAGGAACTTTCCCTCGATTCTATTGGCTCTAACGGTTAAAAAGAGATGTCAATCATCAAAATTCGACCGAGGGGGGCCAGAGATATGGAAAATGCACCCAAATGACCCCAGAAGTGGGTTTTCTTTTATAAACCTCTCTAAAAAGGTCAAATTTCACTTGTTTTGCATCAATCTTGATACAGGGTACTTATTATATGTTATAGTTTGGATTCCTAAAGCTTTTAGTCTACTATCCCATCATTCAAGGGTGGTTTTCACGATAAGTAATGTATTTTTTTTGGACGGACACTAATTTAATTTTTTTTTACTATGTTCCATCTGAATTTACTTTAAAATAGAAATATTCTATATTGATTCTGACTTTTCTACATCCAACTCACAGGTTTATCATTGTCAACTTCCTTGACTCAAGTTTACTTATCAATACTAAACCAAAATGTAATATATAAATGTATATCTCCTTTGAAAGCCTTGTTTTTAGTCTTACGCATCCGACCCTGAAAACTTTGCAGACAATCTTATTTGTTACAGTGTACCGTGTCTTACTATAGACACATGCATTTCCAAACATTTGGGCTACCTACGCTGTAAAATGTATTATCTCTTCGATTTACACACGGCATCTATTGCACGTCTGTCCGTCCTGGGAGAGGGAACCCTCCTCTGTTGCTCTCCCATTTTCCCTTTAAACTGTGGGGTCTTTCTTTGGAAGTGTTTCCTTGTACGATGTGAGGGTCTAAGGACTGGTATTGTCATTCTGATATTCTGTACAAACTGTGAAGTCCACTGTGACAAATGTAACATTTGTGATATTGGGCTATATAAATAAATATTGATTGATTTGAGAAAAAAGATAATTAATTTACCCCTTTTAAAAGTGAAGATATCGTCAATTGTTCTGGGAATGTCATCTTCGATCATCATTTCACACGACGCAAAATCCCATTATCTCTCTGTCAGTCAGATAAAGTGCAGATGTTAGGGGCGTACAGAAAACACAAACTCTGCATGCTTCTTCTTTTCAGAGGAAACAAAGGATATTGGAAGCACTGAGGTCTACTTGACTCTCTTTATTGTCTGATCATCACATGGTCAAACTAACAAATGTGTACAATCAATTTAGCCACTGTGTTGAACTGGTACATGTTATACAGAAAGGACCAAAATCATTTGGACAAGTAGGTAGTTCATAGGGCTCATCATTTGTTTTTTTAACAAAGCAAATATTTATTTGTACTTGTTGTGGCTGCATGTTTACCAGGGGGATTGTCTTGCAAAATGAAACATAGGATTCAAAGGAGGTAAGCAAAATGTAAACCAAACAGCAAAAAAAGAAATATATGTGTATATATATATATATATTCAGTTTATAAATTGTTTTTATTTACCTGATAAAACTATCTGTTATCGATTTGGTATAATATATTTTGAATTGTTACTTGTAAAAAACATGTAAAACATGCCTTAATGTTATGATGCCATGCCACACGTATAGTTACATTTCAAAATTGAACAATTGTAAATTGCTCAATACAATTCACATTTTCCTGTCATTTTAAAACCCCAAGTCTGCTTCAAATGTTTCAGGTTTAGATTAGACTAGATATACTTTTATGATCACAATTTGGGAATTAAAAAAAGTATATAAAATGAAGTCAATGTCATTATTTTGGCCCGTGTAAAAATAAAACAATTGTTTCGATGTAAACACTGTACACATTCAAATGCTGATGATCTTTGGAGGTATTGTAACTACTCTGACAATGTGATATACAAAATACTATTTTATGTTGAATGCCCAAGAATACAATCATTTAAAGATGGACTCATCTATATAGTTTACAAAACGATTATCCAAGTCATAGCATGATAGTAGTTCTTCAAAGACACAAGTTGGAAATCACATTTTCCTTTATCATTGACAGTCATACACACATATTTCTTATATTTAGTAACATGTGCATACAGTGGAATACATAAAGGTAAAGGACAACATTTGTTTCTGGATAAAAATGGTTTAAGACAATCATATCATGTATCTCTAGCTGATGATCGACACATGGCAATTTAGGAGGTGTTTATTGGATATCCATGTTTAAGTGGAATTATTGTATAGCTCTTTCCCTGGACTTTTAGGAGCTAAAGAGGGCAAAGTAGGCGATAGTAATCCTTTGAAATTCTGTTCTTTTTTAATTTAGAGACTGACAACCTCAGTCCAGGTGTTTTAAAGTGGTATCTAAGAGAATAATCACATAATGGGGCATGCCCTGTAAGAGTATCTCATCTGTCCAAGGTATTACATTTCTACTTTTATTATCCATACAAAAATGTACAGAAGATTGAGCATGATGCTGTTGCTCACCGAAGGTACACTTGTTTCGCATGTGAGTGAGTTTAATTGACTACTTTGTCTTCAGAAACCCATGAATAAAACATAAACAGGGAAATAAAACAAAGAAATAAACAAATGGCAGTGATTCGGGAATTATTGGTCCCAGAGTGGGTATGTGTGACATATTGCAAAACTGTCACTGATCACTCAGTTTGAGCCTGCTATTATTTACTGTAGCAAACCAATGGATATTATGGAGGCAAACTCCAGCAAAGGTATTCAATTAAGTAGTTTAAAAACATGGGGATATCATTATTGGTAAATTTGACTTTCTGCAACAAAAGAGTACCTTGACAATTGACAACATTTGAAATGTATGTCATGTCTTTCAAGTATTTGGTATTCAAGACTATGACTATTTTAATTTTTATTCAATTCAGTTTGCCAAATGGGTATAAGCAACACCTAATGCCATGTTAAACGTCCCATGTCATGCTTTTCTGGTTATTACCCGTCCCCTTGTGTGTTATGTAGCTTTGTATGCATGTAAACGGTCTGCAGAGTCACAAACCCTCAAAGTACACCCTGTAGCGAGTAAAACTCGAACACAGAAAGGACCGGTCTATGCTGCCCCAGAACGCCTCTTTGGACATTTCTCTTTTTCTTCCTGGGTACAGTGACGTATTTGGGTATGGTAACGTAACGTTACGTCCGCAGAGCCGATACGTTACCCTCACTCAATCTTTTCTCAGCTTAGCTCCGCTGATTTCTCAGCCTGAGACGGCGGGACGCGGTGAGGCTGCACGTGTGTGTGTGAGCACACACACAAACAACCAGCAAGGCTGTGGGTGTGTGTGTGCTCGGGCTGGTTCCGGGCTGGGTTTCGCTGTGTCTCGCAGACGGCCACTGGGCTCATAGGGAGGAGGGGGCAGTAGCTCCAACAAGCCGTTTAGGACAGAGAATGAATACACATACTAGACAGAGATGCTGTGAGAAACCAATGTGAGTTTGGAAAATTGCACAATATAAATCTATTCTAGTAGACCTCAACAATGGAATTATGATCAGTAGAAATAGCCATGACATGGGACCTTTAAACTTTGTTTTGCATGTTTCCCTTTTTTTCCAAATCCGCTTATCATCGTGAGCTCGGTTTTAAAGTTGATTTTCTCCTAATAACGAGTTCTGACTAAACTAAGCCCCAGGTCTGTTCCATCTTAGGTACTGTGAATTAGTCAAAGTAATAGTTCTGGATAAAGATGGAATTCATGCCTCTGAAGACAGGAGAGAAGTTATAGATGAGCGCTCGCTCTTCCTCCACCAGACTGGGGAAATGGTGTTGGTTCTTCATGGCTGGAGGAGAGAAAGAGTCCAAGGAGTAAAAGAGAGAACAACAACTTGGTTATGGAGTGCTTTTCCTTTTGCAGGTTTATTTATTTGTGGGTTTTATTTAGTCACACTTCTATAATTCAACAAAAAGCCTTTACCTTCAGAGATAAAGAAGCTGGAGGTGTAGAAAGAGACTCTTATGGCAGTGGGGGAGTGAGTCATGCCCGGCTTATCCACCCACTCAAAGGGAGTTTTCTCTGGGTGCCACTGCACGGCATAGAATGGGTATCGTTGGGCTGAGGAAAGAAAGATACATTGTAAACAGAAAAAAATGCTTGCAAACTGCTTTAATTTAACTATTAATATACTTTTTTATTATTTATTTAATGTATAAGTTAAATAATAATTTCAAATGCGAAAATTGTATTTTAAACAAATTGGGACTGTTGGCGCAATGGTTAGAGCGTTGATCATCAGATCAAGGCCGTTGTGTCCTTGGGCAAGACACTTTACCCGCATCTGCTCCTGTGGGTAATGTCCACAGTAATGACTCTTACATGTCTAATATGTGTAATTGTAAAGCGCTTTGAGCACCTGTAAAAGCGCTCTAATTAAAAATGTAATGCATTATTATTTATTATTAAATGACATGTATGGTCGAACAAAGTCAATAAATAAAAAGTGAAAAAGAAGAAGAAAGCTTCCAAAAAAACATTCTTATCAATCATTTTGGAAAACTTCCGACCATCATTATCCATATTTCATAATCTCCAATCCCATCGAAATCTGAATAATCTCATAATTATTAACATTAACAACACCGGTTCAGTCATGAAGGGTTTGCTATTTCCGCCACTTTGCATTGGCTTTTGGAAGGTATAGAGATAACATGAATGATACAGCAGTCAGGAGAAATGGTACCTTCCATGGTGGAGATGAATTCTTTCTTCCCATCATTGTTAGTGGACAGCACCTTGTAGAACCTTTTCAGTTTGGCATTTCGGCTGTAGTTCTGTTGGTTCAAGGCAGGGATTGAATATCGACTTTACTTAACTTTAGGAAATACTTGTTCGGGCGTTTTGAAATCACTTGAAAGCTGATGATGCCTATCAGATTGTTGGTTTAAAAAGCTTTTTTAGAAGGTTACAAAACATTGACGAATGTAGCCCCCCTAATTCCAAAATATGTTGACAATTCAACAAACACAGTGAATGAATCATGCTTATCTTGTCAAGTTAACGGACATATAGTGATTTCAGTTAAAGGGTGAGTGATAACCATAGACTGCATGGATGGTTATGACAAGTTTGAAACAAATTAATCTACGGCACCAAAATACAGCATCTAGCATTAACAGTTAATGCTAAGACTATCGATTATAAGCATGGTCGCATACAAACCATACATAGGTATGCCTGGATTCAAGGTAGGTTTTCCAGGTCGATGAACCTCCCCCTTATACTATCCTTGAGAATGTTTCTAGAAATATTTAGGCAGACGCAGCTTCCCCAATTTGAAAGCACTTACCCTACTGACATCCCGACCTTCAAGAATTACAAGATTACCACCAAATATAATAATAACCAAGCCAGCTGATGAGGAGAGAAGGGGAGCAGGAAATACCTGTAGAGACAGACTCCATTTGTGGAAGTTGCCAGTGATGTTTTCCACAGCCAGAGATTGCAGAAGATCCTTGGGAAAACTCCGGAACAGACGGCTGGATTGGGCTGCTAGAGGAGAAACATTTCACACAACACAAGATAGAGGAAGTTACATTTTAGTGAAGAAAACCCTTAATGCAGCATCACCGTTGAAAGTTATTTTACATAGGTAAGGGGAAGTTACTCACACGTTACTTCTCCATAAAAGTGATATGCATGGCATGTTATCTTCTATCTAATACAAAAAGCTTAGCAGATCCAACACATACTATGTAATTGTGCTTCTGAGGGCACTGTTTGGTCTCATTTGCATGGGAACCACCCATCCAACCGCATTGATCACCATAAGCGATATTGCTGTGGTTAAAATATGAATTACAGTTTGGAAAGCTGTCAGGATACCTGCCATGATGATAAACGGTGCTGCTGAGGCAGAAAGAAAGTCTGAAAGAATTGGAGGTGATGCTTTGAGAACGTTTTTGAACATTGTGGGAGTGTGGAGGAAATCAAATCAAGTTTTATTTATTTAGCACATTTATAAACGATTGTTGGTCGAGCCAAAGTGCTGTACATATAATACAAATAGCCTACAGTAGAGACACTTTACAGCAAATACAACAGCACAGATTGGAGGAAGTGCAGTGGCTGTTGAGAGAGGCATTCATACCCCCTCAGAGCCTTGAGTGAGAATATTAGTTACTATTAGAGATGAAGCGGGGAAATATTAAGCTTAATTATTTTCTTTTTCATACAGTACTTTCTACATTATTAGTTTGTTAGTTATAATAGCGGTTTGGAGAATGTGGTTTTATTATCAATCCAGTAGAAGGCGGTAATGCAAAGTCTGAATGCCAACTTCTAAAAGTCAACAAAGAAGAAAGTCAGGATACCAAAAGTTCAGTATACCTGTTCAAGGAAGTCAGCTTCAACCATACAAAATAAACTTACACTTATAAATCTACCAATGTTGAAAGAAAACTCTAGAATAGGTACCACCTGATGACATTGGTAACTTAAAAGTGGCTCAACAAATGTGATACTGTAACCTGATATATGAATATACTGCAACCTTTATTGAGCCGTTGCAATTTTTGTTTGGATGCCAAGTGCATTTTGTTATACTGGTGCAGTGACAACATCTAATCTAATCTCCTACAAAGTTATTATGTACAAATATCAAAGTCCCCTGATTTGCATTATATAAATAACAACAGGATGCATTGGACACCATGACTGATAATGGTATGAATTACAGTTGAAAGAGAAGAAAAATAGTTAGAAGTTTTGCTGAAGGATTTTCTATAAAGATATTCCAATAAACGTCAAATAAAATATAATATGTGTAATGTTTTAATGCAGAAAGATGACCTGATAACTCACAGAGGGGAAATTATTTTCAACACTGCCCGTAATTTACAGGTCCAACAGTAGAGTGACTTCACCAGTTCACAGCCTCCTTCCTTGTTTGCACATTGTTATACTGTTGTGCAATGTACAACATTAAACCTAATGGAAGTCAGCAGCGGGTTCACGTTAAATCTCAGATAAACCTCAGACTAAACCACAGGTGCAGTCTAAGCCAGCTTCAGAGGACACAGCAATGAGTTAGTTATCATATTTCCTTTACCCAGAGAGCCGAGGACTAAACTGTTCCCAAACCTTAAATCACAGCTAATTATTTGTGTGTTGCCAAAAGAAGGTTTATATCCAGGGGTGCACATAACTGGTACGAATGCGCGGCAAACATCTGAAATGCGCAACGTCACTTGTGTCACTTGTGTCACTATGCTACTTTGCGTACCTGATGGGTCATCAAAACAGAAACACATATTTCGTCTACACGTGTTTCTTGTCAACACTTTGGCGTTTCGCTACCAGCAAAAACTCTTCGGACTTTCTGTGACTGACTGAACTGGGTGCTGGCCGAGCCGCACAAGCCATAAACGACGAACCTGTGAAGCTTTACAGGAGGCACAGGCTTAGATCACCGGACAACAGAGTTGGTCGCCGTGTGCACAGACGGGGTTAACGTCCGTATGAACAACATAATTGTGCCAAAACTCCACCAACTTGCTGCAGTGGGAGACTCCCCTGTGCACAATCTGTGCCCCGCGCACACACTGGAGAACTGCGCAAAATCAGCTGATCACAACATTCACGCTCTGTGGTCAAGCTGCTCCAGTTTTATTTACAACAAAGTGGAGTAAAACATACAGCTGCAAAATTACTCGGGGTGTTAATGGAAGAGTTTGAAATCAGACAGAGGTGGAATAAGTACTCAGATCTTGTGTAGGAATACTCTGTTTCAGTAAAAGTCCTGCATTCAAAATGTGACTCAAATAAAAGTAGAAAAGTATTATCATCAAAATATAAGTAGTCGTTGTGCAGATTGGTCCATTTCAGAATAATATATATGATATGTTTTATAATGATTGATCATGAAAGTGTTCTCAATGCTGGTAAAGGTGCAGCTAGTTTGAATGACTTTGTAGACTGCAGGGTAGCTTGTGGATTTACTCCAGGTGGAACTAAAGTCTGATTTAACACTTGATTAGATTTCACATGATTCATCCACATCTGTAAGGTGTTTTAAGGTATTAAATAAATGTAGTGGAGTAAAAGTACACCATTGACCTCTGAACTGTAGTGGAGTAGAAGTACAAAGTGTCATAGCATAGAAATACTCAAGTAAAGTACAAGTATCTCAAAATTGTACCTAAGTACAGTACTTGAATAAGTGTACTTAGTTACTTCCCACCTCTGACAAGTCATGTGATAATTTCTTAGTATTTGATCCTTCAACTTGGCCTCATGAAATGCAAGGACTTCACAGTTTTGGCAACAAGTTTTGGAGAAAGCAAATCGGAGGCTTAAACAGGGACAGGGAGGTGCATCTGCAGCATCTTTATCATCTATGCAAGAAGTGTAAATAGAGGACAGTGAAGGAGACACTGAGGAGGACAGTGAGGAAGACTGCACTTTTTAACACCATGCTTCGTGTGGGGTGAGTACCAAACGCTGTCTCCTGGTACTCATCTGAGTAACTCACTAAGAAAGTTATGTGCACCCCTGTTTATAAGCACGCATTTGACAATTGTTATCATTCTTTACTTCAGTGGATTTTGCTTTCTGTAGCGCTACTTAATTTAACCTTTAGTTATTCAAAACACATGACTGACACTTTTGTCGTAGTATTCCAGTTAATGTGATCCCTCTTTCATGTTGTCAACCACTATTGCGGTAAGCATGTTGTAACTTCCAGTTGTCGTCATCTGTTGCTGATAGCTTATTATCTTAACTGAATCGATCATTTTAAAACTCTTGATCACGGCAACTGTCTGACGTTGTAATCACATGTTACTACAGCTTAAGCACTCACAACTCTCCTTCTCTCATGCCCCTTTCACACCAGCGCCTTGTCAGCTCCGGCTCGGAGCTAGAGCCTGAAAAGCGCCGGGTTTTCCTGTTCACATCGCAGCGGCACCGGCTCTTAGCTCCGGAATCCGCTTCATTTCCAGCTCCAAAAAATTGTCGGTCCAGAGGCAAGAGCTTCGGAGCTAAGAGGCGACGTCGCTTACGTCTCTCTTACGTCGAGGCGTGCAGGAAACTAAACCCACCTCCCCTGAACATGGGTCGACTGTTATGCCTGCCTACAAGCAGTGTGCTTATAAACACACTTTATAAAGTCAGGCAACACTAACCAGGCTTCGTGTGATTCTGTTTATTTGTACCTTACTTTGACCATCCGTTCACTGTTATCGATCATTGTGGAGAGAGGCAGAGGTGTTGTTTTGTATTATTGGAGCTATCGGATGCAAGTAGTCAGTTTAGCTTCGGTTGCTATGCTAACATCACCCGTTTTATTCCAGAGAAACTTTCATAACAGCGTTGTGATACCAACCAGTGTCAATTCAGACTGACACACATTCACTTAGGCTAAGGGGAACTGGGGATATGCATCAGCTGCTTGTGTGAGTCGGACAGTGAATACTTTAGAGCGGGAGCTAACGGGAGAATAAACTCCCGTGGAAGAGCAGCCAGCACTGCAGCGGTCGGTAAATGCTGCAGAAACACATTAATAAACAATGAACCACGGCACTCTGGAGCAAAGTATAAGGTTGTAGAAGTCGTTATTCAATTTATTCTGGCTTCGTGTGATTAAAAGCAACACGATCATCGACCCGACGCAGTTCCCCGTTGTTGTTGTTGTGAGCGCCATAATGGCTGCCGTTGGGGAGCAAATCAGCGATGTAAACGGTGACGTCATGACGCAGCAGGGGCAGCTCTGGGGCGCCAGTGGGCGGTGTGAACACAGCGGGAGCTGAAAAGGGAAACCGGAGCTGAACCAGAAAAGCTCCCGCTCGGAGCTAGAAACTGAAAAGCGCTGGTGTGAAAGCCGCATCTGATTGGTCTGGTGGCGTTGCCTTGCCTCTGTGTTGCATTCACTGAACATGGGAAATGACAATTCTACCGTCCGTCCGATCGGTAAAGTAGGTTAATGTATTATATTATTGAGGGAGAATTTGTCCGGGGCTAAATAAAAAACATCCGGGGCTTTAGGCGACGCCCCTGGTTGTATGTATGGATTTAAATTGACAAAAATAGTCCATTGTTACCGTGTTTTAAACGGTCTGAATGAAACGGAAGCTGTGTATTTACACAACTAATGGCCAGCTAATGGCCCATCAACCACAGCTCTCTCCCCCCCTCCCCCCCTGATCTTTCTTCTCCAGCAGCTAAATTAACTGTAGGTTTAAACGCAGACTTTTGTTCCTCCATTTTTCATTGTTATTGTTTCACCCGTTGTTATTGTTTCACCTTTTTTGGTCCATCTGCGGCGGTAATAGGTTTTGTGCGCTGTGATTCTTTCACACACACATACGGGTATTGGGCCGAGCGCGACACCGCACTTCCGGTATCCGCCGTTTTACGCGAGGTGCAAGCAGCCGTACACCGTCTAGGTGTTGCTAAGCTTCCTGTACTGAATATCATAGTCTATTGCCTTAATCAATATCTAGTCAACTCTAAAATACCACATATATGTAATGGCATGATAATATTATTGTGACAAGTGGGGTATTCACCTGGTGTTTCCAGAAATTAGACGTAGATGCAGCCAAAATCGACGAAGGCCGCTGTCGTTTTTCCATACATCTGCAGTTAGTCTGTAAAAGCAATCCGACAACCCACACAGCTCTAATCTATGCTGGTAACAACCTAGAGCACACCCCTCAAGTCCAGAGATGCAATCCGAAGACATGCAGCGATTTCTTCGGTCGTTAATTCAGAAAAAAAACTAGTGCGCTCTGCCTGGCTACGTTAGCTAGCTGTTTATATTTGCACTTCCAGGATATTTGCACCTCCAGGAAAATGGCGTATTTATATATATATATATATATATATGGCGCGTGTTGCATTGTGGGTAGCTCGTGACGTCACTGTGTGTGAAAGAATGATTTGACTGTTGAATGTAATGAATAACATGTAATGAATATTAAATGTTGTGAGGAAATCTTTCCACCAATAATTCCAATAAGTAATCCAAAATGTATTCACTTCAGGTTTACGAAAGTAACTGTAAGAGACTTTAATATTTGTATTGGAAAAAAGTTACATTGCACACACACAACACACCACACAAATTGACCCGATTGGCGGTTCTAGTGTAAAATAAACTCAATAGTTAATGAAACCAGTTCAATACGCATTATTCTTATTCTTATCATTCTTTATGAGCGCAGAAATAGTCTTAAAATCAGACACACCTAATCGCTGGCTATTCAGCCATAGAGCTCCCTCTATACAAATCAAACTGCAGACGGTGTGAAAGCACCTATTGTTTTAAATAATGGTCGGAATGTGACCTGTGAGCCTTCTGAATTACCGTGGGACAGCACATTCTAAACTAAAATGTTCAATCAATAAAGTAACATCTTATCTTAATAATATCTTCATATTAATAATAATAAAGACGAAATCAACACACGGCAATTCAAAGTGCTTTACAAAAAATTATAGACATTAAGAAAATGGCATTTAAAATCAGTTATTAAAAAGAAAAGATAATAAAATAAACATTAAAAGAAAAAATATGGATACAAGTTACAGTGCAGTCTAAGATATGAATAGTTCAATTAAAAGCAGCGACAAAAAGTAAAGTCTTCAGCCTGGATTTAAAAGTAGTACGAGTTGCAGCGGACCTGCAGGTTTCTGGGAGTTTGTTCCAGATATTTGGAGCATAATAACTGAACGCTGCTTTACCATGTTTAGTTCTGGCTCTGTGGACAGAAAGCTGACCAGTCCCTGAAGACCTGAGAGATCTGGATGGTTCATAATTTAGCAGGAGGTCAGAAATGTATTTTGGGCCTAAACCATTCAGTGCTTTATAAACCAGCAGCAGTATTTTTGAAATCTATTGTTTGACACACAGGAAGCCAGTGTAAAGACTTCAGAACAGGAGTGATGTGATCCACTTTCTTAGTGTTAGTGAGGACTCGAGCAGCAGTGTTCTGAATCAGCTGAAGCTTTCTAGATTTTTTTAGTGAGACCTGTGAAGACACCATTACAGTATAGTCTACTGAAGATAAAAGCTTAAAATCAGACCTGTTTTTTAAATGAAATCTGACAGCAGACAGTTAGCTCTGATCACCTAATGATAAATGCGCCACACCTAATCGCCGGACAATCAGCCACAGAGCTCCCTCTATACAAATCAAACTGTAGACAGTGGGAAAGCACCTACAGTATTGTTTTAAATAATGGTCGGAATGTGACCTGTGAGCCTTCTGAATTACCGTGGGACAGCACATTCTAAACTAAAATGTTCAATCAATAAAGTATCTTATCTTAATAATATCTTCATATTAATAATAATACTAATAAATCATACAGTATGTGTCTGAAAGAGAGCAGGAGGAAGCAAAAATATACAAAAAATATACTGCATATTAAAGCAAACGATTGTAAAGGTAAAAGTATGAGCATAACAAATAAAGAAGTGTAATGTAAACATTTACATTATTATTATGATTATTTAATATATAAAGACTATATATTATTGAATTACAAGATTAGATATACTTTATTTGATCTAAAATATGTGTTCAAATGCTCTTCAAAACACAGCTGAAAGTTGTCTTTCTGTATTTGTGAATGAAGCGCCATCTCCTGGTTAAAACCTGAAATTGAAAATATGGCAACGCCCTCTTGGAAAATAGTGGGAGGGCTTAATATTCCTCGATACTGGTCTTAGGCAGGAAGCTGTAAACTGGAGTCTGAAATGAGGTGCTACATCTGTAGAAGCCCGACTCCTCATCTTAGAAACTTACAACTAACTTAGTTACTCAGCTACAGTGAAGCCCATGTTAGCCGGTGCGGACCGGCAAAAGGTAGCTCCTATTAGCCGTCGGTAACTCCCGAGCAGCAGCGAGACTGGGTGACTGTTCAGAAGGGGCATAATGCGAAACCCGCAGGTCCCCACCAACCCGTTCACGTATCTAATAGATATTCCCCACTCAGCGAGACACCTGCTGAGAAGCCAACTCTGGTTATTGGTAGCTCTATTATGAGACACGTGAATTTAGAGACCGAAGCCTCCACAGTCACATGCATTCCAGGGGCCAGAGTGGGCGACGTTGAGGCGCATCTTAAACTGCTGGCTACAAATAAACGTAAATACAGTATGATTGTTATTCACGTCGGTGGTAATGATGTTCGTTTACGCCAATCAGAATGCACCAAACTTAATGTAGAGTCAGTGTGTAGTTATGCTAAAACAATGTCGGACACCGTAATCTTCTCTGGTCCCCTCCCCAATCTGATCAATGATGACATGTTTAGCCGCATGTCATCATTTCAGCGCTGGTTGTCTTGGTGGTGCCCAGCAAAACAATGTGGGCTTCTGGGGAAAACCTGGTCTGATTAAGAGAGACAGTATTCATCCTACTTTGGATGGTGCAGATCTCATTTCGGCAAACATTTCAGGGCTTTGTGGACTTAATCCATGACAAACTGGAGTTGAGACCAGGAGGCGAAGTCGCAGTCTTACACGCTTCTCTGCACTCTCTCCTAGGCAGTCATCCATAGGAATCCCGAACCAAATAAAATACCCAATATTAGTGGTGTGTGTGTCTGCCCAAGGACAATTTAAGGTAAAACCTAATGGAGGTGTCACACATAATAACCTAATAAAAGTAAATGTAACAACTACTACAGTGCAACAAAACAGGAAGATGAAATGTGGTCTCTTAAACATAAGATCTCTAGCATCTAAAGCAATATTGGTAAATGATTTAATATCAGATTATAATATTGATATATGCTGTCTCACTGAAACTTGGTTGAGACATGAAGAATATGTCAGCATAAATGAGGCCACTCCACCCAGCCATATCAATACTCATATTGCCCGAGGCGCGGGCCGAGGAGGTGGAGTTGCAGCAATCTTTGACTCAAGTTTACTTTTCAAGACTTATTAAATTATACCTCCTTTGAAAGCCTCGTTTTTAGTCTTACGCATCCAACCTGGAAAACTTTGCAGCCAATCTTATTTGTTGCAGTGTACCGTGCACCAGGTCCTTTTTTATCAACTTTGGTACTTAAAACAGATAAAGTAATTATTGTAGGTGACTTTAATATTCATGTTGATGATGATAAAAATAGCCTTACTGTTGCATTTAACTCTATATTAGATTCTGTTGGTTTCTGTCAGAGTGTAAATAAACCAACCCACTGCTATAATCACACTCTCGACCTTGTTCTGACTTATGGTATTGAAATTGAGCAACTATTAGTGGAACCGCATAATCCTGCTTTATCCGACCATTTATTAGTAACTTTTGAAGTACTCTTACTAGACTACAAAGCATTAGTCAAAAGCTCCTGCAGCAGAAACCTATCTGTTAGTGCTATAGCCACATTTAAGGAAGAGATTCCACCAATACTTAACTCGATAGCATGTCTGCATGTAAGGGAGGAAACTTATACCAAATGTACACCACCCCAAATTGATCATGTTGTTGATAGTGCTACAGATGCGCTGCGAATACATTTTGACTCTGTTGCTCCTTTGAAAAAGAAGAAAATAAAACATAGATTTGCTCCATGGCATAATGCCGAAACCCGCAAAATAAAGCAAAAGTCGAGACAACTTGAAAGGATATGGCGTTCCACTAAACTTGAAGAATCTCGTTTAATTTGGCATATTACTCTCAATGAATATAAGAAAGCACTGCGTAAAGCGAGAGCAGCCTACTACTCTTCATTAATAGATGAGAATAATGCAAGATTCCTTTTCAGCACTGTAGCCAGGCTGACAGAGAGCCATAGCTCGATTGAGCCTTCTATTCCCATCGCACTCAGTAGTAATGATTGTATGTGCTTTTTTAACGATAAAATTGTTACTCTTAGAAACAAAATTAATGACCTCTTGCCTTTGACCAGTATAGTGTTATCAACAGCTCCCGGAAACGTAAGTTCTAATATTACACTAGATAGTAAACTAGAATGCTTTTCAGCCATTAACCTTGAACAATTAAATTCAATGATTCTCTCTTCTAAACCATCAACGTGCGTGTTAGACCCAATTCCAACTAAGCTGTTGAAGGAAGTTTTTCCATTAATTAGCACTTATTTATTAAATATTATGAATATGTCTTTATTATCAGACTATGTTCCACAATCATTCAAAGTAGCAGTGATAAAACCGCTTCTTAAAAAGCACAACCTCGATCCAGAGGTTTTAGCCAACCTCTTAAAAATTCTTGAGAAAGCAGTCGCAAAACAGTTGTGTGATTACTTAAAAAACAATGATTTATTTGAAGATTTGCAGTCTGGCTTTAGAACACATCATAGCACAGAGACAGCTCTGGTTAAAGTCACAAATGACATTCTAATAGCCTCTGACAAGGGACTTGTCTCTATTCTTGTTTTGCTCGATCTCAGTGCTGCATTTGATACTATCGACCATGATATCCTATTTTATTCACATTATATATGCTTCAGTTAGGCAATATTATAAAGAATCATTCTGTAAACTTTCCTTGTTATGCGGGTGATACTCAACTGTATTTATCCATCAAGCCTGATGAAATTAATCATCTAAATAAAATTCAAGACTGCCTCAAGGACTTAAAAACGTGGATGACCTTAAACTTTTTGATGTTAAACACGACCAAAACTGAAGTTATTGTACTTGGCCCGAAGAATCTACGAAACAAATTATCTAAAGATATACTAACTATGGATGGCATTCATTTGGCCTACAGTGAGACTGTAAGGAATCTTGGTGTTATATTTTTTATATTTATCAGGATCTATCCTTTAACGCCCACATAAAATCAATTTCAAGGACCGCCTACTTCCATCTACGTAACATTGCAAAAATCAGGCATATCTTGCCTCAAAACGATGCAGAGAAACTAGTCCATGCATTTGTTACTTCAAGGCTGGATTATTGTAACTCCTTATCAGAGAGTACCAAGAAGTCAGTCAAGTCGCTTCAGCTTATTCAAAATGCTGCAGCTCGTGTACTAACCAGAGTTAGGAAAAGTGACCACATTACTCCTGTTCTGGATGCCTTACATTGGCTCCCTATAGAACACAGGATATAATTTAAAATTATTCTTCTCGCCTACAAAGCCCTTAATGGGCAGGCGCCATCTTACCTTAAAGAACTCATTATACCCTACTGTCCTACGAGGGCATTGCGTTCCAAGAATGCAGGGTTGTTGGTTGTTCCTAGAGTCTCTAATGGCGCGTTTTTCCACTGCAGCGGGTAGCTCGCTTTAAGCGTGCCGAGCCGTGCGGGGCCCGTTTTTGGTTGCGTTTCCACTTGGTCTAGTTTTGGCCCGGGGCTACTTTTTCACCTTTTTTCTGGCCCGACTAAATCGTGGTTCTAGGGCCAGGAACAACCAGGCTGAGTCGGGCTGAGTATGCTAAACTAGAGAGAGAATCGCTGGCAAGGTGGCTACAACTACAACAAGATGAACATATTTGACCGTGATTTAATTGTAATACACGTTTCAAAATGATGACGAAGTAACAACATACTGATACCGGTTAGTAAAAACCATGAATTAATGCTTTGACAAGTCTGCAGACAGACGGCAGGCAAAAAACCCTTTTTAAAATGCGTGTTTTCTAAACGGAGCTTGGCTAAGCTTACGTTATATATGCTCCGACCGTCCACACTCACAACAACGGCCTACAGACATAAATAAACCAGCGACTGTATTTGCCATGACACAGGCAGTCTGTGGTTTGTACTTGTTTAACTTTTGTCTAGTTTCTGAACAGATATGAGGAGCTGTGAGCTCTGAGTGCTAAGAGCTGTTCTTTTTCTGGGGCTCTCATTGAAGATGAAGTAACGGCTCCGCCTATACTGCGTTACTATAGTAACTACCCCAGTTCCTAAACTGTAATGGAAGTGCAGCATTAAAGTGAGCCGGGCCTAATAAGGCCTAACCAAACCGAGCGAGGCCTGCAGTGGAAACACGCCATTAAAGTACAATGGGAGCCAGAGCCTTTTCTTATCAAGCTCCACATTTGTGGAATCAGCTTCCAGTTTGTGTTCGGGCGGCAGACACCCTATCCGTTTTTAAGAGTGCGCTTAAGACCTTCCTTTCTGATAAAGCTTATAGTTAGGGCTGATTAGATTCAGCCCCTAGTTTTGCTGATATAGGCTTAGTTTGTCGGGGGACATCTTACTTCTTCCTTCTCTCTGTCTATACATGTGTACTCATGTTCCGATTAACCCAGCTTCCCCAAATGTCTTTCTTTTTGGTGTCTATATACGCCGGGATCCGGAGTCATGGATGATCCTGTTGCTGCGGTCCTGTGTCCTGGATCGCGACCCCTGGATCTTGAGTCGTGGCTGTGGTCCTGGATCATAGGTCCTGGATGAATATTCTCGTGGATTCATCTTCCTATTATACACACATGCATTTCCAAACATTTGGACTACCTATGTTGCAAATGTATTATCTCTTCGATTTACACACGGCATCTATTGCACGTCTGTCCGTCCTGGGAGAGGGATCCCTCCTCTGTTGCTCTCCCTGAGGTTTCTCCCATTTTTCCCTTTAAACTGTGGGTTTTCTCCGGAAGTTTTTCCTTGTACGATGTGAAGGTCTAAGGACAGAAGGTGTCATATTGTCATACTGATATTCTGTACAAACTGTGAAGTCCACTGAGACAAATGTAACATTTGTGATATTGGGCTATATAAATAAACATTGATTTATTGAAAAGAGAAGTTATACTTAAAATCCCAGTATGTAACATCTTGTTGCATGAAATAATGCATTTAAAAATAATATTACAATATTGTGATGAACTGTTGTAAAGTCATGTCATGCTTTTTTTAAGCTTAAGACTGATAATAATACACGCATTTCCATGTATAGCTACAAATGAACAATATGAAACTATACAGCAAGTGTCCTTGTGAATCCTGCTATCCACCAAAGCTTTTGATACATTTTACATTTATGCAAAACCCAGAACATGCTTTTCCCTGGCTAGGCAAAATATATTTCTCTGTTGGGTATAGAGGCATTTTACTGGGAATGTTCAGTGTTGCTGCAGATTAAACAGTTATGATCACAGCAGAGTGACATTACTGTGCACATGGAAGCATATTCAAATGACCGTATGCATATGATCTCTGTACCTCCAGTCAAAAATCCTCTTAACACTAGAACCGCCAGAGGTCGCTGTATACCTAAAACCGCCAATGGTTACAATTGACCCGCTATTGATTTTCAAGGTACAATGTTCTTTTATTTATCACACAGAACAGTGAGTTTTGATCGCACAGGGATGACATTTATACCAATAGAATCTCTGGACTCTCAGCTTTTCATTTGATATTGTTTGTGCAGATAGCATGAAGTATAAAATATCGCTACCAGTGCTGATTTAAACGCTTGGTGTTAGACTTGTGTTTTGTTTAGGTACAAATCTCTCTATCTATAACTATCTATCTATCGATCTATCTGTAATGTTCTGTTCTATGGACATATAATTGTCTATATAAACGGACGACGCGGACTTCTTCTCTCATTCCGAGTGTCCATCTTTGTTCAACTGGCACGTAACCTGCACACATGCAGTACGTCCTCAACGTGAGCTCAGTCATCCAAGATCTTGTATTCTCCAAGATGTTACACCCACTATAACTATCTCTCTATCTATCTCTCTATCTATAAAGGAACCGCAGTAGACAAAGGCGTTGCTATAGCAACACGTCATCAGTACTTGAATTGGAATAAAAAAGGTGCCAGTACTGCTAGCAACTGTTTCAAGTCAATTTATTTATACAGCCCAAAAACAAGTATTTGGCTCAAAGTCATATCCTATAATGCTGGTGGGTTTGTCTCTTTACTGTATATTTTAGAAAGACTCAGGGTGCATCTGAGATTAGAGGGTGGTAAAGTTCTATTTTTATAAGTGGGGAGTGGACCTGACACCCTAGGGCAGTGGTTCTCAAACTTTTTCTGGCATTTCCTACTTTGAACAGGTGGGCCTTTTCAAGCCCCACCTGTTCCTCGCCGCTACAATAAAATGGTAGGCCAAGCTTAAAATGGTCAAATGTATCGTTCTATAACAGGGGTCTCCGACCTTTTTTAGGATGAGAGCTACTTTCAAAAAAATTAAACAAGTTGTGAGCTACTTTTACTCCTCTTTTTCAGTTTTTTTGCAGTGTATATATTTAGCACATTTTAACATTATTATATGCTTACCTTTAACCTTTGTGTGCTGTTGTATGATTTTTTTGTATGAGCCGCTGGCTCTGGCATAAGTGGGCCGTGGACTTTCACAGCGCCGCTGCGCCGGTACCCCATCCGCCGCCGCAAACACCCGCCGTTGCGAGGCTCTGGCGGCTCCGGCAGGTCCGGTGCAGCGGTGCTGTGAAAGTCCACCGCCGTTGCGAGTCTCCGGCTGTAATAATCCACTACCGCCCGCGAGGACCCAGGTTCGATTCCGGCCTGAGGTCCACACTTTGAGAAACACTGCCCTAGGGGGGTCCAGGGGCATGCTCCCCCGGGAAGATTTTTATTTTTTTTTAATATTGAAGTTAGATGCATCAATCTGGTGCACTTTGAGAGCAAAATGAAGAGATATATGGATACCTCTCAACATCCATAATGAAACAACTGTAAACAGATGTACTTTTTATTTATGGATATAAAAGAAAGTAAAGCCTGACTCCTACTGGCGGCTGGTTAAATGACTCAGTCCCTGAGTACACTCACCATCTTTCAGCAGGAAAGGAGAGAGACAATCCTTGTACGGCGACAATCGCTGTCTTTTCGCACTATTATTAAGCCACGCTAACATTTTCGAAATGCTAACGTTATGTGATGTATTTTCTGCTCTAGTCTAACGCTGCGGCACGTCATAGGTACGCTGGGCACATTTGTTGTCATGCGTCAATCAGGGCCGGACTGGGACAATAAGTCAGGCCGGGAATTATACACCCAGCCAGGCCACTACCAGTTTTTTGTGCCATTTTGCTGGATTTATTTGTCAATATTTATAGCGTTGCTGCCCATAGTGAAAGCCCTCTAGTTTAAATCTACTACCCAAAAATAAACATATGGAGATGGGTTACTATTTAAAAAAACGTGCAAATCTATTTAGGAACCTATCCATGTGAACATATTGTAAGTGGGGTGGACCTCAAATCCTATAGGGGGGCATGCTCACCCGGTAAGTAAATGTTGGACTTAAATGCATCAATCTGGTGTATTTTGACCGGGAAATTCATTTAATTTAATTTCAAACCTTTATTTATACAGATAAATCCCATTGAGATCATTGATCTCTTTTTCAAGGGAAACCTAAAGAGACTACACCCATATGAAACAGAACTGTATACATTTAAATAATCATAAAATCATAAGTACATGGCCATAACCAATAACAGGTCACCCTTGAAAAAGAGATCTTTTGATCTTGAAGGATAAAAATAAGGCAAAAGTAACTGTGAATATAAGATATAGTAAATTCTGTAATGGAAACGCTAAAAACATTGAGCTATCTGAGTGGAAAAATAACGTGTTAAAGTTTACTGTTGAGATGCCTCAGCAGTTTGGCCGGCTGCATCCTGTTATCTTCAAGGACAGAACACCCTAGTACGGTGTGTGGGGGCCCTGATCTTCAAAAGGCGCAACTGTCTTGTGAGAAAACCAGTTAAAACAGGTAACAAAGACACACCGAAATTAGAAAAAAAAGGGAGTATGGCCCTGACCTGACCTTAGCTAAAACAGTGTGTGGCTGGGCAGAAAAGGCAGATTGCAGCACAGAGAGCACCAAAGGTGGGGGCTTCACAGCAAATAATATAAAGAACAAGATATATTCAGAATTCGAGGCTCACTTCAACTGGGATTTCACACTGACAAGCCTGTCACGGTGGGAACTCAAGAAGGAGTCCAAAGTGCTTTGTGGTATAGTACGGATTGATATATTTTTGTTGAACTGTGTAATAAAGTGCTTATTTGAAGAAACAATTAATTGGAGTGCAAAGTCTAGTTTTGTAAAGCTCACAGAGAATAGTGTCTAGGACACAATTCCTTTTCCCTCAGAACTAAGAAAGGTCATCGGCAGATCCGGACGGCGACCCCGCTCTGGCCATATCCAAACGATCTGCGCGGAGGACGGACCTGGTCCGATAAACTCCAACAATCTCAAGGGGCTTTCACCTGGTTACATAAAGGCTACAAACAAACATACCATATCCAATATGAAAAAACATTGAAACTTGTTTATTTATTTGTTTTTGGTTCATTTATAGTTGTGAATGTGTGTGCTCCTGAATCAGCCTCTCCAGTCTCCCTCCTCTCCCCCTGCTCCTCTTTGAGGCAGCAGCAAAGACTAGTTTTAGCTCTCAACAAGTTTATCTTACCTTTTTTTACCTAGTTAACATTTTATTTGTATTATTCATGCATATTTTACTCATCACTACCCCCTCAAATGGAAATATGTGTTTACATAAATGGTGACTGAACCGTTTGAGACCCACTGAGATAACTTAAACTAAGTTAACTATCTAAACACTCAGAGTCCTTTACCTCACCTGAGCTGTAGTTATCAGCCTCTCAGTCTGACAGCAGAGGACTCTCCCTCCACCTTGTTGTATAAGGTGGATAAACAGCTCCTTATATCCGTTAGCGCAGCTCGCTAGCACCAGATGCTAACAACAATACACGTAACCGGTGAGCGCGCTTTCTCGCTCGCTCGCGCCACACATACATTAACACACACCCTCCCGAGCTTGAATGACACACAGAGACCAATCGAGGGCATTAGTATGATCTTTATGAAAGTGGCCATGTCGGCAGGCCACATCATGTAGACAGCCAGTCACCCTCTGTGAGGCAGAGTCAGACCCACATTTGCGCAGCGTTGCATTCACAATACATACAAAATACGCATTTTGCCGGTACTCAGGAAGAAGTGCCGGTACTGTGTACCGGTGAGTACCGGCCCAATTCAAGCACTGCACGTCATGTGTACACTGCATTTTCTATGAGGTAAATATTACTACCGCTGGGGTATATAGGTATAAATGGAAATGTTTTTGGCAATTTTTTCAATCTGACTTCATATTCACCATTTTTAACAACAGAGGGTGCTACATAACACACTTTCAGGAAAAGTCACGGACTGGGAGACTTGAATATTTTATTGAAAAAAAGTTACATACAATCAAAAACAGCTGCGGGTAAAATGTACCGATTGGTGGTTCTAGTGTTAATAAGGCATTGTCTATTATCCTCTTGAGCCCGAGGGTCCCCCCAGTGGACCCCTCCCACCATTGTTTAACGAGACTATGTCTCAGGGCTTCTTAACATTTATGAAACTATTAATGTTCCATACCCTGTTAACGGGAAGAAACTCCGCTAACTGACAATATGAACCATGTTTAGCTCAAAGAAACAAGAGTAATACCAAGCCTTTGAATTAGCATGGTAACGGACTTTTGCTAACGGACTTTTGCACAGCACTCACGGTAGAAATGCCCTTATTACTTATCGTAACTGCACAAACAAGATATCCGATTAAAGCTGAGACTCCACAGATTCCACACATGTAATGTCATCACTGTACGACCTCAAATTCCTGGAGCTATCAGCCAGAACAGAGAAAGTAAACAACATCCGGTTTCAAAAATATTACAATAATTACGTCTTACCTTTTTTGATTTGTGATCAAAAGTTGTGTTCAATGGAATAAAAACGCCGCTCAAGGTTAATCCAATGTCTTTGTGTCACGTAGAATTTTTTTACTGATAATCCATCATCATATTTATGGCAATATACTGGGTATAAAGTTTTGCCGTCCAGGCTTGTACTTTCAGATATGCTTCGTTTGCTTCTCTATTACGTCCGCAATGGTAATGTTTACGTGGATTTGGACGTGGAACTGCCGATCGATTCTATTGGATGTAATGGTTAAGAAAAAGGTGTAAATCACCCAAATCGACCAATGGGTTCCAGAGATATGGTCCTGCGTAAAGTATAAAGAATGCCAGCCAGCGTAAGCACATTACGGAGCAGACTCTACGCAGTGTTTACTACGTAAGGAAGCAGGAATTGCAGGACCCAGAGCGCACGGAGCACAGAGCGGACAGCAGATAACAGAGTATGTTTTTTATTTGTTCACAACAGTTGTATGTGGATGGAATGAATACCTATAGTGATAATTCAAAGTAATACAAATATTTTTACAGTGAAAAAGGTCAAATGGAACTGATGGTTCCCAAATTACCCAGAGGTGAGTCCGTCTGGACTTTATTTTTCTAAACCTCTCTAAAAAGGTCACATTTCACTTGTTTTGCATCAATCTTGATACAGGGTACTTATTATATGTTATAGTTTGGATTCCCAAAGCGTTCAGTCTATTAACCCATCATTCAAGGGTGGTTTTCACTATAAGTAATGTTTTATTTTTAGGCGGACATTAGAATTTACATGTTTTTACTATGTTCCATCTGAATTTACTTTAAAATAAAAACATCTATATTGATTCTGAAACTTCTACATCCAACTCACAGATGTAACCTTGCTTTGAGAGAAAAGATTAATTTACCCTTTTTAGAAGTGAAGATATATTCTTTGTTGTGTTAGTGGCATTTTTGAGCCTGAAACCTGAAAAACAGGCTCAGGGCTTAAGAGGTTATTCAATGCATGTGTACAAACCTAAAAAATGAAAGTAATGGATGCTGAGACAACTCATCTGAGAAGAGTGACAAGAAGAGTTTCTGTAGAAGAAGAGTGAACAAAAAGAGCACAGACCGGCTGAAAGAGTGAAAGGAGAGACTACCTGGTGTGAGAGTAAGAGGGAGAGCCACTGCCTTGGTATCAGTGATGGTCAGCAGGTTTTTATTGGCAGTGAGGACAGACAGCTGCTGGAAGCCCTGACAGGTTCCCCAGATAGGGAAGTAGTCCCCAGCATCATTGGCCTGCAGAGGACAAGAGAGTGAGGAATGAGGAGCTATAATCAAAGTGTCTCAATCGCAAGTAATTCAGGTAAAATATCAAGTGAAACTGGAAAAGTAACCAGTTCAACATGATTGAAAATAAAAATGTCACTTATCATTTAAGTGTCTAAATCTAATACATATAGCAAAATTCCTACCAAAACAGTTTGAGCTAGACAAATATCGAAATGTTACAATGTCAAAAATATTTTACCTTTAGAGCCAAGTCGTAAAAGATCTTAGCTGCTCGACTGTATTGTGATGTCTGAATATTTACATCTCCTCCCGGAAGCAACAACCTGAGAAGACAATTTGTTGTTTAAAATTAGGGTCCAGGCTTGTAAATCTTGCACTTGGTTGATTTAAATGTCCACAGCTTTTACCTGTATAGAAACATGACTTAATGTGAGTGTAACGTATAAGCTTGCATTTAATATAAAACAACAAGAGAATAAATAAGCAGGTCAAAGCCATAGACCATGAACAGAAAAATGAGTCTGTGTCCCCCTTTATTCAGATGGCATACACAGCTTTAGCTTGCAGTCTAGTGATTAGCTGTTTTAAAAAAAAAGTGTTACCTTGTTTTAACACCAACTAACATTGCACATCTTAAAAGCTAACAGTAGTCCAAGTAATGGGCATACATATTCTGTAATGGTCTCAACAGAAAAGGTCAACATCTCTGCCATTGTCTTATTTCAGCACCAACAATCATTTAATGTATAATAAGCTAAGAATAGTTTCAGTATTGGCCAGAAGTGACTTGATCTGCTCAATTAGCCTGTTGATCTTTTAGCTAGCAAGCTATGCTATCACAAGTTGTTATTAGGCCTAGAGAGCATCAAAAGCCAGTTAGTGTGTTAAATAGAGAGGTTATCAAATCAAATGAGAAAACAAGAGTTGATGTTAACTTACCCATTTATCGCGTTAAATATATGTGCATATTCTTCTTCTGTGCGATTGATTCTGGTGAACAGGAAAGGCAAAACAAATTTTAGAATTGTTAAACCCAATAACTATCATAGACAATCAAATACATTATTAACCACTCCACATTAAAACAACATTTTATGTATGGCGACCACTGAAAAATGTACCTTTTTATTAATAATAATTTCAACATTATAGACCATGAATGTAGTATCAACGTTAGAGGATATTTAGTACCATTGCCTTTTACTAGTCCAAGTATGACAGGGAAGAAGAGAGAAAAGATTGAGTGTTATGAAAACATTTAGGTAGTTTTGTCTCATATTTCAATCCAATTCGTAATTTTGTCTCAAATATTTCAATCCAATTTTTGTTATTACAAAAAAGAAACCCACATTTTTAATTACTGGTATAATGAAGTTCTGCCCCTTCTATAGGCTACGCCCCTTAAAAACTCTTCAGGCAGCATGACTGATAACTGCTGTGCGTCACATCACTGTCACAGTTTCTCACCAGATGCAAACAGGTATTAATGCTCATTTAGTAATTTTCCAGACTACCTTTTAAATGACGCCATTCACATCTTACTCACAGCATTAATAGTCATAGTGTCTTGGTATTACACCAACATCTTCCCTGATAACCGCTGGCTTTCTTGGCAGAAAAGAAGCTGCTAGAGCGCCAAGAGTAAAATATAAAGTTAAATTGTAGGCTATCTGTGGGATGTTTAACCGTCAACATGTGGTTCTGATGAGATTGCACCACAGCCTTTTTGCTGTACACAGGGGACCAGTGAGGTAAGCAGTCACAAAAGCAAATATAGCCTAGCTTATGTTGATAGTTGTTTATATCTCTGCGAATGTATGAATGATTTCAGAGTGAATGAAAGCATGACCCTATAGGCTACTGTACGTTACACAGAGCCTAGATAGAACTTCAAGGAAATGATGCGTAAATACTATGCTTCCTGTGTTTTGGTGGGGACTGCGTTCACATCAGCGATGAACCACCCCAGAGTTCACTAGCAAGCGGTTCGACACCACCTCTTTTAGGCAGACCAGAGTCCGGTTGTTTAGTTCACTTAATAATAATAATTCTTTATATTTATTATAGCGCTTTTCCAGAGCTCAAAGCGCCTTACAGATACACATTACACACGTAACGGTCATGTACTGTGGACAATACCCACAGGAGCAAATACCTGTGAAGTGTCTTGCCCAAGGACACAACGGCTTTACAGACGCAGCGGCGGTGTCCGGTTGTTTAGTTCACTTCAGAAGTCTCAGACTGCGTTCACACCAAATCAAACTAACCGCACCAAGGGGTTAAACACTCCATTCAACTGTACTTAACAAGGCTGGTGTGAATGTGACCTTAATGTATAGCCTTTTCTCCTCATTCATTGAGGACTCACTCAACTAACCGCACCAAGGGGTTAAACACTCCATTCAACTGTACTTACAAGGCTGGTGTGAATGTGACCTTAATGTATAGCCTTTTCTCCTTCTTCATTGGGGACTCAACTAACCGCACCAAGGGGTTAAACACTCCATTCAACTGTACTTACAAGGCTGGTGTGAATGTGACCTTTTCTCCTTATTCATTGAGGACTCACCTATTTGGCAATCTGAGCTTTCTATCCTAAATCGTTTTTTTGTTGTTTCTCAAAGCAAACGGCCCATTGAAGCAGACACAATGGGAAGATTAGGTGCTGGTTTACGTCATAATGCAGTTGAATGAGTCAGTAAAAACCTTGCGGTTGCTTGTATTGCTAAACAGCGAGAGGAAATGCAGGTGAATGGATGAAATGTGAGTAGACTGGCTGCAATTATGCGTCTACAAAACAAGAATGTTTGCTGGAGTATTAAATTACATTTGCCGCGGTAATCGCTATCAATCCAAATGAACCAGGACTTACATTTTAGGGATTACAACTTGTTTCACGTGAAGCAGGTCATAATCATGTAACCTAGGTATCTGTGCAAGTAATAAAAGGTAATAATAGGTCTGGTTTGTGTGTCAATACAAAACTGCATAAATTAGCCGTAGGACTTCTTACAGGTTCCTTAACAAAACATATATAAGACATTGTTTTACCTCACAGGTACAACCCTAGCCCCGGCTCCTTCCAGGAATTTGACATAGGAGGCAGCGATGTAAGAGAAGCCATGAGCATACTGGTCATCTGGAATATTTTCCTGAGCCAACACACCTTAGGATGAAAGAACACGCAAACGTATCACATGATTTTATGTAGATATAGAAAGGTTGACAATGCATAGCTGAGAAATCCTAACTACAAAGATTAAAAACAACAAAGAGCAGGAGAATATAAGTTAATGTTAATAAAAAATAACTGGTGCACTCTTGAAAATGAAATCATCTACAATTGTTGTTCATTTAAGTGAGATTTGCCAATCCTTGAGTGTTTCCTTTTGCTTTCCTGAATAAGATACCTAAACAAAACATTATTAACATGTAACATAAAACACTACAAACTTTACAAGCACAATGTACCTTCTAAAGGCAGTTTGAAAATAATTCCACATGTCCCTTTAATATGTTAAGAAATTGTACACAAATCACATCACACAAAGTTTGACCCCAAAGTCCTCCAGTAATTTCAGCGTGGATTTTAACATTGAAATGCAAAGCAGTAAAAGGGCAAAGAGAGCAGAGGAAGTGGAACAAGCTACATGTATTGCACTGATTGGAGACCACTGGACATTGGTTACAACCATCACTACCTCATTATGTTTAAAGACAATAACAATGGCATTTATAAAACATGAAAGTAAGACGATACCGCTTTTTTTCTAACCCGCCTCGGCCACCACCTCGTCAGGCCGTTGTGTCCTGACACGTCACCCTAATTTGCTGCTGTGGGTAGGCCTGTCACGATAATTAATTTTGTTGGACGAAACATTTTCCCGGAAATTATTGCGATAAACGATAATATTGTCTGCACCGTTCTAAGACCATTTTAGACCACCGACATAATGATAATATATTATAATAATTCAAGTACATCATTTCAAACAGAACTTTTTATTGAACATCCAGCATTGCAAATTAAATGGGAAATAATATTCAAATATATAAATTATATATAATAAATAAAACGAATTAAATTATAAAAAATTAATTAAATCACACACAACCAAAACAATCAATTAAATAGACTCTCTCATATATATATATATATATATATATTATATATTATATATATATATATATTAGGGCTGTCAAGTTAACGCAACATTTTTTAACACCACTAATTATTTTAACGTGCGATTAACGCATGTGTATTTTTCCTCAGCCTGCCGCGTAGTTTCAGAGCCCAAAGGCTTGACATTGTTGTTGTTGTTAGTTAGTTGGATGGTGGGAGATTCTAGCGAGAGATATGGATACAAAAAAAGGTGTTTTAAACAGCAAGTCAAGCACACAGCTGATGCTGACAGCCCCGCTCCTGCCGCTCGCTTGCGGCAGACCACGCTTGAAAGTTTGCCGGGGAGACGCCTGGACACGGCGTCTACGAGCAGCAAGCTTTCAACAGCGATAGCTAAATGGGTGGCGGAGGCTACAGCTTGTAGGACAATTAACATTGTGGAGGACGAGGGACTGCGTTAGATAATTTGGATCGCATCCAACGTGTCGACTCGACATCACAGCGCATTATTTTGACCCTAGGTGGGAACTTCAGTCTCATGCTTTGACATTACATCACATTACATTGCATTTAGCTGACTCTTTTATCCAAAGCGACTTATAATCAATGCGTTCGACCAATAAGATACAAACTTGAAGAAAACAGAATCATAAGTACATCAGGTTTCATAGAGCAAAAACATTTCAAGTGCTACTCAACTGGCTTTAGGTAAGCCAGTCCTTTATTAGTATATAAGTGCTTTGTTAATAGTTCTATCGCTCGAGGTGGAGTCGAAAGAGATGAGTTTTCAGTCTGCGCCGGAAGGTGTGTAAGCTTTCTGCTGTCCTGATGTCAATGGGGAGCTCATTCCACCATCTTGGAGCCAGGATAGCAAACCCACGTGTTTTTGCTGATGGAAACTTGGGTCCCCCTCGCAGTGAGGGTGCAGCGAGTCGTTTGGCTGATGCAGAGCGAAGTGCACGTGCTGGGGTGTATGGTTTAACCATGTCCTGGATGTAGGAAGGGCCAGATCCATTCGCAGCATGGTACGCAAGTACCAGTGTCTTGAAGTGGATTCTAGCAGTTACCGGAAGCCAGTGGAGGGAGCGGAGGAGCGGCGTGGTGTGGGAAACATTTAGGAAGGTTGAAGACCAGACGAGCCGCTGCATTCTGGATGAGCTGCAGAGGTCGGATGGCACATGCAGGTACACCAGCCAGGAGGGAGTTGCTGTAGTCTCGGCGTGAGGTGACGAGAGTCTGGACCAGAACCTGCGTCGCTTTCTGGGTCAGCTGGGGACGCATCCTCCTGATGTTGTAAAGCGTGTATCTGCAGCAGCGGGTTGTAGCAGCGATGTTTGCAGTGAAGGACATGTTGTTATCTTGGATCACATCTAGAGTCCTTGCAGTCTGAGTCGGGGAAACAACAGAGGTGCCGATGTTGATTGTCCAGGAGAATATTCGTCATTGTTCCAATGATAATAAACAAACATTTGCATAAATAATATTTGTCCACTCATATGTTGATAAGAGTATTAAAAACTTTCCTCTAAGGTACATTTAGAACAGAAAAAAAATGTGCGATTAACCGCAATTAAATATTTGAATCGACTGACAGCCCTGATGTATATATATTAGGGCTGTCACGCAAAAAAAAATGAACGCCACTAATTATTTTAACGCGATTAACGCATGTGTATTTTTTTTCCTCGGCCGCCCCGTAGTTTCAGAGCGCATCGAGTTTAAAATACCGTCTGCTGACAGCCCCGCTCCTGCCGCCCACTTGTGGCAGACCACACTTCCACGCTCACCGGCAGGCACCGACTGGCCATCTGGAGGACCGGGAGGGTGTGTGTGTGGCCCGAGCGAGCAAGAGAGAGACCTTACGTGCATTGTTGTTGTTGTTGTTGTTAGCATCTGGTGCTAGCTAGCTGCGCTAACGGATATAAGGAGCTGTTTAAATGAAAACAGAGGAGCGACATTTCGCCACAACTGCGCCGAGCACTTGACTTGATGCAGGAAGCAGACAGCGGGACATTGTAGGAGAAGGCAGCACACTCGGGATTGCAGCAACATGTTTGCAGCGTCCAGGCAGCTCCCGATCGAGCATATGCCTTGAGTTGCACATAGCTCCAACGATCCCACACACACACACACACACACACACACACACACACACACACACCACACCACACACACACACACACACACACACACCACACACACACACACACACACACACACACACACACACACACACACACACACACACACCATTTGTATTGAATGAGAGAGGTTCCAGGTTGTTGTGTTTAATATTCATGAGAATATTTGTCATTGTTCAAATGATAATAAACATTAGCATAAAGCATATTTGTCCACTCATATGTTGATTAGAGTATTCAAAACTTGAAAAATATTCCTCTAAGGTACATTTTAGAACAGATAAAAAATGTGCGATTAATCGTGATTAACTATGGACAATCATACGATTAATCGCGATTAAATATTTTAATCGACTGACAGCCCTAATATATATATATATATATATATATAAAATGTAATGCATTATTATATATATAAATAAATATGAGCAAACATTGTCTCACAAGCAAAAAAAAACTCCATACAAAGAACCAGATGCCTCAACAGGCCATATCCAAATCTGTATTTCAAAGATTTCGAGCAAGGAACACCAACATGTTTGCGTTGTCGGGCAAATGCATCTTTGATTGTAAACTGTCGGGAAGGTGGGGGCTCTCCATCTCCAGCTGCCGTGTTTGCTCCCAGTTGGGAAATGGGTAGGTTGTGTTTCAGATGCAGTTAAAGGTTAGTCGTATTGCTAGCTTTTGTTGCTAGCTTTTTAAAACAAATGCGACACACCGCCCGGCTCATTCAAGTCCATAGGTTCACCTCGTTAAATCCAAAATATTCCCACACCGGAGATGTGGTATTAGGTTTTGCAACCAATTCCATTTAACTTCAAATTTCCCTCGAGTAAGTCACACGTTGTCTCCTGCTTATCTCTATATTATTAATTTGGCTGCTACACTGTTGCACGCGGAGTTTCCTGACTTGGCTGTGTGTGAGCCCCGCCCCTCACAGGGCTAAAATTCTGTAAACAAACACGCATGTAAACGATAATTTATCGAGCTCAGAAAAGTTATCGAGTCCATTTTTATTTATCGTACGATAAGTCAATTTATTGATTATCGCGACAGGCCTAGCTGTGATGATGTCACTTTGCCTCGCTTTTCACCGAACTGCATTGTGGGGGAGCGAAGCGAAGATTTCCAGGATCTCCAGGATTCAAAATTTGAGCAATGTTCAACTTTTGAACATTGCTGGAAGCGCCAGCCAATCAACACATTTATGCAAATCTGACAGTAGAAGCGCTAGCCAATCAAACCGCGTGTAAGCAGGGAGAACCATTATTTCCTCATATTCCAAACGAGAAATTACAGTAGCAAATCACCCGGTTCTTTACGACCAGAACTATTAACGGGATACAAACCGGAGGAACCGGGCATGGAGGGAGGTGGCATAGACAGTGGGTGAAACTGGTAGGTTTTCGCCTGTTTGGGGATTTATATATATATATATATATATATATTGCTCGCATAAAATCCCCAGGGTTTTTTTGCTTTGTATGTCGGGGGCAGGAGATTCATGTGATTGGTTGTTGGTCGCATTGCTCGCAAAAAATCCCCAAGCTGTCAGACACGCCCAGCTCCAAGATTTTCAAGATTTTTGAAAAGCTGCTGTGTGGACGTACCGTAAGGAGCCGTACACATGCCACAGTTTGTGCGTGGCTGTGTCTTTAGTTGAAAACCCAGTGGCGATCTGTTCATCTGTCACACTGATCATACAGTCAATAACTTTGTTGTTATTAGCATCTGGTTAGCTAGCTATGCTAACGAATATAAGAAGCTTTTTCTACAACCAGTGAGGTAAAGGTACATCTTTATATGATCATTATAGTTATAACAAAATAAGAGAATACAGTAAACAGGTATAAAATACTATGACAGTAAAACAAAGTTCAGGGTTCATACACTTTTTCATCAATGATTTTTAATGACTTTTCCATGACTTCTCAATGACCTTTACCTTATTTTCCATGACCAAACAAAAATTACCACTGAAAATGGTTTATTTGAACATGGAACAGGAAAATAAGGTCTGCATATGAAACATGTAGTGCCCATCTAAAACAAATCAAATAGTAGGCTTACTAGCTTCTACACGCTAAAGCAACTGTAGTCAGGGATGCAAACTCATCAGGTATGAAAAAGGTGACAAGGATCCGAGCCCCCCGACCCCACGGAATATCGACTTTAAAATTAGGAATAACAGATGATGTTAGCAGTCAGAACAACTAAAGCAGCAGTGTTAATAATAACAGAAACGTTAAAGAGTCACATCTAATAGAAATATATAAAAGCATTTATTTTAATTGTGTAGCAGTCAGTTTATCATTTTGGCAGCACTGTTGAGCATTTTGAAAATGTACTTTCATGCCTCTGTGCAAGGCTTAGTCTTTCTATCTTTATAGCCACTGGTGTAAAGTAACTAAGTCCATAAACTCAACAAGTACTATACTTGGGTACAATTTTAGATACTTGTACTTTATTTAAGTATTTCAATGTTTTGCTACTTTGTACTTCTACAGTCCAGAGGTACATGGTGTACTTCTACTCCTCTACAGTTCAGAGGTACATGGTGTACTTCTACTCCACTACAGTTCAGAGGTACATGGTGTACTTCTGCTCCACTACAGTTCAGAGGTACATGGTGTATTTCTGCTCCATTACAGTTCAGAGGCACATGGTGTACTTCTCCTCCACTGCATGTATTTAATAGCTTCAGTTACTTCACAGATGTGGATGAATGATGTGAAATATAATCAAGTGTTGAATCAGACTTTAGTTCCACCTGGAGTAAATCCACCAGCTACCCTGCAGTCTACAAAGTACTTCAGACTAGCTGCAGCTTCACCAGCTTTGAGAACACTTTCATGATCAATCATGATAAAACATATCATATATATTATTCTGAAACGGACCAATCTGCACAACGACTACTTTTACTGTAGCTACTTTCACTATATTTTGATGAGAATACTTTTGTACTTTTACTTGAGTAACATTTTGAATGCAGGACTTATACTGTAACAGAGTATTCCTACACTCTGGTACTTCTACTTTTACTCAAGTACGAGATCTGAGTACTTCTACTTTTACTCAAGTACAAGATCTGAGTACTTCCACTTCTACTAAAGTACAATATCTGAGCATTTCTACTAAAGTACAAGATCTGAGTACTTCTACTCGAGTACAAGATCTGAGAACTTCTACTTTTACTCAAGTACAAGACCTGAGTAGTTCTACTTTTACTCAAGTATAAGATCTGAGTACTTCTACTTTTAAGAACAACATCCGAGTATTTCTACTAAAGTACAAGATCTGAGTACTTCTACTCGAGTACAAGATCTGAGTACTTTTACTTTTCTGAGTACTTCTACTTTAACTCAAGTACAAGATCTGAGTACTTCTACTTTTAAGAACAACATCCGAGTACTTCTACTAAAGTACAAGATCTGAGTACTTCTACTTTTAAAATATCTGGATTAAGAGGTTGCTTTTTCTTTGCACAGCATGAAAGAAAGGCGACATGAATGGGCTGTGATTTTAGTATTTGTAAGCAGGTCAATAATTTGTATGGCCCTCGGAGGATGTTGAAAACATTTAAATGGCCCTTGAGAGGTGATAAAAGTAAGTTACCTCTTTTGTTAAAAGTGTTGCAAATAAATCCATTACTGCTAAGTAACAAATCATGTTTTACATTTGACGTAAAATAGTGCAAAAGACACATTGTTCAAATAAGAAAAAAGTACTTATAGTGGTGAAATGTACCCAAGTACATTTACTCAGGTACTGTACCTAAGTAACAAATGTGGGTACTTGTACTTTAGTGAATATGTTCCATCTTATATTTTTACCTTTACACCACTACATTTTGTATGCAAATGTGGTGCTTTTTACTCCAGTACATTATTCTACAAATGTTGCTATTTTGCTGATTTAGAGTTACCCAGCAGTATATAAATGAATTCATGCTTATACGCTTGTATTTGGACAATGTAGTATTGCTACTTTTACTTGGGTAAGCAATCTACTTTTTTCACCTCTGCTGATATAAAATAGAATGAGACAAATGTATAAATAATTACTTCTAAGTATAATAAATACTGTATACTGAAATAATATATACATATGGGGATATGGGGACTATAAACAGTTGTACAAATAGTGTATGTCAATGGTGACACTTGAGTGAGCGCAGGAGTTAATAAGGGCATCGGATTATTGAATGGCGATTTTAACCAAAACTATGTAATTAACGTTTATTTAGTTAACGGATTATATTTTCATGAAGTATCGCCTCAAAAAACATACATACAATACAAATATGATTACATGATAGTACCACGCAGACACATGCTCTCTCTCTCTCCCTCTATGTGGCACTGCCAACACACACGCACCTTTTCTCGAACATTCCAGAATACAACGACATCAGAGCTATAATAATCCCCCAGCCCATGTCTGCAGGCGGAGGGACTGACACAGAAGCTGGGTCTGAATCTTACCGATGATGGGCCGGTAGTTCAGCGGCTGATTCCGCCTCGCCGCCGCGCACTGCTGCATCGCGCACAGCAGAGCGGTCAGCACCGCGACGACCGCTGCAGCAGAGCGACACATCCAGAACACCGGCAACGAACACAAACACAGATCCTGGAGATGATGGGTGCAGGATACGTTTTTACCAAAAGATGGGGGATTTTTTGTCCAAATGTTTAAATGTAAATAAATTCAGGGCCGATTACAGGAAAATGCGCACAATTGTGGCTGCTAAATAATAATCCGAGCGAAGGTGCTGCTTTAATGACGATCAAAGTTGATTCTCCTCCCTGGCTGTCTTTGTATCTCCGTAAGGCTTCTGAACAGTGAACAGAACACGAGCATTAAGTCATTCATTAGGGAACTCCCCTCTCTAGATCTATATCAGATAGATACGCCCCTTCCTGTTCTCTCCTGATAGAAATAGATCAGCGGCCAGCTCGAAATAGAGATATAAATAAATCAGTGAGACAAGGCAAATAAACATATAAAGCTAAATCACTGTCCTACCTCCCCAGAAAAATAAAATGTCCAACTTTTAGTGTTAAAATTCCAATGTGGCATTTGCTATGTCCAAGCAGGTGGAGTATATTTTAATAGAAACATATACAAAAATAATTCTGCATGATCTGTAGAATAGTGTACAGCTGCAGAAGTCTATTGTCCAATCATATTAATCTTTAATATATACATCTATAGCTAATCAGACATTGTTTAGCGGTTTCACGTCAGAAAATGCCAAGATTTATCTTATCTTACAAGGGCACACACAATAAAATGTAAAAGATTATAATTGAAAAATACACAGCAAATATGATTAGGACCCATAATGCATTGCATTGTTTAACATTTGAGTCCAAAATATGTCCTGTCATTTGTCTTATGACCCTTGAAATGTATAATAAAAATAATACCTTAACCTACAGTGGCATATTGTATAAAAGGAAGAGCTTTGTGAAATCATAAAGTTAGAGGCTGGAACAAAATTTAAATTTAAATTTTAAGTATAACTCTGAAAGCCTGATTGACACTAGAAAATCTATGGATACAGTATATATATATATATATATATATATATATATATACATATACATATATATATATATATATATATATATACATATATATATATATATATATGTATATATATATATATACATGTATGGATGAATAGATAGAGACATACAGTACTAGTATAGATAGATAGATATATTGATAGATATATTGATAGATAGATAGATAGATGGATAGTGTAAGGGAAACTTCTGTGTAGCAGCAATGCAGTGGGAGTCACCGACTCAGGAAAGAGACACGGGAAGAGCAGGAGCTTTGATGTCAAACACTGATGGTTTATTTGGAGCTTCGGCCGAAAAATTCACATCACAAGTCCAAGAGCCAGAGGTTCTGACTTCACGGTAGAGTTTCCACGTCAAATCTGATGAACTCTACCCCAGACCCGTGTGTTTAGCTAGTTCAGAGAGAATCATCAACATGCTGCATAACAAGATCCATAGCACCTCTCTCAGCTGACGCCAACAGGCAGGAACATAGAATCATAACACCTCTATCAGCTGACGCCAACAGGCAGGAACATAGAATCATAACACCTCTATCAGCTGACACCAACAGGCAGGAACGTAGAACCATAACACCAGAGCCTATCAGCTGACGCCAACAGGCAGGAACATAGAACCATGACACCTCTATCAGCTGACGCCAACAGGCAGGAACATAGAACCATAACACCTCTATCAGCTGACGCCAACAGGCAGGAACATAGAACCATAACACCTCTCTCAGCTGACGCCAACAGGCAGGAACATAGAACCATAACACCTCTATCAGCTGACGCCAACAGGCAGGAACATAGAACCATAACACCTCTATCAGCTGACGCCAACAGGCAGGAACATAGAACCATAACACCTCTATCAGCTGACGCCAACAGGCAGGAACATAGAACCATAACACCTCTCTCAGCTGACGCCAACAGGCAGGAACAGGGAGACAGAACACTGAGAGCACAGCAGCCAAGGTTACAGGTGTGTGTGCTCAGTCAGGACAGTTTGAACTGATAAACTGGGTCAAAGTTATGGGCCTTAGAAAATATTCCCCAACAGATAGATATATTGAATGATTGATATACATATAGATGTAAAGAGAATGTATGTGAATGTAGAGGTATTAAGCCACTGTGGGACCAACTGATTTTTCACACCCAGGGGCATGTTCCAAAAACCCATTCAGTTGCAAAATATGAAATCACGGCCAAACACACTCTCCTGATTTGGTGGCTCTCTGTTCCAGCTTATCGCAGGGCTGCAGCTGTTGTGGGCAGAAACAATCCTCGGCTTTCTTTTATTTATTTATTTTTTTCATGTAGGGGAAAGTTGTGAGAAAGAAACATGTACCATCAGTATTTATATGCATTTTTGCTAACACTGCACCTCTGCTGTAGCTCTGTAGACTTCAGAACTTCTGCTGACCGGGCATTTGTCAAGAAAAGCACTTTGCTTTATTCACCTTATGTGGTGTATAGTGTTAGCAGGTTATCCTGTATCATTTAATACCTGAGCATGTGTGTGTGTGTGTGTGTGTATGTGCGCACGTGTGTGCGTGTGTCACAGAGAGAGAGTAGATGAGACTGTACACAAAATAATGTGTTAGTGAACACTGCAGTAAGGATAAGGTGTTTTTTTAGTGTGTGTATGAGTGTATGTAATTTGATGATGTCAGCTGTTTCATAATGCAGGTATCCCACGAATCAGTGATTTTTAGTTACATTACATTGCAGAGGGACAACATGCACTGCAACACTATGAGGAACCACCAGAGGTCAGAACTCCTCCACCTAACATACATGTTTTAACTGCGTGTGTGTGTGTGTGTGTGTGTGTGTGTGTGTAAAATTGTAAACCTGTTCTGTGCTCAACCTTCATAAAGCTCAAGCTTTAAGTTAACACACTTGTCTAATGTGGCATTCTGATATGTCAATGATATCAGTGTTTCATATTTGATTATACAATATCAGGATACATGTATTTACTTATGTGTAGTTGTGCATCTGGTTGTTTTTGTCAGGAGGGGTTGAAACTTCCTGCAGTGGGTCCTGCCTGAGTGATCTGCTGAATCAGCGAATCAGTGGTGAAATGAGTTATTTTGGGTTGCAGCATTCCAACGGGACAATCTGCAGGTACAAACGACAGTTTCAAGTTGAATGCTGCTTAAAAAGCACATAATGCTCATTTTCAGGGTCATATCAGTATGTAGTGTCTCTCCTGGGACATGTCTCCATGCTTTAATGTTAAAAAAGCTCTTTATTTGTTCTCATACTGCCTGTGCTGCAGCACCTCTTTTCACACTCTGTCTGAAACCAGAGCCCAGTCTGCTCTGATTGGTGAGCTGGCTGACTCTGTTGTGGAAATGTCCAGCATACCATGAACAATGTGTTGGAGTGCTTGCTAATAGAAGTGCATGTGTTACATTGTGATGTAAACAAAGGAGTCCAATGGAGGTGTTTAAGGCAGGGTGGGAGTGTGTGGGAGAGAACCCCCCCTGCAGGGACCATGCAGAACAACGTCTATAACACTACAGCCCAAAAAACACGATAGAACACTTTGTCCATATGCACTTAAGTAAAGCTTTATAAAGTGAAGTGCTGGTGTGCATGTTGTTTAAAGTATTTTGCAGAATTGAGCAAATGGAAATGGTAATGTAAGGGGTTACCAAGTTATTACAATTAATTCTGAGAAGAACATAGACAATGAAAAAAAGTGTTTTCAAGTTCAACTTTGTTTTGTTTAAAAATCAGGTAAAGTTCATGATGATGCATCAGAATTGAGCTGAGTTCTCAACACTGCGTCTAATGCAGTGCTTGTGTAGTGTGTGTGTGTGTGTGTGTGTGTGTGTGTGTGTGTGTGTGCTTGAGCTTGAGGGAGAACATAATACATGCAAGGACACCTTCTATATGTTGAATAGTGAGTGTGTTTGTGTGTGTGTGTGTGTGTGTGTAACTTACTTTTGTATTACTCTATGATTGCACTCAATAAACCCCGGACTGTGTATTCTAATCTGCTCTTCCTACGCCTCGGGCAATTCAGTTTGTACGGGTGAACACCCTTTTTGCAATCACCACATGAAGAAGAGTGTGTTCCACCTCCTAATCTGTGATGTCACTCCGCTGTACAGAGAAAGTCCACTGAGACTGAATTAGGGAACAAGCAGTCAAAGAGTGTGACAGTGGAGCTACAGAAGGTGATTCTCCTCAGGATATGAGCTCACAGTACTGCAGATGAATACTAAATGGAATATAAAGGTTATTAGCATTGCTAATCAATAAGGTTTGTTATTAACAAGGGATCACATGGGTGCTTTAAAAAAGAGGGTCAAACCACAGAGGCTAACTCTGCATAGCAGTCAGAAAATGCTAATGACTCAGTCATGCCCCTTTCACACCAGCGCCTTGTCAGCTCCGGCTCGGAGCTAGAGCCTGAAAAGCGCTGGTTTTTCCTGTTCACACCGCAGCGGCGCCGGCTCTTAGCTCCGGAATCCGCTTCATTTCCAGCTCCAAAAAATTGTCGGTCCAGAGGCAAGAGCTTTGGAGCTAAGAGGCGACGTCGCTTACGTCTCTCTTACGTCGAGGCGTGCAGGAAACTAAACCCACCTCCCCTGAACATGGGTCGACTGTTATGCCTGCCTACAAGCAGTAGTGCCTATAAACACACTTTATAAAGTCAGGCACCACTAACCAGGCTGCGTGTGATTCTGTTTATTTGTAGCTTACTTTGACCATCCGTTCACTGTTATCGATCATTGTGGAGAGGCAGACGTGTTGTTTTGTATTATTGCAGCTATCGGATGCAAGTAGTCAGTTTAGCTTCAGTTGCTATGCTAACATCACCCGTTTTATACTAGAGAAACTTTCATAACAGCGTTGTGATACCAAACAGTGTCAATTCAGACTGACACACATTCACTTAGGCTAAGGGAAACTGGGGATATGCATCAGCTGCTTGTGTGAGTCGGACAGTAAATACTTTAGAGCGGCCGCTGCAGTGTGAGCTAACCGGGAGCTAACGGGAGAATAAACTCCCGTGGAAGAGCAGCCAGCACGGCAGCGGTCGGTAAATGCTGCAGAAACACATTAATAAACAATGAACCACGGCACTCTGGAGCAAAGTATAAGGTTGGAGAAGTCGTTATTCAATTTATTCTGGCTTCGTGTGATTAAAAGCAACACGATCATCGACCCTACGCAGTTGTTGTTGTTGTTGTGAGCGCCGTAATGGCTGGCGTTGGGGAGAAAATCAGCGATGTAAACGGTGACGCCATGACGCAGCAGGGGCAGCTCTGGGGCGCCAGTGGGCGGTGTGAACAGAGCGGGAGCTGAAAAGGGAAACCGGAGCTGAACCAGAAAAGCTCCCGCTCGGAGCTAGAAAGGGAAAAGCGCTGGTGTGAAAGCCGCATCAGTAGGGGCTTGGACTGGGAGCTGTAGGGTCGCTGGTTCAAGTCCCCAAAAATATATAGATATGGAGTGTGGACTGCTACTTGGAGAGGTCCCAGTTCACCTCCTGGGCCCTGCCGTGGTGCCCTTGAGCAAGGCACCGGACATCCCCTCACTCCACATTGCTCCCCGGGCACTGTACACTAGCTCCTAGTACTAGACTCCTGATACTAGGATGGATTAAATGCAGAGAACAAATTTCACTGGGTGTTTCTCAATGTCGAGGAGGCTTCCTTAGGACATGTCCCTCCGAGTCAGTTCCTTCAGAAGCGAGGCAAGAATCCTTTCTTTCATTCAGAGAACGAAGAATGGGACAGGCTAGCAAGTGTGCGTCATATGAGAGGCCCCGCCTTACATTTTCTGCCAAAGATTTTGATTGTGGGGATTTAAAGACCGTGGAGGATACACATGTGCAGCCTCAACATTTCCCGCAACGAAGTACGCCGGCCTCGGTAGAATGCCAAGTATCCTGGACATTGGAGCAATCCTTCGGCAGGACTCGATGACGTAGTATCCTTGAAATAGTGGCTCTGGAGCAGCTTTCCTCGACATTGAGAAACACCCACTGTGTGTGCTGTGCATGCTATGCATGTGTGACCATTAAAGAGCGTCTCATCCTCCAATTCCATTCTATTTTATTTAGCAAAGAGCAAAAACTGATTTATATGCAGTTGGTGGAAACCAGAAAGATGGACACAAACATGACCTCAAATGAAAGATTGCTCTGTGTCTGCTGGATGTGTAATAGCCTTGAAATTAGCTGTATCAAAGGATCGCTATTATGCTCATTTTCAGGCTCATATTTGTATTTTGTTCCTCTACTGTAGTGCTTCTCAAAGTGTGGTCCGCGGACCACTGGTGGTCCGTGAGCGCCCCCTAGTGGTCTGTGAGTATATTGGAAACATTTCACATTTGAAATAAATAAATACATTTAAGTTTTCCGCACTCTCGCGGGAATATCTCCATAATGGAGCGAGCTTAAGTTTCACTTTTGATTGCATGATATAGCCCAGATAAACACATTCATCACACATGTGGCGACTTGTTTGTACCATTTTCTGGCTATTTGTAAAAAACGATGTGTCTTTGGATATTTATGGAGTTAGGTGGTCCTCAAGGTTTTTTATTGGTTAAGTGGTCCTTGGTATGAAAAAGTTTGAGAAACACTGCTCTACTGTGACATGTCTCCGTGCTTTAATGTTCAAAAAGGTCTTTATTTTCTTCTGCAGCACCTCTTTTCACCCTCTGTCTGAAACCAGAGCCCTGTTTGCTCTGATTGGTTAGCTGGCCTACTCGTTGTGATTGGTCAACCGCTTAGAAACATCCCGCCCCTTAGCCTATCATGTACAATGTGTTGGAGTGCTAGGGCAATAGAAGCCCAAGTGCTACCCAGTGATGTTATATGATACGGAAGTACATAAAAGAGTCCAATAGAGGCAATGGAGGGAGAGAAACTCTGGAGGGAACTTTGGGATTTAAATCTTTGCAGACCATTTCCATGCACATAAACCTCTATAACACACTACAGGGAAGGGAAAACCCCCCAAAAGCCCTGTATACATAAGATCTGGTGCTCTGGTGCTTTGGGGAAGCCTCCAAAGCCCTTCCAAAAGCACCAGATCAGGTGAAATTAAGAACAGTAATCATCTCATTCATGAAAACTAATCACAAAAAAGGCAATGATGGCTTGAGGATAATAACTTTAGCTTGCCAACATAGTGATGTCACTATGTTACAGTGGAACATAAAATCACAAAAAAGAGGTGTTTCAGGCAGTATGTGGGAGAAAAACTCCCTCTGGAGCGAACTTTGGGCCTTTTAGCCTTTGCAGACCATTTAACCAAAACAATCTAAATAACGCAGAACCGGAAAGGGAAACCGCCCCCCAAAACTAATAGGGTCCATATATTTTCATAAAGTGATGCAACTTAATGCTTTTCATTTGAAGAAAAAACTAGTTTGAAAATCACTGTTATTAATCACTACCAGTCCAAAAACCATGAAGAAAGGAAATTTGGCATCTCCATTGAGAAACACCACATTGAAGTTCTAACTAAGCCATTTCAATTCACTCTCGGCTTCCTTTACAGACTTAAATGTTGTTTTTCAACTTCTTCCCGTAAAAGGTTGGTCTCTGGCTTATTCCTGTCCTAGCTAGACTACGGTGATATCATTTATAGATTTTCCTGTCCCACTGTTTTGGCCAAACTTGTCCCACTCTACCATGCTGCACTGTGATATATCAAATGCACCCTATAGGCAGGCCTGCCTTAACCTGCCATCAGGCCCTGGGGCTGATTTGTAGCCCCCTATTTAAACAACAAATACAAGTCATGTATAGCCTCAGCAGGCTCTGTGATCGCACTTCTCCACTCTGCTCTACGCGCGCCTGGTCCTCTCCTCCAGATGAGTGACGTATCGGGCCTCCCTCATGTATTTGTCCGGTTGCCGTTGGCTCCCCTCCACGTAGCAAGTCCTCGTCGTTAGGTAATCAACGGATAATGTCCCTCCTGTCTGTTTTTCCTCTCCCGCTACTCCATCTCTATCAGAACCAGACGGCCTACTTGGCTCCGAGGCCCCGCGGCAGGCACCGCTGCTGCTCGGTACAGAACTCATCTGTCCTTCCTCCTCATCTTGAGGAAAAAAAAATTGTAATAGCTGCTTGTCTCGAAACTCCTTTTCCCTCAACAATTTCCTTTTCCGAGCGCCACTCTCAAACTTTTTCTTCTCAAACTTTTTCTCCTAAACAATCTTCATCTGTCACTCAATCACTCGCAATTTGAATAAGTCACATGTGAAACATATTCTCATTCTTTTGCGTTTGTATGTATTGTGTTTGTTTCCCGGGGAAAAAAAAGTTGTATTTATCATCTGAATTTGCCGAAACAAGTTTAATATTCTGAAAGCCAAGACTTTCTTTATTTGAAAACCAGATGAAAACAAACTTAAATGGACCCTGCCGTGTTATCTATGATTACTAAACGCCTTACATTCATAATGTCAGCCGGAGGGAGGGGGAGTGAGTGGCGAGTGAGAGCTGTCATCTTCCCTTTACAAGCTTCAAAAATGTATTTATCGTGTGATTTTGGAAATAAAAGTTTCATATTCTGAAAGCCAAGACTTTGTTTATTTAAATGTTTTTAATAAAAAAAACTTTTTCGCTGACCAATCAGAGCTCAGTGTGCGGAGTTTAAAGCGATCAAGTCATATTACAGGAGAAAGGAAATACAGAAAAGCTGCCGTTGCAGGAAAGACGGCCATCAAAAATCAACTGACTGTGTGAACGTGAAAATTAAAAGAATATCACCTCCATCTTCAGAGCAATCTGACTATTAAAACATTAGCGTTAAGAAAGCTTACTTAAATATCTGCACAAGTTAAAATAAGTAACCGGATCAAAGTAACATTACGTACAGTCCGCGGCACTGTCAGTGCAGACATCGATGTGTCCCATTATCCTTCATATCACCTCATAATGTATCATATATTTCCTTATATGAGTCAGCTGAGCCGTATCTGGCTGTGCAACACTCACAGTGTCACATACTGTATGCAGAAGCATTATTTTAAGCAACACATTAAGTTGACGAAACACTCGAGTCAAATGTAATTCAAGTCAGATCCACTCGTGTCTCAGACGGGGGCCAGTGGCGCCTCCAGAAATTTGTCATAGGGGTGGCCAAATGGGGCCACTGAAAATCTTGGGGTGTCCCACCAAAACCAAGAATGTAATTGTTGTAGATTAAAACAATGGCAAAGAGAATCACCTACTGATATACTTTGGTTTCTTATTTGACATTTTCTGATACTATTTATCTAAAGTGAATATAATACGGATAGTTAACATTTTACTTCAAACAACATTTAAAAGAACCTTGTTTTGTGTTGGTGATTTATTGTTTTGTTTTTTATACATGCTAGTTGTTCTTTTCTTTTTGAAAAGACAAATACAGCTTAATTTAAATAAGTTCCTTGATTGTAAGGCACAAAATGTTCAGCATTCTCAACACATACAATACACAAAGCAACACAACATGTTCTTCAGTTATAGTATGTCTCTAGGTTATACATTGTTTAAGACTGAACAAAGCTGTTTGTGTCACACTGGGATCAAAGATGATTGACATGACTTTATTCATTTCATTTCATTTCAAACCTTTATTTATACAGATAAATCCCATTGAGATCATTGATCTCTTTTCCAAGGGAGACCTGTTCAAGTAGTTCCACATGAAACATAAAAACATAAATAGAACAACAAAAAATACATCATACAGCATAATTTACATAATTATCCACATAAACAGGTACCAATAGCTTGCGATTGACTAGCATCCAACCGAGCTTTAAAAACATTTAGTGGCACCAGATTGTGCAGACTATTCCAAGACAGAGGAGCTGCGCATCTAAAAGCTGTCTTCCCTAAGACAGTCCAAGCAGTTGGCACATTTAATAAAACCACAGCATTCGATCTCAGGCAGTAGCCACTTACAATTCTCCGTGAGATCAGGGAGCAGATATAAGATGGAAGTTTCCCTAACATGGCTTTGTATATAAAAATGTACCAGTGACTGAGCCTCCGTACAGTTAGTGAAAGCAAACCAGCCCTTGCATACAGGGTACAGTGATGGGTTAATGCTTTACAGTTTGTCACAAATCTCAGAGCACTGTGATACGCAGCATCCAATTTGCTCAGGCAATTGGCAGGTGCATTCATATAGACCAGATCCCCATCGTCCAGCACAGGTAAAAAGGTCACAGTGACTAGCCTTTTCCTGGCCTCAAGCGAGAAACAGGACTTGTTTCTGAAGAAGAAACCTAGCCTTTTTAAGCAGGTTATTGACATGAAGTTTAAAAGTGAGACAATCATTAAGCCAGATACCAAGGTATTTGTAACAGGCAACCACTTCAAGTTTTATTCCTTGCGTAGTTACAATATCTAAAGCAGGCTCTGGTGTCTTTTTAGCTTTAGAGAAGAGCATTTCAAACCGGAGAGATGTGATGTAAGGAATACATATTTATTGTTCACATGTCATATGAATGAAATGATTGCTATGATAATACAAAAGGAGAATGGAATGGTGTTTGGCGATTAGGCCCCGGTTTGCAGGATAATCATTCAGGAGGGAAATAACCGCTCCGATGAAATCCCCGGGATCTAGACACTGGTGGTGGTGCTAAGTAGGTGGGACCGGTCTGAAGAAGGAAGTTTAGCTTTGTCCTGGAGGAGACGGGAGGCGAGAGGGGTGGAGGCGGGTTGCGTGTAGTCACCTGAAATGACAACTGACAGGGAGGAAGAGCAGGTATTTAAGGAATTTAGCTTGTGCAGCAATTGGCTGCTGAGGGGTAACGCCCTCGTATTTAATGAGGGGGGAAGGGTCGGGAACAATAGAGTGACGTGTAAGTGACTCGTGTTAGGTCTTCCTTGTTGAACTTGCGCTAAAGCTTTCATTACCTTGGTTTTCTTAACATTTAAAAGAAGCTTTTGTTCAGAGAGCTGAGTCTGAATAATATTAAAAACAGCCTGTAATTTAACACCAGCCTCCTTAATGGAGGGACCTGCACAGTACATCACAGTATCACCCGCATACAAATGTAAAGTAGCTTCATCCACATTTTCACCTAAACTGTTGATGTAGATGGAGAATAAAAGTGGACCTAAAACAGAACCTTGGGGAACAGCATATGCAATGTTCAACCACTCAGAAGACAGCCCATCAAAATGAACACATTGGGACCTTTCAGAGAGGTAGTTTACAAACCACCCCATTGCATGGCTGGACATGCCTATACTGGCTAGCCTCTGCTTTAAAATGTGATGATCAACGGTGTCAAACGCTTTTGAAAGGTCAATAAATAGAGCTGCACAACTCTGCTTATTATCTAAAATACTAGTAATATCATTCACCACTTTCATTGTGGCAGTGATGGTGCTGTGTTTCTTTCTGAAGCCTGACTGATGTTTAGACAGGATGTCATTTGTACATAAAAACACCTTTACCTGTTCACTCACTAAGCGTTCAAGAACCTTAGCCAGAACTGACAACTTAGAGATTGGCCTATAGTTATTTAATAAGGTGGCCTCCCCTCCTTTTAGCGAAGGCAGGACATACGCTGACTTCCACAATTTTGGAATTGCATTTGTGCTGAGAGAGAGGTTAAAAAGAGAAGTGAGAGGTGGAGCAATAAAATCTGCAGCTATCTTTAAAAAGAAAGGTTCTACGTTGTCCGGGCCAGCCGGTCTCTTAGGATCTAACTTGGATAAAGCTTCATGAACAACATCAACAGTAAAAGGGGTACAACTAAATGGGTTTTCCAACACACGTTTTTCAGAGTCACATACAGTAGTGTTCACAGAAGCAGAGTTAGTCACAGAATCAAACAGAGAACCACAGGACACAAAATGCTCATTAAAGCAATTTAGCATAGTAGCCCTGTCCGATATAGTGCCAGATGCTGTGGTAATGCACGGAGGTAGCTCATTACGGATATCGCCGGTGGATAACGGTTTAATGGCTTTCCAAAATGTTTCCAGGATTATTCAGATTCTTTGTGGTTACTGACAGATAGTACTTTGATTTAGCACTTTTGATATGAGAAGTGAAGCTATTTCTTAGCTGCCTAAAACGTAGCCATTCTACCTCTGAGCCTGATTTCCTAGCCTTTGCCCAGGCCTTGTTTCTCTCATGAAGGAGACTGGACAGATTAGCAGAAAACCAAGGATTGTCTCGGGTGCATGTCTATCAATGATCTCCATAAAACCAAGATAAAAATAAGACCATGCATTTTCTACATCAGCACACAGATCGATTTTACCCCAATCAAAATCAAACAGATCATGCACAAAACCCTGCTCCACAAAATGTTTTTTGTCTCTCTTAATGATAATGCGAGGTTTAACCTTTTGGACCTTAGTGTCCCTAATTGTGGCTACAACACAGTGATCGCTCAGATCATTTGCACATACTCCCACAGATGAATATTTATGGGGAACATTTGTTAAAATGAGATCAATTAGGGAAGATGTATTAGGGGACTTAATGTTAAGTCTTAACAATCTGAGTAACATTTAAAGAGATACAAAGGTTTTTCAAATCCTCTGACACTGCAGTTAACCAGTCCCAGTTAAAATCTCCAAGTAGCACTATTTCCTTGTAGTCTAGTTGTGATAAAAGATTTTCAAGTGAAGACAAGGAGTCTTTGACAGCTGAGGGGGGTCTGTAACAGCTCACTACCATGACCTGTTGACCCTTTGCCACTTCTATATTTATGGATAAACAATTCTAATTGCTTACTGATCGATTTGGAAACTAATGTGGTTACACTGAACTTATTCTTAACATAAATGGCAACGCCACCACTTGTATTAGGCCGGTTGGTATGATACACATTAAAACCATTTAAGGCAATGTCAGAGGCCAAAATAGATTTATTTAGCCATGTTTCTGATAAAACAATGACGTCAGCGTCAGTCGAGCTCACCCAGACACGGACAAAATCTAGTTTACCTAACAGACTGCGCACATTCAAGTGGATGAAACCCAACTCAGACCTAGCTTTAAAATCAGCAGGAGTAGCGATCTGACTACTACTACTACTGGGCGGACCAGGGTTAGGTTGTTCATGTCCTGACAGTAATAACAACAAAACAACCAGGCATCTTTTCCTCTTAAACGACACACATACATTGTCATCTACTTTAGAATCACCGGAAAAGTCTGTGAGAGTGTGTTTAGAGCTTAAGAAGCAGTCCTGAAGAACCATCATCGCAGGAAAACAAAAGACAAACATATTTTGTCGAGCAGATTGTCTGTGACAAGGCAACCGGTAATTGTTTGAGCAACACATCCGAACCTTTGCAGGGGATGCCCACTGCGGGTGGCAGAACAGACTTGAATCCAGTAGACTTCTCAGAATGACTAGAGATCTTCTCATAGTCCAAAACAGTTAACAGGCACAGCAGAATCCCGATATGGGCAATTTTCCCAGACCAGCACACAGTATCCGCGATGTTCCTGGAGCAAAATCAGCACAGCAGCAAAGGACAGGTGAAAACAGCAGCGTGGAAGCGCTCTGGTCCCTCCGTGGTATCCCCGGGGTGGAAAGCAGGCCCCAGCGGTGGTAAAATCCTCCTCCGCACAGCAGCACACGCCCGGTGGAAGCAGGCCAAGCCCGAAGCGTGGATCCACTCCGTCTTTCCGCGACGACTCCGGGGTAAAAACCTCTCCAGTACAGCCGTATTCTACAGGTGGGAGCAGGCTTCCGTAGATCGCAGATCGCAGGCAGCAACAGGTGGAGCCGCTCCGTCTCTTCGCGACAAGCAGGCCTCCGTAAATCGCAGATCGCATGCAGAAACAGGTGGAGCCGCTCCGTCTCTTTAAATCAAGTTTTAAAACATGACTATTTTTATTTCAACAGGACCCAAAAACACAAGGGGTATACAATGGTAAATAAATACTGTGATTGAACACAAAAACACCATCTATTATTGACCTTTATAGCTAATTCAAAAATGATAAATGATACAAAACACCACCTTTTAGTATTAGTATTATTTTTTTTTAAATTAGGCCACTGTGGTGAGAGTAATACATATAGTTTGTATTCCATTTGTTTTGAAAATGTATATACTTCATAAACAAACTGGTTACCCTTTTTTTTAATTAGCATACAGAACATTATGAAAAAAAACTTGACTAATGGTCGGCTCATAACCTCAGAGCACAGAAGAGGAAAAACTGTATAGCTTCTCGTTTCATTTTGAAGGAGCTGCAGACCTAAAGTGTGTAGAAGACTTCAATGATTAAAAAGGTCACAAGCACATTAATAAAACTGTACTAAGGTTTTAGTTTCACTTTTACAACACAGAGTTCCACATGTACTTTCTAGCATGCATGGCCATCTCCTCACTAGCCCTATGCTGCTGCTCCCCTGCAAGCTCTGTCTCTCCTTTACTCATCTTCTTTTTAAAATAAGAAGAGATGTCTGTTGACTTTCTCTTCATTTTCTGCAAATTGACATTACACACAGCAGTGATTAATAGTAGCCTACGCATTACACCAGCCCAGCATACCGACATCAGCTAACGTTAGCTTAGCAAGCTAAACTAACGCTAACTAGGATAGCCGCCAAAGTGTGTTTACAGACGAATTATACCTGAAGTCAAGCCAGCCTTTACTGAGCCTGATTTCCAGGTCTTCCAGCGTTTTTCTCGTTTTAATGCCATTGAACACACATTTTGATCAGAATAGCAGCTAAAGGTACGCATATCTCCGTTGTATGCTACCTAAAGCTAACACGCTAACGCCTAAAGTGTTGTGGGGCTTAACAGGCAACAAACGTATACGACTTACCTTCTAGAAGTCTGGTGGATTTTTGTCAACTCCAGTCCAGTCAGTAGAAAGAAACGTTTTGCTGCAACCTGCTGCTGTCTGTGCGAATCTCAGAGAGTGGTGCGCGCGAGTATCAGAGTGGTGCGCCGAGTATCAGAGTGTTACCATGGTAGCAGTGGGAGAGGGGGGGGCTGCAGTATGAGCGTTGGAAGCTCAAATCAAGCGACTCGCTGGCTGTGTATTTGTTGTTAAATATCAGATACTACTACGCATACGTGACTGGCGAGGCGGTGTGTGTGGTGGGGGGGGCCAACAAATATATCAGGGTGGCCATGGTCCCCCCTGACTGCTGGTGCCACTGTCACCAGCAGCTGCATCGGCTGCAGTTCTTTCATCACTATTTCGTCCTTAGACCTTATAGCCAATTTCTGATGTCCATTCTGTAATTCAAACATAAATGGGAGTCTACAGAATGCACAATAAACAAATCCAGAATAGGCGGAGTGTGACACTGTGATTGGTCTAAATGTGGACGAATCACAAATCACAACAGACACATGCATTTATTTGACATAGCCTGCGATTTTTTGTTTTAGTTACTATCTGACATCACATACATCGAAGCATAAAAGTTCACCGTTTATTTATAATTAAAAAATAAATATATATTTTTTTTTAATTGTTTTTAATATTAAAACACGTGTTTATTGGGGGAGGGCAAGAATGTCAAATGGGAGGGCCTGGCCCTCCCACGGCGCCGGTCATGCAGCTGCTGCTTGTCCAAGTATTAATATGTGTATCATATTGGCACCAAATATGCATAATGTACCTAATGTATCCTTTTAAAATGCAGAAAATACTTGCAGTCACGATTTTTTAAAAATATTTCTCCTGCAGTAAATACTCTTCTGTAAAGGGAACTACAAAATAACTGACAAAGTAACTCAGAGAGGAAGACAGAAGTAAGGGATGAGCAGAGACAGAGTGAATGAAGTACAGACAGCCAGTGCAAGGGATGGAGGAGAGACAGAGAGGCAGATACAGAGGGACACATAATGAATGAAACGGAGAGAGAGAGGTGACTGGACTCTGTTAGCAGAGAGAGTAAGAGAGCGGGAGAGAGACCATTGGTGCAGTAGCGGGACCGACTGTTACACGGACTGTCAAAGGGGTCGTAACCGGAACGAGCAGCGTCTACTCGGCGTTTACCGCGAGACACACCGGGGGAGGACCACAGAGGGGAAGAAGAAGAAACAGGGGAATTGTTACATTTGCTTCTGTCGCCTGCGTGTCACCACCTAACCCGGACAGGATCTACTCTCTTCATCACTCCTCATCACTCTCATCTTCTAGACCTCTGCTCGTCTTCCTCATGAACATGCCGGGTTGGCGGAGGAACCTCACTTTCTGTCTGCAGCGGATGCACGAGGAAGGTAGGAAGGCAAAACAAATGAACGTGTGCTTGTTTTTTTATGCTATGTCTCATCTTGTTGATGAAATGTGAGCAGTTTGTTTCCGGAGACACTTTGAATCTTTCCAGTTTCTGCTTCATGTGTTTAGACTTTTCCGGATCACTGGAAGTGTGCTCGCGTGTGTCTTTGGCGCATGTGTATTTGGGGCTGATTAAGAAGCACCTGCTGCTTTGGTGTGTGTGTGTGTGTGTGTGTGTGTGTGTGTGTGTGTGTGTGTGTGTGTGTGTGTGTGTGTGTGTGTGTGGACACGCTTGGTCAGCTTGATCCGCGCGCTGTGCGCACACGTGTCACCACTGGTTTGTTCCGCCGTTTCAGCGGAGAATGCGCGAGGCTACTGATTCTGGCAGGTCAGAGTGCGTTTGCGTGCGCGTCTGTGATAGTGACAAATAATAAGAGTGGGGGAGAAAATGCTGCGTGTTGGTCCTGCAGCATGAACACAGGAGGAAGCAGACAGTGATGCTGTGGGTCATATACACTGTGCACGTGCGTGCGTGAAAGTGCGCATATGTTAATGTGTGCAGCTGTGAAAGTGTCCCATGTTGAACTGAGGTAACGGTGTTGAGAGAGAGATTTCAACACGAATTCATTATTCTCTAGACATTGTGCGATGCTGAAGGTTAAGAGCATGTGTGAAATGGGAATTGGAATGGCTTTTAACATTTAGCTGAGTTTTTCTGAACTGTGCCAATAGTTCAATGTGAACAATGTGTTATTATTGCAATTAAAAGTGGCACATGCCCACTATCTGTGTGACCATACCAACATGGGATTCTGATGTTGGTGTAGCATGTGGTCTATTTGTAGAACAAATGTACAAATTGGGCATTTTATTATGAATGGTCTTGTTGGTTTGAGTGAATGGATACATTCAAATGACAACTTGGTGACAACAGTTTTTGGGAGGCTGCCTTCCTATTTCAACATGATGAAGCCCCGGGCATAACGCCAGGCCCATGATGAAATCGTTTTCTGAGCTTAGAGTCCAACCCCAGCTCCATCAAAAGTCATAGGTTGTACCGGGAAGTTGACTGTCAGCCAAGTCTTGTGGCATAAAGGGACCAAACCTTGAAACGTTTCTAGCTGCAGTTTAATGGGTTTGGAATGAAAGGTATTACAATTGCATATTTTGTTGTGTGTGCACACTGTTAAGCTGCATTCACATGAAGGACAATTTGCTCCTTTCTCACTGCAGGGTTTGGTGCAGAGCCTTGCGGTGAAAACAGTCAGTTCAATTTTGTTTCAATGGTTACCTCCCTTCCCTTGCTAGCTTGTGCCACTTCATACAGCTGTTATCTGATTGGTTGCATGTTGAAAGGTCCGGGGTTAACGAGGTCTGTAGGCCCTGACACCAAAGAACACGTCCCGACGTACCCGATTGTTGTGTTGTGTCTCCTGCGTCTGGCCAAAAAGTCGCACTGGAACACACCGCAAAGACTTCAGCTGACTGCCAAGTAACATGTACGCATTGTGCATGCTTGAGTGGCAATAACTCTCCTTACCAGCAAGCGGCAGTAGTGTGTATTCTTAATTCAAAAGAGGCAAAGGAAGACAGACTGCGTGATATATACAAACAACAAATAGCGTGCGTTCCATTTGTACTCTCGCCCATCACAGACTGTTTCACATAGCATGTTTAGTAAGGTACTGGAAAATGTAAGGTACTGCAAAAATGAAAAATAATAGCCGTCTGTGTGTGCCTTCTTCACTTCCGTTTCGCTTCTCATGCACTGATTCGCTAAGCTGAACAGCCAATCAGAGTGATTTATTTTGCAGACAGCCGACACCTTCTGCTGCCGATTCAACATGTTGAATCGGCAGGTATGGCAAGCCATTTGAGTATTTATTCCATATCCTTGGTATCAGACGGCAGCTGCCTTCACTCGTTGGCTCTTTGATTTCACTTGTTAGATATATGGTCGCACTAGTTTGGCACTCGGCTTTACTAGTTCAATAAAACATTATACGAGTCACTCTTTTTCAGCAACTAGTGGCACTTTTGTCTGACTAGTTACCACATATGCCTTACTTGTGACGCCAGGAGCAGCACTTGTAGCACCAAAGTCCCAACTTGTAAGCTTTTTGATGAACGAGTGGCCCTCTGACCGTACTAGTGAAACTAAAAGTCTAATGTTAACTAGTGCGCTGCAAAAGCTATGACATGTTAACTTGTTACAAAAAAGAAGCAGCACTTGTTAACTAGTGGCATACCTTTTTCTGCACTAGTTAACTAGTAGCACCCATAATCAATCACCAGTTAACTAGTAAAGGCCAAGTTTCACTAGTTAACTAGTTGACACCTCTTTTGACCTTACTAGTTAACTAGTGGGGCTCAACAGTTAGATAGATAGATTCAATTTATTGTCATTACACAGTACAGGTACACTCTTAGAAGAGATGTGTCAAAAATGATACAACATGTGTTGAATTTCAACACACCTACAGAGTGTGCTCAGGGACAACACGTGTTGTGTTAATTTATGTGTTAATCATTTTACACACAACATGTGTTACATGCCCCTAACACAAAAATTCTGCACATTTTGTGTTATATTTCTTTAACCAGAATTAACATTTGATTGTGTAATTGCACATTGTGTGTCAATGACGATTACTGTACCAGGTGGTGGATATGGTTTTATTCAAAAATAAAATGCAAGAATACATTCATTGGACATTTATTTACAAGGATTTCATTAGCACAATATCTCATTAAGAAAATAATTTTTAACATTTAAAAACATTAATATTTTTCAAATTCATCAAATGTTGACAGAACAGATCATTCATAAAATCACACCTAAAAAAACCTTGGTTAAAACAAACTTAATCTTCAGCAAACTATTGTTGCATGAACATAATCGTCAAATGTTTAATATCACAGAGTCACTACAAGCTGATGTTATTAAATATTAATATTAAATATACAGTACTTAAAGGTGGGGTAGGTACATTTGAGAAACCGGCTCGAGATCGCTAGAATTTGAAAATACACAACCGGAGAAAATCTGCCACTTCCTTATAGAGCCCCTCCTCCAACACACACGAACGCACACATGACCAATGAGGGCACGAGAGAAGTTTGTGCCCCGATGGAAGGCTGACAGGCAGGTAGGCCATCCAATCCGTTTAGCCGGGCCGGCTAAACGGATTGGATGTACTTTTTACAGTATTACGGCTTCTACAGATGAAATGTTTTTATGGATTTTTTGTCAAAGCACTTCAGATATGCATTGCTATCGGGATGTTAAGAGCATTCCATGGAATATAACAAAAAGTGTATCTCGAGCCGGTTTCTGAAACTTACCTACCCCACCTTTAAGAGTTTTTATTTTGAAAATGCCAAAACATTTGAAGTCTTTGACATTGCGATGTGTTTCCATCCAGCTGTTATTATACAAATATTTAATTTGCACAATATTTCATTAAGAAAGTCATTTAAACATGAGAATGTTGTAAAATAAACAGATCAGTTTATAAAAGCCCACCTAAAAAAATCTTATACCTCGGATTTAGATAAAGCTTGTCAGTGCTAAAATCCGAAAGTAGATCAAGAGGTGTAACATCAGCAACATCGCCTAATGTTATCATTTAAAAGTCTTCAGTTTCTTGCATAACGTATGCAAAGAAATGATCATCAAAGTATTGAACTTGCAGTATCCAAATAAGTGCTCCCCTTGATGCTGTGTTTTAAGAGGGCAGCACAGATCCAGTCCTGTATGGTCAGCGAATGTGTGACATAAATGATGCTATTCATCGTGATATTTCCATCTAGGGCTGATTTCAGTCCCTCCAGTATAATATCAGTTTTTTTCAGAGACCCAATATTCACAGGGCAGGCATTGTAGACGTTGCACTTATTACTGAACGGGTCACCAAACTGGAAATGATACATCTGTTGAACCTGATGTTTCTGAGCTAGAGTTTTTGCAATATTTTCCTGAGGACAGGGTTGTGTCTTGCGTCTCTGACGTGTACAATATCATCACAGGACACACCCAGAGACGGAGGGTGCCTGTGAGGCTCCATGTTGAGATTGACCCGCACGTAGAAGGAGTCGACGCCTTTAAAAGAAGGCGAGGAGAGCTGGGAGCACAGCTCGGAGTATCCTGAGGACAGGGACCAGAAACGGAGATGGTTTAGTCTTACAGAACATAAGACTGAGGTTTCAAGAATACAGAAGAACACAGACTCACCCTCTGTGTTGATCCGGTGTTTGAGAGACGAAGGGTCCACTGGTCCACTGCAGAGAAGTGTGCGACCTCAGCGGTGCACTGACCCAGCGAGACACTGCCCCAGCCCCCCCCCCAAACAAAACCCGCTCCAGCTGGACGACAAGAGAGAAAACATGTTATGTTTCAGCCTTACGTTCTTATGTTTAGGTGATTTTATTTCATGCCGTTTACATTTTGTGATCAATACACTTAAAAAACATCTCTCCGCTGTTGTCAGTAAGCCAAATTAAGTTAAAATAAATATAATAAAAAAAGAAGATGGGCCTAAAGGAAAATAATTGTCATCCAGGCAGCTAAACTCAAACAATATTTAGCTGTTCAACACTTGCAAAACACATTTATTTAAGTTAAAAAATATTTATTTAGACCCCTTGCTCACATTATGACAATATCTGCTCACTTTGTTAAAAACGTTTTGTTTCTGTAACAACTTACCTAGTGTTAGACTCTCCTCCGCTGACACATCCATCATCCACAGCAGCCAGAGGTGAAAAGGGCAGTTTGGATATTTGATGGACAGTTGAAAAACTTGAAATAACTCAACTGTGATTGGGCAGGACAGTGGACACACTAATGTGTTGGCTATGTGCATTTTATTTTACATAGTGTGTAAAATGCTTCAGAAATGACACTGAATGTGTTGCCTTTGACATAGCAGTGTGTTAAAAAAATGACACATTACTTCTAAGAGTGTACCATGTAACGAAACGGTTTCTCTGCATTTGACCCATCCTAGTGTTAGGAGCAGTGTGCTGCCATTATGTACGGCGCCCGGAGAGCAGTGTAGAGAACGGTGCCTTGCTCAGGGACACCTCGGTCGCACTTGGTCTTTCCGAGACTTGAACTGGTGACCTTCCAGTTGCCAAGCCAAGTCCCTATGGACTTCGCCACCACCGCCCCATGTTTCTACACGTTAACTAGTGAAACCTTTGTCCCTTTACTAGTTAACTAGTGAGATACATTTAAATTCCACTAGGCTTACAATGTTCCTAAATGTGCACTGGTCACACAGAATGCTAATGAGGAGGAGGGGAAAGAATGTTTCAAATAGTTTCAAATAGTTTCTTTAAGAGCTTAAAGAGCCTTTGACAGCATCCTAACAACTGTTGTGCAATGAAATATTGGGCTACTAGTCATCTCGAACCGTCAGTTTAAAAAAGAAAATGCGATACCGTTCCGATTAATATCATTAATTTCGAACATCGCGGGGAAATTCCTTCGACCTATTTTGAAGTTTTGGGGAAATCCGGAAGTGACGTCAATGCGGGAACGCTTCACTGTGCGGCGAGAGAGCCAAACACGGACAAAGTGTGTTGTCATGCGTAGAAATGGTGAATTACTGAGATTAGGCACGTTAATAACGTTTTAATGAAGTTGACTACAGTATATTCATATTTGTCAGTGCTTTCATGTCAATTCGGCGACAAAAACATAAATGATCGTGGTGAAGATGATGATTACATTAGGATTACAAATCGGGAGTGAGAGCTGCTGAATTTCCTCCCGTCAGATGTGATATAAAAACAAATCGATTATTTTTGTAGTTGTAAACTCAAGTGAATGAAACTACATTTATTTGTGCTTTCATGTCAACATATGATACATCAAATGATCGTGGCTCGAGGCTCCCCGCGTTGACAGTTTACGTGGGCTGGGTGCAGTGGCGGACTGGCCATCGGGACGAATCCCGATTGGCCGGTACCGAAGTGGGCCGGTCGGATAAGTCACTAGCACATCCCCCATAGGCGGCGCGTGAGGCTCAGGTTTGGGAAGGCTAAATAACTTCTTTTACCTGACGCTGCCCGCCTCCGGCGTCTATAGAAAAGAGATCAACTCAGTGTGCGGAGTTTAAATCTCTCAAGTCATATTACAGGATAAAGGAAATACAGTTTAAACTGCCGTATGCAGAGAAGACGCCGACATGTCGCACTTATCATTCATATGACATCATCAATCAAATCATCGATCATATAATATCATAATATATCATATATTTCCTTATCTGAGTCAGCTGAGCCGTATCTGGCCGTGCAACACTTACAGTGTCACATACATTTTAAGCAACACATTAGGTTGACAAAACACTCAAGTCAAATGTAATTAAAGTCAGATCCACTCGTGTCTTATGCTTTCAAACACTCGGTAGGCCTAGTTATTTTTTAACCAGTTGTTCTGTATTCACCTTGCAGGTGCAACTCTGTGGCTTGTATCCTGGATTATATGTTGAAGTCATGGATGTTTAAAGCTCATATTTGTCTAATATTAGTTTACTTTTCATTAATGAAGTATGACGCTGCGCTGTCAGTACACTTGTTTGTGATTGGTCAAATGTAGCTAACCCCGCCCCTTTCACGTGAACGCGCTCTCAGCTGGTGAGAGAAACCCTGGCTTGATTTACCGAGTTGATAACCAGCGTCGTAGGACCGCTTAGCGAGATCTCGTGTGTTAGTTTGTTGTTGTTAGTTTGTTTGTTACTCAAACATATCCAGGGTCTGTTGAACTGGCTTCGTAGTACAGGGCACAGGTGGCTAGCAGCGCTAATGTCAAAGACACAGACATTATACATTATATTTGTATTTTACCAGGATGCAGTGACACAAATATGTGGGAAGGCTTAGCCTTCCCTAGCCTACAGCACCCGCCGCCCCTGACATCCCCCACTCCCCCCGTTGACAATTTACTAGCGGTACCGAAGTGGGCCGGTCGAGAGTCCCGGGCTGATTTTTAGTCCCAGTCCACCACTGGCTACATGCCCGTATTATCGCCCTTATTGACCCACCTAATTCCTAAACTTCTAACAGATACAACATAAACCGATCCTTCAGCCTCATATGAGCTCTCAGACACGTTCAAAATTAAACTGTCATCGCTGTCTGAGCTTGCTGCTGTGTGCGCCATCGTGCGTTTACATGCAGAAGCTGGGATCCTGAACGGTGCAGCTAGAGCGCTGTGCCCACAATGACGTCACACATCATTTGGCGGGACTTGAAGAATCCCCGAGAAGATCCAGAATATGGTCAACATTGAAGGGCAGATTAATGGTTATCAAAGTACAAATATCCAAAATCAGTTTAGTAACGGTTTTCAAGGGGACAATATTTACTCAAATTGATGGGTTTGGATCAACTCGTGTCAACTCGTGTCAACTCCTGTCACAGGCTCTTTGAATTGAATTGAATTGATTTATTTAACACAAGGGACAGTGTACATTAATCAACATATTAAAAACATGTAAAAGTACTCGAATTAGCCAAAAGGCTAGTTTATCGATAGTCCCTTTGCCAGATGGTGATAGACATCCTAAAAGAAATAATAAAAATACCATAACATTGTTATACCATTGTACACATTTACAATAGATTACATCACTGAATACAGATAGAAGCAAGTTACGATAATAAATAAATAAAACATTTACAATACACACTCATACACACACCTACACCCACACATCAGTGCTGACACTGTTGATTATTAATGAGCCATTTTTTAACACTGTGCTTGAATGTGAAGTAGGATGAGGATTCTCTTATTGGTTGTGGTATTGAATTCCATTGATGGGATGCGTGGAATGAAAAGACAGCCTGGCTGAATGCGCTTTTCCTAAATGGGATGGTGCAGTCTCCCCTTGCCGCACCTCTAGTAACCCTGGTTGAGGTGGACTTTAGGCTGATAAAGCCAGCCAGAGGAGGAGGAGCCAACCCACGACTGATCTTATAAACTAAGCAGATGTTTTTGTAAACTATGAGATTTTCCCAGCTGAACAGATTATACTTTTTAACTATGTGACAATGATGATACCGGAATGGCTTTTTGTCTAGTGTTTTGAGTGCTTGTTTATACAGCGATTTCAGTGGTTTTAGAGCTGTAGAGTGTGCATTAGACCAGCTGATCAGACAGTAGTTGATGTGGGAGAGGACCATTGAGTGAAAGTATAGCTTAGCTGCTGCAGATGATAGGAAGTTTCTAATGTATCTGTAATTTGACAGATTGAACTTTACTTTATTGCAGACCTTTTTGATATGGGTTTTGAAATTGAGGTTTGTGTCAATATGTACTCCTAAGTACTTGTACTCCGAGACAACCTGAAGTCTCCTCCCAGAAAAGAAAACATCTTGTTCTGTTATAATGCTGTGGCCCTTGGAGAAGAACATACACACTGTCTTTGAGACATTTGGTTGCAAACAATTATTGTTAAGCCAGGATGTAATATTCTTCAACACATCAGTGACCTTGGTAGCAGCCTCTTCTGCGGTTTTGCCATGAGTAAAAACAACTGTATCATCAGCATACATCAATACATCACAATCTCCACACACATTTATGTACATACTAAACAGGATTGGGCCCAATATAGAGCCCTGCGGTACTCCAGTTTACTTTAAATACACTGTTTTAAAATACAGTCATATGACCATATTCACACAAATATAAAACACAAGTATTTTTGTAATTATGATCATATCACTGTATATCCAATTAGGTAAGAACATTGAAGACTTTGTTAAAATTAGAAAGTTGCCTTCGGACACCAGACAGGAATATAGATCCTGTTTAAAACATTTTATTAAGCTGCAATTTGAAAGGTGCTTGGATTAGAATAGCACTGTGATAAAAAGAGGGACATTAGTGATGGATAGAAAGATGTAATAACCCTCTTCGGATCACAGATTTCCTGAGAGGCTGAGAGATCGCCGTGACCTCCGTAAATATTAGTCTAAGGCATGGAGAGGTAGTTTATCTTCATACGGATCTATCGTTACCCTGATTTTAAGATCTGTCCAGTGTTCATGAGCACCGCTGATGAAATGTCTCACAATCATATCCGCTACTTGTGTGTCTCGAGTGCCGGTGTTCTCACACACAAGCATACGCACACTCGCACCAACAAAAACACACACACACAAAGCGGAACAAAGCAGAAACAGAAACATGTATTTTTTTAGGCAAAACACACACTGACTGAGTTCCCACGGACAATATTTTTTATTTTTAACAGTAGGCACTAGTTAACTAGTGAGGCTCAAAATGTCTACACGTTAACTAGTGTGGTCCACTAGATACACTAGTACAATTGTTTTTACCTTACTAGTTAACTAGTTACACGCACTTTATCTCACTAATTAACAAGTGGAGCCTTAGAGGAGTCACTAGTAAACTAGTGACACAGATGTTTTACTACAAAATAACATACATATATATGTATTCATTTGAGATGTGATAATGTATATCCTAAATCGGATATCGATTGAATTGACCTCTCATTTCCATCACTAGAAGCCAAATCAGGATTGGCTTTTCTAATAGAAATTTTGAAATAATGTATCGCTTAAATTGGACCATATGGACTTGGTGTAGAACATTCTTAAAAACAGATTGCGGATTTAAGATGGTTTTAATCCTATAATCTGTAGATCTTCACAAATTCAGACCTGAACAATTGAATAGCCAACATAGCTGATGGTTTTTAAATCAAATAGATAACAGACTCAAATTGTGACCTTAAAATAAAACTGCTAATACCTTTGAAACTTCCAGGCCATTTGTTTTATTTCACATGTGGCTCCAACATAGGGCAGTTTTAGGAAACCGTCATCCAAGCAGTTAGTGTAGTGTGTATTACATATATTCTAATAAGCTAATGTTAGCTGTTTGGCATTCCTGTTGATCTTCTTGCACTAACACAATTCCCAACATTTCAGAAAAATCTAGTTACCAAGTTGTTATTGGGCGACCTCTTTTGTCCTAATTAAATTATTGTTTTGACAGTAGATTGAGCTCAACATCAGGTGGATAGATTATCAATAATGTCGATAGGTCAGTCAGTTTCCTTTCTGCATACATCATCATATTGTGTGTGTGTACAGTTCAAAGGAAATGACCAGTGTGTAATGCATTGAGAAGTAGCCACCGCCGTGTAACAGTTGTTTGATCAGGACATATTATGGATCAGCAGGCCTGCCTGAGTGTGTGTTTGTGCATACTTTAGAGGGAACAGAGAAGGGAGAATGTTTGTGCATGCAACAGTCATCCATCAAGCAGACGATGTGGGGAAATGTAAGGGTACAAATAATAATGGCCTCCATGATTTGCATGAAAGCCATCGAGAAGCGAGGAAAATAAGTATTGGACGAAAAGGCAAATCAAGTGAGAGACTGAGAGAAAGGGACCTGAGAGGGAAAGCCAAAGGAGGGCAACGGATAAAAACAGAGGAGAGTGTGAAGGAGAAAGATAGAAGGCCCGGCTTCTAGTCCTTATCAGTTATAGGAGGAGATCTCATTAATCAGAAGACGAGAAGATCAAATAATGTACTGGGTAGTGTGGAGCAAGCCTAATATTGTATGTGTGGGTGTGTAATAAACGGAGCGTGATTTAGCTCCAAAACCCCCTTTTAATAAGGCTTAGTTGTGTTATCGCTGATGGAAAGAGAGAGGAGTGCAGAAGACGAGAGGAGGAGACGGAAGAGGATAAAGGAGGAGAGCGAAGACATGAGTCAGAAGGCATAACACAGCCCTGAAGGTGCTCCCGGCATCTTTTAACATCAGTGCACCATTAGTGTTTGTTTATAGGCATTAGATTATAAGAGAGAAATAAGCAAAGTGTACCAGCTTCTAGACTATATAGATTACTGAGCTAATACTTTTTGAAAGTGACCCGACAGTTTTCAAGCATTTTTAGGAGTCTAGAACTTCTGCATCTTTTGAGTTGGTTAAAAAGGACATATGCAAATGTTCAGATGGATATTTGTATTTGTGCCTCTACTTTGACAAGTCTCCATGCTTTAATGTTCAAAAAGCTCTTTATTTTTCTCATACTGCCTGTGCTGCAGCACCTCTTTTCACCCTCTGTTTTAAACCAGAGCCCAGTCTGCTCTGATTGGTTAGCGACCAGGTCTGTTGTGATTGGTCAACCGCTTAGAGATGTCCCGCCCCCTAGCCTATCATGTCCAATGTTACGGAGCGCTAGTCAAGATTTAGCTTAATAACAGGCTTTAACGTGCGGGTAAACTACATTGCTAAGTTTAACAAACTCAAAACATGCAGAAGTTCACCCAACTACTTTAAAGTGCTTGGAAACTGTTGCCTAATTTTTATAAGGTTTTTGCTAAGTAACAGTTTATATAGTGGAATGAGAGGCTTAAACCACATGAAAAAATACATACATTATAATAACAATTTGCAAATTGTAATGGCTAAAGCAAAGTTGAATGTTTAATTTATTCTGCTGTGGCCTACAGCTGTAGAGCACTAGTTGCAGGCTGTTGCTGTGATCATCGGCTCTCCACATGCCAAACTGTCTTTTGGTAAAACACTCAACTCAACCTCAACCTGCTCCTGGCGGTCAGCCTGGCACCTCACATGTAAGCTTTCTGTAGGTGCTGTGTGAGTAAATGGATGAATTAAGGGCAAATTGCTTTGAATATAAGCTCTATTTATTCTGCAACACCAGGGCATTTTTTATCAGTTCAATTAAATTCAAAACCTTTATTTATCCAGGTAAAATCCCATTGAGATCAATGATCTCTTTTTCAAGGGAGACCTGCAGCAGTAGGTTCCACAAGAAGACATCAAAACATAAACAACAGAACAACAAAAGGACATCATACAGCAAAATGTGCAGGGATTACAATTTACATATTTAACCACATGTACAGGTACCAACAGCATCTGATTTAGTAGCATCCAACCGAGCTTTAAAAACATGTAGTGGTACTAGCTTGGTAATTTTGGGTTGATCAGTCCATTAATTCAACTGACAACCAATTGGAATAGTCAGTCTGGAGGTGCACAATGAGCTAGGTGTTCCTGTTTAACTATTGTCTGACAGTTTATAGACTCATTGATAAATGAATGAATAAGCACAATAATTGTTGGTTATAGCACTCTGTGTGTCATGGTGATCCAATTCAATGTCTGTATGTGATTATGAAAGAACACGTTTAGACCCAGGTTTAATGCAAAACAGAGACCAGCCCCCTCCTACTTCACATCGTCAGTGGATGAAATCTTAAAATGCCACCTGTAGCACCTATTTGCTGTAAAGGTCAGGAAAGAAACACTAAACCATATATTGATATTAAAAACAAAGAAAACCTGTTTACCTTAGCATGGCATACAGTTGTTGAATATCATTCAAATGAATACCACCATTTTTGTTTGGTATTCTTCCGTTATTTCATTTACAACAGGTGCTGTTTAATGGCCAAAAAGAGTTGACTGTTTAGGGGACCTCCTACCCGACCACTGTAAACTATTCGCCAGGGTCATAGACAACTTTTGCTTCTTCTTGATTCGTTGTTTTGCGTGACTTTGTAATCATGCATCTTTCTCTGTGGTGTTGTGTCTCTTTTGTGGTAGTCTCTCTCTTTGTGGTCTTTTTGTGTATCATTGTGGTCGTTTTGGGTATTTTTTCTTGTCTTGTCCCCTTTTTCAGTCATTTTGAGATTCTTCTTTCCGTGCTACAGTGAGAATAATCCCATGGACCCTGCAGCATTCCTGCCCGAGTCTGACTGCAATACATAAAGATGACTTGAGAGTTATATTACCTTGGTTGTCCACGATGTTTATCAATGCCTTTCGAAAGGACCAAAATGACCACAGCAACAATGAATGCATTAGCTTTTCCTGAACTGCTGTCTTTATGATTAAGGTGTATTGCGATCAGGCAACTAAAACAGTGGTCACTTTAACCTGGGGCCATAAGGAACTGACTGCCATCACTGTTAAAAGAAACCAACGTTGGGCAGCCAGGACTGTGACAGTTGGACTTCCTCCCCTACATTCGTTTGTGACTGTATTCCAGTGTCATACCATCGGGAAGGCTGTTTGTCAGGATCATTTAAATGTAGATGGTCTTGCTCCAGTGATGTCCTATACAGTTCCATAAAGTTGATTAACTTTGGCTGAATCAATGCAACTTGATACCATCTTTCAGGCTCTGGGTGCCGAGTAAACGCCCCACCCTGTTTTTATAACAAGAGGCTTTTCATTACAAAGTTTGTTTTGTGTTAATCTGATGATATCACCAAGGTTATTTGTGCAAACTTTTGATTTCTCCAGCCAGAGTGCTCTCACAGGTTCAGTATTATCAACCAACAACAGATACTGCTGGGTTACACTGGTGGAGTGTCCAATTAAGTGTTTGAAAAACTGCCAATTGCTAAATCAATCAATGAGTCACTGATACTATCTATCTATGTCTGTCCATCCGTCCGTCGAGCACAGGGGTATTCAACCAAAATGCAATGAGGTCCAGTTAGAGAAAATGTCCCCATGCAAAGGTCCGGAACATTCAAATGTCTAAGTTGCTTTATGAATGAGTGTGATATATATTGAAGTAGCTGTAGCTTTATCAACGTCTGCATGTAATCAACAACTGACTGCCAATCAAATAAAGAAAGTACAATTCAAAAACAACAATATTTATTGTGAATTAACATTGAACTATACCGATATACAGTAAATACTGTGGATATGTGTAATGTTCCTCTCGGGCTGCATTTAAAATTAAATAGAGAAAACAAATAAAATAGCTTTTGAAAATATGTGCATCTTAAAAGTGCTTAATTTTAGATAAATAAATAAAGTGTAGCAGCAGCTTGAGTTTCCCTTTTTCTTCGTTAACCGTTTCACATCATGACTTAACAGTTTCAGACAATTATAGAACAATATCAGTCTTTACACATCATAACAATTAAACAGTCTAAAGTTTCTCTTTCTTTCCCTCTTATATTGCAGTCCCTCACTCACTTTGTTCTGTTCAGTGCGAGAATTGAGCTCTAGCTTGTCCTGCCAAATCTGGGCTGAAATGGTGTCAGGGCCATTCTCATACACACATGCAGGTGCTCATTGGTTAGCCTCGGTTAGCCTGCCCCGGAACGATATTTAGTTTTAATTTTGATCCTGGTGGACTGATGATATTGGGCTCTGAGACTGCTTATTTGTTGTGACCTCAGTTCTGACTTGAGAGGGAATGTTTGGTCACTTTGTGTTTTTTCTCATAGTGGCGTTTTGGCACTTTTAATGAACGCCATGGTCTCTGAACAAATGAGACACACGACACACTGGCTCTGTGCTCCCAGTGGGCAGGATGAACATGAACGAGTCCACTCAGGGTTCAAAGCTCTGTTCCCACTGTCCACTTTCCTCTTCTTGGAGAGCGCCATGTGTCATTATTTGTCTCTCCCTGCCGCTAACACGCCTGTTCACTCTCCTCTCCGTCTTCTCTCCCTGTTTCGCTAATTATTCTCTTCACACTTTCCTCTCCGCTTTTCTCTGCCGCTCTCTCGTCTCTTCTTCTGTGTGTCTCTCCCTGTATCGCTCTCTCGTCTCTTCTTCTGTGTGTCTCTCCCTGTATCGCTCACTCATCTCTTCTTCTTTGTTTCTCTCCCTGTATCGCACTCTCGTCTCTTCTTCTGTGTGTCTCTCCCTGTATTGCTCTCTCGTCTCTTCTTCTGTGTGTCTCTCCCTGTATCGCTCTCTCGTCTCTTCTTCTGTGTGTCTCTCCCTGTATCGCTCTCTCGTCTCTTCTTCTGTGTGTCTCTCCCTGTATCACTCTCTCGTCTCTTTCGCCCCCTGTCGGCGGCGGTTAAAATAGAATCACCCCCTCAAAATCGGCGTCCGTATCCGGACCGCAGTCCTCCTGTTGCCGACCCCTGGTCTAGGATGTATATAATTGAACAATGTGTTTCGTGGTCTTTCGGTTATCTTTTTGGCCTTTTTGTTTTTGTTTTCTTGCCCCTTGCCTCTTCTTTCAGTCCTACAGGGGGAATAAACCTAATTTAAACATGTCCGATAGTCAAAATCACTACTCTTAGAGGCAAAGTTTATATATTGGAATGCTAAAATGTTTCACCAGTCAGCAACGTTGTAACACAATGGGACATATTTTGCAGTCAAACGTTGTACAATGCAATTTATTATGGGTCCTAATCTTATTTGTAGTGTATCTGTAAACTGTAATCTTGTTAATGTCTTTTTGAGGACCAAAAGAAAGCTGTTACCTTTGTGACGAGTAAACACTTAATCAATCCATACAAAATAGCAGGGGCGATGTTTGTCTATGTACAGTATGTGTGTGTGATGCGTGTAGAAGCCATGTAGCCGTAGGTTAGCAGTGGGCGAGGGGTAAAGCTGCTTCAGTCATAATAGGATCTGACGATGACTCATGCACAGCAGAAACAACAAACACTATCCTCTTCCCTTCCTCTTTACCGTCTCATCTCAGGCTCCCTTTTCTTATTTCTTGTCCCAGTCTCCTTTGATTCCTTTCTCTTTTCTGTGACTGTCTTCTCTGCCGCATCTCTCTTTTCCTATCTCATCATTCGTCTAAATTGTTTGCCTCTAGTTGCTTTACTTCTCTATCTCCTGTATTCGTCTTGCCTCCTCTGGTCGTACCACATTTATTTAGTAGATTTCCTCTCCTGTGGCAGCTTATTTTGTCTTTGTTATTATCTTTTCTCTTCTTGTCTCTTCCCCTTTTTTAATGTCTTGTCATATTTTCTTATTCTCTTCAATCTCACAAAGTGTAATTGTGTTCCTGCCTGCATAGCTATTCTTTTTAACCAAAATATGCCGCTCGCTTTGTGTATTTTGTTTTTAAATGTATTCAATTATTGCAAGAATTGAGAAAATACGACCTCCATTCAATGGATCTGAGGATCATGTCAACAAAAGTCATCCTTAATTCTCATCACAAAATACTCATTTGCTGCTGCTCACTGCATATACAGTGTATTGAATTGAAAATGCTTCACAACACAGTGTGCAAGTACCATCAGCCACACATTGAAACATGGCAGACTCTCATAGCTATTTGCTATAGGGTGGTGTATTTAGGCTGCGCTCCCTGTTGGCGACCACACTGCTGCTGCTCAGCTCACCTCTTCAGTAACAGCTGCAGTCTGATTCTGCTGTTGTCCCTCCTGCTGCTCTTCATAAAGCCATTTACTAACCCAGTGTGGACAGCATCCATCTGTGGTCTGACTAACGTTATTATCCTCACTCCACCCTTGCCTTTTTCTGCCGCTATTTTTCATTCATGAGATGAATGCATGCCGCTTTTAATTCCACCTATGCTGATCTGGTGCTTCGGGCAGGCATTGAGGGGCATCCATGCTACATTCTGTCCCCGACCCTTAGGTTGCTGCCATATAATAATAAACATATGTTTTGCTTTTTTTAATGAGGCTTGTTGGGGTCTTTCTCTCATGTACATGTATATATAGGATTGTGTGCATGTAAGTGGTCTGCAAAGGCTCAAATCCCAAAGTTCCCCAGTTCTCTCCCACACACTCCCCCCTCATCTGAATCGCCTCCATTTGACTCCTTTGTTTACTTCCATAACATAATGACATCACTGTGTAACACTCGCGTTTCTATTGGCTAGCGCTCCAACACATTGTACGGACATTTTCGACACACATCTTAGCTGTTGAACTTTCACAACATAGCTGGTCAGCTAAACAATCAGAGCCGACTGGGCTCTGGTTTCAGACAGAGGGGGAAAAGAGGTAATTAATTATGTCAAGCATCATCAGGTCTGTGGCGGGTCCCCACTCGTGAATCCTCCACCAGGTGGAGCACTGATGGAAGGGAAGAACAGCTGATTTGAGGGTGCATGCTCTCCACACAGAACAGCTTGTTGTTCCTATGCAGAAAATAGTGGCACGTAATGCCAGTCACCAGAGAAGACTGCTGGTTGGATGGCTGAACACATGTATGTATTTACTCATTCCGGTCTCGAACCAGGCTACGGACAGGCGCTTTGTGTCATCCACTCTTACTGGACTAAGTGCAAACCAAGTAGGACATTGCATCGGTTACATCAACATTTATCTAACTCAGACACAAGCACCATCCAACACAGTCAAGTCTCCTTCCTCCGGGGACAATTACCTAAAGATGAGTCAATCACCTGCTCTTTACCATGTCTGGAAGCTCAGACAGTGAATCATAAACTGAACCGACAGAGTGCAGTTGGATGCATTGGAGACAGAGCCACTGCAGGTTGTTTCCCACCTTGCAGACCCTCACATACATGCTTGGGTGATGCAACAGTACAAGTGACCCGCTGCCTGTCTCTTGATTACAGTCTGTTGTGTTTGCCCTGGGTTGATTGCTTTCTCAGGAACTTCTCCGTGTGACTGAGCTGCAGCGCACATCGCCTCCTGTACAAAGAGCAACGGCAATTTGTGTTGATTTGTTTTATGATCCTTCGGCCTTTGAAACCCATTTGTTTCATATTGTCAAAATCTCGCAAACCCACCGGTATCGGTACGTTTTATTTTCTTTGTCCCCAGAGAAACATGTTATGTTTGCAGAGGTGTGTAGTTTCCTTCAACAAACCGAGATTAGCCTACGAGAGATTTATGAGCCACGGAATCATAGTTGTGTAAATGTGTGACCCAGAAGGCACATTTTTAAAAGGGTGTAACACATTGTTCCACAACATAATGTTCTTTATTGATAGGACTGGTTTTATCACTCGACTCCATTTGTTTTTCTCACATTTCACGTCTTTAATATCGACTGAAGCCTTTAGAAGTCCCTCATTTCCCGTATCAGCAAGGTCATCAATTTGTCAATCTCAGAACCTCATCTGTTCTCCCTTGCTTTTGTATTAGCTGTCCTTCTCATTTCCCTCACGTTCGCAGCCTCAGTGCAGCCTTATTCCTTCTGAATTGTTTACGATCAATGGCAGAGAAAAAGAGGGGTGACAAAAGTTCTTGACCGGACTCAAACCCAGGATCTCAGGGTGACACTGTTCCACTGCAAACTGCCAGGTCACCAGGGAGCCTCTATGAATGAATCGATGTTATCTCCTCCCTGTGTCAGTGTTGCTCTCAGCCCCGTCCTCCTCTCTTTCATTTTCTTTGGTACTTCAACACACTTTATCTATCCGTCTTTTTTTCTTTTCTAATAAAAATGCAAAACACACATTCAATGCTTTCTCTCCCTTCTTTTCAAACAAACACACACATCCAATATATTGCTCACCGACATCTCCGATACATGTTTGCTTTTTAGATTATCTTCATGTTATCCTCCGTAGGAAGAGGAAATCGTTCGTCTGGAGAAGGGCGCGGCATCTGTAATCCCGTTCAATCGTCCTAAGTGTCCTATGCTTAAATGGCTGCATACCCTTTCCATGCAGTAGCAACATTCTGTTACATCAACTTTGTTTGTCTGCAATGCCCTCTATAATGATCCCCGTTCTCTGGGACCTATTGCTCTAATCATCCAATGTTCTTTCACATTCATGTTCACCCTATAATTCTCTGATAAAACCTCTATTCTGTTGTTGGTTTGAAATTGTTCTCCCTTCCTTCTTGTGTATTCCGTCAAACCTTTGAAAAACCCACCCAATGATCCATCCTATCCTTGTTACAGCAATACTGTGTTAACGGCAAAGCAGCTTCTGGAATGCATATGGTTAGTTAATCGCAATCGAGTGATAAAGGTTGATGAAAGTCATTTATACCTGATTTTAAAGACTGTAATGGCTATAAATGGTTGATCAAATCCATTCCCTCATCTACTACCTGCATCTACTACCCTCATGTATATATTGCTATACTTCTTTCAACTGTCCTGCTATAACACTGTGTGCCTGCCTATTGGCTTGTATATAGGGGTGCAACAACTAATCGACTTAATCGATTAAAATCGATTACCAAATTAGTTGCCAACTAATTCAGTCGTCGATTCGTTGGTGACGTCATCACGTGTGTTTTACGCCCCGTTAAGCTCTAACTTTATTGGTCTTTGTATCGGTAGGCCTGGAGACATTTAAAAAATATATGTCATGTATTATTGCTACAAAGACATTATATCGCAGTCTTATTGTCGCCAACTTGTTTCTAATATGCAAAAAGACAAACAAATGCGTCTATGATGTATTTTCGATCTTTCTCTCCCCCGCCTGCTTGCGAGGGGGCGGGGCAGTTTACACACGGGCAGTTGCAACATGCAGCAACACACACACGTGGGAGATGGCGGAGAGAACGCGCTCCGAGGTGGTTAAACTTTACCCGTGTCGATGTGGAGAATGCTCGTTACCAAAAGTGGAATAAGAGTTTAGCACGTAAGGGCGGTAACACGAGCTATTTGTCTAAACATTTAGCAAAAGTGCTCCACATCCAGACGGAGGAATGCACCGGGTTCCACTGTCTTTCTAGCAGCTCTGTAGCCCCGCCCACAAGTAACGTTTCCACGTCAGGTGTCCTGTATGCTAGCAGCAACACACGGAGCTAACTACATTATACAAACATAATGATTAGAGGTAACAGAGTTATTTGCGGACTTTTGGTGACAGAGCCTTCAGTGTGGCATCCCCCCCCCCAAAATCCGCAGCGCCCCAACCCTGGACATTTTCAAAAAAGCCCTCAAAACGCACCTTTTTACCAAGGCTTTCCCCACTGTATAGTTAGTTTAATAGGTTTATTTGTCCGCTACTCCCCCCCCCCACCCCCTTAACCTGTCTGCCTTTTTTCCCCTACACCCCCCCCCCTACCAGACTTGTAAAGCGACCTTGGGTTTCCTGAAAGGCGCTATAAAAATATTATTATTATTATTATTTAGTTTGTTAAAGTTTCAGCTATTCTGTTTACAGTTCTGTCATCAGATTATTTAATACGATTTGTTAAAACACTGTTGTTTCTTTTGATGTGAAATATTATTTATTTAATTTGAATAAAAAGCAATGTTAGTTTTGTTCACAATTTAAGTTATTTCAATAATATATGTATTTTGGAATGAAGTATTAATCTTTATTGTCTTCATTGTTAGTTTCCACATGCCTAAAACAACCTCAAGCTCAATCTAAAAGTTGATGGCTAAATAAGAGCGTTTGAGAAATTGTGCAAGGCATACAGTAATAGTCCGAATAGTCGATTAATCGTTTCATTAATCGATAGATTAATCGATTATCAAATTAGTCGTTTGTTGCAGCCCTACTTGTATACCCCTCTCTGGTCTGCTATTACCTATTGTTAAACCCTCCAGTTTTACTCTTGCCAACATTAACAACAAATAATATAGTTGACCTTGTCTCACTTTAGTTTGACTTTCTTTTTGTTCAGGTTAATAAACATACATAGAAAAATACTATGTCAGGGATAATATGCAGCCAGACAGTCGTTAATGAACACATCCCAACATGGTGTTCTTTTTCCATTAATGACCACCTTTGTCTACATTATGCCGCCTATTACACAGCCAATTATTATATAAACCAATGACCATAATATTGATTACAATATGATTATGTTGCTTCCGGTAAGACAAATAGCCAGTTCCACTGCTGGACGTAACTTAAAATGACGGCAGCACTGATGGAGGTTTTCTACAACTGTCCAGGTCTGTTCACACTTTATTTCCCAAGAAACAGTCCTTATGCACGGCCAGAGCCAATACTGTGTTCCCGTTAGTGTCTACTTCCTGTCTGTCTTCTTCTGTTGTTCCCTTAAGTGTCATGAATCCAACATGTGGTGCTCTCCACAAATATAAAAATGAATATTTAAAAAGTATGCCATGGTGTTTTCTGATGGATGGAAAAAGTGTGTTGGTTGTCCACAGCTGACTTTAGGTGAACCAGACTTCTTTCTCGGGATTGATATGCCTGAACATGCTCCTTAGCAGTGGTCTGCTTGCCAATAATAGCAGACCACTGGAATGTCCAAATTGACCAATCAGCATTGAGTACTCAATTAAGCTGTGTAATAAACCTTACCACTTAAAGTTTGATAGTGCCTCTATCAACAGCAGACTTCTGATCTATGGTGTCAACGTTGGATGAACGAGATGCTAATCCTCGACTTCGGTAGAAAGGCCCAAAAGAAGTGAATAAGCGACTCGTCAGATAATTAGTGGGCGAGAATGTCAAGAAACTCATCGGCAAACACTGCTTTGAGCAAATGTAAACAGGTATGCATGTATATCTTCAGTCTCGGGTCTTCTGGTTTTCTTTTTTCAAGGGGTTTATCATTACCCTTCAACCGCTCTTGATTGATGTGAAAACCACAACATCCTTTTGTATCATATTTTGTAAAATATATGTTTGCTACATATCCCTGCCACTCTTCTGCTACACCCTCTCCATTACACTCCAAAACCCTGCTGCAAGTCCCACTACATAAGCCAGAGCTCAGCAATACCACAGCGGATAAGAGCATTGAGTGTGTGCGAGTGTGTAGTGATGGTGGGATAAAGGTGGGGGTGAGTACAATGTCAGGGAGAGATGGGGGAATAAGGAATGAGCTGGAAATGGAGTGAGAGAATGCTGAAAGGAAGCGGGTGTAAAAGGGAAAATGGAAATAAAAAAGTCAATCGAATTTTGAAATGCACTTTTATCGATCAACTGGCAGAACGGAACAACTGCATTTCAATGTGTCGAAAAGCAGAACTTAATCCTAAATCTCCACTGCTGCTGCTTTTGGGCACCGGAAATACAATGTGATTTCAATTGGCAGCTTGCTGTTGTGTACAATAATTTGACTGTAAAGGGATTAGTATGATTCAAAGATAGATCTTGTTGAATTTTCTAAACAAAGTTGAAGTTTTTTGACAACTTAAAGAGCACATATTATGAAAATGGTTGGTTCATATTGGTTCGTTGTGCCTCTACTGCAGGGGTATTCAACCAAAATTCAACGAGGTTCAGTTAGAGAAAATCTCCCCAAGGTCCGAAAAATCTAAATGTCTAACTTACTTTATGAATTAGTGTGATATATATTGAAGTGACCTGTAGCTTTATCAACGTCTGCATGTAATCAACAACTGACTGCCAATCAAATAAAGAAAGTACAATTCAAAAACAACAATATTTATTGTCAATTAACATTCACTATACAGATATACAGTAACTACTGTGGATATGTGTAATGTTCCTCTCGGGCTGCATTTACAAATAAAATAGAGAAAATAAATAAAATAGCATTTGAAAATGAGTGCATCTTAAAAGTGCTTAATTTTAGATAAATCAAATCAAATCAAGTTTTATTTATATAGCACATTTATATAGCACATTTATAAGCGATTTTTGTTCGAGCCAAAGTTCTGTATAATAAAAATAGCCTACGTCAGATGCACTCCCCCGCTTATCTAAGCGACTCTGTACCCCGTTACCCTCTACAAGACCATAGACCAGCAGAGGGAACATGGGGGGTGTGTAAGGGTTTTTAAGAATAAACCGCAAGGGTCCAAAGGGAAAAAAGATGAAATATAAGGTACTATATTTTAAGTAATCCTATCTACTATTCCTATATTCGAATAATGTATGAACTATTTTAAAAATACTTTATGAAATCCTATATTATGTTATAAATATTAAAATAAAGAACTAAATGAATAAATAAATAATTAAACAAAAGCCAGAGAGAAAAAGTGAGTTTTAAGTGTTGATTTAAAAAACCCCAGGGTCTGGGCCGACCTCACATGGAGGGGCAAAGTATTCCAGAGGCTCGGGCCAGCCGCTGCAAAAGCTCGATGCCCTCAGGTTTTAAGCAGGTTTTAAGCCTGGTCTTAGGCACTATCAACAGCAGCTGATCAGCTGACCTGAAAGAGCCTGTGACACGGTTTTCCCCCATCATCCAAACCCATCAATTTGAGTAAATATTGTCCCCTTGAAAACCGTAACTGAACTGATTTTGGATATTTGTACTTTGATAACCATTAATCCTTCAATGTTGACAATTTTCTGGATCTTCTCGCGGATTCTTCAAGTCCCGCCAAATGATGGGTGACGTCATTGCGGGCACAGCGCTCCAGCTGCACCGTCCAGGATCCCAGCATCTGCATGTAAACCTTTATATATATACAGTCAGATGTAAACGCACGACGGCGCACACAGCAGCAAGCTCAGACAGCGATGACAGGTTAATGTTGAACGTGTCTGAGAGCTCATATGAGGCTGAAGGATCGGTTTATGTTGTATCTGTTAGAAGTTTAGGAATGAGGTGCGTCAATATGGGCGATCATACGGTCATGTAGTCAGTGGTGGAATGGGACTACAAATCATCCCGGGACTCTCGACCGGCCCACTTCGGTACCGCTAGTAAATTGTCAACGGGGGTGAGTGGGGATGTCAGGGGCGGCGGGTGCTGTAGATAGTAAATGTAAATATGTAAATATTTGTGTCACTGCATCCTGGTAAAATACAAATATAATGAATAATGTCTGTGTCTTTGACATTAGCGCTGCTAGCCACCTGTGCCCTGCACTACGAAGTGAGTTCAACAGACCCTGGATATGTTTGAGTAACAAACAAACTAACAACAACAAACTAACACACAAGATCTCGCTAAGTGGTCCTACGACGCTGGTTATCAACTCGTAAAGCAAGCCAGGGTTTCTCTCTCCAGCTGAGAGCGCGTTCACGTCTAAGACACGAGTGGATCTCACTTTAATTACATTTGTCTCGAGTGTTTCGTCAACATAATGTGTTGCTTAAAACAGTACTTCTGCATACAGTCTGTGACACTGTGAGTGTTGCACGGCCAGATACGGCTCGAGAAGCTGACTCAGACAAGGAAATATATGATATATTATGTTATTATATGATCCATGATCTGATTGATGATGTACTATGAATGATAAGTGCGACACGTCGGCATCTTCTTTGCAACTTTCCTTTATCCTGTAATATGACTTGAGAGATTTAAACTCCGCACACTGAGTTGATCTCTTTTCTATAGACGCCGGAGGCGGGCAGCGCCAGGTAAACAAAGTGATTTAGCCTTCCCAAACCTAAGCCTCACGCGCCGCCTATGGGGGATGTGCTAGTGACTTATCCGACCGGCCCACTTCGGTACCGGCCCATCGGGATTCGTCCCGATGGCCAGTCCGCCACCGCACCCAGCCCACGTAAACTGTCAATGGGGGGAGCCTCGCTGCGGGGAAACGGTGGACCTAGTGTCCCGATCGGAGTGGGAATAATAATAATAATAATCCGTGCATTTTATCCATTAATTTCCCCAACATTGTGGTAAAAAAAACACACGTTTAATCCATGTTGTTGGTGTACTACAACTACAAAAGCATCGGTTTGTTTTCTCATCAGGAAATGCAGACCGGCTCAAACAAACGATCATTTGATGTATCATATGTTCGCCGAATTGACATGAAAGCACTAATAAATGAAGTTTCATCCACTTGAGTTTACAACCACAAAAATAATCGATTTGTTTTTATATCACATCCGACGGGAGGAAATTCAGCAGCTCTCACTCCCGATTTTTAATCCTAATGTAATCATCATCTTCACCACGATCATTTATGTTTATGTCGCCGAATTGACATGAAAGCACTGACGAATATGAATATACTGTAATCAACTTCATTAAAACGTTATTAACGTGCCTAATCTCAGTTATTCACCATTTCTACGCATGACAACACACTTTGTCCGTGTTTGGATCTCGAAGCGTTCCCGCATTGACGTCACTTCCGGCTTCCCCCCAAAACTTCAAAATGAGTCGAAGGAATTTCCCCGCGATGTTCGAAATTATTGATATTTAACGGAACGGTATCGCTTTTTCTTTTTTAAACTGACGGTTCGAGATTACTAGTAGACCAATATTTCATTGCACAACAGTTGTTGGGATGCTGTCATAGGCTCTTTAAGGCTCTGCCTGGGGTGTAGCGATGAAGGAGTTCGGCTATATAGGCAGGAGCCAGCCCATTTAGGGCTTTGAAAACAAATAAAGGAGTTTAAAATCTATTCTGAACCGAACTGGAAGCCAGTGCAATGAAGCCATGATTGGGGTGATATGGTCGTGCTTTTTATGGCCAGTGAGAAGACGTGCAGCTGCATTCTGAACTAGCTGCAGGCCTCTAATTGAGGCCTGGTCCATACCCACATACAGAGCATTGCAGTGATCCAGTCTCGAGGTAACAAAGGCTCTTAATAACCCTTTCTAGGTCTTTGAAAAAGCAGGTTGACTACAGTGCTGACCTGCTTATCAAATTTAAAGGCGCTGTTGAAGGTCACTCCAAGGTTCATAAGAGAGGGGATAAATAAAATAAAGTGTAGCAGCAGCTTGAGTTTCCCTTTTTCTTTGTTAACCGTTTCACATCATGACTTAACAGTTTCAGATGATTATAGAACAATATCAGTCTTTACACATCATAACAATTGAACAGTTTCAAAGTTTCTCTTTCTTTCCCTCTTATATTGCAGTCGCTCACTCGCTTTTTTTTTAATTCAGTGTGAGAATTGAGCTGGAGCTTGTCCTGCCAGGAGTTTAGATCTGGGCTGAAATGGTGTCAGGGCCATTCTCATACACACATGCAGGTGCTCATTGGTTAGCCTCAGTTAGCCTGCACTGGAACGATATTTAGTTTTAATTGTGATCCTGGTGGACTGATCATATTGGGCTCTGAGACTGCTTATTTGTTGTGACCTCAGTTCTGACTTGAGAGGGAATGTTTGGTCAAACACTTTGTGTTTTGTCTCATAGTGGCGTGTTGGCACTTTTAATGAGGGCCACGGTCTCTGAACAAATGAGACACACTGGCTCTGCGCTCCCAGTGGGCAGGATGGACATGAATGAGTCCACTCAGGGTTCAAAGCTCTGTTCTCACTGTCCATTTTCCTCTTCTTGGAGAGCACCATGTGTCATTATGTGTCTCTCCCTGTCTGCCACTAACACGCCTGTTCACTCTCCTCTCCGCTTCTCTCCCTGTATCGCTAATTATTCTCTTCACTCACTTTCCTCTCCGCTTCTCTCTGCCGCTCTCTCCTCTCTTCTTCTTTGTTTCTCTCCCTGTATCGCTCTCTCGTCTCTTCTTCTTTGTTTCTCTCCCTTTATCGCTCTCTCGTCTCTTCTTCTGTGTTTTCTCACTCCTCTCTTTCACCCCCTGTCGGCGGCAGTTCAAATAGAATCGCCCCGTCAATATTGAAATCCCCTATTAATGTACTGATTATAGGTCCGGTCCGTATAGGTCGGCGTCTGGGTCCGGATCCGGACCGCGGTCCGCCTGTTATTGAACTATGCTTTACTGTTCAAAAAGGTATTTATTCTTCTCATACTGCCTTTGCCGCAGCATCTCTTTTCACCCTCTGTCTGAAACCAGAGTGTGCGGGAGAGAAACTCCCTCTGGAGGCCACACAGGGATTGTAACTTTTGCAGACCATTTACATGCACTAAAACCTATGTAACACATTACAGGAAATGGGGAAACCCAAAAAAGGCTTAATAGGGCCTCTTCAATCTCTGGCAGAGCTACATTGACATACATACCAGTATTATTGACATTCACACACATCTAACAAGAAAGTTGAACTGTCCTATTCAAGCAACACTGGTGCTCTCCAAACCGTGTCTAGATCAGAAAAGCTCCTGAAGAGGAATTATCGCACTGTTTCCACCTGTTGGATACAAGAAACACAAAAGAATAACTTCACAAGGACGGATTCAGAGGCTCTACTTGTATTGACTTTCTCTACCGAACTATCAAACTGTCTGAACTTAGTAAATATCACAACATAAAACCGAGTTCAGGTGAGGTTCAGGAGAATAAATCGGCTCCCTCATGGAGGGCGACACATGTGAAGCATATGAAGAATGTATTACTACTAGGAGTGTTGCATTGGAATTCAGATCATATTGGCCATAATTCCTACTTTCATCTGAGGAGGAAACACATTTATTGTTCCACTGCCTGAACTCATGGTCGTACAACCGGAATGGGGACCTGACAGACATCTGAGAGAGGCCACTGGCACATTTACATCATTGCACAATTACCACAATCACGTACATACTGAAGAGGGTTATCACCACACAACATTTTCTATGAGCAAAAATTAACAACATTTACAGGATTCCAAGAAAAAAAGTCTGAACAAAAAAATCTTTATCCAAAACAGAGTTTGAATTCAATCTCCCAATTCTGATTTTAATCTGAGAACAAAAATCACTTTTTGTCGAATCCCCCAAAAATGCACATTAAAACCAACATTTTATAGATTTTAATTTGTTTTCCTCCACATTTTGACTCGTCTATCCAACTAAATATATGTTCTGTGTGTGGTTATTTACATTGTGTTCAGTCTGCAGGGCAGCAGGCATGTGGATTAGCTTCCTGTATCCTAAACGGTGTCTGTCAGTGGCTGTGAACTAGCATTCCCCTCTGTGTGTGCATGTGTGTGATCGTTGCTCTCTTTGGATGAGAGCGTGTGAGACGAGAGTGTGAATGTGTGTGTTTGTCGCTCCATGATTACATGAGTGTGTGTACATGTATGTGTGGCCCCTTCTGCTCTGCAGTTCTAGCTGACTGACCTACAGACAGACAGGGCACCTCCACTGAGAGTCATGCCTTATGGCCTTTTTCTGCAAGACTGTGCGAGTGTGTACATGCTTTTGTGTCTCATTTGTGTGTGTTTATTTATGAATGTGTGTCTGTTGGTGAATGCACAGTCCATGTAGGTGACTTTGCTGTGTGTGATATCTTTGTAAATGTCAGTTTAGAAGTGTCTTTCTCTGCGTGCGTGCGTGCGTGTTTGTGACCCACTCAGTGTTCACTATTATGCGTTTCTTTATCTCAAGCTAAACATGTCCTCTTTGTATGGCTGTGGTGAAGTCTGTGTAGCGTGTTATCCTTTTTCAGATATACACTTTATTAATAACAAAAACATGCTTTATTCTAAGATACAATACGTTCAGCCTGACATTTGGCATTGCCATCTGCTCGTCCAAATAGAATCAAACCACGCACAGTTGGCTTCCCATTTGGCTTCCCATTTGGCTTCCCCTGCTCAGATGCCTAGTATCGACAGGATCAGTATTGGAGCCTCTTATTCTGACAGTATCTGCGCTGTGAGCGCTCAGCGGCCTGCTGGCTGCAGATATCTCATCCCACGGTCGCATGTTCAATCCCCGCTGCAGCTCACGTGTTATGCAGACATGTCACCATGGTTTAACCCCCACAAACACGAGTACAACGTGAGTTGAGTTAGCTTCAAATGAGCTTGAAAAACATTTCCACTCATCAGGTGACTGGGAATTTTTAAGAATTGTAATTCCCATATAATATTTAAGAATAAGACTTCCGACGGAAAATAAAATGTTTACTCTGATGTTTCTTACATTACACACACACACACACACACACACACACACACACACACACACACACACACACACACACACACACACACACACACACACACACACACACACACACACACACACACACACACACACACACACACACACACACACACACGTGGAGAGGTGTCGGAGTGAAGGGGCTGTTAATGTACAGCAGTGGTGGAAGAAGTACTCAGATTTGTATTTACAGTAAGCATCAATACCACATTTCCAGAATCCTTTGTTAAAAGTTAAAGTCTTGCATTCAAAATCCTGCTTAAGTTAAAGTACAAACATTTTGGCATCAACATATACTTCAAGTATCAAAAGTAAAAAGACCCCTTATGCGTAATGGCCCATTTCAGAATTTTGTATATATTGAGTTACTGGGTTACTATTTTGATTTGTTCATGTATATATGTAAAAGTTGATTACATAATGTATTTAGATGTGGTATTGGCTACAAATCTAAACCTAAAAATACCTAGTATATTAAAGATGTCAGATAAATGTAGTAAGAGTACAATATTGGCTTATAAAATGTAGTGTAGAAATATGAATTAGCATACTCAGCGTAAAGTACAAGTACCTTTAAAATTGAACTTAGGTATAGTACCTGAGTAAATGTACTTTGTTAATACCCACAACTGCGAGCAGTCTGTGTTTAAAAAACACAGACTGGCCGTCTGTAGAATCTGGAGAACCACAGAACGGCCGGTCGTCAAGTACCATTGACGGCCGACTCGGTTCGCTGACGGCCGGCACCGCCCTTACTTTATTATGTTTTTAAACGGCCTCATCGAAGTTGCGCCGACAGAGGTCCGCCGTTTCCCCGCAGCGAGGCTTCCTCCCGTTGACAGTTCACTACTCCCACCATCGAACTAACAACAACAACGTCAAGCCTTTGGGCTCTGAAACTACGGGGCGGGCCGAGGACAAATACACATGCGTTAATCGGACGTTAAAATAATCAGTGGCGTTAAAAATAGTTTGCGTTAACGCGTTAATAACAGCCCTAATTTAAATGTCAGTGTAGTTGTTTAACCAGAGGTCTATAAAAGGAAGGCTCCATTGTAGATGCTGGCTTAACCGCTTATGCAGATTTCAGGCAGTTCCTTAATTAGGTTTCAGTTAATTGCACACCCACACGCAGCTTTTAAGTCAATTATAGGCTAAACTGATCGTGGGCTTTGAAAATGAGTAACACACTCTTCAGTACACACATGTGCTCTACCGCTCCCCAGCATGTCTCACTGCCTGCCGCTCCTCGACTCTCACACGCTGCCAAACTAATCATTGCCATGGTGTTGAATGAGTAATAGGTTGCTGTGTGTTTATTTCTTTATTTGTAGTAAAACAGTGGCCTATTGATGTTCAAATCTACAACCCACCCTTTGCAAACCATAATTACTAGATTAATTGTTTGGGTTGTTGCGAAATATTAAGAATTTGACTACAACACACTTACTTGCATATGAACTTCGTTACTAACCAATTAAAAATGAGAGGACAGAATACACTCTCCAAATACATTTCACATGTGTCTTTTCTAAATTGCACAATGTACTCAGGCTTGTGGATTAATGGATTACAGCATAACCAACACACTCTCTAGGGCTGTGCAATTTAATCGATCCTGCCATATATATCGATATTTAGTTTTCCGAGAAAGTATCGATATTTCAGCCGCGGGTATCGATACATTAAGTCTGATAACTGTGTTCGTTATTCTCGCGTCCAGGAGAGAAGCTTTAAAAAGGAGACTAATTGAGTCTCGGAGAAGGTTAAAATGTATACTTTAATTAATAAAAAGCGCAGTAATGTTACAAGCAGAAGATGGTTCAGTCAGAAAAACAGCTGTGTTCTGGCTCTCGTGAGCGAAGGGAAGAGAGCGAGCTCCACCTTTCCAGCTGTTAAATATCCTCTGCTGAATCCTCCCTGTGGGCCGGTTGGCGCTGCTGGGGGCCGGCCCTCCACGTCTCCAATGTTCGTTGTTGCGCATTACAGAGGATTCAGACATTGTACATTAAATATATAACTAAACACCTCCTTATCTCTTTCATTACTTTTCATTTAATACATTTTAAACGCTGTAATCAATACTCCAAAAATACCTCACGGCTGGTATCATTTCCAGTAGTTCCGGATGTTGTCTCATGCTACCCACATCTGTAAACAAACGTATTCAAATAAACTGTACCTTCATTTAATATTCAGCAATAATAATATCTCGACGTCTATAGTTGTAGTGTTGAAATCAGTAGGTTTCGGTGTGCAACACTCCGTGTCATATCGCAACTAAATTCACCTCTATAGTAAATGGTATATTAGCCACATGCTAAATGCTAACCGGAGATGAAGGAGTTTCAGAATAAAAGCTTAACAACTGGTTGTGCACAAGAACTTCTGGTTTTTCAGTATAAAACAGCATTTAAACTGACTGTATGTGTTTATGGTACTTTATGCCATCAAAACATTGATTTCAATTTCTAACAAGTCCCATTGAAATCCTCCGCCACCTGCTGCACCTTTTAATTCTCCATTGTCCATTGTGACACTGCACTTTATGTACTTACGTTTCAAAGGCTTGTAAGTTTGCACTGTTTCAATAAATGAAACTAATTTTCTCACCACATCTTTTGATTCATTTTGTCCAGCATTTGCAAGCTGTAGACTCTCTGTCAGAGCCATATATTGTATAATTGATGCTTTCAGTTTTCAGTTGAATTAATTCAATCCAAGTCAATGGAACACTCACAAGATGTCACCAAAATCACACCGTCCCTTTAAAATCTTTCATAAAATGATATAAGTGTATTGAATTATATTGAATCGTATCGTTGGCTGAATATCGTGATATATATCGTATCGTTGGCTGAATATCGTGTATCGTATCGTGAGATTAGTGTATCGTCACAGCCCTACTCTCACTCCATAAGCATCCAGGAGCGACGTTTGGTCAGGGTCCCGTGGCGTGCAGTTGTGACGCTCCTTGGCTCCTTCAGCTTCATAAAGAGACGCAAATAGCTTTCAACTGATTGCAATGTATTCCCATCTGCGGCGGGATTTGACGCTCATGGAAGCACGGCATTCGTTTGTGTCGGCTGCCCTTAAAGGCAATGTGAGCGTCCATTCCCATTGGATAACGGAGAATTGTACACCCGGAAGTCAGTATTCCCCTTACTGTCGATTGATTTTACAGTGATATCTGCACTACTCATCGACTAAAAAACACCAGATTATCCTTGTTAATTACACAACATTTGATTGGCTGGCGCTTCCAGCTCAACTTCAAAAGTTGAACATTGCTCAATTTTTGAATCCTGAAAATCCTGGAAATCCTGAAAATCTTCGCTTCGCTCCCCCACAATGCAGTTCGGCGAAAAGCGAGGCAAAGTGACGTCATCCCCATTCAAAGTCAATGGGCAGAGAAGCGTTGGAAGCGTTGGAAGATTTGTTTAAAGCTGCTGTGTGGACGTACCGTTAGAGTGGTTTTCTTATGAAGGCGTTCCAGTTGGCGTATTCCACCTCGACCGATGCGACCATGTGTTTTGTGCTTTTTTTTGGTCTGTTTGTTCATCCAGGGGGACTCTCAAATCAGATGGTCTTGTTAGTATTGAAGGTATTATTTTAAAGAAGAATTTAAAGTATTTTCTCATGCTGCCTGTGCTGCAGCACCTCTTTTCACCCTCTGTCTGAAACCAGAGCCCAGTTTGTTCTGATTAGTTAGCTGGCCGGCTCTGTTGTGATTGGTCAACCACTTTGATATGTCCTTGCCCCTAGCCTATCTCATACAATGTGTCGGATCACTAGCCAATAGAAGCAAGAGTGTTACAAAGTGATGTCACTATGTTACTGAAGTAAACAAAGGATTCCATTGGAGGCGACTGTTATCTATTTGGTACATTTTACGATGTGACTAAAGTTGTAGTAGTAGTAGTAGTAGTCGTAGTACTAGTAGTAGTAGTAGTAGTGCTCGCTACAGGTGAAAATCAAATTCTCTAGGCTGTGACAAAAATATAAAATTAAATAAGAAGAGCAATAGGGAGCAGACGCATGTTCACACCTCCTCTACTGTGTGTGTGTGTGTGTGTGTGTGTGTGTGTGTGTGTGTGTGTGTGTGTGTGTGTGTGTGTGTGTGTGTGTGTGTGTGTGTGTGTGTGTGTGTGTGTGTGTGTGTGTGTGTGTGTGTGTGTGTGTGTGTGTGTGTGTGTGTGTGCAGCTGCCAGCTCTGGCATGTCTTCACCCTGGCAGCTCTTCCCTCCACACCTCACATCTTTTTCTGAACGATCATTGCTCTGTCACATCTGCTGGCTTTAGCACATATAGGTCAGAACATCCCAACAATCTGCCGTAACTTCATTGTTATATGTATGTAAACATTTTTTGCAAGATTAACAATTATATTGTATTGAGTTGGACACTATACCAGAAGTGTTTAACATGTTGTAGTTTCAATCAACTTAACAGTCTGTGTCACTGTGGTGTTTTTGGTTGCCTGTAATGGCGAGGTATAGTATAGGTCACACGTTGACTTTTAATCCAGTATTTTGCAACTTTTTAGAATTCGGTCGTCGATTTAAAATATGTATTTACATTGTTGTCAACAGTATTGTCTGCTTTCCAAACAGGAAAACCTTGGGATGCTTCTGGACTTACTTATTACATTGACACCTTTCTGTAAATATGGGTGTGGAAACAATGGAGAGTGTGTTTTCTTTTTAAATAATAGAATGCGTAATAATTGACAGTCCTACTAAAAGCTTGGCCTTCAAATGTTCTATAACTTCCTATGTCATAAAGGCTAAAGTTAGCGAGTTAGCTTGTAGAGGATCTTCTGATCAGTTTGGTTCAATCTCAGGACCGGCAGGTATCAAGTCAGGGGGTGAAAGTGGCCCGTCGATCAGACTGGTGGTACTGGGCTGCTCCCTGGTGTAAATGTGATCCTCAAAGATAAAGGACTGCTCTCAGTGAACTTCCCACTTCATTTATACATTAAATGGAAGAAAAAAAAGATAATGAAATGGAGCAAAGAGAAGTGTATTGATACACTCCATTTCAGGAAAACTACTACTAAGCCTAATGCCACATCAGAGTGCTCTTGTATTTGAATGCACTTGACTATAGGTAATATCAGAGGATCATGGCACCTTTCGATTCCTGCTGTCACCTGGCTGATTGGTTGTTCTGTGAAATATAACATGCATAGATTTCAACCTTTTATGGGCTGCCTAACATGCAACGGTAAGGGACAGACCATCATTGTTCCTGCAGCATTGTTGAGCACGCAAGCCATTCTGCTGGTGGTTTGCTAACATCGAGCAGCAGATGAAGTATCTCGGTCTTGTTTTATCTCGTATTTATGTTTCAACTCGAGAGTCATCTTCCTGAGACATACACCAGCCTTTATTATGAGCACATATGTTGAGGGTTTGTGCTGATGCGGCGTCGCATGGATCTTAGAATTAAGCTCCATCAATTGATGTTGAATTTGCAGTAGTCATCAATGCTTCACAGCCTCTCAGTTGTGAGATGGAGGAATGCTTCTATGACTCTTTACATTAAGCAACCTAACATTTAGTTTGAGAAGCTTTAAAGATGCTAAATTGGTATTTCTCTGCAGTTACACACAAATGGTTATTCCTTTTCATTCCTAACACCTTACCTCAGATTTGGCCACAATCTGATCCCTCCTCAACATTGGAACACATTCAAGAGAAACATCACTGCAATCTAAATATGTTGGATTTTGGCAAACACATATTATGGCGGGAAACAGAGAGTGGCGTTGTAATATGTACAAAAATGGTGCGGCATGAAAAACGTAGATGTTTATATATAAGCTTCTGGTGCTTTTTTAAACACGTAAACAAATAGCTGGCTATCCATGGTTCCGATGGTGTCGCTCTATGCAAGTAAATGGGACTCCCTGAAAGTTGAAAATCGACGCTATAGGGCTCCGCACTGCGTTGATAGTGACTCTAAGGGATCCTGACATATAGGACGAGTTGGGAGTGAGAATGTGTTGGACAGTGACGAGAATACTCATTTCCGGCAGTGAGAGCTGCGTCCCTAACAACCACGTTACTATGAAAACGCAGACACGGGAAATACTGTTTTCACGCCGAGAGAAAAACGATAACTTCACATGGACACTGGCCAATCTAAAACCTCTTTAGTAACATACATCGTACATATACATTTGCTTGACAAGAACTGAAAAAATCTTCTTATTCTCCACAAAAATGTGTGTTATAGTGAACCAAAAGTCGCGATAGAGGCTTGCTTGTCAACATCCAGGTATTTCTGCACTGGTGGGCCATGTTAACAATACCGTGTCACAATATCAATCGATCCAGCAGAAGTAGACCGTCAACTTCATTCATTTTCTTCACTATAAGCTGCTCTCTCTCGTCTCTTCTTCACAACTACACTTTTCGCGGCACACATACTTACAGCCAATCAGCTCTGAATTATGAGATCACGTTTTGGTGGGGTTGCCAGCACTTTGTCCCACTGGTGATTACTTTTTTGCCGCACACATTGAATACAAAAATATTCTGACCATGTGCAGTGTAGTTTTTACAGCACCCATTCACTTCTACAGCGAGAGAGAGGGGCTCGATCGGGCTTGCCCCACATCGCTCAATAGGCATAGACACTAATTGCAAGAACGCAGACTAAAACAGCAATGTACAGACGCATCAGATGACTACACGTGATCTTAAAATATATTTTAAGATATATTTTTTTTATATTTTTGGAATTATTATTTTAATTACTTTCTGCTGACAGAAAGCAGAGCACAACTTTTTATAGAATCCATGTCAAAAGTGACCCTGACAAATGCTAAGAATTAAGGTTTTAGGAGATGAATACAAACATAATTAACCCGTAGACTTTATGCACATATTGAATACCAATATAATTGGCTTCTAATGTACTTTCTCTATTTATCATACTCTTGGAATAATTTAGCCTTGCAGTTATTCAACTTTTTGCTTCAAATGTCACAGTGCATTCTAATACTAATAATGACCAGACAACTGTGATTTCTTTTTTTGGTATGACATAGTAGCAGCTAGCTACACATGAGATACTGGTACAAGGACAGAGGGTCTAAGGATAGAGGGTGTCGTTTTTCTCATACGATATTCTGAACAATCTGTGCTGTTGTATTTGCTGTAAAGTGTCTCTACTGTAGGCTATTTTTATTATATGTACAGCACTTTGGCTCGACCAAAAATGGTATATAAATAAAACTTGATTTGATTTGATACACAAGGTGTTTGTATTTGGGAGCTGTAATCTGTCGGATAAAGTCATTGATTGTGGCTTTATAATTTAACACATATCCAGGCAATTAATACCAAATAAAAGGTCTTTCTCCTAGTCTATTGCAATGCTAATCTTTTACTGATATGTCAGACATCTATCCACCCTTGTAGTAGGTGTGCGTGAGTGTGTGTTTGTGCGTTTGAGAAAGAAAGGCTGATACAGACTGTGGAGTGTTTCTGTCTGTGTTTGTAACTGCCTGTATTTGCTTGTTCATGTGTGAGTGAATGCGTGTGTGTGTGTGTGTGTCACATCTCTGTTCCAGTTCAACTCTCTGTCTAGCAGCGTACCTGTCTACTGAAGCACAGACACACAGAGAGAACACAAAGACAATTACCATTATTTCCTTTTTAATGCCAATTATATTTGGACACTAGTGACGCTGCTAATTTCACATTAATGCGATGAGGCATTGACAAATGAACTGAGGAATACGCTTTGGGGCCCTTTCACGTGATGTTGAAATACTCAGAAAAACATGTTTCCAACTTCAAACGTTCTTTTGAAAACCGCCTCAAGTCAGAGACAAGAACTGACAAAAACGAAACCGACTTTAACACAAAAATGTTTTTTATCTCTGTAATAAAATACAACACACCTACTGTAATAAGCGTCCATGTTGTTTCCACATTACAACTTAAAGCGCAACACAACAAAGTTGAAAACATGTCTGTCTCTCCAAGTGCCATTCGAGCACTGATTGTTCTTTTAAAACACTTACAATATTGGTTGTTGATTAAAAAAGGTGTTTTGGCCTAACCCCAAAAAAGAACATCTCTAGAGGCGGAATAAGGGAAGACTTAGATGAAGGACAAGAAACAAGAAGGTGGAGAAGAGAAGAGGAAGGAGAGAGAGAATAATATCCCAATGTGCCCGATAAACAGCAGCCAAACCCATTTCATCCAGACTTCAAAGGCCAAGAGCAGCAGGGATTCAGACTTCCCCTGAAAAGAGTCCGTCCTCTCTACCTGCAGCGACCACCTTCAGATCCGTCTTTACATTATATTAACATTAGCTGCAGTTTTTCATCCACATCGACTTACCACCGGTCTCCGTACAGCCATCAGCCGTGGCAGGAACCATTTCCTTTGAAATCAATCAAAGCTGCTCTGCTGTGACTGGTGGAAGCATGGTCAAGTAATTACACGGCTTTGGTACTCAATAGTCGGTGTCTTCCTCATGTACCGCATTTAAATCATCAGAGAGGAAGTTTGAACTGGCTGATTTGTATGCATGTGAAATAGATGAAGTTCTTCTCATCATCACTCTGCCTGATCTACTTAGTTTTCCTTCCTCATCTTCCTCTCTTTAGGAACAAATAAATATTTGAACCTTGAATATATTAATGATAGAACCGTTATCTTACCACCATGCATGAACAGCCTGAAATATCATCAGAATATTGTCATGATTTGTGTGTTTGTGTTTAGTTTCCTGTTTTATTTTGACATTTACTTTTCCCCTTGTGCCTTGTGTGTATTTAGTCTTCCCAGTGTTCTCTGTTTTCGTCAGAGGTTTGTCGTCCCAGGCCCCTTCAATGGTCCTGTTGGTTTCCCCTGTGCTCCTGTACCTTGTGTTCCTGATTGTTTCCCTCATCGTTAGTACATGTACGTGTGTACATTTTTTTGTAATGAATAGGCTTGGTTTCTATTGAATCTACTGCCATTTCATTTGTGACTGCACTTGGATCCCACTTCCTGTCAAACCCGGACAAATCTGTCCTCTTTAAAAGTCAGTGCTATTATTTCTTGCACGTGTTGTAATGCTACACACTCAATAAGTCACATGCCACTTTACTATATATTTATATATGAATTGCTAACTGGGAAAAGTGCAGCAATAATTGTCTCAACATCTTTGTTTTAGTGCTACTTTTGAATAAAGCACATAAAAGGTGAGGAATAACATCAACCCAATTACCTTCAATATGCTTGGGTTCTCTCTGTTAACTGTGACGCTGGGTTCCTCACATCATTGAACACCATTTACAGTCTATTCAGAAGATTTCTTAACCCTCCTATTGTCTTCGTTTCACGCCCTTACTTTGGTGTTAGCGGTAACATTTGACCGGTCCTGTTTTAACTGCTTAACACATTAACACAAAAACCATTAATCATCACCACATTTCATTTAACACCCTTTCAAACTGTACATATTGTATCAGAGTACTGGTATGCATGAAGAACTGCAGTAAATATCCAAAGAACAGACACTGAACATGTATTGCGTGTGCCAGGTGTGATCCATGTGGGGGGATGGGCACATAGGGGGGGGGACACATCTAGAGTGTGGGTGTGTGTTGTATCTGATCCGGATGGTTACTAATTCCTTTTCTTTATGGCGGGAACACCTTGGTGTTACAAAGCTGACTAAATCATCCAAAATGAAAGTGGTGATCAGCAATGTTATATGTTCCAATGTCTACAGTGAAGGATATCATAAACCTTGATGCAATCGAACGTAAAACAAAAAAGTTATGTTTGATGAAAGTAGTAAATCGGTCAGACCCGAAGACAACAGGAGGGTTGGTGAGCAATTGTATTCTTCTAGAAGTAGATCCATTTTTCGAAGCCAATTCTAGGTCGGTTTTTACCTAAGTCATAACGCAAAACCATCTGAGAGCTTATGGTATATGATATAACTCGAGTGAATTAAAGACGACAGTTGGCATTTGATATTTGAACCTTCATGCTGTGCTCAATTGTATGTTATATAAAGGTAATACAGTATCAAGCAGCACATGTGAACTGACTTCTGTAGTCCTCCTAAAAACATGTGTAACCTAAGCAATGACAGAAACATACATTTAGCCATGATTAGGAATGTCTTCAACCACATGTTAAACGAGATTTCGGATTTTTCGGAGTTCTGTCCCGGTCAGACTGTGACTTAGAGCAGGGAGAGGGAACAGCATGTCACTCTTTCATCATTTCATTTCAGACTTCTTCTCTTTTGAGCTGAAGTGTTTCAATGCCCCTCAGTACGTTTTCTGTAACTGCTCAGTTTGCATTACAGTATGTTCCTTTCTTCTCCTCTCTCCTGTCCCCGAACCCTAAGAGCCTAAAACTCACAAATGTGATTTCATATTTCAAATGGGGGCAAAACCACAGAGTTCACCACATATTGTTATATATAAATTATTTGACCCGAGGTTCTGTTTTAACATCTTACTTCTTTATGTGAGTGCAGACAATGTTCATCTATTATTTTCAAGGGGTTAGAGCTTTGAAGATGATATATTTCTGCAGGCTTTCTTGACTTCTTCAATTCAACTGCTTTAAAGTGTAAAACTGTACACTGTGAAAATGTGCTACGGACTATAAATTGTATTCATGTTCCTAGTGATTGTAGAGTCTTTTGAAACCAAAACATTATTTAGAAAACTATATATATATATATATACACTTTAGTTATCCAAACAGTATATATCAGCCTTGCAAATCACATATTAGCAAAGCCATACCGTCAGACAAGGCCTAACATTCACTCATCCAGGATTCTAGGTCTAAATCAGAATTCTTCACCAATGTAACAGAAGAAAAATATCCATCCTGTGGATCTGATGCTATTTCTCTAATAACAACAGAAGCAGCTCTATCTCTCTATTCAAGACACCTTATCTAATTCATGAGCCCGTCCCAGAAAGCAGGGAGGGGGGGGTTGTAAACACAAGACAACAGGGTTCATGTTTTATTGCTCTGTCTTTGTCAGAAAAACACTTTCTGATGGGACCATTCATCCTGTGTGGAGAGCTGTAAAAAAGGCAGAGATTAAGACAGACACTTTCTTTGCTTGTTTCTCAGTCTTGGTACACATATAGAGTGGTGCAGGAATGAGTCCTAAAACCCGGCAATGAGTTAGCATTTGACCACTTCATGTTCAGTATTTTATACCTGTTTTTAATGTATTGTCTTATTTTGTTATAACTATAATGATCATATAATGGTGTGCCTGTACCTCACTGAGCTGAGGTTATCAGAGCCTCTCAGTCTGTCAGGAGAGAGCTGTCTTCCACCTGGTTGTAGAAAAAGCTCTTTATATCCGTTAGCATAGCTAGCTATTAGCTAACCAGATGCTAATAACAACAATCCTCGGTACCGCTCTCCCTCTCTTTCTCGCTGACGCAAAATATGCTCGTGCCACACACACAGAGCCAAGCTTGAATGACACACAAATACCCAGAAGTAGTTGTACTGTAATGTAGCATATTATCTTCGATGGCGTTATTGTATGATCAGTATGACAGATGAACAGATCGCCACTGGGCTTACAACTAAAGACACAGCCACGCAAAAACTGCGGCATGTGTACGGCTCCTTATGGGTACTGCAATGTCTGAAATGCTGCTGGAGCGGCGTTCCGGTGCTCTCCATCAGCACTACACCACGTGATGACACGTTACGCTCGTGTTGTGTTCTGGGCCATATCCAGGATTTCCTAAATACCGAGGTCCAAACATGTTAGGGCATAGCCGCGGGAAGTAGCGGTGCTGGGGGTGCTGCAGCACCCCCTTTGGCGAGTGGTGTACATTTGAAAAACTGAGTGACCACCTCCATAAAAATGATTAAACGAGTTATGATTTTACTTAAAATAAAATTAGCCGTATACATTAGCATATAAGTCATAGTATATATTTGTATCAGTCAGGTGGCTTGAAATTATTTTCCAAATAAAATCCGAGTCATCTAGGTCGTAGGTCGTGGGATAGTGACATAATTGACGCGACGCACACACTGCAGAGTGACAACTTTCTTGAATGGCGCAAAAAAGGATTTTGGATTTTTTTCTCCAACAAACAACCCAATAAAAAGAGTGGACCACCAGCTACTCCTCAGCCCACCACCTCTACAACTAGAGTAATATAACACAGAAGAGACTGACACATCTGACTTTGATGCATGTCCATAATAACATTTTGGACAATGTGGATGTATTTGCTCTAATGAGGGTCTTCATTCGTGCCACCCCAGAGAGGAAGGCTACATTTGGAGTTTTGTGAAGCCCCACACAAGGTAAGACGATATGTTTCCTTTAATGCTGCTGCCGCTGTGCAGTGTTCTGCCTTGTCAATCAACATTATTAACATTATTCATTAACATTGAATTCATAGTTTTATTAATATTGTAAATAATATTTCCTGACTATTTGTAATGTTATGTAGGTTTGTAAGACCCATAGTTAGCATGTGGGCATGTGCAGCTGTTGCTAAGTGATGTAGGTCTATAATGGTTTATTAAGCCAACAGTTAAGGCAAGACACCCCAGATGAATAGGGTAATTTGTTTTTACTTAAACATATCAGCTAGACATTTCTCCAGTTATTTACCTACAATAAGTCAATTGTTTCTTCTATTACAAGTTTTCTGAATTTGCAAATGAGTCATTATCTCATTAAATATGCACATTTTTTAACACATTTCAGGAACCGAAATCTGAACTTTGGATAAAGCCAGGTTCAAAATTCTTGTTTCATTTTGTAGTCATATTAGTATCTAAGGCTTTTACAGAAAGGATTTTGGATATCTTTTTGTATCACTCCATAAATCAGAAAATACTGTCAACAGCCCTAAAATATCAAATTTCTCATGTTTTTAGGTATACAATGTTGTATAATTCAGGCTATGAATGACATAAGAACAAACCCTTCTGTAAAAGCCTTCATAATATTGATAGGAAGGTTTGGTGTTTGTAAGTGCTACTGAAGTGGACATTTCGAACTCCGAGTAGGAGAAAAAACTCATTTTGAGAAAACGACCTTTAAAGATTGCAGTGAGGCGCTTGCTGAACCCTCCTGTTCTTTGGATGACAGCTTGCGCATCGACGCAATCCGTGAAGGTATTTCATGTTGGGGGTCATTTGTTTTTTGTATAATCTTGCTTCGTGCAAGTGACAATTGTTGTCGTCTTCTCTGTGAACGTTTTTATTCGCCGTTCTTTTGCCATTTTGAGATTTAAATTTCTAGCGGAAAGCTAACCAGGAAGTGTTTTAGCACACCACGTGACGCATCTGAACGAATCACGTTGTCAGAAGTTGACACCAGCCAATGAGATTTCGTTTCTTGGTTTAAGACCCCTTTGTGCTTTCACGATTGGTTGCTGATACAAAGGAAATGACCATATTTGGATCTGATGAGATTGTGCAGGAGAGACGGAGCTTTCCAACAATATCTCTGTTGACATGGTGCACACAGCGGTCGCGGGACTTTACGTTACGTTAGAATGCTAACTTTTGGTGAATTTAGGAGAAATATACAGACGCAAATAGACGAACTATAGTAAAATAAACACTTAAATGTGTATTTTGTACGTTTTCCTTCCAAAAGCCTGAAAGATAGCACAACATCTCAAAATTGACCAGTGCATGAAAAACGATGTTTTTGCCTGTCCTATTGCTGACAGCCGGGCCCGGCCTGGCACCACCTTTTTTCTTTTCTTTTTAAGCATTATGTTATAACGCATAACGCGTTATAGGGGTACGCTCGGGTACCCCTCGAGATTTTTGGGATTTTCATGATCTCGTTAGGTGCTTTTTAAGTCCTGTCACAAATTGGATAATATATTGATTTCAAACCATGTCAGTGCATACATTATTTTTTAAAGTGTAATACATAATAATCAGTTGATTGTTACTAATAATGATCTGGACATGCAGAAGAGGCTAAAATGATCACAAAACATTGTCAACACTCATTTTCCACGTCTCTCTCCTTTCCATAACCTGCCCCCTCTCTTCCATCATCTTTAGTCTCTCTGTCTTCTTCCTGTTCACTACTCTCTCTGTCCTCTACTCTTTCTCTTTGTTCAATCTCTCCCTCGTTGTTCACAGTTTGCTCCTCCTCACTTGTCGCTCCTGCCAGTGAATTAAAAGCAATTCAGCAATTTAGTTAATTTCACTCCTTTGTTTGCATTCATTTTTTATTTAAATCTGTTTTGTTTGATTCTCAAAAGAGAACAAAGATGTAAGCAAATGGTGTTTTATACAATTGTATGTTATTATGATATCATAACTGCAATAGATGTATGTTGTTTAAAAATGATGCCTATTGTAAATGAAGACTATTGTTATATATACATAGATGGGCTTATTAGGCCTACAGTCTTTAGTGTGACTGTACCTCAATCAATCAATCAATCAATCAATCAATGTTTATTTATATAGCCCAATATCACAAGTGTTACATTTGTCTCAGTGGTCTTCACAGTGTGTACAGAATATCAGTATGACAATACGACACCCTCTGTCCTTAGACCCTCACATCGTACAAGGAAAAACTTCCAAAGAAAACCCAGTTTAAAGGGAAAAAATGGGAGAAACCTCAGGGAGAGCAACAGAGGAGGGATCCCTCTCTCAGGACGGACAGACGTGCAATAGATGCCGTGTGTAAATTGAAAAGATAATACATTTGCAACATAGGTACCAGTAGTGCAGTTCCTCCCTGACTTCCATCACTTTCTCTCTCTCTCTTTCTCTCTGCGTGTCCTGTCTCTTCCTTACCAACACTGAGCTTCGTCTGACGTAGTCTTTTAATTATATCTGAGTCAGTGTAAAAATAAAACAATACAATGTTATATCTTCAATGTTTTATTCAAATTGAAATGAAAGAAAAGCATTACAACGTTTGTTAAAACGTAATGCTTCTGACATTTATGTATTTATTTATATATTTATTTGACAGGGACAGTGCACCTTGATTGACATTTCTGTAAATGCACCGGAGTTAGCCAACAGGCTATTTTTCGTCTGTAGTCTCTGGAAAGATGTTGAAAGTCATCCAAATAACAAAAATTCACTTCAAATAACAGGTAAATACAATCAGGAAAACAACATTCAACAGAGATACCTATATTATGATAAAAGCATATATAAAAACATAAAAACCAAACTAAAATACATATTCACAAAGCAGACAGATTTGGTCAAGGCACATACAAACAGAGAGTTGTAAAGTACAGATTGTGTCAGTGTTGACAGAGCTGACTTTCCACTAACCATGTTTTTAAGTTAGATTTAAATAAACTGCAGGTGTTTTGTTCTCTAGTCGTTACTGGGATTGAGTTCCACTGTTGTGCAGCTTTAAAAGAAAAAGAAGATTGGCTGAATGAACTCTTCCTTAATGGAACAACGCAGTCTCCTCTTGTTGCAGCTCTTGTTGACCTAGTTACAGGTGTGCGTATGGTGATAAAATCTCTGAGCGGAGGTGAGGTAAGTCTGTGTATTATTTTGTACATGAGGCAAGCATTTGCATATCTAATTACATTTTCCCAGCTCAACAAGTTATATTTTGTGAGTACATACATAACATTACATTGGATGAATGTAATTAACTTTAGCTCTCTAGCTAGTTTATTCACGCAATTTGACCCAAAGTATAGCCTATAGGCCTACTATAACTGCAATATAACTTAGTGTGCATGTTGTCGGAAGTCCACTGACTAACGTAGAGCGTTCACACAGGATCTGCTGGTCTGATGGACAGAAACACAAGCAGCCCGCTGGACTCAGATCTAGATACGACATCACTCCTTCGCTGCTCCGATACAAGTCCGGGCTGCGGAGGTTTGTTGATACATGTCGTCTTCTGTTTGCTTTAATCGAGGCTACGTAGTTATGCAGCGCCCCCATCGTTAGAAAATGGAAGTACTACAAAGAACCCCGTTTAGTGCAATTATTTCACAAGTTTTGTAAACACAGCTCAAAAAATATTACAGAGGTCCGGACCTCGGTGACCTCAATGGTAGATGCTGCCATGGTTGTGTTCAATGAACCTGTCCTTGGCCAGGAAAAACAGGCACTCGCTTGTTTAATTATATTGCGGTCTAGATTTCTTTAAAAAAAAAGTGTTGCGTGTGTTTATAAATTAGCTCGCGGGCCGTATACGGTCTGCAAGACCATTCGATACGGCCCTCGAGCTAATTCATAAACACACGCAACACTTTTTTGCGGAGGCCGGAGGTTCCCCACCCCTGGTTTATAGCCTAATAATATAATTTACACTTTATAAATCCCAAAGTGGAATTAATAAGCATAGATTATCCTGCTGTTAAAAACATATTAAGTATGATAAATCTGTATTGGCCACAAAGCTAATGTTATGCAATATACGAAATCCAATGGGGCAATCCCGTTGACTTTTTGTCGAGGGACTCCTTTCATGCCAATTTCTGGGAGAGCTTACAAAAATACATTATTGGTGCAGTGATAACATATTTGTGTATGCCCAAACACATTTAAAGGAGCTTTCTTAATATTTAGCATTAGCCTATGTCACATAACTTAATGACCAAGCCATGATTTTGAGAAAATTACCTTTAAACTTTGCCAGCCAAAGTAATTTTTTAAGATATTTTAAGATGACTGGAATAATTCTTATCCCAGTCAGACATCGTTGTTAGTCTCTAACAAAGCCTGGTATAGTTTTCAAGAGTCAAAGGCTTTTTGTTCACAGGAATCCATTCATCATATTGATTAGGCTCATTTAGTAGCTTGTTTTTTTTTACAATGATGAGGGAAAATGGCACAAAGTAATGTTGAGTGAGTGTGTGTTGGGTGTGTGAAGTGCGTGTATGTGCGTGTCTGCGTGGGCACGGCACAAGGCCATTGTAATATGTGGAGTCATGGTGTGATTTCCGATGAAACAACAACAATTATCATTAAATTCCCCTGCTGCCATTCATCAGACAATGGGTGAGCTGGAGAGAGAGAGTGTGTGTGTGTGTGTGTGTGTGTGTGTGTGTGTGTGTGTGTGTGTGTGTGTGTGTGTGTGTGTGTGTGTGTGTGTGTGTGTGTGTGTCATGTATTTTTCTTTGAGAAGGAGTCGATACAAAGTGATTCTGTACCACCAACCTGCAATGTTCCTCTCTCATTTATACCTCCCTTTGTTAAAACTGATCAATACACTACTTATCAGAATATATTAAATGATGTCCTCTTTCTCTTTTCAGATGTATACTTTGCATCCCAACAGTGTTCTACTTACTTTGTAACTACATTGTATCTCCTCTTCATATTCTTATTTTCCCCATAAGTCACAAATACAAACTCACACACATTTACTCACGATGCTGTGATCAGACTGCTGTGCTCTTTGTCATAACGCAACACGTTCTCACTCCCAACCCGTCACATGTTGACGGACGGTCAGGGCCCCTCCCCGTCACTCTATTACGGACAGGGTACCCCTTGAGTGTCAGTTTTCAACGGGCAGGGCCTCCCATTGACTTGCATAGAGCTCCCTGAATGTTGGTAATAGACACGTTGGGATCGCGGAGAAATGCTCTCCGCAGATCCATTCTCACAGCGTTTATCAAGCTTTTTCTTACTCAATATCAAGCCACACTTATTGTTTTTACTTCTTTGTTTTAATTGAATAATGTAGGACTTTTGTTGCCATCAGTTATGGGGAGAGTAGGGGCTCAGAATACTGAAATCTGTATTGTTTCATCCTTCTAATTTTGTATTATTTTCTAAACCACACACTGTTATTTACTCAACAATAACATATAAGTATCCTTGTGTTTATTTATTTGTTTGGTTAATAAACACAAGTTGGAGTCCGTCAGGACCGAGGGTCGGAGCAGCTCATTTGCTTGAGAGAATATTACACCCGGAAGTAAGTATTCTCTCTGCTTCGCTTGACAACCCCGTGATAGTCCTCAAGCTCTGTGATTGGATGTTTGAGTGTGCGCCGAGAATCGAACAGCACTTTGAAATGGAATGGAACCACGGCAGACTGTCCAAAACTGGATTTGAACGGGTCCACCCCGTTCCCCCCTCCCCCCCCATGTGAACTATACACATGCAGGCTATTGTGGGTTTCGCAACATCTTCTATGGCACGTCTCTACTGGGAATTGTAGTTTTAAAAGATGTTTTCGTATTTCCCATCATAAGAAGTTGCCAGTATTAAACTGTGTACATCCCTGGAGGTTTAGGGGGATAGGAAACACTCAAATTTAAAACATATAATTAATAAATGGGTGAAAATTGCTTGTGTCCATAATGGGCATCATTAATATATATTCACATGCCAGCTAAGGTCAGAAGAGCTTTATTTAACAGCTGGTCTCATGTCTGTGACACTAATTGATAAGCCTTGAAACGTGCACTTTTCAAGGTTCAGAGGCACATTTTGCAAATATGGCACCATCGATCATCTTAAGATATACTTTATTGATCCCAAGTTGGAAACATTTGTGTTACATCCGCATGTGTAACAGTTGTACATATGCAGTGGTGTTTATTTATCCATCATTTAGTATAATCACACAAATTCTGTGTTCTTTATTTATTGAATGTTCAATACCTGACAAGGCCGGAGATGAAAAACTTGGGTCACAGGTTCCTCAACAGTGCATTACAAGACATCTATCAATATGTGTATATACCTCCACCATTATACTATCTACATACATTTTATAAGAGTATAATACGTATAATATCAGTTAAAACAAGTGCTTAAACATGCAGTAGTTAACATTGCAGGAAAGCAATATATTAGTACTTTGTCAGGCTTAATATTTACACCAGGTGCGCTGATTTAGACCGGAAAGTTTGGCGTGGGAAGCGCTTCGGTTTGTTAGCCGCAAAGCTAAAGAGGTGCCAACTTACTGTTGGTAGTAGTAAATAAACAAAACAATCACAGAAAAACAAGGCAAGGCAAGGCAAGTTTATTTATATAGCACTTTTCAACACAAGGCAATTCATAGTGCTTAACAAATGAAAGACATTAAGCATTAAAAAAGAAAAGCTAATAAAATAAACATGAAAAGGAAAAATACATGGATAAAAGTTACAGTGCAGTTTAAGATATGAATAGTTCAATTAAAAGCAGCGACAAAAAGAAAAGTCTTCAGCTGGATTTAAAAGTAGTAAGAGTTGCAGCGGACCTGCAGGTTTCTGGGAGCATACTAACTGAACGCTGCTTCTCCATGTTTAGTTCTGACTCTGGGGACAGAAAGCTGACCAGTCCCTGAAGACCTGAGAGATCTGGATGGTTCATCATTTAGCAGGAGGTCAGAAAAGTATTTTGGGCCTAAACCATTCAGTGCTTTATAAACCAGCAGCAGTATTTTGAAATATATTCTTTGACACACAGGAAGCCAGTGGAAAGACTTCAGAACAGGAGTGATGTGATCCACTTTCTTAGTGTCAGTGAGGACTCGAGCAGCGGCGTTCTGAATCAGCTGCAGCTTCCTAATAGATGTTTTAGTGAGACCTGTGAAGACACCATTGCAGTAGTCGAGTCTACTGAAGATAAAGGCATGGACAAGTTTTTCCAAATCCTGCTGTGACATTAGTCTTTTAATCCTAGATATGTTCTTTAGGTGATAGTAGGCTGATTTAGGAACTGTTTTAATGTGACTGTTGAAACTCAGGTCAGAGTCCATGACTACACCTAGATTTCTGGCTTTATCTGTTGCTTTGAACATTGCAGACTGAAGCTCAGCGCTAACTTTTATACGTTCTGAGCTGGATGGATATGAGCTCAGATACAAAAATAGATAAAAGAGGAAGAGTTGCCATCTATGTGGATACAACTCTGCACTTTAGTGTGGTGGACAGTATGACAACTGTGGTTGACAACCTTAGAAAGTATAACAATTTTAATCTAAAGGCAACAAATAAAAATGTCATTAGCTGTATATATAGGACGCCAGGGTCAAGCATTGATACTTTCACAGATTGGATGGAGGGCATATTTTCTAAAATAAATAACAAAGCTATCTTCATATGTGGAGATTTGAATATTAACCTGCTTAATCCTAACAAGCACAACACTTCTGATGAATTTACAAATATTATATTTTGACCTAAATCAAAAAATAATATTATTTTCAAAAGCTTTTTTAGTCTGATGTTTCAATTAATTTTAAACAGACAGTTCAACAGAAGGATACCCAAAAAATGTAATTGTACATTATTGAATTGTATACAATATTTAATTGTTCTCTCTTAGTAAGATCCCATTTTCACTAAAATGGTGGTCTTACCTTGACTTGAAGATGAAGTCCATTTGCCTATCCTTCTGGACAAAAATCTCTATTTCAAACCGGAGAGACGTAATGTAAGAATGACATTTATTGTTTACATGTCATATGAATGAAATGATTGCCATGATAATACAACACAACAGGAGAATGTAATGGTGTTTGGCGATTAGGCCCCGGTTTGCAGGATAATCATTCAGGAGGGAAAGCACCGCTCCGATGAAATCCCCGGGGTCTATACACTGTTGGTGGTGCTGAGTAGGTGAGACCGGTCTGAAGAAGGAAGGTTTAGCTTTGTCCTGGAGGAGACTGGAGGCGAGAGGGGTGGAGGCGGGTTGCGGTCATCTGCAAACGACAACTGACAGGGAGGAAGAGCAGGCATTTAGCATGTGCAGCAATTGGCTGCTGAGGGGTGACCCCCTCATATTTAATGAGGGGGGAAGGGAGCCATCGAGTGACGTGTAAGTGACTCGTGTTAGGTCTTCCTTATTGAACTTGCGCCAAGCTTAATTTCAAACCGGAGAGACGTGATGTAAGAATTACATATTTATTGTTTACACGTCATATGAATGAAATGATTGCCATGATAATACAACAGGAAAATGTAATGGTGTTTTGGCGATTAGGCCCCGATTTGCAGGATAATCATTCAGGAGGGAAAGCACCTCTCCGATGAAATCCCCAAAACCAGTGAAGTATGAAATACTGAGATTAACTGAGTTGCTTACCTTGTGGGGTGACTGGTGATCTGGGAAGGAAAGAGAATAGATGAACACGTATATGAGCGACATCGTGCCGGAATCACTGCCGGAGCTTACGGGTCATGCTGAGACTCTGACTGCCGAAATCAGTGCCGGTCTAACCTGAAAACGACCTGCAGGTCGCATGCCTGGCCAGCAGGGCTTGACTACGTCGAGGAGCGAGTGGTTTCGTTTTGTAACGGTGGCCCAACGTCCACGACACCGAAGTGTACGGTAGCCCGCAGCTACGACACCGACGTGTACGGTAGCCTTCCGCCACGCCTGACTTATATATATATTTCTCCTTACTCTTTCTTTCTTTCCTTTGTTTTGTAACTGCCACGGGGGTGTACGGTGGCCCGAGTCCACGCCTGACTGCAGGAGATACATTTTACACTGATACGTTTGAGTAAGGCCTGGGAATGAAATACCTGTGTGCCGGAGATGAACCCGTTACATGTAGTTGCAGCGTGAGACGAGACATTATTCCCTGTGGGCGGGGGAGAGACACCTAACTCCTGAAGCAGTGTTTAAGCTTGGCCAGTGAGATCCCTGAGCTGTCCTGTGGCGGGTCTATGGGGAGGAGTCGTCCAGTAGGTGAAGGACGGAGGGGATTCTGACGATGTTCAGCAGGATCCAGCAGAGCGCTTCCGAGAAGGAATTGAAGATGCAGGGGCTGCTTCTGCGAAAATAGAGTTTGGACTCCCACTTAATACCGAACGAATTCCACTGAGATGGATGAATGGGGATGATTTTGAAGGCATCGGTAATGTCCGCTTTGGAGAGCCGGGCTCCGTGCCCTGTGAACTTGATCATATGTATTGCATTATCCACTGAGGCATGTGTTATGTATGTGTCACATCAGGTGTGACTGTGCCTTTAAGATGGCACCGGGAGTTTTGGGATGTGTGAACCGGATACAGTTGTGTTGTTGTGGTGTTGTCATGGAAGCGTATGCAACAACGTGTTCAATAAACGATCAACCTAAATGTCGTAGTCCATAGTCTTACATATACAACATTGGCGACGAGGATTATGGATTCTCTACTATCACCTCTCTCCCCGTTCCTCGCACTGCCGGGCGAACCGCCGATTCCGTGGGTTCGCTGGCTTGAGTCCTTCGAAACGTTCATAGTAGCCGCGGGGCTAGCTGAAGCTAACGACGACAGGAAGAAAGCCCTGCTGATACACTCACTGGGCAGCGAGGGACAGCGGATTTTTCGGACTCTCGGACTCGCTCCGAAATATGCGGACTGTGTTACACTGCTCACTGGACACTTTGCTGCCCCACAAAATGTTATGCTCCGGCGGATTGTTTTTCGGCAACGCCGGCAACAGGCGGGTGAGTCCGTCCACCATTACGTGGCTGATCTGAGGGGACTAGCCAGCCTCTGTAAATTTGGGGCGCTGGAGGATGAACTAATACGGGATCAGCTGGCTGAGCACACTAACAGCCCGACTCTCAGAGAAAAGCTGCTAATGATGACAGACAAGCTCACTTTATCAAGAGCAGTGGAGGTAGCTTTCCAGCTTGAGTCAGCAGCAGCCTTAGCATCCCAGCTAGCTCCCTCCTCCGGTTCTTTTCCCCACAGACCCATGCTACTAACTCAAACGGTGGCGCTACCCATGGAGCCTCACGGGGAGGTTTACCCTGAGGACAACTTTGATGTGAACTTTGCAGCACGCCAGGGTACGGCAGCACGCCAGGGTACGGCAGCACGCCGGCCCTGTGATAATTGTGGCTCATCATCGCACCAGAGTCGAGCTCCGAACTGCCCTGCCAAGGGACAGAGGTGTCAACGCTGTGGCAGACAGAACCATTTTGCACGGGTCTGTCGCTCTGCTCCTGCAGCCGACGGCCCACCTCCACGTCCGCCTGGGCCACACGCACCGACGACCATCCACTCTGTAGGCGCCATCTCCCGACGGCTAAAGTGCTGCACGGTGGAGCTGGATGGGGTCTGCCTCCCGCTGCTGCTGGATACGGGGGCCTCCAAGTCCCTCCTGAATGTTTCCACGGTCCGGCGTCTCTTTCCGCTCCGAACAATCACTGCCGACGCCGAGGATTTGTACGGGTATGGACACTCTAAAATTGGAATGGCGGGCACAATCACCTTGGCTGTGCGTTACGGGACTAAGACTCTCCCCGCATTCACCTTTCAAGTGTCTCACCAGGGGGCCAACCTCATGGGTTTTGATTTGTTTTGTGAGTTGGGTTTTACCCTTGTGGACAATTCTGGGGCCGCTATCTTGTCTGTTGGCTCGCCGTGGCATCAGCGCTGGCCTGCCCTGTTCAGTGGTTTGGGCTGCCTCACCGCCTTTGACCACCAGCCCCTCCTCAAGCCTGAGATACACCCCGTGATTCAGCCCATACGCCGCCTGCCTCTCGCCCTGCGCGACGACGTCACTGCCGAGCTGCAAAAACTCTTGGACGCGGGTATCATCGAACGCATTGATGCTTCCCCGTGGATTTCAAACCTGGTGGTGGTGAAGAAGAAGTCAGGGGGCCTGCGCCCGTGCATCGACCTCAGGCCGGTGAACAAGGCCGTGATACCCGACAGGTATCCGCTGCCCACAGTGGAGGAGCTAGCCGCACAATTCTACGGCTCTTCCATGTTCACGAAACTAGACCTTCGTCAAGGCTACCTGCAGGTTCCGCTGCACCCTGATAGCCGCAACCTTACAGCTTTCGTGACTCATGTCGGAGTGTTTCGCTACACCCGCATGCCTTTTGGCCTCAGCTCGGCCCCCAGCTGTTTTCAAAAAATCATGTCCACCATCTTCGCCGGCATCCCGGGCGTGGTCGTCTTCCTGGACGACATAGTGGTTCATGGTGCTACACCAGCCGTTCATGACGAACGCCTGGCGAGGGTGCTGGACGTCCTCGCCAGTCACAACCTCACACTCAATGAGGAAAAGTGCACCTTCGCTGTTCCAGCCATCGAGTTTGTGGGGTTCCGCCTGACCGCCGACGGCCTCAGCCCGTTACACTCCAACGTAGAGGCGGTGCTGTGCCTGCCTGAGCCGTCCTGTCCGGCTCAGATCTCTTCGTTTCTGGGGATGACGGCCTACTACCTGCGCTTCCTTCCTCAGTACTCCTCGACCACCTCCCCACTACGTGAACTCCTGAAACAGGACGCGGTCTGGGAGTGGACCCCGGCCTGCTCTGCCGCTATTCGCCAGCTCAAGACGCAGCTCACCTCAACACCGGTGCTTGCATTCTTTGACCTGAAGAGCCCCACGTTCGTGACCTGTGACGCGTCCAATACGGCAATAGGGGCGGTGCTGTCCCAGATCCAGGGGGGCACAGAACGCCCGGTGGCGTTCGCCTCTCGGTCCCTCAACTCGGCCGAACAGAAATACTCAGTGGGGGAGCGGGAGGCGCTGGCCTGCGTCTGGGCGTGCGAGCGTGGCACATGTACGTGTATGGCGCGCATTTTACGTTGCGTACTGACCATCAGGCTCTTACAGCCCTGCTTGCTACATCGGGGTCGGGGCACAAACCGCTGAGGATCTACCGCTGGTCAGAGAGACTCCTGCCGTATGACTTCACCACAGTGTTTACTCCCGGCAGGGAGAATGTGGTGGCTGACCTGCTCTCCCGCGCCACCCCCACCCCAGCGCCCGGCGAGGGCCCGGACGCAACAGAGTCAGAGCTCATACTCATGCTCCACGCCCCGCTTCAGGCCGCGGTTTCCCTGGATGACCTTCGGCTCGCGTCGGAGGAGGACCCCACGCTCTCCCGGCTCCGCACTTACATCCGGGAGGGATGGCCTGTGAAGTTCCCGGAGGAGCTGGCGTCTTTTCATCGGGTCAAGGACGAGCTGACCTGCTGGAACGGTGTCTGCGTGGCTCGGGGCCTCCGCACGTTCGTTCCCATCGACCTCAGGGCCCGCGTATTGTCTATGGCGCACGAGGGCCACCTGGGTATCGTGAAGGTAAAACAGCGCTGCAGGGATTTGGTGTGGTGGCCGGGCATAGATCGAGATATAGAGACAATGGTGAAGGAGTGCACGGCCTGCCTGGTCAGTGGCAAAACTGGCCCGCCACTCCCACCGCCCCTGCAGCCCTTGCAGTGGCCACACGCGCCTTGGGAGCACATGCAACTGGACATCTGTGGGGAGCTGCATGGGGTCCCGCACCACCAACGCTTCCTCCTGGTGGCCTACGACCTCCATTCGAAATGGCCAGAGGTGGTCGCCACAGGGTCCGTAACGGCTCGGGTGGTCACAGACTTCCTCTCTTCTCTGTTTGCTCGGTGGGGCAGTCCTAACGCCATCACTACGGATAACGGCCCACAATTTGTCTCCTCTGAGTTCGCCACCTTTGTGGAAGAGAGGGGGATTAAACACATCCGTACAGCTTTCTACCACCCGCAAGCAAATGGGGGGGTGGAAAGGTTCAACCAAACCCTAAAGAACGGGATCAGAGCACACCTGGCAGATGGTCTTCCATTCTCAGCCGCGCTGCTTCGCACCTTGCTTCACTACCGGGCGACGCCACATTCAACTACCGGCAGCTCCCCAGCACTCTTGATGATGGGCCGCGAGCTGCAGCTCCCTCTGGATCGGCTACGGGCCCCGGCGGCCGTCACGCCAACAGCCACACCCTGCCAGAGTGCCAGGGTTGCAGAGGCTCAGCGTCGCATGAAGCAGCGGTTCGACAAGAGACGGAGGGTGGGAGCACCTTCCTTCACAGTGGGAGACTGGGTCAGGATTCACCGTCCTAACCGGGACCACAAGCTGCTATCCTTCTGGACGGCGCCGATGAAGGTCACCGCTCAACTGGGGTCAGCCACCTTTCGTTTGGCCGACGGATCACGGTGGCATGCAAGCCGGCTTCGGAAGGTGGCACCGCCCCCCATCGTGGACCCAGGGCCCAGGGAGGACGGGGACTTTGTTTTTCCTGATGAACAGTTGCAGGGTCCAGCCGGGTTCCCTCCTGAGCCGGTTGAGCCAGTGGTTCGTTTTGAAGCTCATCCGGCCCGTGTCCGGGTCAGACCAAGATACTTGGAAGATTATATTGTGAGCTTGTGACTCAGGGGTAATGTTCAGAGCATAGTCTGTTGCGTGGCAGAATAATCCACATGGCTATGCTGGTGACTGGCAGTCTACCCAGTTCATCTAGAGTAGATAGCTAAAAGTTAATTGGGTTCCTTGTGGGGAGGGGTAAATGTTATGTATGTGTCACATCAGGTGTGACTGTGCCTTTAAGATGGCACCGGGAGTTTTGGGATGTGTGAACCGGATACAGTTGTGTTGTTGTGGTGTTGTCATGGAAGCGTATGCAACAACGTGTTCAATAAACGATCAACCTAAATGTCGTAGTCCATAGTCTTACATATACAACAGCATGGTGAAGGGAGAACTGATCTGGAGGGATGATGCTATTGACGCTGCCGAATGGCCGGAGCGGGGAGCGGGCAGATTGAAAATCAGCCTTTTATTTACGTGTGGCTTATTCCGATGGGATTTGAACGGAACACTGAGAAGGGGGAGGAGCTAAAAGGGCAGATTATATATATATATATATATATATATATATATATATATATATATATATATCCTTTGAGAAGTTCTTTGTCGATGAGCTGGGAAACTATGTTGGGTTCTTTAGCGGCTGACTGTAAGTTTCTTGCTACGAAAGTCACTGTGGGAGAGAGTCCCTGAAGCCTTGGGAGAGCCCTGACAGAGATAGTCAACGAACACGGAATCTGGGTGAGTAGATAGCGCAGCTGCTAGCTGAGGGATGATAATGGGAGTGGAGGGGTGATATTCCAATTATTATTTTTTTCTTCCTCCACGAGGTTTCTGGCGCAGAGCTACTGTGACGGCCCGTCCACACGGTAGCACGCGTTAAAGCTTCCAAACGCTACTGCCCATTCACTTTGAATAGGGTGATGTCAGTTTTAGCAGGACTGTATTTTGGTAAGCATTCCTGAGGTCGAGTTTCGAGAAAATGGTGGCCTTCTGTAGGGGTTCGAAGGCTGAATTGATGAGGGGCAGTGGATACTTGTTCTTGATGGTGATGTTGTTAAGGCCTCGGTAGTCAATGCATGGGCGTAGGGAGCGGTCCTTCTTGGATACAAAGAAGAAGCCTGCTCCGACCGGGGAAGAAGAGGGTCTTATGATGCCTGCAGCCAGTGAGTCTTTGATGTATGTCTCCATGGCCTCACGCTCAGTTCGGGACAGGTTAAACAGGCGACTGGATGGGAGAGATGCCCCAGGAAGAAGATCTATTGTGCAGTCGTAAGGGCGATGAGGGGGCAGAGAAATAGCTCGCTGTTTGCTGAAAACCTCTCAGGCTATGATAAACCGGAGGGACAGCGGACAAGTTGAGTGGCTCCTGCTGCTCTGGGGGAATACCGACCTCTGCTGGGGGAATTGCAGACCGCAGGTATGAAGAGTGACAAAAGGAACTCCAACTCCTTACTTGATTCTCCGACCAGTCCATGTGGGGGTTGTGCAGTTTTAACCATGGCTGGCCCAGAACTAGGGGTGTGTGAGGGGAGGACATGACGTGGAACTGAATCATTTCATGGTGATTACCAGACAGGACGAGATGTAGGGGTTCGGTGACATGGGTAACGCGTGCTAGGAGCTTCCCATTCAGACCTCGAGCATTGAGAGGAGCTGTCAGAGGTTGAGTGGAGATGCCGGCTGAAGCAACCAGTTGGGCATCCAAAAACTCTCATCAGCCCCAGAGTCCACTAGGGCAGGCAGAGAGAGAGACTGTTGATTTAACAGCAGTGTGGCTTCAAGTGGCTTGCGGGTCTGGGGGGTTGAGGAAGAAACAGCTTTGCTCACCAGTATCCCCACCTATACTGGCGAGCACCCTCTTTTGGGCACTGGGGGCATGTGTCCACGAGATGACCGGAGTGAGCACAGTAGACACAAAGTCCTTCTCTTATTCTCCGGAGACGTTCTTGGGGAGTGAGTCGGGCTCTGCCTAGCTGCATCGGTTCCTCTGAAGACAGGAGAGGAGAAAAGACTTCAGATGGAGCAACAGGACTTGGGAAAGTCTCCGACCTGAATCTTGCGAGAGGAGACGAGACAGGGCGAGAGGGGAGTGACCCAGGAGATCGGCTGGCTCTTTCCCTACGGCGCTCCCTAAGGCAGTTATCCAGTCTTATGGCTAGGGAGACCAACTCATCCAAGTTAGCTGATTCGTCCCTCACTGCTAACTCATCTTTAACAGAATCAGTTAGCCCGGTTTGAAAAACCCCTTGAAGCACTGTGTCATTCCACCCTGCCTCTGCAGCTAAGGTCCTAAATTCCACTGAGTATTCGGCTACACTATGGGAGCCCTGTCGCAGTGAGAGGAGGCGTTTAGTAGCATCCCTACCGCTGACGGGGTGGTGGAAAACTTTCTTCATTTCTTCTGTAAACTCTGGATAAGAATAACAAAGGTTGGACTGACTCTCCCATACAGCTGATGCCCAGGCTAGGGCGTTACCTGTAAGTAAACCTATCATATAACAAATCTTAGCTCTGTCATTAGCATACGTAGACAGCTGCTGCTCAAACACAAGACAACACTGCATTAAGAAAGATTAAGGCACCTGCGTACCGCTCTGGAGTGGGAATGTTTGGCTCACGTGAAGGGAGAGCGGGCTGGGCTGGAAACGGTGCTAACTCTTGTGGGGGAGCTGGATCCTCAGGAGCAGGCGGAGAAAGATGAGTGGAAACCAGGTTGAGGTGATGTCCCATCTGTGCTACGTTGGCGGCTAGTGATGCGAGGTTATCCATAACCTCTCTGAGCATCTGGTCATGCCGGCCCACGAGGACGCCTTGGTTGGAGAGAGCCTCACAAATTGGGTCCGGGCCTGCTGGGTCCATGGTGGCCAGATTGTTCTGTTAGGATTATGTTTTAAACAGGACCCAGGCGCAGGCAAGGACTGAAGATGTTTAAATAGTTTATTGTTTTCGGAGACTCAGGCAGGTTTGGTGATATGGAGGTCCGGAGTGGAGGTAGGCAGTGGGTATGATGCAGGAAGAAACAGGCAGGTTGGCTGGAAGCTCTGGTGGACGATGGCCAAGGGATTGCACTGGAAACACAAGAGAAACTAGTTACAAAAGGTACGGAATTACACACAGACAGGATAACTCAATGGGCAGCCAGGAGGATGTACTACCACTGATGTAGAAAACAATCTGGCGGTGAGTTGCTGGGAGACTGGAGTAGATAAGCTGTGTCCTGATTAGATGATGAGGGACAGCTGAGTCGGCCGGCCAGGTGAGAGCAATCAGGCTGCTGCCTGCAAGGGAAAACACACCCTCTCCACACACACACAGGGGAACAAACAGGAACACAGTTTGGACCGTGACAGTACAATGGTACACAGTATCCAAGCTCTTTAGGCACTGGTCAGAGGCATTCATGTATATCAGGTCACCATAATCTAATACAGGTAAAAACGTTACAGATATCAGATGTTTCCTGGTCTGAAAAGAGAAACAGGATTTATTCCTGTAAAAGAAACCTAATTTTATTTTTAGCTTTGAAACAACATTTTCCGTGTGTAACTTGAAAGACAAGTTCTGTTCAATAAGAAATCCCAGATATTTGTAAGTTGTGACCCTCTCAATGTTTGTTTACAATTGAATAATAATAATAATAATAATAATAATAATAATAATAATAATAATAATATAATAATAAAAATACATTTGATTTATAGAGCACACTTTAAAAACAACGTAATCTCAAGGTGCTTCACAAAGCTAAAAGGAGAAAATAATAAAATTAAAAAATCTTCCCGCGCCCCCCTAACAGGGTTGCCAACTTTGGGTACCTGGTTGGAGTGAGATTTTGATATCATGGGTTGAATTACACATATGCGCACTAAATGACTGCTATCGGGTCAGCAGCGGGACCTTAGCATATATATATATATATAGGATATATATATACAATATATACAAATACACAATATTGGACGCCTTGGGCGCGTGAAATCGCCAAGCCTCAGACACGCCCAGCTTCAAGATTTTTTGATGCCTGTAGTGTAGACGGCCAATCAGCGTTGTTAAGAGTGGTGGGGGCGGGGAGGGAGCGGATCGACAGCTTGAGCAGCTGTCAACTCAACATTGTAAATAACCAACCAAAAACGATCTCTGGTTCATCTTGTTTTTGGCGTGAGAATAGCTTGGGCAGCGTGAGAGCGTGAGATTGAGAGTGAAAGCGTGTGTCACACGCCAGATACATGAGAGTTGGGAACCCTGCCCACCAGGGGTCGCGCCCCACAGTTTGAAAACCACTGCCCCAACTCATAGATCCGTGGGTGAATAATGTCAATCATCACATTACACACATCCCTTCACATTTAAATGTACATTAAAGTATTTTGTGAGGCCTTCTAATTTTTTTTAAAATATAATTAAGATTGTAGTTGAAAAGTTTGTAAATTATTACGACGCAAAACTGACTCTCAAGGGGTACCCTGTCCGTAATAGAGTGACGGGAGGGGCCCTGACCGACCGTCGACATGTGACGGGTTGGGAGTGAGAACGTGTTTCATAAGGCCACACTGCATCATCTGTACACCGGATGAAAAAAGTGTTTGCGCATGGTTGAGTGAATCTTTCCTTGAAAGGACCGACAAACAAAAGTAATTTTGTTTTTAAGGTGAAGCTTGTGGGTTTGTGCGTAGAGGCTTAAAATGACAGATATCTCCAGAATATGTTTTTCTTTCCGTCAGTCCTTAGGACAGGAAATTGTGTTAACATGCACTACTCGAGGCATGATGTAAAATAATGTATGTATTATGTTTTTCAGAAAGTGTATTCTCTTCTTTTAAACAAGGAATCAATGCAATATCCACAATTAGCATTTTTTTAAGTAGAGGTTTAAGAACGAAAGAAGAAATTGGAGACATTATTTAGCTTGGAAAGAAAGTTTCGTAATTATTCTTTCCAATTTGACTGTAATAAATGTCATTACCAGCCTTCAAAACTCAACCTCGTATACAGTGTGTTTAGCCTATCGTGTAAGAGAAACAATGTTCCCAGAACATGACCTTGTTTTCCTCCATGGCAGCTACTTTACGGCACTCAAAGTGAACAGTTGGAGATGATAGTTGAATAAATAGAATGAGCTTTTGACTGCAGTCCCATCTTCAACCCTCTCTGGTAACGGTTTGGCAACAACATGGAGCTTAGATCATGTTGATTGATTTTTGGAATCAGACAGATCAGAGGATTCTCCTGTCAAAAAATAACAACATATTACCATCTATGTATTTATGGAAACACATTTTAGTCTTAATGAAGAGTGCATCAATCATATGATCAGAATGTAGGAAGAAATAGCTTGAAAAGAAAAAATGTGTTGCAAGATTGTTTGTGTGTGTGTGTGTGTGTTTATTTGAGTTTATCCTGAATAGCAGTGGACAGCAGCAGCAGGCAGATTCCAGTGGCAGTCATGCATGAGTACACAGCTGCAGGGAGGACACGCACACACGCATGCACACACACACACACAAGCACATATATGCACACACACACGCACACACACACACACACACACAAGCACATAGATGCGCACACACACACGGACACACACACACAAGCACATAGATGCGCACGCACACACACACACACACACTCACATATATGCACACACACACATATATGCACACACACACACACACACACACACACACACACATACAATCACATATATGCACACACACACACAGATGCGTGCACATACACACACACACACACACACACACGCACACATCCATAGCACAGAAACATATACAGTATAGCGTCACACACACACACGGATGTATTCAGATCCACACACTCAACGCTGCCTGGATATTTTAATCTGTGATGACATTAACAAACAGCACAGTGACAGAGAGGACAGAGGAGAGATGGAGGATAGCCACCACACTGTACCCACTGTCCTGTGACAGGACATGTATTCCACACACACTATTGCACTGAGGATCAGAAAGCAGATAGAAAGAAAGGGGGTGTGGTTCAGACAGGGAAGGAGAGAGGAGATGGAACACAGGTGACGCAGGTCGTGAGGACGGATGCATAAACAAGTTTCCAGTAATTGGACAGCGGGGTGTATTTCTCAGAGCCGACCCTATGCTGACACGGGGTCGGCGTGAAACACACTGCTGGAAGGTGCCCTTGAGCAAAGATAGTGAAGTCACATCTTGTCAGAATGAAAGACTTTGTCTGGGGATTGACAATGAAAACATGTGATGCGTTTTCAGATAACAGGATTATATGCTTACATGCAAATAGCGACATATTCTGTCTGACATTATGTCTGACATCCATTATAACCTGCACACTATTCATGATAACAAGGTCATGTTAGCATTTAGCTTCAAGTACATCTGTGACTGAAGTATGACAGTATAATTAAGAAACTGAAGGAAGACAGTGGAAAGGCTCTGTGACATGATCCACAATATATATGTATTTACTTTTAATTTTATTTGACCTTTATTTAACCAGGATAGGTCTCATTTAGATTACACATCTCTTTTTCAAGAGAGTCCTGGCCCACGATAGGTCAATTACACACAATCACGACACAGTCATACAGCAAGTCAGCCAAAGCATGTACAGACACGGCGGCTTCAAGGTCATTGAGAGTCGCTTTGAGGCTGTTTAAAGAAACCAGCTCTCTGGTTCCACGCCGCAGGAGCAGCGGAACTGAGCGCCCTCTTCCCCTGTTCATTACGGACTGTTGGTGCAGTTAGGAGAAAGGAGTCTTCGGAGCGAAGCCGATAACATCTTGTGCATTTTCTGTTTATGTAGATCCTTAGATAAGGAGGAAGAGCACCAAGAATTGCCTTATATATACATATACATATATACATAAGGATGTGCCAATGTTTCAGTCTGCGCGGGGGCAGGGAAGACCAGGTTGCAGTGGTGCGTCAAGGTTTTGAGGTTTGTAATGAATCGTGGTAGACGATATCCAGCGAGTGAAGGCACTGAGAAGATGCCTTCATATAAACCACAATAACATCTCCATAGCGATAAGAATATAGGAATTACAAAGTTGCATCCTCATGTATTATTGCCTTATATACATGCCTTATCCTTTTCATGTTTTATTTGACATTTAGATGGACACTTATTTCATATCGGAGAACATTCCGTTTCTCTCCCTGTTTAACAGTGTATCGAAACATGTCAACACATTTTGAAAATGTAACACTATATGACACACACACACACACACACACACACACACACACACACACACACACACACACACACACACACACACACACACACACACACACACACACACACACAGAGGAAGGTCTAGCCTCCACTATCTTTTATTTCTGATGTGCTTGTACTTTCTTGCTTTTATCTCATTTTATCTGTAGTTGTTGTTTCCTGATCTGCGTAGAGCACTTACTGACAAACCTGTTTGATCAAAGTACTTGAAGAATACGTGGGCATGTCTTGGATAAGGGAACACGGAGAGCGGCAGAAAGAGAGGAGGATCAACCGGAGGACATCAGAGCCTCACAGGAGAGACAAACACAACTGAGAGAGGAGAGATACACAACGTTGATAAGATAAACAGAAATGGAGTGACGAGTGGAAAGAAGCAGACAGAAGAGCTTTACATATTTTTAATTCACTTTTAATTTAGACAAAGCTGGCAAATGACTGTCAACATATCAATGCTTTAAGCAACAAGCTTCTCGAGGAAGCAGGGACCAACATAATTGCTAAAAATTAATTACTGTCAGGCCAACAACGAGACATCAACGTGTAAAGACCAATGTTGCTTCTGTGAGAAGTGTCCAAAGGTTATTCTAACATAGGACCCTAACACCAGCAACAAGTGCTTTAAAAACAATGAATTGTGAATTTTGAAAACTGAATGGGATAGTATAGACTCTATAGAGAGTTCGTTTTTTCAGGGAGGGTTTAAAACGGTTTCAGAGCAAGTTGATGTAATGCTTTAATATTCATTTCAATTGAAACGTTATAGAGATCCAGCTCCAAAGCAATACTAATTTAGGTTCACATTATACTATTCCAACGTTTTCTTTTGTGAAATTAAAGTTAAGCTATACTAATTAGATTCAAGCAATTATTCAAGTTGAGCAATTACAGTTCAAATGTAGGTGATTTCTTCCAACTTATTCACACCAACTAATCTCAAAGTTTCTGTGACACCAGCAACTCTAAAACAGATAGAACAAAGTAACATGAACACCCAACTACCTAAGATGTTGAAAGAACGCAATGTAGCAAAACTCTAAGATAAAAGACTCGGACATCCTGGCACGCTAACTGTGACAAATGGGACAGAACAGACAAAACAAACTGGCTGGGACAAATGGGACAGCACAGACTAAATGGAAGAGTTGTAAATATGCAGTGATGTTTCAAGTTACATATTTCTTTTATATCATTGTTAGTATAATCACACAAATTCTGTGTGTTGTATTTAATAATTCTGTGTTCTTTATTTATTAATTGTTCAATACCTGACTAGGTTTCCAATCAGTGGGCGGAACCTCCAGAATGTATTCACTGTACTCGGGAGGTTATCTTTGGGCGGACTGACCCCCTTCGTATTGTGTCCCTCGCGTTTCCTCTTCCCTTTGGTGTGAACGCTCCACGAGAGAGGAGTCCGTGTGAGGGAGAACTCATAATAACTACTGGTTTGTTGTATTTTTGTCAGTCGTCTCGCGTCTCACCCATCATCAACACAACGCAGACACCGCTTCTCGACACCTGTTAAAATAAATACACATGAAACTGATCAGGGCGGGGCAGGTTCACACGGGAGGGCAAGTGAGGTGATCAGACAGGGCCAGCATTTGAATATAAAAATGTGAGTACGCTGGCTTCAATCAAGTTAAACTTAGAATATGAAACTGCTTCAACCTGCTCTGCAGTCCTGCTGAGAACACATTTGAAGTACTAAAAGTCACATCAGCAGGACTGAGTGCAGCAGTCCGAATGCTCCAGTGGAGCAATCGGAGGAGGCTGCGGCAGGACCAGCAGCTCAGGTGTCACTGCTCTGAATGTGAAACCAGGTGGCGCGAGGAAAACGCAACAAAGCACCAGCACACTATTCTCCCTGATATCTTTCTTTTACACAAAGGGGGATTGGGGAGAAAGTAAGAGGAGAACCCTTGAGAATTTGACTTTGATGTTAGGAATCGTTTTCTCAGAGTCTGCGTGGCACTGTTCAGCCGCTGGATATCTCAACTCTGAAGACATATTGTATTCCCAGACGAGGCACAAGATGATGCAACTGTTTTTGTTTGTGTGACCATACAAGTTAGAGGCGAGGTGACAACAATGTGAGCAGAATACACACTGTACTATTTGTCTGTTTGTGTTTATACCAAGAGGAAACTACGGTTGTCGACACATGCCCAGCAATTAGTACAAATATGGGTGCTAATTCAGAATCTTTGTGAACTTGTTATTTAGCCTTACTCTACTGTGGCTCACAGCTGCACACGTTAGGAGGAACATGCTGCATACAAAAGCGCTGCTCGAAACTCAAAAAGGGGACACTAAAAAGTGATGCACACAGCTGGGACCAGGGGCTCGCTGAAGTTTTGGGGTATATACAGTTAGCCAACTGTCACTCTTACAGAGTTAGTCTGTTTTATAACTGTAAGTGTTTTGTCATATTTGAAATGACTAGGTTAGCTGTGTTAGCTACAGTAGCTAGCTTACAGCAGATCTGCAATAATATCGAAAGGACTCATGAATGTTTTTTTTAAATGCTGCGCATGTATTGTCATGTTGGTGAAGATGTTTCTTTATCGGCATGTGTTTGTGTTTTTATATTTTTATAGTTTTTTTAACTGCAGGGCGTATCTCCAAATTGAACTGTGTTGGGCTTTGTAGCGCTTTGCCCCTGTCGGCCACCATAGAACCAAAGTCTGCGAAAGACTTATAAACAAATACAAATGACCCCTCATTCACATTATAGCCAGGAAAAAGGCAACCTTCATGCTCTGTCCTTTTACTGTCGACTGTCATACCCTCACACATACACACTCCGTCTCACACAGCTAATTAAGAACCAGTGATGGGCCTATTCTATTCTCGCTAATGCATATTTGTATTGCCGCCCTCTTCCAAATCACATGCCTGAGCAATGTAGCAGCACTTTAACCCGGCCCATATGTTGTTATTAAAGCCCGCTTCAAATAAAGCATGTCCAGAGATCACACTTGAGCTAATACATGACACGCTGAGACGCTCGACCCGTGGCAACGGCAAACTTCTTTCCATCAAAGGTGAATGATCCTACAACGGAGGACGATGAATTTCAATTGAAACTGACTTCATGACATATCATTTACATATTAATGAATGACATAATTATGGTGTAGTATATGAAATCATGGAAAAAGGACCAAATTAAAAAGTAAACATTGTGTATTGCACGCTGTGTGTACATGTATTTGGAATAAGATTGGGCCTTGTTGTTTTATAATGCAGATGCAATACTGTTTTACCATGATACCCAAAACAGTTTTTCATATATCTGCCGTCAGAACAAAGTGGACACGTCTCTCCGAGGCAAACACTCAAACACCTTTTTCAATCGTGCTGTTCATATTTATCGGTTTGTGCCCAATAGCAGCAGCGTTTTATATTGTCCTCAACTGTCACTACAGCTGGCAAATACTCTCTCATCTGATCCGTGTGTTGACCATAGACATAGCTTTGTATAATAATAATAATAATAATGTATATAATAATATATAACAATTATTAATAATGATCGTGCGGAAACAGTAATAAGTACAAATAATGCTCTTATATATAGCCTATTACCAGTGGTGACTGGGCATTAGGGGACACAGCCCCACCTAGTGTCAGCAGAAAGTATTACAAATAATGATTACAAAAAAATGCATATAATATATTAAATATATTTTAAGATCATGTTTAATCATCTGATTAGTCTGTACATTGCTTTTTTAGTCTGTGTTCTTCTAATTAGTGTCTACAGTGCAGGCCCGGTTCTACGGGGGTGCATGAGGGTGCATTGCACCCTCAGTTGAGTTGTTATGTACCCTCATTTGAAAAATTAAAAGTGAATTTTTTATTTTTTTATTAAAAGTGAAAAATATTACATATATAATAACAATAATAACAATAGTAGTAATAATAATAAGAAGAATATAGTTGAAATAAAATACATTTTAATTGTGGTTAAATAACATTGTCTGCTGCATTTATTTGGACAATTTAAACGGTAAGTAACGTTATTATATCAGGTGCGCGTGACCTGTTCCCCTGCGCGTTCGTCATTTGCAAAGTGCTGACACAGCAGTAAGTGATAGACATCAGAAAATTGTTAAAACAACCAGCCCTTGATGCTTTTAACTTCAATATTTAGCATGCCCCCGGACCCCCCTAGAAGAGATGAGGACCCCCTAGAGGGTGTTAGGTCCACTCCCCACTTATAAAAATAGCACTTTACCACTGCACCCTCTCTAATCTCAGTGCACCCTTAGTCATTTTGTTCTAGAACCGGGCCTGCTACAGTGTGTGCCTATTGAGCTGTTTAGAGCCATGTGGGACAAAACCCGATCCTGCCCCTCCCTCTTACTGTCTAAGTCAATGGTGACTGTAAAAACTACACTGTTCCTCCCCCGGATATTTTCCTATTTAATGTGTGTGGCAAAAAAATAATGACCCAGGGGCATTGAGCTGCCATCCCCACCATACGTCATCTCACATCATTCAGAGCTGATTGGCTGTAAGTACGTGTGCCGCGAGTGTGGTGTGTGAAGAGGAGACGAGAGAGCTGCAGTGACGCGTCCTAAAACCCGGAAGTAAGCTGCGCATGGCTTCCCTCGACCTAAAAGCAATGATATTTATCCATAGGATTTTAGAAAATAGCTCAAAATAAGATCTGTGGGAAACGTACCTGTTAGATAAATGCACGTTTTGTTCAGCCGGATAATATCCACATGTCTACCCTACTTTTATCATTTTCGAATCATAAATCTATTGATTAGATTCGATTTATGATAGACTTTTGAAACTACAAGAACATAAGGAGGACTTTTACAAAAAATTAATAGAGATGTTTGTCCAGAGGGATAGGCAAATGGACTTAATCTTCATGTCAAGGTAAGACTGCAATTTTATTGAAAATGGGATCTTACTAAGAGAGAACAATTAATATTTAAATGATAAAATTAAATGTTTTGGGTATCCTTTTGTTGAACTGTCTGTTAAAATTAATCGAAGCATCAGACAAAAAAAAGCTTTTGAAAATAATATTATATTTTGATTTAGGTCAAAATATAATATTTGTAAACCTGAAGAGTCAGTGCCAGGGCCTCGCCAACCATGAACCTCACTGCAGAAGCTTATAGACATCTAAGTTTGTTGTGCCCCACCACTTTTGTACATATAAACTATTACATGCATAATATTCATTACTTAAAGTAAAACTGCAAACCTATATCTACTTCAGAAAGATGTTATCAAACAAGTATCAAAAGGGTGGTGATGCCTGATCTACTCTAACCTAGTTTAACCTAGCATCTTCAGCAGTAGCCACACTTTAAAGAGATCCAAATCAAGAGTTTTGCATGGATTTAAATGTTCATTATTATGTTTGATATTTGGACAGTAATTTATTTAAAGCTTATATTTAGGAATAAAAATGTTCACCACTCAAAGTGACAGCGTTGCATGACCACACTTAATCATGAGTGATTAATCTGCAGGATTAAGTTGCAGCTTTCTTTTCAGTCGACAGTTTATATACCCAGCTTATGTTTCAGTGTGAATTGTCCCTTCTGTGCCTCTGTCTCAAATGTTTCATCATCTGCTCCACCATTTTTGTGAAATGGACCATTAGCATATAGCATTGTTAGCTTTGGGGGTGAACATTTTGTCTTGCAGGACACACAGTTTTGCTTCAATTTCATTGCATCTGCTCTTCTAAACATAATGTGTTTTGAATAATGTTGGTCCTATAATAGGGAACATAACCATAAGCATTCACCAGCTATTATTTTAAAGGGGTCATACTCCACAGTTGTATCGTAACTGGGGATGCCCCGATCGGCCGCCGATCGATATCGGCCGATACTCACTCTCTGCCGATCGATCGGTGCTCTCTAAAAATGCAGATCGCGAGAGCCGATCGCATGACGTAAAATGATGACGTAAAATACATGACACTTTTCTCTGTGCGCGGCAAAACAAGCTCTCCAAAATGGCTTCACCGGTCTGGCAGTATTTCAAGGTGTCCGAAAAAGACAGTAAAATAGCGGTATGCAACGTGTGTGAAGCAGACATCCTGCAGCTCCGCCCGCTGTGACGGACCGCTGAGCGGAGCAACACACACGAGTTAGACCTAACACACTTAGCTATTTGATCTACCTCTGGAACAAGCTAAACTAGCTATACACATATGTATTCTTCCGCTCATTTCTCCCGTGTTATTATCCAAAGTGAATGTAAACTTGAATAATGTACATCATTTGAATGTAATAATGATGTTGTTTGTTGTTTGTGGAAGCTCCAGTGAAAGAGCCCCATTAACTAAGTTTAAACATCACTTTAAACGGAGGATCCCCATAGGCCCCGCCCAGTCGATCGGTATCGGCGATCGGCCCCAACATTGGCGATCGGAGCATCCCTAATCGTAACCACATTCTCGTAGGGGGGTATGAAGTGATGCCTTTAGTGAGTCTCTAATCTGATTCTTTTGAAATGCTGTCAATAATACGTGAAGGAAGACAAGCTTCTGTTATTCTGTATTTAGACTGGACCATCTGTTCACATGCTCCAGCACTACTGCTCATGTGTTGCTGAGCAGAGTTCTTTCAAAGTATGTTGTAGTGTATACATGTAACGACTCCTGTTGTAGATGTCGTAGTTCTTTTCCGATCCTCCCAGTCCTGTTCTTTTGTTTCCAGGGGACTTGGAACTGTTACAAATGTACTTCAATCTAAATACAGACAAAAACATCTGCTGCGTTAGACCCAATATGCACAATGCATCATGGAGTCGGAGCTCGCCGTCACCCCTGTCCAACTCTGGGTTTAATTGTGTTGGTCTTGGTCCAAGTGAGACTGGTGATGCCATGAGCCCAAATGGACTGAGCAGAAGGTGAAACACACTGCAGGGTATGGTATTGTACACATTTTCAAACAAGCATGGAAACAATAAATAAATGCTCTTTTTTGCAGGTCCCTTTCAGTTGAGGATTTAATTTTTTTACATGTCTATTGAGGATGGTGCATTTGAGTTAGTTAGCCTTTCTTGACTTGTTATATTGAAATAAACAACACTTGCAATTCACTTTTAATTGGCCTACATTTTACATTGGCCTTACAACACCTGCACACATATACAATGAAGATAAAAAGGAAACAATAACATGAATCTTGGACAAGACATGATCCTGTGGTGGTGGCTTTTAATCAGGCAACGGGTTGGACTGCGAGGACAGCACAATCTGGACACTACGTGTTAAGGATTTTAGCTTGAGGTCTGTTTACTTTGTTAAAATAAGCGTTTTATAGACTCTAGTATGTCCATATTCTTCAATGAAAATAACTCAGTGGATGTAGTAAAAGCACCCAGGGCCATCCAAAGCAAAACACATCGATGTTTCCTCTTTGCTGCATCTGCCGTTGTCAGAGCGTATTATTGTAAAGGCTCGCTAACTTAGCTTTCACATGTAACAAAAAGTGCACCTGAGCATACATACGCATTACTAGCTATACGTTTTCACTTCAAACACTTGCATCGCTCACATACACACGTTCTGGGCTCCTATACATGCTGGACAAGGTCTCATTACATTCAGAATATGATACATGTAGAAACAAATAAAAAGCACATTTATAATGCACACACAATCTTCTTCATAAGCACACATAGATACATACTAAGTGTTACTTTGCACAATAAGTCGAGAAAACACGCCCAAATACACACTACAACCTCACACACACGGTGGCACACACACTGTGTGATTGGCATTGGCTACTGCATTGCTGACAAGCACGGCGTTTAATTTGCATAAAGCTCAGAGGCGACGCACCTCTCGCTCGCTCTGCTCCGCAGGAGGATGATTGGCAGAGGCTCGAGCGCAGCCAGACGATGAAATGCGACTCTGCTTTGTGTGAATTCAAAAGAGCCGCTGGCCCCCACGCCTCCGAGGGCCTCCGAGCTCCACTCAATTTCACCTTTTGCTTGGATCCAATATTTGGACTGACATTTCTGAATGGGATCCATATCTGATGTCAGTTTGACGGATGCATACCGAGATGACCCACATTAGCAAACAAATGGCAAACGTTTCGATGTGTCTTCCTTCACGGAAACAACTAAATATATTGTCCTGAAATACAGAAAATGAAATGTAAATATTGGGCTCTATTTTCTCAAACATTCAAACATTCGAAATGTGGCCTTCTGATGATGATCATCAAAGCTGTTGTAGTATGCAATTTAATTACATTAGGAACTATAGCTGTGCAATATGGAGAAAGTCAAATATCACAATATTTCTGACCAAATAACTCAATATCAAAGGGTTGACTATATATTATTTGTATAATATAAGTATTTACCGAATTTGGTTTTTGTTGAATAATCTTAAAACAAAGCTATGTGGATGTAATGGCTAAGTGGGTAAAAGCACATAACATAAAGGAACGTCTGCGAAAAACTAATTTAGAAAATGATGTCACTGTAATGCAGCCTGTACAACAGGAAACAACACCTGCAATTTTACCTCAATAACTATATGAATATTATATCGATATATTACACAGCTTGTTTGAATACTCGATCCTGATTGGTCAATTTTCACATTCCAGAGGTGTACTATTTTTTACTAACGGAAGATCAAGAGACTATGTTCAGTCACATCAATCTGAAGAAAGAAGTCCGGCCAATTTAACATCAGCTGTGGACAACAAACATTTGTTTTTTCCTGTCAAAAACCACAAAGGAGTACCTTTTGTATATTCACTTTTTTATATCTGTGGAGAGCTTTGGATTGATGATAGCTTAACTGCGCCCAGTAAAGAAAAGAAAAAGAGAGCAAGAGAAGGAAAGGTTAAAAGAGCAATGGACGGATACATCAGACACGAAGTAAACACTCACAGGAACACGGTACGGGCTCTGCAATGTTTAAAGACTGGTTCATGGAACAGAACGTGAGAACAGACTTCGACAATTAAAGAAGACCTCCATCAGTGCTGCCCTCCTTTTTAGTTATGTTGCTGTTTCCACAGTTCTAGCCGTTGGTTCGCAGTGGAAGGAATAATGTCTTCGGGGAAGCAATACAATCTTTTTGAAATCAATTCAATAACGTGTTAATAATATTGTGCGTCAAGTCGTTCGTTTATGTAGTCTTGTAACAAACATGGTAATTTGCAGCGAGGCGGTCATTAATGAAAAGAGAACACTGACACGGTGATCAGGATCCCGAAGCAAAGCCCTATCATGAACCTCATCAAATACTTCTACCAACTTGATTAAACAAAAATATTTTCCTTCTAAAGACACCTTGAGAAATCTGCCGACCCATAGACAGAAGCAGGAATGTGATGCAGGTCATTTGGAGCTGAGCCCACTGCAACACCTGTGCATTCTGCCCATTCGCTGTGGAATGCATCCTGGAGTAGTGTCACATTGTCCATTTGGGCAATTTATCAAAATTGGGTTTCACATTTCCAACCTCTGCTTGTATTCCTCTTTTGTATGTTCTGAATGTCCCCATTTGACCAACTTTAGGAAGGCTTAGTTACCTTTTGTGTGCTGTGAAAGCTTGAATAGAGGTTTTAAGAAGTTCTCAAGCAGCTTTATTTGAGAAGAGAGTTCAGTGAGAGTTGATCCGGGGTTGTTGTGGAGCAGGGCAGGCAGAGGGTGAGGGCTGTTGGCTGGAAATGGACTTCAGGCAAGGTTAAATAGAAACAAAGTAACAATGGGGAAAATACACTCTCTATTATGAGAGACTGGGTGTAGGGTTAGTACCACGTTGGTGAACTGGCGAATACATTTGGTGTAACTTTCCCATGTGTTTTTAGAATGTAGTTGGTATGTTATTAACAGCTGTGTAAACTAATTCACCTTGGTTACAACATATTCCAATTGCGACACTTCTGCAGAGAAACAACGTCAACATGTCTACGGATGGTTCTCAAGCCTCTTTGGCCACCTTATCTGCTTCGCCTATCTCAATCCGTTAGTCGACATGATGTCTCACTTAGATAGAAAAGCACTGCTAATGGTCTCTAAAGTACGGCTTCATACACAGTTTACATTTAAGCTTGTGCAGTACATATCTTTGCTTTGGAATCTTATGGTACTCAAGAACTCCAGCGAAGGAATAGACAGAGAAGGAGACACACTGTAGGAGAAATCAATTGTTACTCATGTATTTTAAAGCAGGGACCCTGGAACGGCTGAAGTAACTTTCAACAGTGATATTATGGGCGTGGTGCACACAAAGAAGCGGGATGTCAGGAATTAGGAATTAGAAAAAGCTGCTTCTATGAGTGCAATAATTACAAAGAGTCTGGTCATTTGCTTGTTTGGCACAAACTGGAAATGATGGTTTGTTTATGTTATTTTGTGATTAAAGGGGCCGTGTTCATATTAAGGTTCATATTTTTATGTCGTGCCTCTACTGTGACAGGTCTCCTTGCTTTATTGTTCAAAAAGCTGTGGAGGGAACACAAGGATTTGAGCCTGTGTAGACCATTTACATGCACACAAACCATATACCGCACTACAGGAAATAGAAAACCCCAAAAAGCATAATAGGGCCTCTTTGAGAACAAATTGAGTTTCTGCAATACAGAAACACGCAGGTTAACTTTTAAATGAGACTTTACTGATAGAGGCGGATGACTACAGCCAGTGCTATACTGCAGATACAAAAAAAACATTGATAATGAAAGTGATTAGTTAAACACAGTTTCACACAAAACAAAACAAGAAATTCCTTCCTCTTTAGTAACGAGTACAAATCCCACCTCGCAGCCCAATTTAAACGTTCTTTCTTCCTGCCTCCACTCCCTCCTGTCTGACTTAGAAGGAAAAAAAGAAAACATTAATCCAATAAACTGCGAATAAAAACCAAAGTTGACTGAAACAGTGTGAAAACAGTGCATTTATATATTTATTTCTCTGCGTTACATCACTTCTCTGAGCCCCGCAGGGTGGCTCGATTAGCATAATAATTAAGCCAGAGCTGTAATGCACGATTTGTTCCAATATTACTGCAGTTGGTTTTGAAGTTTCAACCCTCTACACACTACCCCCCCCCCTATCCTTCACCTCCTCCCATATTCCAAAGAATTACCATGCATTTAAACAATGGAAATGAATTAGCAGAGTGCTAATTTCTCCCAGACTTCTCTCTGTGTGTGTGTGTGTGTGTGTGTGTGTGTGTGTGTGTGTGTATATATATATATATATATATATGTGTGTGTGTGTGTGTGTGTGTTTGTGTGTGTGTGTGTGTGTCTGGTTATCAGCAATGTGCGAGTACACCTCTGAGACTTTGTGCAAGTGTGTGTTTTGGAATGTGTGTGTGCACCTCTCATCACTTCCTCATTACATTCAGTGATTGACTCAGACACACACACAGACAGAGTAGTGTGTGCTAGAGTGGAAGAGTAGACAGGGAGGGGGAGAGAGGGAAAACTTTCATTATGAAATTGAAAATGAGGATTCAATCAGACCTAATTTAAACACTAATGTTACTCTTCTCTCTCTCCCTCCCCATCAGGGATGTTTGCTTGGATTGACATGATTTATAGTGAACTGCAGTGAGAGCATAATGATGTTCCCGGTAATTAATTGATTAGCATTTAAATAGCAACGAGAGCTCAGTGCAGCGGAAATGTGCACTACTACAGGTTAAAGTTCAAAGCGTGTTGGAAGATTGTCAAACCGAAAAAAGGGCTTTGCATAATATTAAAGTTTGACAGTTTTTTATTTATTTGAGAACAATAGGAGCTCATAATTAAGGTTTACTTGTAATATTATGGGTGTAGAAAAGGTTATAATTCAGCTGTAAACTACTCAGTATGAAGTGTATTCCGAAAATGTCAGCAATCTTTTTAGGGAGTAACGAATATGTTATAGAAATAAAGTGAGTATCATCTAACTTCACATGTTCAAAGTTTCTTCTGAAGTTAAAACTAATCAATATTCATATACATCACTCCTACTGATCGCTGATTAATTCAAGTGTTTTAATTATATCTGATTAATCCGTCAGCCTGATTTATTGGACAAACGTTCTAGAGGGAATAAGTGACGTTTACAAATTACAATGTAGGAGGCGGATGTTAATCAACTCAAGTAATGTTAAATGTATGAGTGAAGTATTGGTAAATATGAATATTAAGTATGAGTGTATTAGCATTCATGCTCACAGCTAAACGCACAATGAGTAGGATTAGTTCGATGTGGTTTGTCAAAACAACACTCATATTCAGACCCTCCTCTCCGTTCAACAACTATAGCAAGAGAGTTTAGCTATCTTCAGTCTTGCTAGATAATGTGTCTCAATTCTGATACACTCCTTAGTACTGCACTGTGAACACGTGCACAGTGGCTGCATTTTGACGAGGTGAGGTTATCTTAAATCACACACTACTGCTGTGCCCTCATGAATTGGTGATTGCCACTTATAGCTAGCGAGCTATCTAATTAGAGGGATTTCTCCGACACTAGTATAGTGGTACATACTGTATATTATATAGAAAACATATATTATATTTGTATAGTTCTGTTTTGAGGGAATAACCACGATAGCAGCAGTAACTTCCGTTGATGGCGGCCGTTGAGTGCTAGATGTGTCCTGCCTTTTACTTTCAACTTTTTGAACGTCATAGAATAATCGGAGGGATGAAACCAGGGTCGGCTCTAGAACAAATCGAATGTGGGGGCAATCATTTACCAAGGGGGGGCACACAGTGCCGTCAACAACCAACACACAAACACCAACGCAACTTCAATTAAAAAAAACATGCTGTAAAGTCTATTGTCTTTCGCACACATTGCAGGGTGTAGTGCTATTTTATAGCGCACCTATGACCTGTGCATCCATGCACGGTTGTGGCACGACCACCAAAACAGAAACATATGGACATAGGCCACCATATAAAAAGTGTGCAAATGTATTTAGTATCCTATCCATGTGAACATGTTTTAAGTGTGTGGACCTAACCTCCTCTAGGGGGGTCTGGGGGCATGCTCCCCCGGGAAGATTTTTTTTAAAATATTGAAGTTAAAAGCATCAATCTGGTGCACTTTGAGAGCAACATTAAGAGGGATACATCTCTCAGCATCCATATGAAACAGAACTGTAAACAGATGTATTTTTTCTTTATGGATATTTTACTAATCACTCCCGTTTTAAACTGTATTCTTGTGTTACTGTCCTATAGTATTTCGTTTTCGTTTTTCATTTATTCTCTTATTCTTTAATAACTATAATGACCATATAAAGGTAGCCTATTCCTCGCAAATACTTGTTTACATAAATGGTGACCAAACCGTTTGAGACCCACTGAGATAACCTACACTAAAGTTAACTATCTGAGAGAGTCCTTACCTCACTGAACTGAGGTTATACGATCCTCTCAGTCTGACAGGAGTGAAAAACAATGAACAAGACTTAACATATTAATAATAATTAATTATATTTATTCGGTTTTGGATGTACGATTTTTGACAATGTTTAGAGCAGTGATCTGTCTCTTCCTCTCTACCGCAGAGAGCTATGCGTTGTCAGACTGGACCATGGCTGTAAAGGCAGAGTGGTGCCTCTAGTTCCTCCTCGACACACAGATCCTTTTTTTTGTCCGATTGGCTCGAGCTTTCGCAACTGCAAACATTTTTAAATAAACATTGATCATGTACCCTTCACCACCAGGTGATCAACGCAGGGCTGTGACTCTCTTTTACCTCATTCACACCAACAGTGTTTCAGGGCCGGTTCGGAGCTGGAGCTTGAAAAACACCGGGTTTTCCTGTTCACACCGCAGCAGAGCAGCCTCTTAGCTCCGGAAACCGGTTAGTTTCAAGCACAAAAAAATTGTCCGGCCAGAGCAAAAGCACCACATACATCACACTTACGTCGAGGCGGGGGCAGGGGGAATCGTCGTTGAAGTTGATGATTACGATTGTAAAGCAGTTTTGAATGTAGCATGTAACGACTGTAAAGTTGGTAGTAAAGTCGTCCCAATTCTTCCATTTCGTTTCGACAGAGCAAAACCAAAACGAGAAGCGCTTCAACACAATCGGCCATTGTTGTTGTTGGTGTGAGCTGTGAGGGGTTTCCGCACGGTTTGGCTTTATGAAGCAGGCACGCAAACGGTTACGTCATGACGCAAACGATGACGCAATGACGCAGCACCAGTCGGACCCTGGGCGGTGTGAAAATAGCCGGAGCTAAACCGAAGACCGGTTCTGAACCTGAAAAGCTCTAGCACGGAGCTTGAACCGGAGTTGCGTTGGTGTGAATGAGGTATTTGTTTCAAATCTAGTAATGGGCCATCGGAATGTGACACAACTCTCCCACCCCCCCCACCCCTGTTCTCCAGCAGTGGTCTGAAAGGGTCTCTGGAAATATCAAACATTTACTTAAAGTTTTAAAAACAGTGACAGGGCCCAAACTCAGAGGTGGAAGAAGTATTGAGATTATTTACCTAGGTAAAAATACGTATTAGAAGTAAATGTCCTGCATTGAAAATGGTCAATTGCCCAAGTGAAAAGTATTAACATCTGAAAGTAAAATGAATCATTATGTTATTAGTATTAAATACATATAAGTATTTTTACAACTTGTATTTAGAAATACTCCATTGTAATTATTGATGCATAAATGTATTCATCCATTCAATGTGGCATCTGCTATAATGGGGTTAATGTATGATATTACTTAATAATACACAATATAATACATGATAATGTATAAGTTAATTTACTTCAATCTACTGTACTGTGTAAAAACACCACAACATTATTACACAAATTATACTGCATATTAAAGCAAACTATTGTGAAGGTACAAGTATGAGCATACAAAATAAAGAATTGTAAACATTTACATTATTATTATGATTATTTAATATATAAAGACTGTATATTATTGAATTACAATTAAGATAATAAGATTAGATATACTTTATTATAATAGCCTGTGAAAACCATAACAAATAAGTGATTAAATGCTATTCAGCAAACACAACGGCAGAGCTGCAAACATTACTGAAGTACTGAACGTCCAGGAAACAAACTGAAGACCAAAGTTCACCCAGTTGTGTATTTGTGAATGAAGCGCCATCTCATGGTTAAATGGGGAAATCTGGCAACGCCCTCTTGGGAAATAGTGGGAGGGCTTTAAAATCCCAGCCACTGGGATCCGCTGGGTTTCTGGTTGGAATCTGCTGGGTGGAGTCCTATCTGGAGTGCTACATCTGTAGGAGTGACCGCTGAAGGCAGAGCAGCACAAATGAAAATTAAATATATAATACAGGTAGATGGCAGGGTCTCTGTAGATGCTCACACACAATTTGACTGTATCACAAGTGAAAATACATTGTTATTAAGAAAATACTTTCCCAAATTATTGTAAATCATAAAATGAATACACTATCCATGTATACTTATACCTACCTATATCTACCCAGAGCTATTTATACTAAGCAGTCATAGTAGCAAGTGCTTATAATGTGCTACTTTAAGTAGTAATAAAACAAGTATTATTGAATTATTATTATTAAATGCTAATTAATATCAGATATAATACTTAATTGGCCTGAGCATCTCACTTAAAATGATTCCTCCAGGTCATTTATTTTGCAACAATCAGAGCTGATACTAATAAAAGGCGTCTTTACGGCAGAATTAGAGCAAAGGAAAGTACAACATTTAATTCATTAATAAACATCAGATAAATGTTTTTCCAAAAAACGACAAACCATGTACGTGAATCATCCCCCTCCGTACACTCCTCTGTCTCAACATGTTGGTGGCCCATCTGGTCCTTCCTGTTCACCCTTTGCTTTTGCTTGCAGAGCCAACAGCAATGACCTGAGTGTGTGTGTGACCAGTTTGTTTTCAGACAGAAAAGTCAGACTTCTGTCGAGAGACTTTTTCTCTGCACTGAAATAAACTAAACAAAGTTTCATCATTCCAAGACACAAACACAGAGTAAATTGACAAGGAATAAACTGTGATACTTTTTATCCAACATTTTTGGAAGTTTTTATTTTGTCATTGTGGATCTCATTCTAAGTACTTGGTTCCTCTGCTGTTTATCCAAACCAATTGGCCATGGTGAATAATACCTTTACTCAAGTTACAAATCAAAAGTTGCTTTGCAAATAGGACAAACAGCTTACTGATTCAGAAGGTGCTGCTCAGAATATGAAGAAGCAGTGACACACACCTGCTGACTTTAAGCTGTTTGCCTGAATGTGTGCTTGCGACTTGACTCATTTAAATGTTCGAGTGCTTGTGTGCACACGTGTGTGTTCCTTGAAGCAGAGCAAATACCGCTCAGCTTGTAATTCTCTTTTAATAACAGTAATCTTGCCTCAGGTCTGCTCCGCATCAATAGTTATCGGGCTATTATTGTGAAAAACTCCGGGAGGAAAGGACACATTGACAGGAACGATAGTCGAAGGACAGACAATAGAAGAGGACGGATTGCAGACAAAATGAGCCGTCATTTCGCTGACTCAATATCCTCTCGTTTATCTTCATCATCAATACGCTCACGAGACTATTTTATTGATTTCAAATGTACACTTCCTCAGACATACACACATAGATATAACACTCTAACTGTTTTCAAGGTGCTTTGCATTCACACATCCAGATAAACACATAATTCAGATACATTCACAAACACAATCTCTCACAGACACACAACACACAGAAATACACACAGTAGATTCATCTCCAGTTTTTCAACCAATGACTTTGTCTCTTTCCCCCTTGCTTATACACATGCATGCATGCACAATCTCTTCATGCCTCTAAAGCCAATGTGTGCATACAACATCAACACACTCAGTTTTAAACTCGCATGGCCTTTTTCTAATTGCGTAAACAAATAGGAATGCAAAGCAGTAGATCTGGGGCGAATACACTGTATGGGCATGAGGTGAGATATTTATCTCAAATTGGGAAAGTTAGCAGGTTTTACACATGAGTTACACATATAATAAAATACAAATAAGATAAAAAAAGATGAACATACAAATTAAATATATACATATCAACAGGAGAAAATATATTTATCAATAGAGCATCTAAAGACTATAAAAAAACACTGAATATATAAGAATACTCCTTTAATACCTAGACACATCTACAACAAGAATTTAATAAAATAAAGACATACTATATCAAATTCAAAAGTGTGCAAAGTTGCGTGCAGTTTTTTAAGTTGAAATTGAAATCCAATGAGGTAGCGTGAGTATAATATGGGCAAGATGTTTCAATAACCCTGAAAAGGATTATTGAAACATCCTGCGTATATTAGACTCGCGCTACCTCACTAAGGGAAAACTACTGAAACTAGGCATTGCCTCCCTACTTCTGCCTGTGGCCCCATTGGACGTCACAATAATGCACAGGTCTGATCTCTGTTTTGAGATCAAAATAGCTGCTTAGTTTAAAGATGGCTGTGGTCCAAGAAAGGGCGCTGAAAGTAGAGAAGTAGGAAGCGGGGAAATGGTGACTTCACACCATTTGGCATAGTAGCTGGTGTGAATCAATTGCAAAACGGTCTCTAATAACAATTAAAAGTATTAGGCTCACATTACAGACAAATGTGAGTTAAATTGTGTAAAAGTACAATAAAAAAAAACAGATTCAAATGTCACTTTGGAGCAAATCTTGTTTGTAGCCTTTATTTCACCAGGTGAAAGCCCCTTGAGATCAAAAGATCTCTTTTTCAAGGGTGACCTGCAGAGCTACATCTGAACACATGGTGTAGGGAGGAGAGGTTTAGACCGCAGCAGAGTGAGATCATTGTTACATCACAGGATATTATATACACTGTTTTGAATTCCCCCTCCCTTTCGCCCATACTCTGTTCTCCTTGACATTGTATTTTACAGCAAGGCACATGACCTCTCACCCTCTTCTGAAAACAATTAACTTGGTTTCAAAGAGTCAGCAATGATTTTTCCTCTTTCTCTGTAAATGGACGTTTTCTTCTTGCTGGTGTGAGCATTCTGCGCTGTGTGAGAGCGAGGACTGATGAGAGTCAATCTATAACTAGTGTGCGTGTGTGTGTCTGTTTTTGAGTGTGTGTTTTTGTGTGGTATAGCCAAGCAGCTGAGGGAGATGGCAGCCTGTCTGCCTCTGTTAGCATCTTTACTCTGCCAAGGCGGTCCTGGCTTAGAGCCTAAAGCATACACACACACACACACACACACACACACACACACACACACACCACACACACACACACACACACACACACACACACACACACACACACACACACACACACACACACCACACACACACACACACACACACACACACACACACACACACACACACACACACACACACACACACACACACACACACACACACACACACACACACACACACACGAGCTTCCCCCAGACCAGTAACCCAAACCAAAATATCTTCCCTTCGTAGTATAAATTCCACGGGTGGAGCGGTCAATTCTTCCTGGTCCTCCGGACCACCTGGAAATCTCTTACTGGTACTAAGGACCGGGTAGGACCGGCACACTTTCACCACTGGTGGTACAGTGTATAGACATGTGGTACAGTGGGACGCTGCAAAACTGGAGTGAATAGCCCTGTTTCAGCGTCCTCCTGTCCCTCCACCTTGTTAGCAGACAGCTGAGTTTCCATTCCCCAGAACATTGTGTTAAAGGTCACATGTCATGGCCATTTCCACTGATCATAACTCCATTGTTGTGGTCTACTATAATAGATTAATATTGTGCAATTTTCCAAACTCACATTGGTTTCTCATACAGCATCTCTGTAAAGTATGTGTATTCACTCTCTCCACTAAACGGCTCGTTGCAGCTCTTGCCCCTCCCTGTGAGCCCAGTGTGCTCCGATTGGTCGGGACCAGTCGGGACGTTGTGAATCGCGCTGAGCTCCGTGGAGGTGTGATTTCCTTGTTTAGCGATCACAGCGAAACACGCCAAACTCACCCTGAGCACACACAAAGTCACAGCCGAAGTAAAAAGAATAAGTGTGGCTTGATATTGAGAAGAAAAAGGTTGATGAACGCTGTGAGAATGGGTCTGCAGAGAGAATTTCGCCGCGATCCCAAATGTCTGTTATCAGCCTGCAGCCAGGGAGGAGAGATCAGCAGAGCTGCATGCACTGAGTGCGTGTGTGTGAGGAAGTCCGTGGATTGGTCAATTTGGACCAATCAGCGGGGGCTTAACGTAACGGCTCCGCGGATTGGTCCATTTCGTTCCGGGTACGACATGACATCAGATGTCCCCGGAAGAATCAAATGGATGATGACGTTTCACCAACGAGGCATTTTGGGGAGGTATTTTCTGTGTTGGAGTTTTACTCGCTACAGGGTGTACTTTGAGGGTTTTGACTCTGCACACCGTTTACATGCATAAAAACCTTCATAACACACAAGGGGACGGGTAATAACCGGAAAAGACATGTGACCTTTAATGGACAAGCCCTCAGTCGTGGGGCCGCAGCTATGAAGCTGTGATACTCTCTGGTGACCCGTTCCGCCGCGAAAACTCCCCGCGAAGGGAAGATTTGCCCATGGAGGGTTGACACAGAAAGGGCCGATTATTTACTGAGGACCCTGAATGCACCGCCGCTCGCTCTTGTGTGAGCGCGCGCTCCACCCTAATGCTGTTCTCACCACTACGGTAAACAGCATTAATCGGAGTCTTTATAGGCGTAGTGTGTTTCACTAAGGTCCCTGAACGCACCGCCACGTGCTCTTGTGTGAGTGCAGGCTCCGCCATAATGCAGCCTTCACCACTACGGATAAACTGCATTGGAGTCTTTGCTCTAGGCGTAGTGTGTTCTCTGACAGCAATACGCCGGCCATACTGTCCCTGTACCCGCATAGCGCTCTCCTTTAGACACACACACACACACACACACACACACACCTTTTGAACAGATTCTCTAAACTGGAATTAAAGTGGACCAGGATTTTAATTGTCAAATAAAGCAAATCCAAACTTTTGTCATGTCAAAAATATGTTGCTTTTGTTTGAATTATTTTTCAGTTTGGGGTCTCTGTTTATCTGAAAAGCAGTTTGCTGTTATTTGTTATTTGTTATTGTGTATGACCTGTTCTGTCTGCTTGCTTAATTCTGGGCAGAATATAGATCTGGTTTGGACCAATGTTCCTGAAAGCTTAATAGTAAATATAAACAACTGAAAAACTGTTCATAGTAGCTAAATTATTGTTGTGACAGTTGGTTTATATTCTCATAAAACAGGCATTTTTGCCGAGAAACAGGACACACTTTATTTGGAAAATTTCTGGTAAATCTTGAAACTTTGCAAACATAGTTCATTTCGATCATCCCATTAATTAAGTGTACATACAAAAAATGTAAATCATGGTTGGTTACCGGCAATTTTAACGACGAGGCAAACATTTTACTACTGTTTTGTGCAGTTATAAAAGTATGTCAGTGTTATATAGAAGAAATAACGTGGTGCTGTTATCTTATATTACAAGCTGATAATGCATTTAAAGATGCCCTATTTGCTTTTTGGGGTTTTCCATTTCCTGTAGTGCAGGGGATTTCAAAGTGTGGGAAGGTGAGCCAACTTAGGGTCCAAATGCGCCATCCCGTTCAAATGAAATCGCCGCCAATCACATTTCTCGCTCGCGCCAGGGAGGGGTTACAAGGCTCTTGTCTTTTGCTGCATTCACTTGCACTCGGACATAAGGGATTTTCTCTCATAAATGTCCGATGAGCCACAACTTTTAATTCAAAAATAAAGCTGACGTTTTCTGCCAGACGCTGTCTCCTCTTTAGGTAACTTCACTAAATCCATGTTGCCACTGTTTCTCGTTATTCTTTTCTCACGCGCTGCGCCTCCCGTGAAGCTCTCTGGCGCCACCCAGGGGAGGCGCGCCTTACACTTGGTTGCATGTAATGGCGCATTTCCACTATAGCGCGGAGCTCGCTGTAAGCGTGCCGTGCCCGGCCCGTTTTTGTTTTCCACTTGGCGTAGTTCCGGCTAGCGGGTACTATTTCACCATTTTTCTGGCCCCATAAAATCGAGGTTCTTTCGGGGCCAACAACCAGGCTGAGTCGGGCTGAGTATGCTAAACTAGAGCGAGAATCGCTGGCAAGGGGGCTACAACTACAACAAGATGAACATATTTGACCGTGATTTAATTGTAATACACGTTTCAAAATGATGCCGAAGTAACAACATACTGATACCGGTTAGTAAACACCATGAATTAATGCTTTGACAAGTCTGCAGACAGACGGCAGGCGGAAAACCTTTTAAAATGCGTGTTTTCAAAATGGAGATCGGCTAAGCTAACGCAGTGTATGCTCCGATCGTCCACACTCACAACAACGGCCTACAGACATAAATAAAGCAGCGACTGTATTCGCCATGACACAGGCAGTCTGTGGTTTGTACTTGTTTCACTTTTGTCTAGTTTCTGAACGGATATGAGGAGCTGTGAGCTCTGCGTGCTAACAGCTAACGGCTGATGTTGTTTTTCTGTGGTTCTCATTGAAGATTACGTCACGGCTCCGCCTACACTGCGTTACTATAGTTACTGCCCCAGCTACTAAACTGTAATGGAAACGCAGCATAAAGTTAGCCAGTCCTAACAAGGCCTAGCCATACCGAGCGAGGCCCTGTAGTGGAAATGCGCCATAAATGTTCTGCAAAGGTTAAAATCTCTCTTTTTTTCGCTCCAGAGGACGTTTCATCACTTTGTAACACCCACACTTATATGTGACCTGCTCTATCGAAATCAGTCGCATTGACCCGAAGACACATTTTGAGTTGTATACACTGTTGGAAAGAGGATATTCCTGCCTTTCTAATGATATCAGGATTGTTTTTGTACTCCAAATATTAAGCGAAATATGTCACATTATATAATGACTGTCACCGAGTCCTCATTTTGAGAAAAAGGCCTTTAAAGTTTTCTCTTCTCTGGAATCCATCGATATAATTGATTATTAGCAAATGATCAAAATACTACGGAGGGGAAGCTCGCGAGTTTGTGTGTGTAATTTTGCGTTTGTGTGTATTGTGTTTGTTTCCCGGGGAAAACCCACACGAGAAACGCCGGCTGTTGTTGTGCCTGCTGTGACGTCAAGTTACTCCGTTCTCCGCTTGTAATTATCCCGAAGCTTCAAAGCTGTATTTATCACCTGAATTTGCCGAAACACGTTTAATATTCTGAAAGCCAAGACTTTGTTTAATTGAAATCAGATGAAAACAAACTGTAACGGACCCTGCCGTGTTATCTATGATTACTATACGCCTTACATTCATAATTTCAGCCGGAGGGAGGGGGGGTGGCGCTGAGGAACAGCAGATTGCGAGTGAGAGCTGTCTTCGTCCCTTTACAAGCTTCAAAAATGTATTTATCGTGTGATTTTGGAAATAAAGTTTCATATTCTGAAAGCCAAGACTTTTTTTATTTAAAATCAAATAAAACAACCGAACAAATCGTTTTTTACGTAAATCCACGTTTATTTTGAAATGAGCCGTTGCAACTTCAGACTGATTTCGATAGAGCGGGTCACATATTGGCTAGTGCTCCTGCACCTTGCCCCACAAAGTGGTTGACCAATCGCAACAGAGCTGGCCCAATCAGAGCAGACTGGGCTCTGGTTTCAGACAGAGGGTGAAAAGAGGTGCTGCAGCACGAGAAAAATAAAGAGCGTTTTGAACAATAAAGCATGGAGACATGTCCCAGTGGAGACACACAATACAAATATGAAAACTGTTAGAGAATATTTCTTCTCTCTCCCCAAGTGTCAAATAATAATTCTTCCTTACTCCTAAGATATTTAACTTTATTGCCTGTTGACATTTTACGACCGAACCCTAAGTCTGTTATCTGTCTTAAGGAATAGGAAGTCTCAGCTATTGTTGACATTACCTGTTTTATGACCGGTCAACTCTCGGTCACAGAGCCATAGAATCCGATAAGTGATTCAGTGTCTCCAGGTGTTCACGTATACCTTCCCCCAATATGTGCGTTGACTCTTAGTGAAGCTAGTTAAAAGGTCTACCAAGATGAGAGGGTGATCAGAATTGACATGACAACCCACCCGTGCAGTCAGAACCTTTTGCTGCTGTGACTTGTGATATGAATTCTCCGGCCGATGCTTGTAATAAACTACCAGTGTTTGACATCAAAAGCTCCAACTCTCCTCGTGTCTCTCTGAGTCCTGACTCTCCATTGCTGCAGAAGTTTCCCTTACAAAAACTGCAAATGAGCAGAATATGTCCTCTTTACATGCAGGCTAGCTCACAAAAGACATGTACACTTGAAAAGTGTTGACTGATTAAAAATACCTATTTCTAGTGGTGTAAAATGAACTAGCTAAAAGTCAGAATTTAGGCAAAAAAATACATCAATTTATCTTACTGTCTCCAGCTGTGTGTGTGTGTGTGTGTGTCTGTGTGTCTGTGTGTGTGTGTGTGCGTGTGTGTGTGTGTGTGTGTGTGTGTGTGTCTTTGCTGGGGCTGCTGCTGTTATTGAACGGTGAAATAGCAGGATCACCTTCAGGTAATCATAACGTTACCTCCGACACTGCACCCAATGCTGCAGTGGTCCTGCCATATTGTGTGTGTGTGTGTGTGTGTGTGTGTGTGTGTGTGTGTGTGTGTGTGTGTGTGTGTGTGTGTGTGTGTGTGTGTGTGTGTGTGTGTGTGTGTGTGTGTGTAACCAAATCTGAGTTTAGTACCTTGGTACTGCGGTAGTCTCTCCTGCCAAGTCACAGCTTTCTGTGTGTGTGCCTGTTTGATAGACAGAGAGTAAATGATATAAGCAAGTAATCAGGAGAGGGAAAGACAAAGTGGGAATAGGGAATGATGCAGAAAACTAATTAGTGTAAAGAAAGATGGGGATGGGCTGTGCGAGCATGTGTGTGAGGGCAAAATATTAGCAGTGTGTGAAATGCAGACGAAAGAGAGTTAAAGTTTTGGAAAGGCAAGGAGAAAGAGTGTATTTTAAAGACAAATCAATAATCGAGGGAGAGGAGGGCATTTGGTTGTTTGTGTCTACCTCTGCAGGGGATAACCAACTAAGGCATTGAGTCACCCATGGCCACACACACAATTTGGCTGCAGTATTTGGGTTCTGAAGACGGGCTGAGTGTAGGGTTTGACACACACCCACACACACACTTATCATCACACAGATAAAATGCACAAAATAATTAAATGTATGTCATGCAGTCTATCTGTTGCCCATGTATATATTATCTCACACTCACACACTCAGGGGGTCAGGGGGGGATAAAGAAAGAGTAGAGAGTAGCAAAAATCAATTCATATAGGAAGCTCTATTTCTGATGCAGCCTTAATCAGTTTCAGCATGGGCGCGCGCACGCACACACACACACACACACACACACACACACACACACACACACACACACACACACACACACACACACACACACACACACACACACACACACACACACACACACACACACACACACACACACACACCACACACACACACACACACACACACACACACACACACACGGGAAAATGTGCTGCAGTAAGAAAACTGTGCCTTTAGAATTAGTTGTGGTACTATCTGAACAATGGCCGGGGAAATGGAAAGCTCTTCTGAGGGAAAGTTACCGTGAACACTTACCCACAACCCGCCATTCACAGAAAATCACTCTTACGCTAGGAAGAAGACAGGAAAGGAGGCTAGGAGGGATAGCCCGGCGAGTTTGCCTTTGAAGTCTGTCTGTAGGGACATGACTTGGGAACTGAAGGGTCCTCGGTTCAAGTCCTGATTGAGCCAAAATACAGAAGGTGGACTGTTAGCTGGAGAAGGGCCAGTTTGCCTCCTAGGTACTGCCAAAGTGTCCGGAATAGGCTGGACCACTGGCAGCCCCTTCACTCTAACACCTCTCCATTAGTGCATGTCCATAGGTCCTGGTTGTCCGTATGTGTTTCTGGCCTACAGTATATGTGTTTTATGCAGAATAACACACAGGTGAATAATTTAATTTCCCCTCTGGGAGTAATAAAGGGGATCTTAATCTTTAGTTTAGCATTTTGACAATGAGTAATGCGACCATGGTTCAGATTTATAGCATAACGTTAGCTTTTTATTTCTGGTGATTGCATTTATGCTTGACATTTTGTTTGCCAAGGATCGTATTTCCCGCAATAATCCAAAATCCAATGGAATGTTTCAATGTTTTTTTCTGGAGGGAGCCCTTGTGATGCTAACTTCCGGGTCATCATACAAAAAAACAACAGCAACAAAACGATTGGCAAGTTACCATGGAATATACCGGTTAGGATATAAGCAGTCGCAAGTTATCCTCACTGAATTCATGATGGAAGATGTCCAGATTTCAAGGGTTTCTCTATCTCAGTTTTCCTGCCCTGAAGGTTCACTTCCATCTTTTCTATATAGCAGATAGTGTTCACTAACAGAGTGAGGACTTCTTCTCTCCAATGGATGAACTGTTGGAGCTTTGAAACAGTATAAAAGCCTGGACCAATTGGCACATTATTGTGTCGTTGAGGTAGAGAAGGGAAGCGAATTTGACAAATGTATCCCTGGGAAATAAAGCTTTGATCAGTGCCCCAAAAGGCACAACGTGAGAGAAGAGAAGAGGAAAGGGTGATGGAAATGCAAACCACCAAACAGACTGACCTCTCCAACAGGTTGCAGAATGTATCACCTTTTTGAGAGAGTGAACGGATAATTGGAGGGAAATAAACTTTAAGGAATGAAATAGCTTTTCCCCTGGAGCATGACCTTCATTATGAATAATTAATGAGTTAAAAAGAGGCAGAGAAATGGAGACAGAGCAAACGAGTTCCACTTATTAGAAAAATGCAAAACCACATAAACACTCAGTGAGGTTATTAACAAGCTGTTGAGTAAATTAACAAATAAACAGGACAGAAAATGAGAGAGAGAGTCAAAGACAGAATGTTTATTCAAACAGGGCCCAAGGGGAATATTACTATGTTCTCCTTCGCCAATAATCTTTTCAACATTGAAAGAGAAGCCAAGAGCTTAAAAATGTAATTGAAATGCAAAAAAACATAAACTTGTTGATGAAACGCAATTATGTTCTGTTTAAAGCTTGAGCAGTGAAACTATGTATTGCTGTAGTTCACATTTTGGAATAAGATAAGAATTGTGTTATGATCGTCAGGCACTCGGAGGAAATCCATAAACTATAGAAATCCAAAAAATAGGAACAGAAATTTTCCGACATTTTCCAATTCACCAAACATTGCGTACCGGCGAGGAAAGTGCGTACGGCACTTCCTACGCCGGTGCCCTTTATAAATCACAATCGACTCGAAATGCGGTGCAGCTTATGCAGGCTTCACGTAACGCCCATATTTGCCTATAAATAGTCAAAGAAATGCCCATTCATTCATTCTGACTGCATGAAGAAGATCGCAGGAAATGACGACAGAACAGCTAAAAAGACATCTCACACCGTGTCAGATTTTGGTTATTTTGGGGAGGTGGAGATAAATCACATTGTTTGGTGGATGCAGTTTGAACCAGAGTAGCAGCATGGAGGTCGGCTCCTCACCAAAATAAATAAATAAGTGGTCCGAAAAAGGTTCATGACAAAAAAAATACACATAGCCTTCCTCAGGCAGTGTGTTTGTACCGGGGACAGGAGACCCCCCCTTGATGAGAGACTGTAAGAAATGATCGGGGAATCCCTCCGGAGTGGAGTCATGACGACTGGATCTGAATTATGTTTTTGTATTTGGTGGTTTGTGTCCTAGCTGTCGATCAGCTGTGCGCAGCGTCTCCACTGCAGCCTGTGCATATCAACCCCCCCCCCAACTCTATATCCACCAGTTAAAGAAAATATAACTGTGTTGTGTTATATTAGCTGTACAATTTACCACATATGGTGTTCTTAGTTTCCATACCTCCTGTGTTTTACGAGCGACTTATCAAGTCTTGGCAAACGGCATAAAACACGATTAAACGTGATAGTATATAAAACCATGCTCGTATCTACAACCTAGAGAAATGCAAAACGGCGTCAGTTTAGACGTAATTCTGTCCTCCTGCTTACCGCATCATTTATGAGAAAACATTTCATAACATTAACACAACATATTCGAGGTGGTTTTAAATAACATATCCGTATTTATTTATTTCTCCAAGTTATGTTTTTGTGCACTGAGGAGTCTCAAACAGGCGTTTGTTTAATCATTTTAAGATTGGCTTTAATCAATTTGTGAAAATGAATTATTCATAAATGAGGTAACATTTTATATATGGTATTATTTCCACATATTTCTCTCCATTCTTCCTTCTGCCAACGGTGTCGCAGTTTCTCGTCTCTCCCGTTTTTGTGCGTAGGCATGGGTTAGAGTTTGCGTGGAGGACCGCACATTTTCCCGTCAAGTATTTTATAAATCGCAAACATTGCGTAGAAACTGGCGTACGCCATTTTTTGAGCGTATATCCCTTTATAAATGAGGCCCCAGATCTGAAAACTAAAGCTTTCCTCCGCCCCACTCCAGCTTCACTCTGAGTGGAGTAACAGCACCTGGTTGTGTCCATGCAACACAGTGGCCGTTTCTTAATGTCGAGTATACCTGCTGCAGAGCCACTATTTCAAGTATACTATGATATGGAGTGGCGCCGAATGCTGGGCATTTAACATGCATTAAAAAAAAACGTTTGCCCATTTAAACAGTCGTGGTAGATACCTTGTTTGTTTTAAACATCATAAATACACAAACAACAATGAATACTTGTTGTTGTGTACCCGAATCTCCCGCTGGTCCAAAAAAAGTAGGAACAGCATCGTTCTTCAGTGCCCTACGCTGTACATATCCGCCATGAATCGCTGAAAGGTTTGTGAAGCTTTGTTTCATGAAAGGCTGGCAGAGGGTGCGGCCTCTGGGTATTCACACGTCACAGTCAACACATCCTCACTCCCAGGTCGGCCTATGTTGACGTTATGTCAAGTCCCCTGCCGGCTTTTTCCAACGCCAGGGGGGGGGCCTTAGCGTCCATTTTCAACGCAAGGGGGGGGGCCTTAGCGTCCATTTTCAACGCAAGGGGGGGGCCCTTAGCGTCCATGTTCAGCTTTCCGGGATGTCCATGTGCTTCTATGGACGCTCATGTAAGCACGGCATTCGTTTGTGTCAACTGCCCTTAAAGGCAATGAAGACACTACACTACCCAGAATCCCCAGCTATCGTTTGGCCTACACCATGTGCTCTGTTTGACGTCACGTGATTTCTCCCTGCAGAAAAAGAAAACATGGCCGAACTTCGTTTTATTCTGGGTGTAAAATGCCTATTTTAAAGTTAGTTTGGCCATTAAAATGCGTTTTGATGTCATTTGATGCGAGAAATATGAGTTGTTATTTCAGATTATGTGTGCAGTGGATGTACATGATCTTTAGTTTGCTAGTTATTACGAAGATTACTTCAGGAAATTGCGTCCAACGTTTTCATTGTTACCAAGGTGGTTGCTAGGGACGCTGCTATCGATATTATTTCTGTTATGTTGTGTAACTGTTTAATGGTGTTATATTTATTGCTACCCCCTTCCCCGTCAATGTATAGTGTTGGTCCACAGCCTAAACATATTAGTTTAACAAAATCCGCATCTAAAGATACGTTATTTTCCCCTGTGCAATTCCAGTCTCACATCTCACAGCACATCGTCATTAACAAATACCGGAAACAGACCGAAAATATTTTTAAAAAATAAAATAATACCTTATTCCGAGTGCTCTTGCTTTTCTCTTTGAAAGTCATCACATAACGGCATTGTAATACACGGTTCGGCTGCATTAAATATTACATATCTGCCGCAGTTCTGTATTTATAGAGCCCTGATGAGAAGACAAAGATGAGGAACTGAAAACGTGACGTGGATCATAAATATATCAGCCATTAAACAACATCTTACATTTCTTTTCACACATTACGTCTCCTTGCAGTATCAACACTAATTCGGCTCACTTTTATATTTGATCCAATTGGTAGATAGGCTGCATTTACACCATAAAGGTGCACACCTGATATAAAGAGACACCTGGTGGTTAAAGCACGTTATTGAATTTCATTATTTTTATTATTAGATATTAAAAGAATCCCTATAAAGTATATTCATTACTCGTTATTCTCTACTAATAGTTAATTAAAGACTGTATATAATGACTATTTTGCACATCCCGTTCAAGATTTCAAGATGTTCTAAGGTTTATTGACATATCATATAGGCCTACACAACTGTGGTGTAGTTCTGCACTGAATGAAAAACTTGGGTCGCAGGTTCCTCAATAGTGCATTACAAGACATCTATCAATATGTGTGCATACCTCCAGCAATGTTAACTATGTTGTATGTATACTATGATGTAACGCAAATGTTCCAACTTGGGATCAATAAAGTATATCTTATCTTAAGCTGATCGATGGCTACTGCCATATTTGCAAAATGTGCCTCTGAACCTTGACAAGTGCATGTTTCAGGCTTATCAATTAATGTAATGTAATGTAATGTTATCAATTAACAACAGGAGGGGTCACAAACATAAGTCCAGCTGTTAAATAAAGCTCTTCTGACCTTAGCTGGCGTGTGGGTATATATATTAATGCTGCCCATTATGGGCACAAGCAATTTACACCCATTTATTAATTATATGTTTTAAATATGAGTGTTTCCTGTCCCCTAAACCTCCAGGGATGTACACAGTTTAATACTGGCAACTTCTTATTATGGGAAATACGAACACGTCTTTTAAAACTACAACTCCCAGTAGAGACGTGCCATAGAGAACATGTTGCGAAACAGAATAGCCAGCATGTGTAGTTCTGGGGACAGGGTGGGGGAGGGGGGGGACGCGGTGGACCCGTTCAAATCCAGTTTTGAACAGTCTGCCGTGGTTCCATCCCATTTCAAGTGCTGTTCGAGGCTCGGTAACCCTCGGAGCACACTCTCCAATCACAGAGCTTGAGGACGATCACGGGGTTTGCCAAACAGAGCACATGGTGTAGTCCAAACGATAGCTGGGGATTCTGGGTAGTGTAGTGTCTTCATTGCCTTTAAGGGCAGTTGACACAAACGAATGCCGTGCTTACATGAGCGTCCATAGAAGCACATGGACATCCCGGAAAGCTGAATATGGACGCTAAGGCCCCCCCCCTTGCGTTGAAAATGGACGCTAAGGCCCCCCCCCTGGCGTTGAAAATGGACGCTAAGGCCCCCCCCCCTGGCGTTGAAAATGGACGCTAAGGCCCCCCCCCTTGCGTTGGAAAAAGCCGGCAGGGGACTTGACATAACGTCAACATAGGCCGACCTGGGAGTGAGGATGTGTTGTCACAGTACCACCCAAAATGAGAAATCTCCAACGAGGCGTTTTGGGTCAGCATAGACTGTGTTAGAGTTTTACTCGCTACAGGGTGTACTTTGAGGGGTTTTGACTCTGCAGACCGTTTACATGCAGAAAAACCTTCATAACACACAAAACTATTCACATGACCATAAAGGTCGGACACGGTCTGATCTATGCCTTGCAACCGGACATTCAAGTAATTGAGATGTCCAGCTATGTCAGTGAGAAAGGCCATGTCACAGAGAAAGTGTGGATCCCTCAATGTGTCACAGTACGCACTTGTATCCGCAGTAAGGCTGTTCTCCAAAAACATGGGAATTTCGAGGCGCAGTGAGTGCGTAAAACCTCTCCAGGCATTTACCGCGGCTCATCCACCTGATGTCTGTGTGCAGCTGTAGATCACCGTAGGCAGCATCCACCTCCTCAAGGCCGTGAATTTCCGATGATTGAGGCCCATTCCCAAACCGCCCCCTACACCCTACCCCTCCGTTTGCGCGTTCACGCGGAGGGTCCGCCATATTGAGGGCTGTTCCAAACCAACGAGTGTGGAGCTGTGTGGAGGGGGAGTGGGTTATCAAGCCCTCAAAACAGCGAGTCTGCAGCGGTGCTGACTGGAGACCGGTCTCTACCTGACCGGAGTCACGCTGTGTGTGTCCGTCAGGAAACACGCTGTGTACAAGTAGTTCCAGCAAACGTCCACTAATAAACTGCGATGTTAACAACCTCATCATGACCTCATATGTTTTTAACTTAGGATCATACCTGTGTCTAGAAAAAGGTAAATGTGTGCATTTTATTATAAAGTTGTGTATATTTACAGACTGTTGCAAAAACTAAGAAGCTTATAAACATCGGGTTTAAAACTAAAAGAGCTTTGAAACACAATGAAAGATGTTTGAAGTTTTATTTAAGTTATTAATTTACATGTTTTGTCTAAGAGATGCTGATTTGAAACCGTTGTTACATACTGTTTCTGCTGGAGAGAGGGGAGGCCGTCCCAAAGCTGTATTTACTCCCTCCATCTGACAGGAGGGAGCCTCGCTGAGCTGCGAGTGTGGCTACATACGGAGGTCACGGAGGTCGAGGGAGTGGTTTGGGATTGGGCCTTAGAGACCTGTCCCCCCCCGAATCAGATTGGTAACTTTTGTTACCACATCCATGACATGCGTGAAGTTCAGATTCTTTGCACAGAGGGCCTCCTGGTGTATGATGCAGTGCAGTATCCGGCAATGATGGAGGAGTCCAGCGAAGCCAGTGCGCCTTCCTTCAGGGTTCATACACTTTTTCACTAATGATTTTCAATAACTTCTCAATGACCTTTACCTTATTTTCCATGACCAAAAAAAAAGACCACTGAAAATGTTTTATTTTAACATGGAACAGAAAAATAAGGTCTACATATGAAACATGTTGTGCCTATCTAAAATAAATCAAATAGTAGGCTTACTAGCTTCTACACGCTTAAAGCAACTGTAGTCAGGGATGCAAACTCATCAGGTATGAAAAAGGTGACAAGGATCCGATATATCCAAAATATATAAAAGCATTTATTTTAATTGTGTAGCAGTCAGTTTAAAATGTTGGCAGCACTGTTGAGCATTTTGAAAATGTATCTGCCTCTGTGCAAGGCTTAGTCTTTTTATCTGTATAGCCACTGGTGTAAAGTAACTAAGTTCATAAACTCAACAAGTACTATAAGTGGGTACGATTTTGGGATACTTGCACTTTATTTAAGTATTTCAATGTGTTGCTACTTTGTACTTCTACTCCTCGAAAATTCAGAGGTAAAAGGTGTAGCCTACTTCTACTCCACTACAGTTCAGAGGTACATGGTGTACTTCTTCACTACATGTATTTAATACCTTTTAGTTACTTCACAGATGTGGATGAATTATGTGAATATAATCAAGTCTTAAATCAGACTTTAGTTCCACCTGGAGTAAATCCACAAGCTACCCTGCAGTATAGTCATATAAGTCATTATAAACTAGCTGCACCTTTACCAGCTTTGATGATCAATCATTATTGATCAATCATTATTAAACATTATTAAACATATCATATATATTATTCTGAAATGGACCAATATGCACAACGAATACTTTTACTGTCGCTACTTTCACTATATTTTGATGATAATACTTGTATACCTTTACTTGAGGAACATTTTGAATGCAGGACTTTTACTGTGATAGAGTATTCCTCTGGTACTTCTACTTTTACTCAAATACAAGATCTGAGTACTTCTACTAAAGTACAAGATCTGAGTACTTCTATGTTTACTCTAGCACAATATCTATACTTATACCACCTCTGTTTATAGCCTATGAAAAAAACTATTAGAAAACAAAGGCTAAAGCTAACGTTAGTGACAATGCTAGCTAGCTAGCTAGCTCAACAATTCCTTAAATGATATTGCGACAAAAAAACTTTTCAGTTCACATCACGCTCTGCCGCTCTGCTCTGAACACCTGAACGGCCTGTTCTAACAGCTGTTCACCAGCGGTGCAGTCTGTGCCACAGTGACTCCGCACAGTAAACGAACGCACCGTAGATAATGTAGCTCACCCTCATCCCGGAGCAGCAGAGTTCAGCCGACAGGCAGGAAGACTCGAGCACACAGCTTGTGCTTCATATATTAAAAAATAACACCATGCGCGTCATGATGGCACAGAACAGCTCGAGACCGCAGATTATTTCGGCGATTAGATAAAAAGTCAATTATATTTGATGTAACTTTAGTTACATTTCCATGACTTTTCCAAAACTTTGGGAAAAATATTGTTTTCCATAACTTTTCCAGGGCCTGGAATTAGCATTTTTAATTTCCATGACTTTTCCAGGTTTTCAATGACCGTACAAACCCTGTTTTTTGCATTGATGGAGCCCCATCAGTAACAACGGCAGCTTGTCAAATCCACCATATTCGCTGACAACACCCTTCACTGCCTCGAAAATGTCCGTTCCCTTTGTTGTGCCGTGCAGTGGTACAAGTTTTAATAGTTCCTCGTGTACATCAAATGACGCATTTATTGATCTTGCGTACACCAGTAGCTGGCTAATATCGGTAACGTCTGTACTCTCATCTAACGCTAACGAAAAGTATGAACAGTCAGACGTGATTTGTTTCAAATTTCCCTCCACATGACTTTGAATGTCAAAAATCCTGCGAATCACTGTGCGTCGGGAGAGGGACACTGTTTCAAAAATGTTTAGCCATTTTTTCATCTCCAAAGGCGTTAGCCATCTCAATCACGCATGTTTTCACCAACTCTCATTCTGATAGTGGCTTCTTTGCTTTGGCAAGCTGGAGTGAGACAGCATATGATGCTTTCAGACTTGATTCTTGGACACTTGTGACCTGGGTGAAAAAGCACTGTTGTTTTTGTACTTTCCCTTTCAGGTCTGCTAGGATCGCTGCTCTGGCGGCCCCGGTGTACCTGTCATATGTGTCCTTGTATGAAGTGTTGTAGTGGCGGCTCAAGTTGCTTACTTTGCAGACAGCAACGGTCTGCAAACAGATTAAACATTGTGGTTTACCCCTGAATTCAGTGAAAAGATACTCTTTCTCCCACTTTTCTTGGAAAACACGATTTTCCTCAAATATCTTTCTCTTGCTCATGCTGACATCCACATAGGGCTGTGTTCATATGTTACCCGCTCTATCGAAATCAGTCGGGAGTCGCAACGGCTGATTTCAAAATGAAAGTGGATTTGTGTACAAAACTAGTTTTTTCGGGGTTCGTTACAGTTTGTTTTCATCTGATTTCAAATAAATACAGTCTTGACTTTTAGAATATTAAACTCATTTTGCCAAATTCAAATTCATGATAAATACAACTTTGAAGCTTGTAAAGGCATAATTACAAGCGGAGAACGGAGTAATGTAACGCCACAGCAGGCATAACAACAGCTGGTGTGTATTGTGAGTTTTCCCCGGGAAACCAACACAATACACATGAACACGTCACAGATTATTTCGCGGTATTTGGCTGCCAAACCAAATCACGTAGCATCAGTACTATAAGTTAAAAAAATCTATATATATTTTTTTTTAAAATGCCCATCCCTGCCTTAGATTATTATTGAAAGTTTTGCTGAATAGTTTTATGTTCACTTACCTTAAGCAACGTAAAACGTGCAGACCGGGAGCAACAGACGTAGGTTAGCCTTATTTGGATCAGGCTGGAGTACATCGGTTACTCCTATATTTACTTACTGTTAACTAACTAATGCTATCCTAACTGTTGGCTAGAAGTACACAGCTTATTCAACCATACTTAACTGGCCATTGTCCTCTCAGACTAAAATATCAATCACTTCAATAAATGGTAAAACAAAAAAAGGAAAGGTTCTGGCTCAATTTCGGTTTAGTTAGCTTGTTAGCTTATTGCAGTTGTGCATGTTGCTAGTGGGTTGCTTAGCCACCTCACGAGCTGCGCCAGGCGATGTAAACAAGAACACCTCCATAGACCAGACCGTCTCAGTTTGTAGACTGCTCGGTCCAGGCTCCATCCTTACGACTGCGGTGCTGTTTCTCTATAAATCCATGCTGAATTGGACCTTCTGTTTCATCAACAATAAGACTCATAACATCAGGCCTGGCTGGAATAGGTATGTAGCTGAGTATCATGCCGAAGTCTGTGAAGCCACCAAATCATGGGCTATGGCAGGCAGACCCAGACAAGGGTCTGTATTTGAGTACAAGAAGCTTACTAATGCAAGATACACGTATGCTATTCGCTTCATCTGTAAAAATGAGCAAGCCATGAGGGCCGATTCCATGGCTAAGAAGCTGCTCAGTAACAATGTTATGGATTTTTGGAAAGAAGTGAGGGCTATTAATAAATGATGCAAAATATCTCTTCCATCCCACTGTTGACGGAACATCCGTAACATACAACATTGTGGAGTTATGGTGACAGCATTATAGTACCTTATTCAACTGTGTCCAAAGTGAACTGTATAGGGTAGATGATATTGATAACAATGAGTCAATGGTGATAATGCCACATGAGGTGTGCCAAGCTATAAACAGGCTGTCGGACAACAAAGCCAGTGGTGTAGATCATATTTCTGCTGAACATCTTAAATATGCCAGTGTAAAGAAAGCTCCTCTTCTTTCTATCTGCTTTACTGCCTTTATGAGTCATGGCTACCAGACTCAATGTCGTCTGTTCTGTTGGTGCCAGTTATTAAGGACAAAGCCGGTAAAGTGGGAAGCCTAGATAACTATAGGTCCATAGCGTTAGCCAGCATATTGTCAAAAGTCCTAGAAAGACAGATGAGATGACTTTATTAACTCAACAGATAACCAGTTTGGCTTTAAGGCCAAACATGGCACTGACTTGTGTATACGCCTTGAAGGAAATGGTCAACAAATATAGAGGTAATAACTCCTCAGTTCTTATGTGTTTCATTGATGCTTCTAAAGCCTTTGATCGTGTTAATCATAGGAAGTTAGTTGTTAAACTGAGTCAAAGAGGGGTGCCCAAATACATTGTGAGAATTCTGGTCTACTGGTAAGTCAAATGGGCAATAGGGTCTCAGCCCCATTTGGGGTTAGCAATGGTGTCAGACAAGGTGGAATGATGTCCCCAGTTCTTTTTAACCTTTATATTGATGATCTGTCCGAGCGACTGAGAGCCTGTAATACTGGATGCATGATGGTAGCTACTCAAGTGAACCATATTATGTATGCAGATGATCTTGTTGTGCTGAGTCCATCTTGCGCTGGTCTTCAGCAGCTTGTTCTGTGTATGGTGTGGAACATGTGGCATCAAATACAACGCCAGTAAGAGTGCTGTCATGATCTTTAGAACCAAAGAAGATAAATGTCTTACATTTCCTGATTTTAAATTGTCTGATATTAATCTTAGTGTCTGTAATAAGTTAAAATATCTTGGACACTTTATTACAGAACAAATGACAGATGATGAAGATATGTATAGGCAATGCCGCATGATGTATGCACAAGCAAACATTCTCCTACGTAGGTTTAGTGCATGTGCAGATGGAGTGAAGATGTCTCCGTTCAGAGCATGTTGCACACCGCTCTATACGGCACGTCTGTGGTCAAACTACAGAAAAGCAAGTTTACGGAAACTTCAAGTAGCTTATAATGATGCAATGAGAATATTGCTGAAGAGACCTCGATGGTCTAGTGCAAGTGAAATGTGTGTGGCTGCAGGAGTCAATACTATACAAGCTGTTTTAAGAAATCTCATGTATAAATGTATTTGCCGGCTTAATGACTCTGATAATGAAATCCTCTTGGCCTTAGTGAACATAAGGTTTAGTACTACACGCTACCAATCGCAGCTGTGGAGACATTGGTATAGTTGTCTCTTTGTAGGACACTGATTTTAATTATTCTTAAACTAGGAATTATTTTTATGCTGTGTATGTAATTTATTATATGTAATGCCTTGTCTTTTATCTGGACCCTGAGTCTGTAATAAAGTTGTCATTCATTCTTCTTCTTTAATGGCGACTTCCAAACAGAGTCGAGGAGAATTATCGCCACCTACTGTATCACTGCAGCATTGTTCTTTGTTACTTCCGTTTCATTACAATGACTTCCGTTACAGCAAGAATCCCCCCCACACACACATAGGTTAAACACATGCACATTCCCTACTGAGAATCTTTCCGTAAAATGTTTTCAGTAGTGTGTGTGTGTGAGGTTAATTCTTAGTTGTGTGTGTGTGTGTGTGTGTGTGTGTGTGTGTGTGAGAATATATACATTTGTGCATTTTATCTGTGTGATGATAAGTGTGTGTGTGGGTGTGTGTCAAACCCTACACTCAGCCCGTCTTCAGAACCCAAATACTGCAGCCAAATTGTGTGTGTGGCCATGGGTGACTCAATGCCTTAGTTGGTTATCCCCTGTAGAGGTAGACACAAACAACCAAATGCCCTCCTCTCCCTCGATTATTGATTTGTCTTTAAAATACACTCTTTCTCCTTGCCTTTCCAAAACTTTAACTCTCTTTCGTCTGCATTTCACACACTGCTAATATTTTGCCCTCACACACATGCTCGCACAGCCCATCCCCATCTTTCTTTACACTAATTAGTTTTCTGCATCATTCCCTATTCCCACTTTGTCTTTCCCTCTCTTGATTACTTGCTTATATCATTTACTCTCTGTCTATCAAACAGGCACACACACAGAAAGCTGTGGCTTGGCAGGAGAGACTACCGCAGTACCAAGGTACTAAACTCAGATTTGGTTACACACACACACGGTGTGTGGTGTGTGTGGTGTGTGTGTGGTGGTGGTGGTAATTTTCAGTAGTATGCGTGAGGTTTAATTTTCAGTTTTGTGTGTGTGAGGCAGTAGCGTAGGCAGAAATGTACTTTAGGGTGGGCCTGTAAAAAATAGGGTGGGCCAGATTTTTCTTCTGCGCATCAGAAGCTAACAACAATCCCCGCCGGTACCAGTGGCAGATTACTTTTGGAATACTTTCTTTTTCCATAACAGATGGGTATGTTTTGGTGAACAGGAGACACTTATTTTACTGTTTTAATGGCTTATCAAGAACTCAAACACAACATCGTGGTGTCATTCTGGACAGCTCTCTCATCTGCACCCCACATACAAAACATCACCCGTGCCACATTCTTTGTACTGTCTTAAAACCTTTCCTTAGACTATGTTATGAATTGTAAGGTGTCCTTGGGTGCTTTGAAAGGCGCCCCTAAATAGAATGAATTATCATTATTATGTATTATTATTATTATCTGAAACGATGTAATAACTTTTAAAACTGTTTCCAGTCACTTGCCCCATGCATTCAGCAGCAGCAGGCCATTCACTTTGATTTTATCCCGTTATAAATGTCATCATTTCGACAATAAAGAAATGCTACATAAACGTTATTGTGACGGAGCGGATCACAGAGTGACTGACTCCGCCACTGACAGCCGTAGCGGCGACACACACACATACCAAACATTTCCTGCTCTCTTCCGTTCGTCAATAAATCAGGTTAAATCATCACTAAAACGTCCATCTTTTCCCCCTTCCTTTCTGTAGCGTGACCACAAGTGCACGCTTGTGAGTCTACAATTATATTAACATACTGTAGCGTTCACAGGAAGGAGTCGAGAGGCAAGCTTCCAGTTACTAGGCTTTAATAACTGACTTCTACACAGATGATTACGGATGGGTATAGCTTGAGGCTCAACCTCACACACATTGACACTGACTTCTAACACAGCACCTATATACACCTTGTACACGTCACACTTCCCGCCCTCCCCCGTCTGCTCACCCAACCACAGGCCCGCACCTCAGTCAGCATCCCGTGCAGCTCCATGATTGGCAGAGAGACGGGGGATTCCTGAGTGACACCCTCAACAGCCTATACCAGGGTCGCTACACTACCCCCCCACTACAAAATTCCTCGCCCACGAGGAACAACAAAAAAAAACTCAGCACAAACACTATAATTACTCCCGTACATTGACTATGAAGGTCTGGGTGGACTACCATCCCTTCCAATGAGACCAGGGCGCATTCTTGCCCTCTACAGGAACCGAGGGGTCTCACTCTACTTTACTACCAAACAAAGTCTCTGAAACGACCCGGGGGTCGTACCTGCCTTCTCGGCAGGGGAACTGGGGTCAGGAGGACAGGGGTGGCCGGTTCTGGCCCAGGCGGCGAAACAATGAGGGGACACTCAGTCCCTGATGGGGGACTGCTACTCTGTTCGCCGGGGGACCTGAGTGGGGGTGTCGAGGGAACGGCTGTGGGCCCCGATGTTCCTTGGGGTTCAGCCTGTGGAGAAGCGACTCCTCTGTACGGAGCCAACCTGTCTCTGTGGAGCACCACTTTTCTCCCCTTTGGGGGCAGCTGCACCCTGTAGACCACTTCCCCCACCCTCTCCAGTACTCTGCAGGGACCAACCCACTGACTGTCCAGTTTTGGGCACCGCCCTTTCTTCCGTTGTGGGCTGTAGACCCAAACCAACTCCCCGGCCCTGAAATGCTGCCCTTCTTGTCCTGGTGTCGTAGTTCCGCTTCTGTCTCACCCCAGCACTTTTCTGCTGATCGCGGGCAAAAGCGTGAGCGGAATCAAGGCGGTCCTGAAGTCTCCTGGCGTACTCAGGCCCTGGAGGCGTGTCCAGGGAATCCGGTGGCTGACCAAACGCCAAAACAGCAGGGGTTCGAAGCTCTCTCCCCAACATGAGGAGGGCAGGAGAACAGGCTGAGGACTCCTGAACTGCAGAACGACATGCCATGAGCACGAGGGGCAGATGCTCGTCCCAGTCGCGCTGATGCTGAGATGTGAGGATGGCCAGCTGCTGTCCCATGGTGCGGTGAAATCTCTCGACTAGTCCGTCGCTCTGAGGTCGCAAGGGGGAGGTGCGTGTTTTGTGCATGCCCAGTTGTGAGCACATGGAGGCGAACACCCGGGACTCGAAATGTCTCCCCTGATCACTGTGCAGGGTCTCCGGCACTCCAAAACGGCTGAACATGCCGGCCACCAAAGCATCTGCGACTGTCTCTGCTTCTTGGTCAGGGAGAGCATACGCCTCTGGCCACTTTGTGAAATAGTCTATGGCCGTGAGAACGTAGCGGTTCCCCCTGTTTGACAAGGGTAGAGGCCCCACCACATCCACCGCTACTCTCTCCATCGGAGCCCCGACGGAAAACTGTTGTAGCGGAGCATGGGAACGACCAGGTGGGCCCTTCCGCGCCATACACGAATCACAGCGGCGACAAAAGTCTTCGACATCCCTCCGACACTGCCCCCAGTAGCAGCCCTGACGAAGGCGCCGGAGAGTCTTAGTGACGCCAAAGTGCCCAGAGCCTGCCGTTCCATGCATGGCCTTGAGTACGACCTCTTGCAGACCCCTCGGGACCACCACTTGCCACCTCTTCTCCCCCGTTGCTGGCTCCTTCCACGCCCGCTGTAGTACGCCCTGACACAGACGTAGAGCCTCAAACTGAGACCACAGCCCCTTGGTTGCTTTGGAGAGCACTGCCACTTCCTCCCACGGTGGCCGATGCTGCGACTCAACCCACTGCAGTACAGGCTGTAGAACGGCGTCCAGCTCCTGCTGTTGCTTCCACTCGGCCACGTCCACTGTCTGGAGCTCCCGGCAGATAACCTCTTCCACTTTCCGCGCTGCCGCACAGACGATGTCCTCCTCCAGCAGCTCCTTTTCCCGAGTCTCTCTCTTCTCGCAGTAGTGGCATCCGCCGGCGGCACACGGGCGGCGGGAGAGAGCGTCTGCATTGGTGTGCCGCACCCCAGCCCGGTGCTCCACCCTGAAGTCGAAAGCTTGGAGCTCTTCTAGCCACCTGGCGACCTGCCCTTCTGGCTCTTTGAACGTCATGAGCCACTGTAATGCAGAGTGATCCGTCCTCACCATGAACGCCTGCCCACATAGGTAGTACTTAAAGTGCCTGATGGACAGCACCACTGCCAAAAGTTCCCTGCGGGTGACGCAGTATCGTCGCTCTGCTTTGTTGAACGCCCGGCTGAAGTATGCCACCACCCGCTCCCCCTCTGGTGTAGTCTGGGAGAGCACTCCGCCCACCCCAACGCCGCTAGCGTCTGTGTCCAGGGTGAACGGCAGCCCGGGGTTGGCTGGGGCGAGAACCGGGGCTTCACTCAAGGCACGCCGAAGGCTGTCAAACGCTGCTTGACATTGCTCAGACCACAGGAAAGCTCTGTCCTTCTGCAGCAGCTGGAACAGGGGTGCGGCAGTGCAAGCAAAACCCCGTACAAACTTTCTGTAGTACGAGGCCAGGCCCAGGAAACTCTTCAGCTGTTTCTGGTTGCGAGGATTTGGCCAGCCTGCGACCGCCTGCACTTTCTCTTGTAGGGTGCCGATGCCCTCACCCCCCACTTTGTGGCCCAGGAAAGTGACCTCTCTCTGCAGGAAATGACACTTGTCTGGATGTAGCTTCAAACCAGCGGCTCTGATCCTCTCCAGCACCACTCTTAGAGATCCCAGGGCCGCCTCAAACAAGCTGCCATGCACCAGGATGTCGTCCAGGTAGACCAAACACTGCTGGCGGGGAATCCCAGACAGCACCCTGTCCATCAACCGCACAAAGGTGGCCGGGGCATTACACAGCCCAAAACTGAGGACCTTGAACTGCCACAGTCCCCGGCCGGTGCAGAAAGCCGTTTTTGGTCTGGCCTCTGGGGCCAGAGGAACTTGGTAATACCCGCTGCGGAGATCCAAGGAAGAGAACCACGACGACCCTGCGACCAGGTCCAGGGACTCATCGATGCGGGGAAGGGGGTATGAGTCCTTCTTGGTGACCCCGTTCACCGGTCTGTAGTCTGAGCACAGCCGCCAGCCACCTGTCTTCTTCGGGACCATGACTACAGGTACTACAGGCTGTCGGAGGGCTCGATGATGTCTGCCTGCAGCATGCTCTGCACTGCCTCGTCGCAAGCCTGCTGACGAGCAAGGGGGAGTCGCTGCGGGCGACACTTGATGGGACGCGAGTCCCCGGTATCGATCTCGTGTTCTACCAGGTGCGTTCGGCCCACCTCCTCCTCCTTCATGGCAAAACTGCCCCACAATACACTACACTACAATACATTTAACTATATTACACCATACTTACGTGGGGAGCGGCGGGCGGAGTTTCACCGCCGTCTCCCCAGCAAAGGGAAGGTGGAAAAGACGGAGGCGCATCACTTCCGTGATTTAAATAGAATGTAATTTATTATTTATTTTGTGTTTATTAATTATGGGGAATGACGGTTAAGACGTAGTTAACCTGTGTATGTTTGGGTCAGATAGTTTCCTCATGTTGTTTGAGGAAATTACATTTATGTTGACAATGTGGTTTGGGGATAATTGTGTAACTGGTTGACGGTAAGCCTGTGGGGAGGGGCTATGGGTACAAAAGGGCCGGTGTTGGCCCTGGAAGAGTCATTCGGGAGATTGATGCAGTGAAGGCAACAGTGAGAATGTGTTTACTCCAGGAGTAACAGACAACCAAATTTGGTAACTTTGATTTTGTTTATTTAAGTTATATTGTTTCATTTTCATCAAACAGTATATATTCTTTTGTTGCGGTTATAAATAAAGTTTTGGAAAGCTTAAAACAACCGACTAAGCCTATGTTTCCAACGGACAAATATAACCCCGTCACAGTTATCTTCCACATTTTATCTAACCATCTCCGTTTCTAACTTTCAATATATTTAAAAAAAGATCTCTCTCTCATCTGCGTGCGGGGGCGGGGCCTCACAGATACGCTGCATCTCTCTCGCTCACAGACATGCTGCAGCGCTGTGCAGAGTGCAGTGTGCACACAGTCCTGCCGGTAATGAATATTACATTTTGTGAGGAAACTTTTCCACCAATAATTCCAATAAGTATTCCAAAAGTATTCAAGGTCTCCCTTGAAAAAGAGATCATTGATCTCAATGGGATTTTACCTGGATAAATAAAGGTTTTGAATTTACTTCAGGTGAAAGTAACTGTAATCAGATTACTCATTTTTCAAATGTAACGCCAGCTGAATACACTTGATTTTTGTATTCTGATTACATAACGCCGTTACATGTATTCCGTTACAACCATAGAGTTACAACCCAACCCTGTGTATATCTCTCCGGACTGTCCACCAGCAGTTGAAAAACACCCACCTCTCCGCCTCTTCCAAGGGACGAGGGAACCGTGCAGCAGAGTTTCCGTTAACATTATTGTTCTTCTGACAGCCCAGCAGCAGGAGAGGGTGGGGAGAGGGAGGCGTGGGGAGAGGGAGGCGGGGTTATTTCATCGTTATCAGAAAATGATCGTATAGATCGCTGCTAGATGAGGGCAGTGGGGGCTCTTCATGGAGTCTGGCTTTTTTTTTAAAACAAAAGTTCATTAGTGACCTTTGAACCATCATTTATTTTGCAGGCAGCTCTCTGCCTCTCTCACGTTATTATGGCGCTCGCTGGGACCAACAATCAGTTTTACCATAATGAGTTCGGTTCAGAGTACAAAACACATACAACATTAATTAAACTCGATATTTGTTCACTTGAATTTCACTTTGAATGCTTGGATATTCTCAATGGGTGAATACTTTTTTTATAATAATAATAAAATAAAAAAAAATGTAAACAAATTAAAATGACTCAGGGTGGGCCAATGAGTAAACTGGGTGGGCCTGGGCCCACCCTGGCCCTATGGTGGCTACGCCACTGGTGTGAGGTGTTCACTGGTGAATGCGAGAGTATTTCAGTAGTGTGTGAGCAAGGCCAGATGTTTTCAGTAGTGTGTGCTCGAGGTTAGTTTGAATGTTGGCCCTCATAGTTAAGCGTATTGGAAAAGTGTTTTCGGTTACCACATTCACAATTTGTTTAGATACCTTCAAGTTAGAAGCAGCATGGGAAAAAGCAAGTTGCAGTAACACTTAATCCCATTGTATTTTCAGAGACTCTTTGAACAACCAATAACCCTGCATTTGTGGAACACAATGCCCTGGTGCGACAGTAGGGTATAACAAGCTGTTTAAGATAGGGTGGTGCCTGCCCATTAAAGGTCCCCTAGTATACTGTTTTTCATCAATATATTACAGGTCTCAGATATAAAACATGTCTCTGGAGTAAGGGATTTGTAGGCGAAAAGGTGTGTGTGTGTGTGTGTGCGTGTGTGTGGGCATGTGTGTGTTTTGCATTTGGTTTGTTTTGCATTTGGTATATTGCCTTCAAGTTAGCAGCGTAGGAAACAGTGAGTTGCACAGAAAAAACGTTAAAGATGCACATCCCATAGTTAAGCGTATCCGAGAAGTGTTTTCAGTTACCATATTCACACTTTTTTTTTAGATACCTTCAAGTTAGAAGCAACATGGGGAAAAGCAAGTTGCAGAGTGACACCATTAAAGAGGTACATCCCATAGTAAAGAGTATCGGAGAAGTGTTTTCAGTTGCAACATGTACTTCTTTTAGATACATTCAAGTTAGAAGCAACATGGGAAATAGCCAGGTGCCGTAACACTTTATCCCATTGTACTTTTAGAGACTCTGGGAAAAACTAATAGAAACCTTGGGGAGAGCAACAGAGGAGGGATCCCTCTCCCAGGAGGGACAGACACGCAATAATGTCGTCTTTAGATTAAAAAGATAATGTCAACAATCCTCTGGCTTCCATCAAAGAAGTAGTAAGGTGAGCATCAGGCAGGACCATAGCAACAGGGACAGCCACGACTCAAGATGAAGGCGACGCCTCAATGCTGACATTCTGCCAAGAAACAGAAATTCCAGGGAAGCTGGTTAGACGAGGAAGGAGGACTTTTAATTTGCTGTGATCCAAGGAACACAACACTAATCAGGCTGCTGGAGAACTATTTGACCTATTTAACCGACTCAACTGTTGGCAAATGCCAACAGTTGCTGGGTCGTTGTGGCCAATGTTATCGCCTCTTTAATAGAGAATAGATAACACCTCCTCTTTTCACAGAGGAGGATGAGCAGTAAGGATGCTCAAGGCGGAGAAAAGCCCACACCTATCATTAAATAGTGTTGTTTCATTTTCAAAGTTATGCAAAAAAATACTTTGCCAAATTCGGTCAGGGGTCACAGGCCAATAAGTCGCTGTGACCTCTGGAGGTAGAGTCTGTTCAGAGGAGAAAAACACAATGTAAGATTTTAATTGATGCACTTCATTGACATGTTTTTTATTTATGTTATTTAAATAGAGTTAATGTTCATTTTCAAATGATTAAAGTTCAACAAGTTCAGACAACATTTGGTTGAAGACTTTAATTCACAATCAGAATACTGTTTTCATCCCCGGGGGAAATTGGGTTTCATTATAGATTTTAAAAGATGTCCGGAAAACATTGGCTCCACGTCGACATGCGGACAACAGCGAACCTGAGCGGGTCGTCGAAGACCCGCTCATCGCTGCTCGCAGCTTTAATTATGGTTATAATACCTCAACTTTCCTCAATATAGAAACATTGGATTCTGTCTTGGCAATCCAACCCTTGAAAGTCCTAACATTGTTTAACTTAATATTGCCTACACAGAAAATGTACACACCATCTGTTATATGGGATAACTTAATTTGACAGTATTAGAAATGTGCTGTTGAATGTATCAGTTGCAGGGGCTTCCCATTGGGCAGCTATTTGGAGCCAGGGAAATGGAGACGGAGGCAGTTCATTATTGATTATTAATGAGTTGCTAATAGAATGGAATTGGCCTTTACGTATGAGGTCAGCACCATGTATCACATACGACACGATCACAGATTGTAAGCTTGTTGCTGCATGTCTGTTGCATTATTAAAGAGCATTTTGCAGCCTGATACTCCTGATACAGACAGCCCCAGGCTACAGTCTGTTTCAGAGCAGATGGAGAAAGGGAAGGAAGGAGGGAGAGAAAGCATTTAAAGAAAGGAAAGAAACAATTAGTAACACCTAAATCCCTCCCGGTCATAGGAAAGATAACCAGAGTGCAAAAAGGAGAAGCACAACAGATACAAAGAAAGCTACGGTTAAAATTACCTTGAGGTTGTATGGTAATGCTGGGTAAGGGGCAGGGAGGCAAGACGTGGAAGGAAAGGTAATTGAGAACCAGACAAAAATGCAGATGGTAAGGGGAAGAGGAAAATGAATGTTAATAGGAAGTTGGAGGAAAAGGAGAGAATCGAAGAAGGGATTTAATGGAGTAAGAATCCGTGAAGGTTTAAAGAAGAGAGAGGAGGGAAGAACATGTATTTGTAAAAGCAGGAGAAGGATGGAGAGGAAATGTAAAGAGGAGGAAATGAAGAACAAATACAGTTGATGAAGGGCATGGGAAGACAGGATATAAGAAACACATGAAAAAAGCTTTAGTTTGTATGTTTAGAGAACTGGGAGAAGTGAGAGAAAGATGTTGTAATTGCTGCAGGTTCAGGAAGAAGAAAGAGATGTGTTGGTCAGAGCCCCGGGCTGCACCGTACATCACGGAGGAACACGGGTACAGCCGCAGCTGACGGAGCTGAATGCGGCGGCGCTGTAGCTGTTTGTCTTTTCGTCTCGTGGGAATCTTTAGGGGCTCTGATTCAATCTGCCTCAGGCTGAGCTGCTGAGAACACACACACACACACACACACACACACACACACACACACACACACATCCCCAGGGCTGCAGCTAACGATTATGTTCAATATTGATCCACGCTGAAGTTTATAGGAGGGTCATCGATTTGTAGAAAATGTAACATGTCAATTAAGAAGCCACAGAATATCAGTCGTGTTGCACTGGTAGATTAACTTTGCAATTATTCATTATCAAAATGTTACATATTACTTTATTTGTTATATAATAATCAACCAATTGTGTAATGGTTTGACTCCTCGTCTCCTTTGTGTTGGTGGTGGCAGCCGAAGTGGAATGTTCCGTCGGGTATTGAAACAGGTGATATTAATCTTAGGGAAGAGTCAAAGTTAATTGGTGACCGTGAAGACAGCAGGTGAGACATCAAGGTCCTCTTTTTCTGGAGTCTTGGTAAAATCACATGATCTTAGCATGTAATGATAGAATTGGGAGGGATGGACCCTCTGTAATGGTCACACATGCAGAGCACACAGCACACGGTGCAATTAGCTCTCTCCATGGAACCCATCCTCGTACCAGGAGTCTCATACCAGGAGACCTTCATGATCAGGTGGAGTTAGCCCATATTAACATTGAGTAATATAAATGTATTTCTTTCTATGCTTATCAGCTGATGAATAAACTGTGATTTTCTTGATGTTGAATATGCGAAGAGATGTGTGTAAGGTGTTATGGAAATCTCAGGACCCAAAACACGGCTAAAGAGTACAAGTCAGGGTAAAAACAAATAAATGGTGAATCGAGAAAGTTGTCTTTTGAAACAATAATTGTTTCTCAAAGAGGAACAATAATGGTGAAAGCACAACAAGAGGAAATAACATTGATTTGGTTTAAGCATATGAAGGATATTATAAGGTAGCACATGAAATATTTCCACTACAAAGGTCCTGTAGAAAAAGAAAAAAGCTGCAGAACAGCCATCCGATGTACCTTGTGACCAGGGGTTACTTTAATAATAAACTATTGTTCTTTATTTTATTATGTATTGAAACACTGTAATCCTGCTACTATTGCACACTTCTAAACTGTACCAGTGATCTCACATCCTTTCAATGCAACTGTAAGGGAATACAGTTACCTTGTTTTTTACCCGGTTTAGTAATCCTGTTACTTGTAATCCATTAATCCCCAAACCTGCTTGTCATGCTTCAATGTGAGAGATATGTTTTTTCACTGTTTCTGTGTAAAATGTAAACTCTGTTATTCATTTGCAATGTCCGTTCAGACATAGATGAGGGAACAAATCAGCATTCAGTTGTGTGTTACAATATCATAACTCTTGCTGTTACTGCTCATCTTACTCTTAGAATGATCTCTTGCACACACACGCACGCACACACACACACACACCCTTTAACTATACCCCAATTTGTTCTAACATACATTAAGAGGATTGGTCTCTGGTGCTTTGTGATGTTGGTGGATTTGGTAAATGGTTCAGTGACTGAGAGCTTCTTCACATAGCAGGATGTAATTACAATTCCCCTGTGTGTGTGTGTGTGTGTGTGTGGTTGTGTGTGTGTGTGTGTGTGTGTGTGTGTGTGTGTGGTGTGTGTGTGTGTGTGTGTGTGTGTGTGTGTGTTGTGTGTGTGTGTGTGTGTGTGTGTGTTGTGTGTGCGTGCGCGCGCCCATGCTGAAACACTGATTAAGGCTGCATCAGAAATAGAGCTTCCTCTATATGAATTGATTTTATGCTACTCTCTACTCTTTCTTTATCTCCCCCCCCTGAGCCCCCCTCTCACTCTAACACCCCCCTATATCTATCTCTATCTTTCTCCCCATCTCTCTTCCTCTTGTTACATTCCTGCTGACTGTGTAAAAGTTGAAGAGTAGTTTTATTTGAACTTAATTTAACCATGCAGATGCTGGTAGACATGGACAGTCATGCTTGTCTTTACACTGCATATTTGTGGCTCTGAGTAATTTTAAACATGGACTCTATCCCTTGTGATGCTAACTTAGGGTCAGCCTACAACAATGTCATCACTGCATCGTTCTATAAAGAAGCGTAGTCCCGCCCTTCCAATGTCCCCCATAGGCCTTATTTTGGAGAACATATGTAGTGTACAGCGAGAGACGAATAATGTGTGGACCCTGTGAACTGTGCCATGGAGATGTTTGTAAATCTAAAATATCATGTCACATTCTTATAAGAGTTAGTTCTGTGTTAAACTGCTCAATGATACTTCTCTCATCTTTCGCACTTTAAACATCACCAACACAGCCATTGCCATGGCTTGCTAGCAAATTTGGTTGCTCAGCTGTGTTCCACGCATAAATGTAACGTCATCTTACCTGATTTGTTTTATTCATCTAGCCTCATAGCGAACATGTCTCTGAAATCTCCATCCACAGTTCCAGTTTGTTAAAAAATACAAACAAAAGTACAGTGTTGTGTCCACCGATGGTTATTTAAACAATCCACCAATCTCAGCTCTGTATAGGTAGGATCTGAAATTGTTAATTAACAACATTTCCATAAGAACTGGCTACTGTACATTTAAATATGTAAAAAAACGTTTCACTGGCATTGGAAAATACAATAAGGGATGTTTACACCATTCTTAACTGATTTGTTAGGGCTTAACCAAAATAAAAAGAAACCTACCCCTCCTAATCAGCAATAGGCTGATGAACACCGGCTAATCAAATGAAGACACATGAACAAATATTTGATTATTTGTTGTCAATAACAGAGCACTTGTAAGAATTGACAAGTGGCTTTTAAACAATCTTGAGTTAGATCAGACACATAGGGAGGAAAAAACATTGGATGGAAAATAGAAAATATGACATAAATTACCATAAATCCCACATTGCTCCTTTATTTTGTCGGGGATGTTCACTTGTTTGTCATTTGCAGGTTGTTACATTAGCTGTTGGCCTTAATGGATCCATCACTGGAGCGAATCCATTTCTAAAATAAAACTTCACACAAAAGTTGTTATTGCTGTGTTTTTGGAATGGCTTTCATTTTGGGCTTTCATTTTCAGCCTTGTTCCAGCATTTCTGCTGAGTGGGCCTTTGTGAGCTGTAAGCCATAATAGAGTCAGCAGAGCAAAACCTATTTTATGAAATGTGTCACCTGTCTGATAAGCTGGCATTGCTTTCCACTGTGGTGTGGTAATGTTTCCTAATTTGTTTAATGGAAATCTGATACGCTGAGTGGACAAGTGCTGTTATTATCAAAGTACATTATTTCTCTTTTTTATAGCTAATTGTACGGTGACCCTGAAGTGCAAGACACCACATCATTTCACAAAACACCACAGCATTTAAGGAAACACTACAGCATTTTAGAAAACACCGCAGCATTTCACAAAACGCCACAGCATTTCACAAAACACCACAGCATTTAAGGAAACACTACAGCATTTTAGAAAACACCGCAGCATTTCACAAAACGCCACAGCATTTCAGGAACCACTACAGCTATTATAATAGACTCCGGCCCAATCCCAAATCACTCCCTCGACCCTACCCCTCCGTGATGAAGTGAACTCCGTCTGTAGCCACACTCGCAGCTCAACGAGGCTCCCTCCTGTCAGATGGAGGGCGTACATACAGCAGCAAGCTTTGGGACGGCCTCCCCTCTCTCCGGCAGAAACAGGAAATGCCGTAACTGTATGTAAAAACGGTTACAAAATGTAAATGAATAACTCAAATAAAACTCCAAACATCTTTCATTGTGTTAAATGTTTCATTTTGTTTTACAAAATAACTTGATTTAATTGTATTTAAAATAACATTTCCAAATAAATAAATCTGCCTGTTCAGTTTCTGTTGGAATGTGAATGGTTAAATGCCGTCTCTGCGAGTTCTGTGAAGACGGGAGAGCTTGTTGGTCCCTCTCTACATTCACAGAGGGCCAGCTATAGTAACTCAATGAGAGAGTAATGTCAAATGACAGTACAATTGACCAATCATATCTTCCCTCTAAATGGGCGGGCTTTATTATCGCGGACTTTATGACAAGTTCCGCCCGCTGTGAAGTCTATGCTAGTGGTGCAGTGACGCGTCCTAAAACCCGGATGTAAGTTTCGCTCGGATTCCCTCGACAGAAAGCAGTGGGATTTCTCCATAGGATTTTGGAAAATAGCTCGAAATAAGGTCTGTGGAAAACGAATCTGTTAGATAAATGCACGTTTTGTTCAGCCGGATAATATCCACATGTCTATCCTACTTTTATTATTTTCAAATCATAAATCTAATCGATAGATTTATGATTAGCATAAGCTCGTTCATGATGGCACACTTCAGTGATAGTGAAGACATCGTTGCCAAATTATTAACTGAGTCATTTTCAAGATTGAGTTACAATGATAAACTGGGGTGGCAAAGGATCAGCTGCATGCCCCTGCGAAACGTAACCATGGTTGACCATGGTCACCATGGTATTCCATTGCCAACCATGGTCACCATGGTATTCCATTGCCAACCATGGTAATACCAAAATACCATGATGGTCACAGTACCATGGGGAAGAAACCATGGTCTACCATGGTCTACCATGGTCAACCATGGTCCTACCATGGTCAACCATGGTCATACCATGGTTAAATGAACCATGTTCTACCATGGTCTACAATGGTTCGTTGTGCAGGGGTAACATCGCAGTTTATCAGTGGATGTTTGCTGGAACTACTTGTAAACAGCGTGTTTCCTGACGGACACACACAGCGTGACTCCGGTCAGGTAGAGACCGGTCTCAAGTCAGCATCGCTGCAGACTCGCTGTTTGAGGGCTTGATAGCCCACTCCCCCTCCACACTCGTTGCTTTGGAACAGCCCTTAATATGGCGGACCCTCCGCGTGAACGCACAAACGGAGGGGTAGGGTGTGGTTTGGGAATGGACCGGAGGATACACGCGAGCAGACTACGCGGAAGTGTTTTCACCACTCGCTTATAAAAGCCCCGCCCCCACCTTCACAGCTGGTCGATTTCAACAGGAACCCAACAACTGGAAGATGAGTGGTAAAGCGTCACATAAATGTATAAGTGCTCACAGCTTTGTGGGAATTATGATGTGCAATTCATTTCTAAAAGGCATTCACATTACTATGATTATATTTTTATTTAAATGTAGGCTACATTTTACACAAACGGAACACAAAAGCAGGACCAACCATCATACATTGAATTCCTTGACTAACAAGAGAAAGATTCATTTATTTAAATACATATTTAACCAGAAATAGGCCGGTTCTCAGGGTTATTCAGTTAAACCCGATGAGAGAGGGGATACAGCTGTGCACATGTCATCATTAACAGACGTCGTTTAAGAGTGACGTTTGAGTGAACGAGGACATCCCAATTAATACCTGAGGACTCCTCTGTCCTTGTGTCACCTTCTCCTGTCCCTCGCTCGCATCTTACGGAGGCGGAGCTAAGATGCAAGGAAGGGATGCGAGTGAGGGAAAGCAGGAGTCGAGGAGGGGTATTGGGATGAGGCTTTTGTGTTTAAGTGATTTGATCATCAAAGGTAGGCCTAACTCATTTTCAATGTGGGCCGCCATGCCGACTTAATTCATTTTTAATTGTTACTTGGCTGTGGGTGTGCTATCATGATAGGTGTTTATATAATGGTGTTGTTTTGTGTGGTAGAGGGTCGCTGTCATTGATGCGTTTTGCACCCGGGCCGCTGTTTTGATATTCCGTTGAAGTATACGCTGTGACGTAATATCTCTTTTTGTTTTTTCGAGGGAAGGGGGGGTCAGAGGGCAAGGTATAAGATAAGATAAGATGGACTTTTATTAATCCCTCATGGGGAAATTGTTTCTCTGCATTTGACCCATCCTGTGTTAGGAGCAGTGGGCTGCCATTTTGAACGGCGCCCGGGGAGCAGTGTGGGGAACGGTGCCTTGCTCAGGGACACCTCGGTAGCACTTGGTCTTGCCGGGACTTGAACTCGACCTTCCAGTTGCCAAGTCAAGTCCCTATCGACTTCGCCACCACCGCCCACTTTTTTTACATTTTTTAAAAAAAATTAAGAAAAGTCACGGCTCGCCACTGCTGTTAATGTACGCATTCAAACACTTTACCAGCTGTATTCACCTTGCGGGTGCAACTATGTGGCTTTTATCCTAGATAAAGTGTTTAAGTCATGGATGTTTAAAGTTTAACTTCTTCATATGTCTAATATTATAGTTGACTTTTCATTCAGGAAGTATGACACTGCGCTGTCAGTACGCTTGTCCATGTTTGTGATTGGTCGAATGCTCCAGATACCACCCCTTTCATGTCAACGCGCACCGAACTAGATAGGACACGGCTGGCTTGAGCGATCCACTTGATAACCCGCGTCGTGGTACAGCTTAGCGAGAGCGCGTATGTTTTGGATTAGGCCAACCGGCTAACTCAGGTTAGGTTGAACCAACTTCGTAGTACAGGCCTCCGATCTCTATTCAGAAAACACGCATTTTAAAAGATGATTTAATTGTAATACACGTTTCAAAACGATGCCGAAGTAACTACATACTGATACCGGTTAGTAAAAACCATGAATTAATGCTTTGACAAGTCTGCAGACAAGACGGCAGGCGAAAAGGTTTTAAAATGCGTGTTTTCTGAATGGAGATCGGATCGACTACGCCTTGCCTGTTGAACCCTCCTGACCATTACATGTCTCCCTTGAATTAGGGGCATGAAATGCCGGAGGACTAACACTCACTGCCCGTAGCTCTAGGACGTTGCTGTGTCGAGACTCTATTAGAGCCCAGCGCCCACCTATAGCCCTCTTCAGACAGGTCCCTACTGTTGGAGTCTACCGGACCAGGTCCGTCCTCCGCGCAGATCGATTGGATATGGCCAGAGCGGGGTCGCCGTCCGGATCCGCTGATGACCTTTCTTAGTTCTGAGGGAAAAGTGTGACGACTCCTCCACACCACGTGGGGAGCTGTTTCTGTGTGTTCTTTGTTTGTGTGCTTAGGTTCGCAGGTTCAGGGGTTGATGAGCTACACCTGGAATTGAACAGGATATAGGAGGAGCCCAGCCGGTTCTTAAAATAACTCCTCTGGTCACTCTCGCGGGGCCAGCAGGACCTGAGGATGGTCCTGCTTCCTCATTTGTTTATATCATTTGTTTATAAGAAAATAAACAAATTCGTTATTTTCTTACTTTTCGTCTCGCCTCCCTGCTTTTTGTTTGCAGCCCAGGAGCGGGTTGTAACAGATGGGGGCTCGTTGTTTTGGACCTGAGAAGCGTGTGAAACTGGACGGGTTTCGCACAGCTGCTGTTGTCGCTGGGTGCGGCAGGTTGTTTTGGCAGTAGTGTTGCGGGGGGTGAGTGTTTGGCAGCGAAAGGAGCGCAGATCGTTGGTTACCGTGGTGTCTGTCCCTGTTAGGTATAGTACGGTCATCCTTGAAGGTCGTGGGGGGGCTGTTAGTGCGGTGTGAAAGTGGTTAGAGCTATTAGCTCGGGAGCACGCCGAGGCTGCGGGTGGAGTTGCCAGTTTACCGGTCGCCTCGCCGAGCTTACGGTATTTAGTGCGTAAGTACCCGCCATAATTAGCACCTGAAGACTAGCGGGGAGTTTAGCTAGTTTCTGAAGGCAGTTAGAGGGACGGGCCACGGTAGCGTGTAGGTTGTGTGGTAGCGTAAACGTGCACTCCGTGGTTGCATGATGGAGAGTGTGGAGGACTTTGTGAGAGAGCCTACAGAGGAGCTACTGGAGGGTTTCTCACGGGAGCAGCTGATTAGTGTTGCTGAGCATTTCCGCTTGGATGTTGGGGATAAGAGGGATTATTAGGGCAAATCTGTTCGAGTTGGGGGTTTTCAGAGGGGGAAAATATACGGTTGATCCTAGCAGAGACGGTGTCAGTACGTCTGGCTCCCGTGATACAGACCTGACTTTTGAGCAGAGAAAGGAGCTGTTGCTGTTGCAGGTGGAAATTAAAAGGCTTGAATTAGAGGAGCGGAGGTTGGGTTTACCTGCTGGAGCTGCAAGTCAGGCCTCCAATTTCCCTGGTAGAGCTACTCCATTCGACGTTGCCGGTAATCTGCGGGTTGTGCCCCAATTTGATGAAAGAGATCCAGATACATTTTTCTCCTTGTTTGAGCGTGTGGCTGAGAGCAGAGAGTGGTCAGAGGTTAATAGCACCTTATTGCTGCAGTGTGTGCTAACAGGTAGGGCCCAGGAAGCCTACTCTGCTCTGACGGTGGCGGACAGCAAAGTGTATCTGATGGTCAAAACGGCTGTGTTGAAAGCTTACGAGTTGGTCCCTGAGGCCTATCGACAGAGGTTTCGGTCCTGGGAGATGTCTGACAGGCAGATACATGTTGAGTTTGCCAGGGATCTGGTTACCTCTTTTAGTAGGTGGTGTAACTCCTTGAAGGTGGATACCTATGTCGCATTGTGTGAGTTAATGGTGTTGGAGCAATTTAAAAATTCTGTGCCCAGACACATTGCGGTTTACATCAGCGAGCGTAAGGTGACAACTGCTGCAGAGGCTGCTGCTCTGGCAGATGATTGTGTGCTGGGGTGGTCCAGGACCAAGGGGATATGTATGATCCTGGGAGATGGGAGGAGAAAAATGGGGCAACCTGGGGTAGACCTGGACGTATGATGCGAGGTCAGGCACAGGGGGATTCGGATATGTCATTTCTGCAAGGGGAGAGGGCACTGGAAGGTGGACTGTCCCAAAGCTAAGGCTAGCTTTGGGACCAGGGGGAACCATGTAGGCCAGGTTAACTCTGCTGCTTGTGCTGTGTCTGTAAAACCTGTCCCTGTCGTCTTTCCCTGTCAGCAGGTTAATGAGCCATGCGGGTTGAAGGAACCGGATTTCTCTGCGTTTATGTCAAACGGATACGTGTCACTGGTGGGGGGTGACGTTAGGGTGCCGGTAAGAATTTTGAGGGACACTGCAGCATATGATTCCTATATTTTGAGCTCTGTGTTATCATTTTCACACAACTCTGGGACTGGGGATTTTGTCCTGATGCGAGGTATGGGGATGAGTGTTGTGCCTGTTCCTCTGCATTTGGTTGTGCTTAACTCTGATTTGGTAAAGGGGGAGGTTGTCATGGGGGTCCCTCCTGTACTGCCGATTGAAGGAGTGGATATCATCCTGGGGAACGGCCTGGCTGGCAGCCGGGTGTGGGCTGATGGTCCTCCACCTCCGGTAGTGTCATCTTCACCCCCGGAGACTGGTTACCTGGATGAGATGGCTAGGTGTTTTCCTGATGTGTTTGTAGCTTGTGCGGTGACACGGGCTGGGAGCCGTGTCCAAGAGGAATCTGAGGAGGATGCGATTGATGTAGATTTTGTGGTTGTTCCTGACTCATTGTTGTCTGTCTCCCGTAGTGAATTGGGGGTAGAACAGAAGGCTGACGTCTCCCTCGGTCGGTTCTTTGAGGCGGTTCTCTCCACTGAGGATGGAGAGAGCGCCGCCGGTGGTTATCTGCTGCTGCTGGTCAGGAAATGGTTACCACATGGGGAGGATTTCATGATGAGCCAGTGTTTCAGGTTGTGGTCCCGTTAAAATTTCGGGAGGAGGTACTTAGGACCGCACATAATCAATCGGGACACCTGGGCGGAAGGGGCCTCATCTTGTGGAGGGAGCCTCCACAAGATGAGGCCCCTTCCGGGAGGTGAGGCGGAGATTTACATCTCCGTCTCACCAGTTCTTGACTCCATTGCAACGAGGGAGGCCCCGCAGGAGGAGTAGGATCTCGACGTCGTCAATATGGGCGAGTCGGGAGACGAGGAAGCGCCGTTCCGGTTCTCCCTTCCGTGGGGCCAGACGACCCCCGATTTACATTTAATAGTTTATTTGAATAGGGACAGTACACATTAATGAAGACTTTAGACAAATAATGCTTCAAGTGTAAATATTTATAAAAAAAACACTTAAGAAATTGAGTTTTTTAAGGATGGTACAGTGGTGCGTTTATGCGGCGGAATTATGACGCATTTCCACTGCAGCACGTAGCACGGTTTAATAGTGTGGGGCGGCACGGTTTCGCCACTGCGAGGCTCCACTAGCACCCCAACGTTGACGCTCGCGAAACAGAGGGCCTCAGCATCTAACTTTGCGTGGGGCCTCAAGTTGGCCAGGGACGGCCCTGCGTGACATAACACATAAACATAACTAACACATTTGACGAGACACAACAGATAACTTGATAAGGCACATTTTAATATATAATAATACAATAATGGCATAGACTTTAAAAGAGAGAGGCTTATTGATGTCCTCTACTCCAGACTCTTTTCCTGCTCATGGTTCTCTGCGTACACGTCAAAATATAAACTCCCTCTGGAGGGAACACAGGGATGTTATGCTTTGCAGACCATTTACATGCACAAAACCTAAATAACTCACTGCAGGAAAGGTAAACCCTTATCCTAAAATAGCACAATAGGGCCTCTTTAATTTAATCGTAAGAACAAAATGCATAATTGTGTGTTTATTAACGCTATAAGATTCACACACTTACACGAGAGTGTATGGGTCAACGGGTTATAATAAACTGTCAAACTCTGCAAAAAACAAACAGATTAATGGAGTGTTGTGAAGCATTCCGGTGCTTTATTGATTTTTCAATCACTATGCATCCTCATAAAAACACTTTCCCAAACAACACTTCCTATACACTTAGTAAGGTTGCAATGTATATTCAATTCTAACCCAGACTGAAAAATCTTTGAATAAAAATGCTGATCTATCTTTTTCTGCTGCATAGATTTCTATACTTTTGCTTTTAACTGTACATCCGGACTCCATATTGTTTTGAGAGTGCAATGTTAAATACATGGAGTATTGGACAGGGACAGGGCGATGGGGGATGGCATGAGTAAGTCGTTCTAATATCGAGCAAATTCAGATGACAGTTTTGAAGCAGCAGCAGACGCTAGGAGATAAACTTTGTTGGTCAGTAATTGATTCCAGAGTGAAAACGTGTCTCCAGCTGCTGCTTCATATTTACATTTCTTCAATGCGTTTGACTGATGCCGGCTCGCTCTGCTCTATCAGGTATGAAACAAAGTGTGGAGAGCAGCGGGTCGACTGCGCTGTCAATCAGTGGAGTGATGTGGAGACAGCGGAGAGGGGCTGATGGGGCTCATAGCCTCAGGGTGCAGCTCAGAGTACCAACACTCATATTTTTGAAGTTTTTACACCAAGCAATAAAAAGTATATTGGTGGGGAAAAACAGGAAATGCATACAACATGGCAGTATATTGCAGTAATAAGCAATCAAACGCATAGTATAGTCCCACAGTTCAACAGTTATCTAAAAGATATCCTCTTGTCTCTCCGTATTCTTTATTGCATGCATTCCAGGTGAAGCACATTTCTTCCCTGCTAAAAGTACCTCTGCCGTTTCCTTCTGGCTCAGGTGTAAGTGAAAAAGATTAGCTGTCATTTCAAGTGCGTGTGTGCACTGCCTAGAAAGTAATTGTCAGAATAGCATATGGAGGACATATTTTCACTCCCTCTAGAATGTCGAGGGCAAGACTTGATGAATGTAATTGAATGTGACTAATTTGACATAGCTGGCAACTTAATTTGATCAATTTGACACCTTTCAATAGGTAGGAGGTTACTACAGTTGCACTGAATATACATTTTGCAGACTCTCTTTCAAACAGCTCCGGACACTGCTCTTTAGCCATGTAACAATGAATACGAATGGACATGTTGATTCGCTGTTTGTCTCCACACTGTTACGGTCCACAACACTGGCTGTTAACAAAAACAAGGCAACTCATGATAAATGCTAATGATCATATTTTCCAGATAACGTCAAGGTAATAAACACCTCAATAAACCACAAATAACTTCTGAGAAAGATGAGGGCAAAGTTTATCATTGTCATTGCAATTTAAAGTGGTTTAAACTTGAGTGTAGGAGTGCAAATATTCACCAACAAGCACCAGATTGAGACACTCAAATCAATTCAATAACGGATGACAGTGTCAATGGTAACTGACAACAGATGATTGAAAGTCCTGAAAAACAGAATAATAAGACAATACAATGATGGATGGAATGTCACAAAGTTGAACTTTTTCAATTTCAAAATCATTTTCCAATGGGTTGGCTGGAGACAGAGCACAGGGCATGAATGCTGCTCCACCTAATTCACTCTGGGCCCCCGGGACACACACAGTAAAAACAATTCCTTTGACCGTGGAAAGCAATTTCCTACATTTTGTCCTGAAATAAAAGTGGAATATTATGTAGCACATAATCAACATTACGATAATATCCACATTTCAAGTCATTTCAATGTCCAGCCAACTTCTCCACTTGTTTTCAGTTGTTTGTAACTTTCAGACACATTTTTATTCAGCAAGTAAAACACAGGGAGAAAATAGAAATAAGTTATTGGTCACTATGCATTAATGTACCCGTTTTATGCTGGACTGTGCAGCATTTTTTTCATCTGTCCCACAAATGAACACAAATCTGTCGCCCATCTAAAACTTTGCTTTTATCCAATGGTTGTTTAGAAAGCTAGGTCAAGGTCAAGCCATATGTGCCAAAGATACAAAAAATATTTTTAACTTCCAAGTAAACAAAGACATTTTAAAACACAATCTATGAATTATCAGCATATAGCGTTGATCAAAGTGAGGAATACTCTGATGTGTTGAGCAACTGAAGATAGAAAAGTGATTAAGGTCTGACAACATAATGCCTGTTCCGTATCTAACAAGGATGGAAAACCGTCAATCAAGAATAATCATGTACTGAAAGGGAAATAAAGTAAATTAAAGTGACTCTGGTTGATGATGATCATTTATAGAAAGGAGTGTGTGTAGAGAGTTCATGTTTGAAATATAGAAGGAAAACCCTCAAAATGTGCCTTTAACTGGCAATTGTTAGATTTCAATGGAAATAATAGTGGTGACAAACCTGTTTTTAATCTTACTGCTTTTTGAGTAGGATTTAAGATGTGTCCTTTAAAAATTATAAAACGTTAACTTGTAAGGTGCAACGATCTTAAAATACTTTCACATACAGTTGAGCAGTGATGAATGCTCTACATTTATACGGCTAAATTATGTTATGAACCCCTAAACAAACTTGTACTGTAGACTTATTGACAAAACCCCAAAACAAACAAACAAAACACGTTTGCTTGGATTGTGTTGTTCAGACACAATCCAAGCAAACGTGTTTTATTTGTCAATAAGTCTACAGTACATGTCCCTGAGAGGGTTCTGCTGGCTGCTGTATGCTGAGCCATTCTTCAGGCTCTGTCTCTATTGCTGACAGTGACTGAGTGCCCGGACTCTGCTTTGGCCTCAGATAGAACACTCTGTGTGTGTGTGTGTGTGTGTGTGTGTGTGTGTGTGTGTGTGTGTGTGTGTGTGTGTGTGTGTGTGTGTGTGTGTGTGTGTGTGTGTGTGTGTGTGTGTGTGTGTGTGTGTGTGTGTGTGTGTGTGTGTGTGTGTGTGTGTGTGTGTGTGTGTGTGTGTGTGTGTGTGTGTGTGTGTGTGTGTGTGTGTGTGTGTGTGTGTGTGTGTGTGTGTGTGTGTGTGTGTGTGTGTGTGTGTGTGTGTGTGTGTGTGTGTGTGTGTGTGTGTGTGTGCGCACCAAAGGCAGGAATGGGAAATAGATGGGGTGAGCAAATGGAGAGGAACGAAGGATGGAGAGTGTGAGTGAAAATAACTTATTAGCTCTGTGAACTGTATTCGCCAAAAATGGAAACAGTGATAACTTCAGTGTGTGAGATGTTTCCATTTGGTGTTTGTGTTTGTGTGGAGACACAGAAAGATGTTAGTCATCATTACTGACCATACAGCTTGCAGAAAATGTCACTACATAACTAATAAATATATGTATGACAGGATGCAGGATTGTTTTCTATTTTGTTTTAATGATATCGAGCTGACAAACAAGAGCTAATACACCAAGGCAAGGCAAGGCAAGTTTATTTATATAGCACTTGTCAACGCAAGGCCATTCAAAGTGCTTTACAAAAAATGAAAGACATTAAGCATTAAAAAAGAAAAGGTAATAAAATAAACATTAAGGAAAAATACATGGATAAAAGTTACACTGCAGTTTAAGATATGAATAGTTCAATTAAAAGCAGCGACAAAAAGAAAAGTCTTCAGTCTGGATTTAAAAGTAGTCAGAGTTGCAGCGGACCTGCAGGTTTCTGGGAGTTTGTTCCAGATATTTGGAGCATAATAACTGAACGCTGCTTCTCCATGTTTAGTTCTGACTCTGGGGACAGAAAGCTGACCAGTCCCTGAAGACCTGAGAGATCTGGATGGTTCATAGTTTAGCAGGAGGTCAGAGATGTATTTTGGGCCTAAACCATTCAGTGCTTTATAAACCAGCAGCAGTATTTTGAAATCTATTCTTTGACACACAGGAAGCCTGTGTACAGACTTCAGAACAGGAGTGATGTGATCCACTTTCTTAGTGTCAGTGAGGACTCAACAGCGGCGTTCTGAATCAGCTGCAGCTTCCTAATAGATGTTTTAGTGAGACCTGTGAAGACACCATTGCAGTAGTCCAGTCTACTGAAGATAACGGGACAAGTTCTTCCAAATCCTGCTGTGACATTAGTCTTTTAATCCTAGATATGTTCTTTAGGTGATAGTAGGCTGATTTAGTAACTGTTTTAATGTGACTGTTGAAACTCAGGTCAGAGTCCATGACTACACCTAGATTTCTGGCTTTATCTGATGGTTTGAACATTGCAGGCTGAAGCTCAGCGCTAACTTTTATACGTTCTGCCTTGGCTCCAAAAACCATTACCTCAGTTTTATCTTTGTTTAATTGGAGAAAGTTCTGACACATCCAGTCATTGATTTGTTCAATGCACTTCTGAAAGTCCCACCCAGTGTTCCAGACGGTCTAGTAATATGCTGTGGTCAACAGTGTCAAACGCAGCACTGAGATCTAATAATACTAACACTGAAGTTCTGCCACTGTGTGTGTTTAAGTGGATGTCATTAAAGACCTTTACAAGAGCAGTCTCAGTGCTGTGGTTTGGACGAAAGCCTGACTGGAACTCATCGAAACAACTATTTAAATGCAAGAAATTACTCAACTGTTGAAAAACAACTTTTTCAATGATTTTACCTAGAAATGGGAGGTTTGATATGGGCCTGTAATTGTTCATTCCTGAAGCATCTAGATTATTCTTTTTTAAGAGCGGTTTAATGACTGCAGTGTTCAGGGCCTGTGGAAAAATACCTGAGTGAAGAGATTTGTTTACTATATGAAGTAGTTCTGAGGCCATGCAAGGCAAAACCTCTTTGAAAAATCCTGTTGGAATAATATCAAGGCAGCAGGAGCAGGATTTCAGAAGTTGTATAATGTCCTCTAGGTTTTTATCATTAATCTGATGGAATTGTGTCATGGTGTCTGAATTGATGTTAGGTGGACACATAGACAACACATTTGCTGTTCCTGATGCAGAGGCACTGACTGCTTGTCTGATTTTCTGAATTTTCTCAGTGAAAAAGGAGGCAAAATCATTGCACGCCCTGGTGGTTAGAAATTCAGAGGCTTCTGACACTGGGGGGTTAGTTAGTCTGTCGACGGTAGCAAACAAGGCACGTGCGTTGTTTTTGGTAATGATGTCAGAGAAGAATGATTGTCGTGCGTTTTTCAATTCCAAATTATAAAGGCCAAGTCTCTCTTTATAAATGTCAAAGTGAACCTGGAGATTTGTTTTTCGGCACCTGCGTTCAGCTTTTCTACACTTTTTCTGTTTTAACGGTCATGGCCTTTCTCCATGGAGATATTTTCTTCCCAGTCACTTCCTTTACCTTAATTGGAGCAATGGCATCTTTCACATTTTACATTTTTGAATTAAAATGATCTACTAGCTCATTTACTGAGGTGTTAGCAGGGGCAAGTGTGGAAGAAAAATTCTGAGTAAACATTTCCCTAGTATTTTCAGTTAAATATCGCTTTGTGGTTACCTCTTTTTGAACACTTGTGTGAACAGAAATAGAACTCTCAAAGAAAACACAGGAATGATGAGAGAGCGCAACATCAGTCACCACAACCTTAGAGATATTCAGACCCTTTGAGATAACTAAGTCCAGAGTGTGCCCCTTATTGTGCGTGGGCTCCGTCACATGCTGAGTCAGTCCATAGCTATCAAGAACACAAAACAGTTATTTTGCCCCTCTGTCCTGGGGGTTGTCAACACGGATGTTAAAATCACCAACAATGACTAGACAGTCAAAGTCAATACACACTATAGACAGCAGTTCAGTAAAGTCATCAAAAAAGCTTGCACAGTATTTGGGTGGCCTATAAATATTTAGGAACAGAGCTCGAGAGGAGCATTTCAGCTGAAGGGCCACATATTCAAAAGAATCAAAGTTTCCATACGATGTCTTCCTGCATTGAAGGGAATCATTGAACAGTTGTCTTTGTTTGTCTTATTATTTATTGCAGTTGCTGCAATGATAGCCTTTCCCCGCTTGAACCAAACTCCATTCACAAAACAAGCATCTTTAAAGTTGTGTGCTTGTTGTATTGCAGGCAAATCTGACAAAGCTTGAATTCAGAATGTTGACAACTCTGTATCATTATGTAGTTATTCCAGCATCCCTTCAGATCCGTTAATTACAATTGCAGTAGATCACGGCAAAATCCGATTATGCAAAATCCACTTCAAGTCTTTTATACATAGATATGTGTCCCTCCCTGTGTTAAGAGATTCTAAAAGTGTCCCTCTCTTTTTAAAAAATAAGTTTTACCTTTATGTGTTCCTCTCGGGACTTGAGGCTTGCTCAAGGGCACCTCGGCAGGGCCCAGAAGGTCCATTCCGAGTTCTTCTTTGGTCCAATCGGTACGCAAACCGGCAACCCTTTGGTCCCAAGGACAGGTCCGTACAGACTGAGCCACTGTTGCCTTGTCCTGACCCATCTTTATAAAAGCCTGTCTGAAAATGAGCTGATCAAATTTTGGCCATTTTGTGATGTCACACTGTTTTTTCGGGTTGTGCAACCATTAGACAATAACCAACCAAAATAATGCCCACCTTATCACCTGAATCTTCTCCTGGAGCACCATTGTGTTTTATCAAGCCAATCATCTCTCAGAGGGGCGTGGCCAGCAGCAGCTCATTAGCATTTAAAGCTACAGACACATAATCAGCACTTTTGAAACAGGGCTGAAACAGAGGGGTATATCACACTACAACGCATGATCTTAGGTATTTCAGTACACTTCGGAGACATGTTTTGCATATATCTGAGAAACAAATATATTGTTGTAAAAGAGTATAATAGGGGGCCTTTACCACTATAGTACACCAACAATAATAAGTGTGTGTGTGTTTAGACTCTGTTGCTCCTTTGAAAAAGAAGAAAATAAAGCAACATAGATTAGCTCCATGGCATAATGCCGAAACCCGCAAAATAAAGCAAAAGTCGAGACAACTTGAAAGGATATGGCGTTCCACTAAATTTGAAGAATCTCGTTTAATCTGGCATATTACTCTCAATGAATATAAGAAAGCACTGCGTAAAGCGAGAGCAGGCTACTACTGTTCATTAATAGATGAGAATAAGAATAATGCAAAACTTATTTTCAGCACTGTAGCCAGGCTGACAGAGAGCCACAGCTCCATTGAGCCTTCTATTCCCATCGCACTCAGTAGTAATGATTTTATGTGCTTTTTAACGATAAAATTGTTACTCTTAGAAACAAATTAATGACCTCTTGCCTTTGACCAGTATAGTGTTATCAACAGCTCCTGGAAGTTATAATATTACACTAGATCAGTGACAAGTCAGACTCAGTGGCGGCGCCAGAGATTTCTTTTGGGGGTGCTGTGGGGTAGCTTGACGTTTCATAGAGGGTGCTCAAACATTTAGGGTTTCCCATTAATGTACCGGGCGTTACAGTGGAATGTTCTACTGCAACACCCCCCACGCATACACACAGTGTACCCGCGACTGTTACAATGAAGGCTCGATAATCAGCTCACGGCATATAGGTGTAAGCATATGACTAACATTAAAATCTCAAAGGGTTTTTTTCGCCCACAGACTCCCCCTCTGCCTGAAACACTAATTACATCACTATGTAACATTTGCACTTCTATTGGCTAGCAATCAAACATACAAATATGAACCTGAAAATGTGCATAATGCCCTCTTTCTCTTATGGCTGCTCTGAATGAATGCATTATAATAATAACAATGCATTGTATTTGTAAAGCACCTTTCATTGCTAAAAGCAATCCCAAATGGCCACAGTAGGCGTAAGAAACAAATAAAAGAAACACAAGTTTAATCAAAGGCTTTTTTTAAAAGAAAGGTTTTTAAGTAAGTGCATTGAGCACATCAATGACTGGATGAGTCAGAACTTTCTCCAATTGCACAAACAAAAAACTGAGATCATTGTTTTTGGAGTAAAGAAGGACCGATTAAAAGTAATCGTAGAGCTTCAGTCGGCAGACTACAAAACAACTAATAAAGCAAGAAATCTGGGTGTAGTGATGGACTCAGACCTGAATTTCAACAGCCACATTACAACAGTTATTAGGTCTGCATACTACCACCTGAAAAAGATATCAAGGATTAAAAAACTAATGTCACAACGGGATTTAGAAAAGCTTGTCCATGCTTTTATCTTCAGTCGACTTGACTACTGCAATAGTGTATTCACAGGGCTCACTAAAAAAATCCATCAGAAAGCTGCAGCTGATTCAGAGCGCTGCTGCTCGAGTCCTCACTGACATTAAAAGAGTGGATCACATCAGTCCGGTTCTAAAGTCTTTACACTGGCTTCCAGTCGGTCAAATAAACGATTTTAAAGTATTATTGCTAGTTTTTAAATCACGAAATGGTCGAGGACCAAAGTATATTAACGATCTCCTGCATCATTATGAAACATCAAGGTGTCTCAGGTCTTCTGGGACGGGTCTGCTCTTGGTTCTGAGAGTAAGAACAAAACATGGAAAAGCAGCGTTTAGCTTATGCCCGACAATCTGGAATAAACTGCCCGAAACATGCACGTCCGCAGAGACTCTTAGTATTTTCAAATCGAGACTGACAACATATATTTTTGCCGCTGCTTTTACCGAATGCACTGGAAGTCATCCCACCAGTTGTGGATGACAAAGACTCAATGGCAGAGCAAGATGCTAATCAGGAGATGGGAGAGGAGAAGGAAGAACCAGCACCTGCTGAGGACCAGGAACAGCCTGGACCTGTTAATGTGGATACAGAAATAATGCCCAGCGCAGCTGTGTCGGCGACTGTTGTGGAGGAGAAGCAACAGGTCCACAAAGCCTAAGCAGCAACAGAAGAGAATAATGGGGAAGAAACGCTCCCTGACAAAAGCCCAGAACATTTTTAAAGACCCCACTCATCCTCACGATGCTCTGTTCTCCCTGCTGCCCTCCGGCAAGAGGTTCCGCAGCATTAAGAGCAGAACAGTCAGATTCTGTAATAGCTTTTTCCCCCATGCCATCAGACTGCTGAATATTAAGTAGACCAGTAATATAGAGATTACATTACGCTGTGTAAAGTGTTAGAAGTTCAAATAAATGTTGATATGGCGTAATTTGAATTAAATCCACTATTTCATTTAAATCAGTTTTATTCTGAAAAAAACGGAAGTTCACACAAACTATTAACTTAACACTTTTATTCTGAAAATTATTCACTTTCGGTTAGCATTAGCATGTGGCGAAATGCTACATATTCAAACCGTGAATTGAAGGTGAAATGACGTGATGTTGTACACTAAACACACTGGGATTAGCACTAATTTATTGACGCTGAATAATGTTTATCAGGGAATGTTTGAATAACCACATACACCAGAATGATATAATTTAGCAATAGTAAAAGGCAGGAATTGCATTGGACCCGCCCCCGACAACTCCGGCCAATAGGAGAAGACCTCGGATGACCACAGGAAGAGCAAGCCAAGAATCAAGCTCTTCTTCCCCCTGACCTGGGCTGACCGGATGTATGGGTGGAGAGCTGCCACTCGCACATTTCATTTGTACACCACCGCATCTTTTGTGTAATTAAATGCTGTTAACTTCCCTGACTCTTTTCAGTATGTCCTGGTCTCAGGGTTCAATAATTGATAACAAAAGCGCACATATTTTCCATCCCCCCCTGCTGCACCCCCCACTGCCCCCACTGCCTGGAAATGGCCCTGTCATCTCTCCCACCTCTACTCAATCTCGGTCATCAGCTCACAACCAACCAGGTGAAGAGGGAGCTGCAGAAGTGTAAGGCGAGGAAAGCGGCGGGTCAAGATGGCATCAGCTCGAGGCTCCTCAAATCCTGTGCGGATCAGCTGTGTGGGATTGTGGAGCTTCTATTCAACCTGAGCCTGAAGCAAGGGAGGGTACCACAACTGTGGAAGACGTCCTGTGTGGTACCTGTGCCAAAGACCCCTCGACCCAAGGAATTCAACAGCTACCGGCCGGTGGCGCTGACATCACAGCTGATAAAGACCATGGAGCAGGGTCGGCTCTAGAACAAATCGAATGGGGGGGCATACACTGCCGTCAACAACCAACACACAAACACCAACGCAACTTCAATTTAAAAAAAAACATGCTGTAAAGTCTATTGTCTTTCACAAACATTGCAGGGTAGGGGTGTAACGTTATCCGTATTCGTCCCGTACCGTCACGGTTCGGACGTCACGGTTCGGACGCCACGGTTCGGCACATGCAGTCACACGGCGAATACGCCTCTTTTTTACGAGTGGGAAAAAAGTCTGTCCTTCAGGGCAGCATCCACTACACTATTTATAATCCAGGGGGCGGTATTGCGCCTAAGAGCTGTTTGCCAGCCGCCCTTAAACAACAAATGAAGAACAAGAAGAAACACAACAACAAAACGAACTAAATACAAGAAGAAGAAAAGTTAGTATGGCGATTTCAGATAACACTCAGGAGCTAGAACTCACTTGCTTCTTTTAAATCAGCTGTGTGGGAACATGTCGGGTTCCCTGTGGACTACAATAACGATGAAGTTATTGCGAGTGGTGGATCCGACGAGGACGGTGTGTCGGCGTTGTTCGATAGCTGTGCGGTATGCTAATGGTGACACGCCAAACATGCTAAATCATATCAGAAGGGATCATCCAGATTTGCCAATCACCGGAGCCCGGCAAAAGACAACAGCAGTTCAACAGCTGATCCCCGCTGTTTTTAAGAAGCCAATAGACATGAAAGCCGTGAAACCAAAATAAATAACGGAAGCTTTTGGCATATGTTTTTCAACGACTTTGCGCTCTTGAAACACTTTCTTATTATTTATGATGTAAGACATTATTTTTAGTTTTAGAGCTTGATGAAACCTTTTTGTTTGACATCAGCCATTATAGATAATATGGTCATCTGAGTGTGTGTGGTACTGTTTATGGTTTGTTTTTAACTATTTAATACAGTTAATTCTTCAAAATGTCAGAGTTCCTTATTTTGAGACTGAAACTTGCTCTAATGTTCAAAAATAAATAATAACAAACCTGGAATTATGCATTTGGGACTTTTTTTTGCTTTTTCTTGTTGTACCGAACCGTGACACCCAAACCGAGGTACGAACCGAACCGTGACTTCTGTGAACCGTTACACCCCTATTGCAGGGTGTCGTGCTATTTTATAGCGCACCTATGACTTCTGCAAACATGCACGACCACCAAAACAGAAATATATGGACATAGGCCACCATATAAAAAGTGTGCAAATGTATTTAGTATCTATGTGAACATGTTTTAGGTGGGGAATGCTCCCCCGGGAAGATTATTTTTAAAATATTGAATCAATCAATCATCAATCTGGTGCACTTTGAGAGCTAAATGAAGAGATCTATGGATAGCCTATCTCTCAGCATCCATATGAAACATAACTGTACACAGATTAACTTTTTCTTTATGGATATTTTACTAATCACTCCCCTTTTAAACTGTATTCTTGTGTTAGTGTCCTATAGTATTTCATACCCGTTTTTCATTTATTCTCTTATTCTTTAATAACTATAATGATCAGGTGTTCCTCGCAAATACTTGTTTACATAAATTGTGATCAAACCGTTTGAGACCCACTGAGATAAGTTAACCTAGACTAAAGTGAACTCTCTAAATACTGAGAGAGTCCTTACCTCACTGAGCTGAGGTAAAACGATCCTCTCAGTCTGACAGGAGAGGACTGTCCTCCACCTTGGTGTAGAAACAGCTCTTTATATCCGTTAGCATAGCTAGCTAACCAGATGCTAACAACAACATTCCACGTTAACCACTAGCGCACTCACAAAATGCGCTCGTGCCACACACACACAGAGCCGAGCTTGAATGAAACACAGATACCCAGAAGTAGGCTACTTGTACTGTACTGTATATCATATTATTTTTGATGGCTTTACTGTATAATCAGTGTAACAGATGAACAGATTACCACTGGGCTTTCATTTCATTTAATTTCAAACCTTTATTTAACCAGATTGGTCCCATTGAGATCATAGATCTCTTTTTCAAGGGAGACCTGCAAACATACAGCCACGTAATGATAACAAAACAAAAGTCGGGGGTCATTGGTCAAGCAACACACCAATCAGAGAGCAGCAGTGAGCACAGCTCAGGCTGTGTTTTATATTTGTATTCTTTATTTCTGATGTATTTCACACAAAAAACCTTTAGTGGAAACGTTTTCACTTATATGATGACTGGCACGGCTTGCCCACCCTGCGTTGAGGGGGGCACAGGGACTCATTTGGGGGGGCATGGCCCCGCGAATGACCCCCCATGACGCCGACCCTGCCCTGGATAGGCTGGTCCTTGGACACCTCCGGCCCATTGTGGCACCATCAATGGACCCACTGCAGTTCGCCTACCGGCCTGCCATCGGGGTGGATGACGCCGTCATCTACCTACTGCAGAGGTCCCTCTCCCACCTGGAGAAGCCTGGGGGGGGCACTGTGAGGATCATGTTCTTTGATTTCTCCAGTGCCTTCAACACCATCCAATCCACGCTCCTGGGGGACAAGCTGACAAGCTGCAGCTCTCGGGGGTGGATCACCACCTCACCTCCTGGAACCTGGACTACCTCACCAACCGCCCACAGTACGTGAGGACCAGGGAGTAACAATCAGACACCATCATCAGCAGTACGGGGGCCCCCCCAAGGGACGGTGCTGGCACCGTTTCTCTTCACCCTCCACACTGCAGACTTCACCCACAACACTGCAACATGTCAACTGTAGAAATTCTCTGACGACTCCGCCATCGTTGGCCTCATCACCAACGAAGACGACAGGGAGTACAGGGAGCTGACGCAGGACTTCACCTTCTGGTGCCAGAGGAACCACCTCCAGCTCAACGCAGGGAAGACCAAGGAGCTGGTGGTGGATTTCAGACGGTGCCAACACTCTCCCCCCCAATACCAGTGAACATCCAGGGAGCGGACATTGAAATTGTGAAATCTTACAAATATCTGGGTGTTCATCTGAACAATAAACTGGACTGATCATTCAGCTGCTCTGTACACCAAGGGACAGAGCAGACTCTTTCTGCTGAGGAGACTGAGGTCTTTCGGGGTGCAGGGGGCACTCCTTCAGACATTCTATGACTCTGTTTTGGCAGCAGCATCTTGGCTGCTGACGGGAAGAGACTGAACAGACTGGTAAAGAAGGCCAGCTCTGTCCTGGGGAGTCCTCTGGACACTGTGGAGGTGGTGGGAGACAGGAGCATGGCAGCCTGCTGTCCTTCCTGCTGGACAATATGCCCCACCCCCTCCAGGACACCCTGTCCTCACTGTGCAGCTCCTTCAGCGACGGGCTGCTGCACCCCTGCTGTCACACAGAGAGATACCGCAGGTCCTTTCTTCCTGCAGCGGTCAGACAATACATCATATCATAATTTAGTACCTTTTTCTTAACATAGGTAAGCTTAAGCTGTCTGTGGCTCTTTCCTGCTGTAACGATGCAAATTTCCCCATCTGTGAGACTAATAAAGTTATTCTGATTCTGACTCTGTTTCCTGCGTCTCCTAGTCGTACACTTATTAAAAGTAACCAGAGCAAAGTCCAATTTACTACACCTCGAAGAAGTTGCGTCGCGTCACGGCTGCGCCGCGGTTTTGGTCCGGCCTCCTCCGGCGTCATACCCTACCGGGCGCGTTTCAGAAGCGTTTCAGAAGCATTTCAGAAGCGGAGCGTCTTGCCTGCCGGCTCGCAGTTTTTGTTGATTTGGGCATATTTCCTGGACAGGCTACTTTGTACAGACAAAGTTAATAATAATTGTTATATCCCAGTTATAAACGACATGAATCAAAGATGTGTTGCTGTATTTTAGTGGTAAAAAAATGCATTCATCATGATAATTATTCTATATTGTTACGACGAGCATTTATTGACAGCACACCCGTAACTTAAATGCCAACCGGCAAAAGGAACAAAGTCTGGAGGATGGCAAAACCAAACAAAAAGGAAGAAGGGGGAGACAGAGAAAAACAACACGGAGCACGTAACATATATATATCATTTATACAGTGCCTGTAAACCGGAGGAGAACGCTGGCATTTCTCCTCCTACTTGAAAGACTACGGAGGGATAGGGTCTACAAAATTAGTTTATTTTGGGGATGGGCCGGATGCTCTGACCGGTCCACTTCCTGCCCGGCCTGAATGGTGCAATATAAATAAACTTGCCATGCCTTGCCAAGGCCTTTCTTAAAGGCGTCAGTGGTCTGTGGAGTCCTCAGGTGGTCTGGGAGGGAATTCCACAGGTGAGGAGCAGCTGCACAGAAAGCCCGATTATAAACTTCAGTGACCTTGTTTTAATATCATGAGAGAATATTTGACATGTTTGGAATGAAACTATAGTGTTGCCTGAGCGGGTGGCGATATGAAACAGAACTGGATGCAGAGCAGACAGAACATATTGTCTGCTCTGCATCCAGTTCTGTTTCATATCGCCACCCGCTCAGGGACGGGTGGCGCAGTGGTCTGTGCATCCGATCATCAGATCAAGGGGGAGTGCTGGGGAACTCCAGTTCGAAACCCGCTCCCGCCGCCACTGCGTCAGGCCGTTGTGTCCTTGTGCAAGACACTTCACCCGGAGTTGCTCCAGTGGGTATTGTCCACAGTACATGTATGATATTAATGTGTACTTGTAAAAGCGCCTCGATGACCTCGAGGCGTGAAGATGGACGGTGTGGCGCAGTGCGCTGTGCAATGATCATCAGATCAAGGGTTGAAACCCGCCGCTGCTGCGTCTGGAAAGCCGGTGTGTCCTTGGGCAAGACACTTCACCTGAACTTGCTCCTGTGGGTATTGTCCACAGTATCTGACCATTGCATGTATGATATATGTGTAATGTGTGTATATGTAAAGCGCTTTGAGTCATTGATAAATAATAAATGCAAGGAATTATTATTATTATTCTTCCAGCCATCTGCAGCTACATTTTTTTAACAGTAATCTGGTTGAGAACCACTTTATTGGGATTGTTAATTGTCAATGTCAACTAACCCAACCTTGTCGAAAGAATGTGAAAATTCATATCGTGAATATGAAAATGGAAGGTTCTGGTCATTCACATGGGTCGATTATAACCAACGCTATCTGACCTTTTATAGTAACTTGTTTTTCTTTACAAACGTCTGCTTTCAGCCTTTTATCAATACAACAGTTGTACTTGTACCGGGGCATTCAGGGCTTTCATAGTCTCTGGACAGGCGAAAGTACATTTGTCCAATCATCTTTTCCAAAGCCTTTTCCAAAGTCTTAGTATTTGCCAAAAGCTGCTGCTGGACAGTTTTTCAGTCCGTTGGTTTTATTGAATGTCCACCGTCCCAGACATGCAATGAATTCCTGCTCACATCTTCCTCCCTCTACTGATTTGCTCCAGTCATTTGCTCTGGTGATACTGGCATGGGTTCCATCTCAGGTATTTGCAGAATGACCTTGTGCAAGAGAACATTTAATGATAATTGCATCAAACAACAAAACCACAATGAGACGAGGCATGAGTGTCTGTGATGGTTATAAACAAACTGCTTGTTTTCTGATTACGGCCTCACTGCAGGCTACACACACACACACGCACACACACACACACACACATGAATGCTTTTGTGTCAACAAAGTTGAGTAAGCTACCATTTAAGGGTAATGCTCTATCTTTGATTTGTGTTTTATAATGTCTGTGATTTCCTGTCTGCATCGATGGCAAGTGTGTGTGTTAGTGTGTGTGCATGCCCATGCCTTTCTCTCAGTGTGTGTGTGTGTCTGATTTAAGTAGCTCTGGTCCATTAGTGGAGGCTGCTGTAAACAGCTGTGTGTTTTGGTCTCAGGTGGAATGAGCAGCGGTTGAGGCTCCTCATCAAACCCCAGGGAAGACACACTCTTAGTACGGAGTGGATGTGAGTCTTTCATCATATCCTCTGCCTTTTAATAACTAGAATCTACATGTAATGGTATACATTATTAACCTCTGAAGTGGACTTAACTCACCTTTAACCCTTGTATGGTGTTCGGGTCTGTGGGACCCGTTTTCATTATTTAGCTAAAGAAAAATGATATGATCAATTATTTTTTCAAACCCGAGCAGGCCTTGGCTCATTTTCTGTGAAGAACATATATCAGAACACATTTCCAATGACCACCCACTGTACCCCCACCCCCAACACATTTACATTACATACAGGGTGTTCGGGTCTAACAAAGGTGTGTGTGTGTGTGTGTGTGTGTGTGTGTGTGTGTGTGTGTGTGTGTGTGTGTGAGTGAGAGAGAGAGAGAGAGAGAGAGAGTGTGAGAGACTGTGAGAGAGAGAGAGAGAGAGTGTGTGAGAGACTGTGAGAGACTTTTGTGTCTATGCCCCTGCAACAAGGTTGCAACATTGTTGATAAATTCAAGCACGGACACCTGTCTGCTCTCACATTCCCGCATTATGTCTTGCGGGAACCAATCTTTATTTTGTTCACACTCTATCCAAGCTGTACATTCGGGGCAAGACACAATCAATTTGCCAGTTTGGGTCAGTATCACAACTGATCAAGGTGAGGATGAGATTGAGCATCAGTACAATACGAGCCACAGGACCAGCCGGTCAGCAGGCCAAACATCAAGCAGCACTTTAATTCATTAATGTGATCTAACAAATGTAAAAGGGCAAATATTAACCATACATGCTGTTTATATTGCTTGTAATTGGGACGAAGTAAACATCTGTTGAGTCTTTTAACATAAAATAGTTTGTGTTGAATTGAAACCCAAAAAGGCAGCGGGTCCACCAGACCCACGAACACTGGCTGAGTAACACAAATATGAACACCACACAAGGGTTAAGTCAGTGTTTCCTTTTTGGTCCGTATAAAGTGGTGTAATGCCTGTCAAATTGTGTGTGTGATCATTATTAAGCTTAAAAACTAGGCTATAGAAAGAATGACATTATCAAGACGTTTTATTTCATGTTGTATTGAAATGTGCCTATTTTCAGTACATATATTTGTACATCAAATACATTTCACTTTGCATCAACAACAATTAAAAATATTTCTCCCCTTTTCGCCCTTAGGCTATGACAAATGAAACAAGGACATCAGACACCACTAACCCAATATGTCCCGATATATTTCAAGAATTTATTTAAATCCTCACCAATATACCTACATTGTATAGTTTCATCCAACATAAGCAACAGTTCACTTCATTTGTAGAATCATCCAAACTTGTCAAAAAGTCACTACACAGCAGGGGTTGTCACATAAATACATTCATCACGTATTAATCTCAATATTACCTTCGATGTCATGGTGGCTCTAACGACCTGATACATGTGTCTTAAGGGATGTCAATTCTAACAATATGAAGTTGTACTCAACTAAATAAAATGCTGTAACAACTCTAAGGGGGAGTTTGTGTTGCTGCAGGCAACCAGTCTCTGAATAATAGAACACACAAAACAATATCAAGTTGGTCGAGTTGTTTACACTCTGATCGTTTGTGCCAGATGTTTCAACCCATTTAATCTCCCCTATACATTCCTTACCTGACAGCACAGGCATAACATGTTTTAGCCCTTAGATAAAGCTCCTTGTTAACACCTACACTGGGACACCTGTGTTAAATGGTGGAGAGTGAGGCAAATCTTTACTTTCTATATTTATATCCTTTTTTTCAGAAACGAACATTTAAACTATTTTCCAAAATGATACATGTTTAGCCTATATCTTTGAAACTTAGAAAAACAGCAGCACAGAGAGCGGAGGGGAGAGCCAGAGAGACATATGTATAATCTAAGACGTGGGAAACCCTTCAAAAAGCAGCCACTGAATGTACACGGCCCCAATTCAAATGAGTTCACGTTTAGATTCAAATGCATGTGCGGTATTACAGTACTCTGAAGAAAGGATGATCTTTTGAGTGAGAAAAAACAACTGCCTTTGCTCTATTAATGCAACAAATTAAATCAAATCAACAATAACAATGGATTACAGGCTACAAAGGTAATTGTGGTTGAAGACTTCTGGAATTTCTTTAGACCATTCGTAATTTTTGGAGGCTTTTTCCATGCGATGTAAACACAGGAGTCCAATGGACGTGTTTCAGGTGGGGGGTTCGGAGAGAAACTCCCACTTGAGGGAACAGGGATTTTAGCCTTTGCAGACTATTTACATGCACACAAACCTATAACACCTACAGGAAAGGTGTCACGTCCCCAGCTCGTTCAGGGTCAAAGGGAAGCAACACAAAACCAGATGTTCTTGATAAGAGATTGATTTTAATAATAAACTCAAATAAAAATGATATAAACAAAAGTATAGGCCCTTTAAACAATGAGCTATCTATTTATAATATAAGTAAACAAAGTGAAGGCCACAGATTATCACAGTCACAGAACCATATGGGCACTGAAGGCGAAAATAGTGAGGCGTCTAGTCAAGTCACAGAACATACACACACACACACACACACACACACACACATTTTAGAGAGTAGAGTAGCGTGGCGTCCTGGCACAGATCCAGCGCCCCGAATGACAGCAGCGTCGCAGCTTAAATAGTCGTCCAGACCGGTTTTCCGGTGGGAGGAGCTAAACAACGTCACGCCAACGCGGTAACCATAGTACCTAAAGGCAGTCATATACACACACACACATATATATATACACACAGACTGCTCACAGGCCGGTTAATGCAGAAGGCAAGGCGACACCCGTCACAAAAGGGAAAACCCCATAAAGTATAATAGGGCCTCTTTAAATAGAACAATCTTATGAGCACATATTCAACAAACACAAGAAGGTGGTCTTTTGATTTAATAACTAATTGCTCAGTCAAAAACATTGTAAATTGAGTGTAAGTTAACTAAGAATATTTAGTCTATTTATAATCTATTTAGCCCTAAATCACAGAGAAGTGTACATGTTCCCATTTTTGAATTGGCAGTGTGTTTTAAAAAGATGAAATAATAATAATAATAATAAAAAATGGTTAGGGTGAAGATATTGACAAAGGGGGGTTCAAAAGATATAGCCAACTGATGCTTTATTTAGTCATCTCTAATGTTTATTAGATTCTCGCCCCCTGGGGAGAAAAGGAGATGAAAGACAGGTCTGCACCCGGCTCCATCATTCTACTTCATGCTGCCTGATATTAGTAGTACACGTATTAATAGCCTGCTAAGAGGAGTACATCACCACAAGAGGGCACCACCTCCACAACATATAGGCTGGAGAGGCAGTCAAAGGACGGGGCAGAGAAAGAAATGATGAGGACGGGAAAGGGGAGGCAGAATAGAGGACAGGAAGAGGGAGTGTGGAAGCATGGGAGATGGACATATAGGACATAGAAAGGAGGAGTGAGGAGCAGGAGGCGTTTGAGGAAAGAGAGGCATTTGAAATCCAAGTGAAATAATGAAATATGACATTACATTTCTTTTAGCTGATGCTTTTATCCAAAGCGACTTAATAAGTGCATTCAGCCATGGAGAAACTAACTCTGAAAGAAACCTGCAGGTACATTAGCTTTCAATGTGCCAAATCAAAGTAAGTGCTTCTGCATTGGCTTCAGAAGAGGGTTGCTTACTGTGAACATATTTTATTTATTTACTCATAATTCTTCTCAGCGAATAGTATCTATTTAACATGCTGCTGTCCAAAATCTACACATATTTGTAATTATAAGTTTACGGTGACATTCACTGACATAATACATCCCTGAGCAACTTAACCATACCTGAATCTAACATTTTCTCTCAAATATATTGTAACCCTTACATTTATTTTAATCCTTAAACTTAACACTAAAACATATTCTAACCTTACACTTAGTCTAACCTGACCCTTACACGTTTCTAATCCTCATCCTATTTACAACTTTACACTAAAACGTATTGAAACCTGATAATATGACTTATTCCAACCGTAAAACGTATTCTTACCAAACCCTTAAACTTCTTAACAGTAAAACCTTTTATAACCCTAGCTTAAAAACGTATTCTTATTTAAGACAATAACTTATTCTAATCCAACACTCATATTGTAACCTGACCCTTAAACCTAAAGTGTAAACGTATTCTCCCTTTATAACCTTAAAACGTAACCTGAACCTTCAACTTATTTTAACCCTCAAATGTATCCCAACGCTTACGGCCCGTCCACACAGCGGCGTGCGTTGACGCTTGCCGGCGGGCGTGTCTGACACTCGACCAACAACCAATCACATGAATCTCCCGCCCCAGACACACAAGCACGCGGTTTGATTGGCTAGAGCTTGTACTGGCATATGATTCGATTGGCTGACGCCTCCATCGAGGCGTCAAAAGTTGAACATTGCTCAACTATTGAAGCGAGCAAAATGCAGTTTGGCTAAAAGTGACGTCACCCCATTCAAAGTGAACGGGTAGAAGCGTTGGAAGCTTCAACGCACGCCGCTGTGCGGACGGGCCGTTATCCTAAAAAAGTATTTAACCTCAACAACCCTATAGTAAGGACTCAACAAATATGTCCCTCACTTTAGTTTCCAAAGATGTTCTGTTTCTAAGACGTCCTCTGTGTAAACATTGACTGAACCACACAAACAAACACACACTCACACAAAATCACACTTACACATAACAGTCTCGCTCCGTATCTCTCCTTGTGCCTGCTTTTCCCACAAAGAAAACCATTTGTCATATTTTCATTACAGCATTCTTTAAACGTCCCCACCCTCCCCGTCCTGTTCAATAATTACTTTTTTCACCTGTTATTTTTTATTGTTTGTTGACAGAATGTGTCCCTCAGGTTCTTTCTGTGTGTCAATACAGAGACACAAATACATTTTCCATTCACCAATCACCTGCCACTGTTGACTTCCCACCCTGCCACAAAAAATAAACACAATATTTCTTGCCAGGTCGATGGTTTTTGAGCAATATATTTATTGTCTATAAATGGAAATGTAACTTAAATATTAGAATAATGCAGTCATGTGTCAAATTCAGGTAGTTCCTGTCATCACTATTCGATTTGTTTCCTCTGATTTCTAACTGGCCTTCTTCAGTCAAAGCTGCAGTTTTGGTTTGAGGAATATGTTGACCTTTTTGGATATATTCTTCTTCTTCTCTCTTTTTTGTGTTGAGTATGAGCTGGGGGGTGATTAGCTTAGCAATAGATTATAGGCATGTATTGGTGAAGCAAGCCTGGCTCAAGTTCAGATGTCCCGCTAACTGCTCTAAGGCTCATCAATTTACAAATGTACAATTATAAATTACGTTTTATTAACTTGCTCAACTATTTCTTGGTGAAGGAAAACAGGTAGCTGTGACTTTTCGGAGCATTCCTTCAGGAAGTATTGTTCCCAAAAGGTCAGGGTACCTTTTAAACAAACAGTAACATGTCCTGCAGCTCCGACACAATTACAGACTTTTATTTTAAAGCAGATTCAACTTCCTGTTGTCAAACTCAACAACATCTAGCTTCTGAAGGATAAAGATAGTTCCATATGCATGTGGATAGTTCCGGTGGGCCCTTTCTTTGCAGCAGTTCAAAAGTCCATTATGAGTATTTTAGCCCAATTCCTTACCAAAGGGTTAACAATAAAATAAAACTGTAGTTAACTGCATAACCACTGGAGTGTGCTGTGCTATTGGACAGGAATATATATATATATACATACGTATATATTTCCAGACATGGGAGTGCATTTCAGTCCTGATTTGTTGCTGATATTTTGCTGAAACTATTTGAAGCCATTATTTGTGGAAATAACAAGTATTTTTAAAGGCACACATGCAAGATCAAATAGATATTTGAGTCACTTCGCAGCACAGAGTTTAAGGATTTTAAAGAGATGGCTGATTCCCTGCTAATGTAACACATGTGCAATCTGACTAATGCCTGTTTGTCATTTAATGTAAAAATATGCATACACGTATCTCTTTTATTTATATATATATATATATAAGAAGTCAGCAATAGACATAAAACAGGAGAAAGTGCAACTAGATTTGATCAGTGATAAATGACATCGTTCAAGATACTGCCACAATCCTTTATGTGTAATAAAGGTGAGCAGGAAGTGAGGCCATGGGTTAAGGCCCATTATGCATGCTAGTGATGATAGTTAAAGGCAAGATGTGATTGGCTTGTGGTATTTTAAAGACTAGGGCAAGCAGCATGGATTCAAATGAAAGATGCTTTAGAAATGCACTGTAGAAATGAAGAGTCAGAGGTCTTTGGGAGATTATCTCATAAGGGATTAAAGAGTCTCCGCTATCTGCTTTTGAAACAAGTTCCTTAATTTTACACTTGTATATCACAAAAAAAAACTCTTTACTTGATGTGGCGAAGCATAACTTTTTACAAATGATTTCCACCTAACTAACAAGAATGCATAACATGTACTGTACATCACACAGAAAGAAAGAGAACAAACAGTATGTAGATTAATGCACTGATGATACTATTGGCAGTATGTCGTTAGCAACAGACGCTAACAAAATGGCGGAACAGGATTACCTCAGGGTTAGCGGTCAGCTAGAGTTACGTAAAGAGAGTTGCATTTAAAACAAGGACAATGTGTCGATGTTGCTTCAGAATCTTTTGAATCCAAACACATAATGCATGTATGCTTAAAAAATCGGTATGACAAATGTGTGAGTGCTTTGAACATAATTGGCTGCATTTATATTGTGCTTTATCCAGTTTTTACGACTCCTCAAAGCTCTTCACAAGTCGTCATTCACCCATTCACACAGATGCAAGCAAGTTGCAAGGTTATACTTGCCCACGGAAGTCAACATTCACACACGTTCACACACCGTTGGCCAACCTCGGGTTAAGTTTCTTGCCCAAGTATAGATCGACATGTTGACCACAAGGGCTCGGATCAAATCCACAACCTTCCTAATCCGATTGAAAGACCGCACTACGTCACAGCCACAGTCTCCCAAAGTTGTACTCATTAAGTCTACTGCACTGCCCGAAGCTCTTCCAAAGTCATAATTCGGGCTCGGTCTCACACGACTGATCCCTGCCGAGTGTAAAATACATAACATCTGGATATCTCTACGGGAGGACACATCTCAGCTGTCGCACTGTGTATCTGATGTGAAAGCTCAGCTAGAACTGTTTTGCTTAACTCGAGCTTTCCCCATGATCCAAAAATTGTATTCCATGTGGGTTTGTTCACGTTTTTCAGCCCATAAAATAGCTTTAAAAAAGGGTAAACAGCCTGTTTTTTGCTGAAGTTCTCTCAAAAACTAAAATGTAAAATTACTTTTCACCTACTTGAGTTGTTGAGAGAATTCGACAACTTTCTGAATTTCACCTCTTTAAATTGGATAATATTCCAGACATTCCTGCCAGGGGGAATTCTGGATTCAGTCCCACATGGACCAAAGTAATCGATGCACAACAGGGGGTCTGGTCGAAGCCAAGCGGAGAAATAGCTCTGTAGTTCATTTCAAACCTTTATTTAGACGGATTGTTCCCTTGAGATCATGGATCTCTTTTACAAGGGAGACCTGCATCAATTTATTTCCACATGAAACATACAAACAAACAATAGAGGACATCATATTTACATATTCACCAACACTTACAAACACCCATAGTGTCAGAAAGCATCTCGTGCAGACATGCCTTAAAAACATTCAGAGAAATACAATTGCTCAATTTCAATTTGGACTGTAGGCTGTTCCAAGCAAGTGGAGCTGCGCACATAAAAGCCGTCTTACCTAAGACAGTCCTCACTCTTGGCACATCTAACAAGACCACATCCTGCGATCTCAGACAATAGCTGCCCGCAACTTTCTGCTTTACCAGAGAACAGATGTAATACGAGAGTTTGCCCAACATAGCTTTATAAATAAAAGTGTACCAGTGACTGAGCCTCCGTACAGAGAGTGATGGTAAACCTGCCTTGGTATACAGTGTACAGTGATGTGTAAGCGCTTTACAATTCGTGACACATCTCAGAGCACTGTGATACGCAGCATCCAATTTGCTCAGGTAATTGCCAGGTGCATTCATAAACAACAAATCACCATAGTCCAGCACAGGTAAAAAGGTCACAGTGACTAGCATTTTCCTGGCCTCAAGCGAGAAACAGGACTTGTTTCTGAAAAAGAACCCTAGCCTAACCCTCAGTTTTTTAAGCAGGTTATTGACATGAAGTTTAAAAGAGAGACAATAGCCGCGTTCACACTGCGGTACTTTTCCCACAAAGGTTCATGCGAACTCTTTAGTTCGCATAAACTAAGTACAGATCGCGTTCACACCAGAAAAAGTCCCTGAGGGACGTCACTTCTTCTTCTTCTGCTTTGTGTTTACTGGCAGGCCGCAACCCACTTCAGGCTGCCCAAAGTCCCCGGCCGGAAGTCCAAGGAGTTGGGGACTGGCTTCAGTAGAAGCTGCTGGGAGTCCCAGCAGCTTCTACTGAAGCCTTCCGAGTAAATCGCCAGAACGCCAACACCTCCTCATCTCCACCGCTCCCATGTTTTCTTTTGTGTTGCCATAAGTTAGTCTCTCTGCGTTTCTGCGCTGGGCTAATGCTAATGCTAATAATGCTAATGCGAGGATAATAAAATGGTGGCTTCAGAAAACTTTTTGGGAGTTTTACGGGGCGTGGTTTGCAATTCGCCCAGCTAATCAGGAATATAGCTCTTTTCTCAAAAAAGAGCCGCTCGAAAGTCCCTGCTTTCGAGCAGGGACTTTCGAGGGGGTAAAAAGGTTCGCATGAACTACTTTTAGTACCGGCTCTTTTTGGTGTGAACGCGATCATGAACTAAGTTCGCATGAACCTTTGTGGGAAAAGTACCGCAGTGTGAACGCGGCTAATCATCAAGCCAGATACCAAGGTATTTGTAACAGGCAACAACTTCAAGTTTTGTTCATTGCGTAGTTACAATACCTAAAACAGGCTCTGGTGTCTTTTTTGCTTTTGAAAAGAGCATTACCTTGGTTTTATCCACATTTAAAAGAAGCTTTAATTCAGAGAGCTGAGTCTGAATAGTGTTAAAAACAGCTTATAATTTAACAACAGCCTCTTTAATGGAGGGACCTGCACAATACATCACAGTATCATCCGCATAAAAATGTAAAGTAGCTTCAAAATATAAACGCAACACTTTTGTTTTTGCTCCCATTTTTCATGAGATGAACTCAAAGATCTAAAACATTTTCTATATGCACAAAATAACCATTTCTCTCAAATATTGTTCACAAATCTGTGATAGTGAGCACCTCTCCTTTGCCGAGATAATCCATCCCACCTCACAGGTGTGGCATATCAAGATGCTGATTATACAGCATGATTATTGCACAGGTGTGCCTTAGGCTGGCCACAATAAAAGGCCACTCTGAAACGTGCATTTTTGCTTTATTGGGGGGGTCCGAAAACCAGTCAGTATCTGGTATGAGGGGTAGGGTTAGGGTAATGTTGTGAATCGAGTGGCCCATGGTGGTGGTGGGGTTATGGTATGGGCAGGTGTATGTTATGGATGACGAACACAGGCCACTCGATTCACAACATTACCCTAACCCTACCCCTCACACCAGATACTGACTGGTTTTCGGACCCCTCCCAGACCCCCCCAATAAAGCAAAAATGCAAAAGTGGGAGCAAAAACAAAAGTGTTGCGTTTATATTTTTGTTCAGTGTATATGGATAATAAAAGTGGTCCTAAAACAGAACCTTGTGGTACACCATTAGACATGTTTAACCACTCAGAAGACAGTCCATCAAAATGAACACATTGGGACCTTTCAGAGAGGTAGTTCACAAACCACCCCACTGCATGGCTGGATATGCCAATACTGAGTAGCCTCTGCTTTAAAATGCGATGATCAACGGTGTCAAATGCTTTGGAAAGGTCAATAAACAGAGCTGCACAACTCTGCTTATTATCTAAAATACTAGTAATGTCATTTACCACTTTCATTGTCGCAGTGATGGTGCTGTGTTTCTTTCTGAATCCTGACTGATGTTTAGACAGGATATCATCTATACATAAAAACTCCTTTACTTGTTCACCTTAGCCAGAACTGACAATTTAGAGATTGGCCAATAGTTATTTAAAATAGTTTCCTCCCCTCCTTTCAGTAAAGGCAAGACATAAGCAGACTTCCATACTTTTGGAATTGTATTTGTGCTGAGGGAGAGGTTAAAAAGAGAAGTAAGAGGTGGAGCAATAACATCTGCAGCTATCTTTAAAAAGAAAGGTTCTAAGTTATCCGGGCCAGCCGGTTTCCTAGGATCTAACTTGGATAATGCTTCATCAACAATACCAATAGTTAAAGGAGTAAAACTGAAAGGGTTTTCAAGACCACATTGTTCAGAGTCAAGGATTGGAGCGTTCACAGAAGCAGAAGTACAGTCAGTGACAGAATCAAACAGAGAGCCACAGACAAGCAATTTAGCATAGTAGCCCTGTCTGATATAATGCCAGATGCTGTGGTGAGACACGGAGGTAGCTCATTTGGAATATCACCAGTGGAAATCGATTTTATGGCTTTCCAAAATTTCCTAGGATTATTCAGGTTTGCTGTGGTCACTGACAGATAGTACTTTGATTTAGCACTTTTTATTTGAGATGTGAAGCTATTTCTTAGCTGCCTAAAACGTAGCCATTCTACCTCTGAGCCTGATTTCCTAGCCTTAGCCCAAGCATTATTTCTCTCATGAAGTAGACTGGACAGCTCAGCAGAAAACCAGGGATTGTTTCGTCCCTTCACTCTAAATGTACGCAGAGGTGCATGTCTATCTATAATTTTCATAAAACCAAGATACAAATAAGACCATGCAGTTTGTACATCAGCACACAGATTGATTTTACCCCAATCAAAATCAAACAGATCATGTAAAAAACCCTGCTCCACAAAGTGTTTTTTGTGGAGTAATCATCGCGGCACAGGCTGACAAGCGGAGGCGAGAGTGGCGACTCAAACTAAGGCGTGTTAGAGCAAGTATTTCATTATTGGTGTGTGTGTAGTGGTGAAACTCTCAAGGGAGGTGAGGCGAGACGAGACCTGATGTCTGATCATCCTCACCACAGGACAGCGAGAGCAGCACACGGTTTATTAGGGGGTTCACTGCAGGAGGGCGAGTCGATCTCAGAGCCAGCTGGACCTCAAAGCAGTTGGAAGCAATATGTGTGAGAGGGAGGGAGAGGGACAAGCAAACTGAAAGAGGAAGGGAGAAAAGGGCAATCGGAACAATTGAAAGGCCTCAAATTAACAAATTATAGACTACGAAAACATTATTATCCAAGATGTCTACAGTATAACAAGATCAGACCACATGGTACCAGCCTGAAATGGCCTAATTCTAGTGAAAGAAGTGATCAAATGTAGATAAATTGTGGGGGAAATAAAGTGATGGTAACATCTCAGGTGAATTAAGAGGAACAGCATTAAGTTAAAGCTGATGGAAGGTGATGGAAACAGTCAACCCAAGGTAACTTCGTTACTATGGACTGACGGCTTCGAGCCACTGGTCGGGTCCTCGGCTCCGCCTGAAAAGATAGGGGAGTTTGCGAGAGCGCCGAGAGTAGTTATGCTGGTGTAAGGATGACAGCGGTTGAGAGTAATCAGGGTTCAAATAATATGTTGATGTCTGTGGCTGATGATTGTGTGCACCTGGTGTCCTGTGTTGTCTCCTCCCCCCTCACCTGTGTCTTGTTAGTATGTGTGTATTTAGGTGCTGTTTCCTTGTAACTGGCTGTGTGTGATATCCTTGTGGCTGCAGGATGTGTGCAAGGAGAACAGCAGGATTGAGGCTGTGAACTTTGTGCACATGATTTTAATAAATGCCCACGTCGGGTTATATTTTTGGACGTTCTGCCTCTGCCTCCTTGCTTGGTCTGGGCCGCTCAACGGTCAGTCTCACAAGTCACGACATTTAATCTATTGATTCGTGTTCATCATCACGATTTCCCCCTTTTTTTCGTGTCACACAATTTTAAAAGCAATGTATTTCTATTGGTAGTGTGTTTCGTGCCTGCACCACGTCTTTTTGTCCGGTCGGGTCTTGGAAGACCGGAAGCTGTGGGGTTCATAAAAACAAGTTCTTACTCAATATCAAGCCACGATTATTGTTTTTATTTTAAATCGTATAATGTCAGACTTTTGCCGTCCGTGAGGAAAAGAAATGGGACTCAGAGCCTCAGAATACTGAAATCTGTATTTTTTAAATATTTGTTCCTTCTAATATGTTATGCTTTTCTAAATAACACACTGTTATTTACTCAACAATAACACACAATTATCCTTGATTTTATTTATTTGTTTAATTCTATAATCTCAGGCTTTTTTGCCGTCCGTCAGAGAGTGATTTTCAAAATAAAGTTACAGGAAACAGACGTGGGCCTATATGGGACATTTCGAGTATCATTGCGATACACACCCACTGAACTGCTTACCAAAGATCCTCAGCTATGGTTTAAGCTCGGTGATTGGATGTTTTAGCCGCAATGCACATTGGGATATGGTGTTAATGCGATATGAAATCTGAAAAACATTTTGGAGTTTAGGATGGCCGAAGACACTACACTACCCATAATCCTCAGATATCGTTTGGGACTACAGTCCCTTTGCTTGACAAACCCCGTGATTCATCTTCAAGCTCTGGGATTGGATGTTGGAGTGGCAGTGCGCCAAGGTTACGCCGAGTGTCAAACAGCACTTTGAAATGGAACGAAACCACGGCAGACTATCCAAAACTGGACTCTAACGGGACCAGCCCCCCCCCACCCCTCGCAAAATGTTCTATGGGACGTCTCTACTGGGAACGTTTTCGCGTTTCCCACAATTAGAAGTTGCCAGTATTAAACACATTGGTGTTATCAAATATAAAACATAATTAATAAATGGGTGGAAATTGCTTGTGTCCATAATGGGCAGCATATATACCCACATGACAGCTCATTGTTACTTTGTAATTCTACTCCACTACAACTCAGAGGTTAACCTGGTATTTTTACTCCACTACATTTATTTGAGTTACTTTGCAGATTCTGATTAATGATGTGAAATATAAACAACCCTTAAATCAGACGTTAGTTACACCTGAGTAAAATGCAGGTAAGGTGATTGTCAAGGGCCAACAATCAGGAGAGATATTTGATAGTTGGTGCTTGAGAAGACTACACTTATCTGCAGAACCCTATAAAGTATATTCATTACACGTTATTCTTTACTAATAGTTAATTAAAAACTGTATATAATGGCTATTTTGCACATCCCTTTCAAGATTTCAAGATTTTCGAAGGTTTATTGACATATCATATCATACACAACTACGTTGAAGTTATGCAATGAATGAAAAACTTGGGTCACAGGTTCCTCAACAGTGCATTACAAGACATCTTTCAATATGTGTTTATATTATTATATATGTATATATATTATATGTTTAGTTTTTTTGCAGGAGACACATTTACTTCCAAAGGATGATATTAGAATTAGGAGGAGGTGGGCGGGATGTGTGTATTCAGCAACATTTTCTACATTTTCTATGACGCTAATTCATAAATCAGTACCATTTCAGGTAACAAATCTAATCAAGGACAAGGCTGGTAGATACTTAATTGTTCAGGGTACTCTACTAATGGGGAACTTGAATTTAGTTAATGTATATGCCCCCAATAATGATGATCCAAAGTTTTTTAGGGACCTGTTTTAATACGCTTTCAACATTTACTGGTAATTACATCATAGCAGGGGATTTTAATTGTGTATTGGATCCAACAAAGGATCGGTCAGGGGGCATAGATAAATCACACACCAAAAGCAGGGAAGTCTTACTTAGTATTATGAAAGATTTAAATTTAAAGGACATCAGGAGAGAATTAAAGCCTGGAGCTGTAGAGTATTCTTGCAATTCTGCGTCTTACAAATCTTATTCCCGTATTGATTACTTTTTGATATCAGCAAATGTGGCTTCTAAAATCAAAGACGGCACTTTTGATGGAATCCTTATTTCGGATCATGCACCAAACTCACTGCTTTATGTAGACTCAAGGCTGGTGAGAGATCCTTCTAAATGGCGTTTTCAATAAAAATGGTTGCAAGACTCAGATTTTGTCACGTATCTTGGCAAACAAATTGATTTATATTTTGAGACAAATACATCGGAAACATCAGCATCTATAAGATGGGAAGCTTTTAAAGCATTTATTAGAGGCCAAATGATCAACTACACAAGCTCTAAATCCAAAAAACCTCGTCAGAAAATGACAATGTTGGAATCAAAAATAAAAACCCTGGAGAGTGAGGCCTTTCAGAAACCCTGCCCTAAATTACAACAAGAACTGCTAGTACTGAGGTCACAGTATAATGAATTATCAGCTTCTAAAGCAGTGGCAAGTCTACTAAGACTCAAACAAACATTTTACGATCAAGGAGAGAAGCCTGGAAAGATATTAGCGTGGCGCATTAAACAATTACAAATTGAAAGATCTATTACGTCAATACAGAATAACAAGGGAGATAATATAGTTGATCCTTTAGAAATAAATGAGGCTTTTAAAAATGTCTATGAAAAGCTATACGACTCTGACACAAATTCAGATCTGGCGCATCAAAATAACTTCTTAGACTCTCTCAATATACCGAGTATCCCAGCAGAAATCAGACCTAGTTTGGAAGGGGAATTATCACTAGAAGAGATCTCTAATGCAATTGATGACATGAAATCTGGGAAAGCTGCAGGACCGGATGGCTTACCCATAGATATCTACAAAAAGTTCAAATATAAAATAGAATCTCCCCTCTAAAATATGTTGTTGGAATCTTTTAAAAATGAAGTCCTTCCGCCATCACTGAGAGAAGCCTTGATTACATTGTTACCAAAACCAGGTAAACTCTGCAATAGATGTGAAAATCTGAGACCAATAAGCCTTCTTAACTCGGATGTAAAGGTGTTATGTAAAATCCTTGCGATAAGGCTGGAAGGCCTGCTCCCAGGGATAATTAAGGAAGATCAGAATGGGTTTATTAAGGGACGCCAAGGGTTTCATAACGTCAGGAGGGTACTGAACATTCTGCATAGTCAAAATGACATGCCAGATACTGCTCTCTTGTCGTTGGATGCCGAGAAGGCATTCGATAGGGTCGAATGGCCATATCTTTTTGATATCCTCAAACGCTTTGGATGTGGCAACAATTTTTGTAAATGGGTTAAATTGTTATAGACTGACCCTGTGGCAGAGATACTTACAAATAATACAACCTCAACACCAATTAAGATTCACAAGGGATGCCGTCAGGGGTGTCCTCTATCACCACTTCTGTTTATAATGGCAATAGAACCGCTGGCCATAGCTATTCGGTCTCATCCACAGATCTCTGGTGAATTTTCTGGTTACAAAATTACAGCATTCCACTATAGTTCTTCGATTCTTTATTCTTTCCACTTATTATTATTATTTCAGCCAATACTTTGGCTCTACATAACTTCAGCTTATTTTCAGCTACAGAAACCATTCAAATATTAAACTATTCAGCCTGTTCAGGAATCGATGGGAAACCTTCAACTTCTTCAAAATATGTCATACTTTTTTAAATATTCAGTTTTTAAACTCTTTTTTTAACATTGAAGTCAATGAGAAGAGCCTTCAAATCAGCCAATACTTTAGCTCTCCATAACTTCAGTTTACTTTCAGCTACAGAAACCATTCAACTCTTAAACTATTCAGCCTTTTCAGCAATTGATGGGAAACTTTCAACTTTTTCACAATATTTCATACTTTTTGAAATATTCAGCTTTTTAAACTCTTTTTTTTAACATTGAAGTCAATGGGAGATGCCTTCAAATCCACTTTTCCTAAACTTTGCGGCAAATGCTACTCCTTCCACATAATTTCAGCTAAAAACCCTCAAAGTACACCCTGTAGCGAGTAAAACTCTAACACAGAAAAGACCTGTCTATGCTGCCCCAAAACGCCTCATTGGAGATTTCTCATTTTCCATTGTTTGCTTCCTGGGTTCTGTGACGTGTGAACACCCACATCAACAACAAATGACCAATCCGCGGAGCACCTCACAAACCAGGACCCCTTGGCTAACTAACAGGGAGTCCCCATTGACTTGCATAGAGCTCCCTGAACGCTGGTAATAGACGAGTTGGGATCACGGAGAAATGCTCTCCGCAGAACCATTCTCAGTGTTATAAACCTTTTTCTTACTCAATATCAAGCCACACTTATTGTTTTTACTTCGGCTGTGTGTGCTCAGGATGAGTTTCGCTGTATCGCCGACCCGGAAAACTGTCCGCTCCTCGCAGTAGCTCGCAGCAGCAACGAGCCTCTCAACGTCCCGACCAATCAGAGCACACTGGGCTCACAGGGAGGGGGAGGGGGGGCAGGAGCTCCAACAAGCCGTTTAGGACAGAGAGTGAATACTATACAGAGATGCTGTATGAGAAACCAATGTGATTTTGAAAAATTGCACAATTTAAATCTATTCTAGTAGACCTCAACAATGGAAATATGATCAGTAGAAATGGCCATGCCATGGGACCTTTAACTTCCAGTGAGTTGTTTTCATGCAGTGACAGATGGCATTTGTTGTTTAAGGAGGAAGACAAGGGCCCTGGTCAAGACAGTTCATACTTGTATACATAGAGAAACAAATCAAATGAATAGTAAATTTGACAAACACAAAGACATTTCAACACACACACACGCTCATACACACATTCATACACAGTCATACTGATTACTGGCGTATGGCATTCATGACACTTATTTGTATTCATTAGACTTAATCCCTCCGTTTGCATTGCTGGACAAAATGACTCACCATTTGGGTATTCTGTGTGTGAGGTTTGTGTGTGTGTGTGATCAGGAGGTACTGCAGTGTGTGACAGCTCAACATTATCTCTGCTCCACACACTACTCGGCTCCTCTCATGACCCATTTAATTTCCTTTGAACACCACTGACACAGTATTGTTACCCATGGCAACGCATGTGTGTTACAGCGTATATATTTGTGTTAGCATCCAGGTGCTTCTGCGTAACAGTATCTGCATCTCAATTAGAGAAGGTCAGGCGTGTTTGAACACAAGTGCTGAAGTGTGTACTTGAATTTATGTGTTTGAATGTATTCTTTATTTGTATGTCAGATTCTTTAAGAAACGGTAAACATATTTGGCTGTTCAATACAATTTGACTATTCATTGATTTCTTTTTTTCAACTCTTTGTTGTTCTCCAAATATTAAGCGAAATATGTTACATTATATAATGACTGTCTCCGAGTCATCATTTTGAGAAAAGTTTCCTCTTCTCTGGAATCCTTCCATTGATCTGACTATTATAAAATACTACGGAGGGAATATATTTTCGTTTGGATTACTGGTGTGGGGGAAGTTCACCAGTGTGTATACATGTGTGTGTGTTTGTGTAATTTTGCGTTTGTGCGTATTGTGTTTGTTTCCCGGGGAAACCACTCACGAGAAACACCGGCTGTTGTTATGCCTGCTGGAGGGGCTATTGCTCTAAACTGGAAAAAGGGCCACCCCCCCCGGAAAAAAATATAAGACCAAAACGATAATTACATTAACTAATTTGAACAGTAATTCACATCACATCTCATAACAAAATAAGCTAAGGCAACTACTTGCATTCGGTGACTTGATTTTTAAAATGAAAACCAGGGACATTTTTTGTTTCACAATTTAAATCTATTCTAGTAGACCTCAACAATGGAAATATGATCAGTAGAAATGGCCATGCCATGGGACCTTTAACTTCCAGTGAGTTGTTTTCATGCAATGACAGATGGCATTTGTTGTTTAAGGAGGAAGACAAGGGCCCTGGTCAAGACAGTTCATACTTGTATACATAGAGAAACAAATCAAATGAATAGTACATTTGACATACACAAAGACATTTCAACACACACACACACACATTCATACTGATTACTGGCGTATGGCATTCATGACACTTCTTTTTATTCATTAGACTTAATCCCTCCGTTTGCATTGCTGGACAAAATGACTCACATTAATAGGAGTTTACGGAGCAGATGAAAAGACACAGAAAGACAGAAGCACAATAACGAGTATATGTAGGTGTTTCTTTGTGAATAACCGACGGTGTCAAGAGGAAGTAAAGTCCCTGCGAGTTCTTCATTCAAAATGTCGCGGGCAATTACATGTAAGGAGAAGAAGAAGTAGTAGAAGAAGAATGAAGCTGGTGTGTTTCCCGCAGCGAGACACTACGATACTAATTGTGGGATTATCATGTTGATTTGACCACAACAGAAAAAATAAAAAAAACTCTCGCTCTCTCCAGAGGGGCAGGTCAGCCAAAAGGGGAAAACGGGCCGTTGCCCGGGCAACATTAGCCCGTACCTGTGCACGTCCCCGGCCTACTGTGGCGTCAAGTTACTCCGTTCTCCGCTTGTAATTATGCCGTTACAAGCTTCAAAGCTGTATTTATCAGGGAGGCGTGTGACGCAGTGGATAGAGCCTTGGTCTGGGCGTCAGATGGTCACAGGCTCAAACCCCACTGCAGTCAGCATGTAGTTGTGGCCCTGGGCAATACACTTCACCCCAAATTGCTCCTGTGGGGATTGCCCACAGTATTGAGCATGTAAGTTGCTTTGGATAAAAGCGTATAACATGTAATATCATCTGAATTTGCCGAAACAAGTTTAATATTCTGAAAGCCAAGACTTTGTTGAATTAACATCAGATGAAAACAAATTGTAACGGACCTTGCCGTGTTATCTATGATTACGATATGCCTTACATTCATCATTTCAGCCGGAGGGAGGGGAAGCAGCGCTCCGGAACAGCAAAGTGGCGAGTGCGCGGCTCGCTGCTGTGAGGAGGGGACAGTCTGAGCTCTTTTACTCGTGTCGTTTCCTGGTTACTGCGTTGGGTCTGTGAGACAGTGCGAAACTCAGCCTGAGCACCATGGACGTGGGAAGGGGGGGTGCTGAGGGGGCTGCAGCACCCCCATCTGCGAGGCTCCACTAGCACCCGCACCCCCAAACGCGGCGCACCTACAGTGTAAGCGTGCCACAGTTTCACCGCTGCGTGGCTCCACTAGCAACCCCCCCCAGCGCGTCACAGTTTCGTGTGTGTGTGTGTGTGTGTGTGTGTGGCTCCACATGGGGCCATTTGGGTATGGTCACGTCACTGTACCCAGCAAGAAAAAAATATATTGAGTTTTACTTGCTACATGGTTTACTTTGAGGGTTTGTGACTTTGCAGACCGTTTACATGCATAAAAAGCTACATAACACACAAGGGGACGGGTAATATCTGGAAAAGCATGACATGGGACCTTTAAAAGTGTTGCCTGATTTGTTATCAATCAGCACTTAAAAAGGTTTGTGTCACGATCTGTCTGTGTTGTCTTTGTAAGATCCTTCTGTCAGGGTTGAGCGAAGCAGGCAGGACCCAAACGCAGATTTAACAGTAAATACCTTTTATTTAAAGGCCACAAGAAAAATACAGAGCTATTCCCTGTGAACACAGTCAAAAACAAACAAGGATCTCACAAAGACTAACAGAAAACACAGGACCTAAATGCACACAGGACTAATGAAAACAAACAAGACACAGGTGAGGAGGGAGGAGGAAACACAGGGGCACAAGGTGAACATAATCAGGTAGGAGGAAACACACAGACAGGAAACGATAGTTACGGCTGTAACTACGGTTCTATGAATCCGGGATAACCACCAGAGGCGGTGCTTTAGCACTGGATATGTCCATCGCGCGCATGCGCAGCTCGAGTACCAATAACAACAAAGTCACCTGTGACCCACGTGACACCGGCTATATCAGCCGGTGTCGTCAGAGGATCTGTTCCCAGAATCTTCTCGCGAGCACACAATCATTCTGAGTGACAGGATACTCTGGCGGTCACCCGGGACTCATAGAACCGTAGTTACAGCCATAACTATCGTTCTATGTCGTCCCTAATGACCGCCAGAGGCGGTGCTTTAGCACTGGATGACTTATACCAACCATGTCATGAAGAATCCAAGCACCTACTTACCTAGCTGGAAGCAGCGGAGCTTGGCAACAGGACCACACCCAGAGGGTGAGGAGTGGCGACATTGACCCGGTAGAACGTGGAGAATATGCCAGAAGACGCCCATGACGCCGCGGCACAGACGGTCTCCAGGGGCACCCCTCTTAGGTCAGCCCATGATGTTGAGATGCTTCTTGTAGAGTGGCATCTGACCCCTGATGGCGGGGGGCAGCCACTGGCCCCATAGGCATTTGTGATGGTATCAACCACCCAGTGGGACAGCCACTGTTTAGAGAGAGCACGACCCTTCCTAGTGCCGCCATGGCAAACAAAGAGCTGCTCTGGCTGCCTTATACAGGCCATAGCATCAATATACGCCCTCAGGGCACGCACAAGGCACAGCAACTCAAGCGTGCCTCTCTCTTGTGGAATGTTAAAGCGTGCCAGCTGGATAGGTCGATTGGAGTGGGCTAGTGGAAGCACGCAGGAACGCCACATTCGGCCAGAGGGCAACACCCGAGCCATCGGAGTTCCAACTCAGGCATGTACTGCTTACGGAGAAGGCATGAAGCTCTCCGACTCGCTTCCCTGAGGTTATGGCAAGTAGAAATGCTGCCTTCAGGGACAGCCACTTAAGCCCGACCTGGGCCAGGGTCTCGAAGGGAGGAGATGATAGGGCATCCAGCACTAGGGGCAGGTCCCAAGCCGGGGCCCTTGAGGTGCTAGCTATAGATCCCCTCTTAGAAAGAGGGACACCCCACTGTGGCGACATCGACTCCAACATGTCGGGCAGAGATAGCAGCCATATTCACCTTCAAAGTGGAGTGAGAACGTGAGTGAGACTGCAGGAACTCTGAAATGGTGGCCACGGAGTAATGTCCCGGATTCTCAGCCTTACTCAAACACCAGTGGCAGAAGAGCTTCCATTTGCACTCATACTGTGCTCGAGTGGATGGAGCTCTGGCATTCAGGATAGTTTCCCTGACAGATGCCGTGAAAACGCTCAACAGTGGGTTGGGCTCAGCAGAGGCCAAACCCAGAGCTGAAGGCGGTGAGGGTCGGGATGCCAAATCTGACCCTTGGGCTGTGACAGAAGGTCCTTCCTGTCGGGGAGACGCCATGGTGGTTGATTTGGGCAACGGCGGACATGTTGTCCGAACGAACGAGCACATGCCTGCCCGCCAGTTGGGGTAAAAAGTGCATGAGTGCGAGCAACACCTGCATGAGTGCTGCAGGTCTCCCTTGAAAAAGAGATCATTGATCTCAATGGGATTTTACCTGGATAAATAAAGGTTTTGAACACCGCCCAAAGCTCCAGCACATTGATATGGCGTGCACCTTCCTGGGCAGACCACTGACCCTGAACAGTCCTGCCCTGCCAAACCGCACCCCACCCCGAGAGACACACATCCACAGTGACAGTCTTCCGGCGGGATGGGATGGCGACCATGGGCACACCCATCAGAAGATAGGCCCTGTCCCTTCAGCGGGACAGAGAGTGAGACACCGCTGAGACACCCTGACTCTCTTGTGCCTGTGCCGCTTGGCGTCCAAGTGAAAGTTGTTCAGCCACATCTGCATGGGGTGCAGTGACAGAAGGCCCAAGGACACAACGGCTGAGGCAGCTGTCAGTCTGCCTAAGAGCCGGAGGAACTGGATGTAAGGCACCCTCTTGCCCAGTCTGAAGATGCCCCAGGTCGCCTGGCTTCCAGGCACGAAAGTCATTGGCCGGTTGAGTGGGCCGCTGGGACCTCTGCAGACCACCCCTGTAAGCCGGTGGCTGAGTGCGGCTGCTAGAGCGTGAGGGGGACAGGGGCTGGGCTACGCCTGAAGAAGGCACTTGCCTGAACCAAGTCGGCCTGCGGAACCGGAATCTGCAAGTGCGCCAGGGCAAGGCATCCTCATACAGTGGTCCGGCAACCGAAGGAGGGGCGGCAACCGAAGGAGGGGCAGGCGGCACACTAGCAGCCCCTATACCGGGCTCTGGCTGAAGGGCCAAGAGGAGCGACTTCATCATGTCCATGTCGGTAGCTAACTGATCCACTTTAGAGGACAGCCTGTTTCTAGTCCTTCTATTGGGGGGTGCACCCATGGCCATCGCTCCCTCAAGTTGCCGGGGACGGCCGAACTGATCTGGAGGAGGATGTGACAAAGAGAGATGTCCGTTGGCTGCCGCCAGACGTTCCACCTCAGTGATTCTAGCCACTCTGAGTGCCCGGGGCATGCAGCTACAGTTCATGCAGGCACCTACCGTGAGAGCCTCCCTTAGATGCTCGAGGCGGAGGCAAGAGGGGCAGCGGTCATGGCCGTCCTTGGGCTCAAGAGAAGCCATACAGGCGCTACATGAATGAGCCATTCTGTAGGTAGCCAGATGCAGCGTAGCCGGGAGCGGGTGCGGGAACACAGCCTTCACCAGCTACCTGCTGAACGGAAAGAGTAGAGCCGTGCTGCTACTCGCCGAACAGAAAGAGGGATGTAATTACACCCACGTTACCGACAGAGGGAGCGGGAGCGAGAGCACTGCCTTCACCAAGCTGGATAAATAAATAAGGCAATTTAGCGTTTACCAGGAGCGTGGGCGAGAACACTGCCTTCACTGGTTGAGCTAGAGACGAGTGCCAGATGCAGCGTAACCGGAAGCGGGTGCGGGAACACAGCCTTCACCAGCTACCTGCTGAACGGGAAGAGTAGAGCGGTGCTGCTACTCGCCGAACAGAAAAAGGGATGTAGCTACACCCACGTTACCGGCAGAGGGAGCGGGAGCGAGAGCACTGCCTTCACCTAGCTGGGTCAAATCAAGAAGCTTTAACACAAAGCTAAGACCAGAAACTGGCTTCTAAAGATAAAACAGCACGGAAACTCCGGTGCTTAACCCGGCGTCAGCCGAGTGGCTGCAGCCGCTACTGCTAACCAGCCAAACAAGAAACACAGGTCAATGCTAATGAAGTTTGGCACAACGCCTTGGTCAGAACAAGTACAAAAGCACAGCAAGGGCAACTCCTGGGAGAGGGAACGGAAACACCTCCGTCACCAAAAAAGTTCAAGCCCAAAAAGCAAACAGACAGTAATCAGGACAACTAGGCTGGGAGAGGGAGCGGAAACACTGCCATCACCAACCAAGCCAACACCAACCTGTCCGAACGAAGTCTCTGCGCAGCCAGCCACAGCTCTTGGAGGACGGGTAAGACGGGTAAGCATCCGACTGGATGAGTCGCGAAGCTGCACGCAGCCAGCTGTTTGCAGAGAATCCTTGACAAATGTTCCAACCGAATGAACGCTGTAGGCTACAAAAATGTAGCCACTGTACTCTCGTGCAGCGAGAAGATGAAAGGAACAGATCCTCTGACGACACCGGCTGATATAGCCGGTGTCATGTGGGTCACAGGTGACTTTGTTGTTATTGGTACTCGAGCTGCGCATACGCGCGATGGACATATCCAGTGCTAAAGCACCGCCTCTGGCGGTCAGTAGGGACGAAATAGAACCAAAGGCAGATCTAGACAGATCGTGACCGTTTGGATATTTTAAGTGAATGTACTTGAATGATTCCTGTTATTCTTAGTTGTGTCTTCAGACAATTACTGGAACTCCCTTTGAATAAAAGCATCAGTTGAATTGCATGTGATGCAATGACATATAATGGAAGTTAGGTTTATAGCAAGGTTTCAGGGGTAATTGCAGTTAATGTGAGATATTTAGGTTTGCCTCAATTCTAATGTGGTTGTAATTGACTTTGTACTGTGGAAGTGTTAATAATCCACAGTAGAAGACATACAACACAACTCTGTCACTCTGCCATAGTCACAGACGATGTGTATAACACTCCATTAATTCCTATTTGTCTCAGAAGTCTAACCAAAGGGTTTGATAGTTTCACATTTTATTTGGTAGATCCCTATCATGTAATTCCAGTTTGGGCTTTGAATGCACCCATAGATGTTTTACATTCAGGTGAGTTTATGTTAAAGGGGACCTATCATACAAAATGCACTTTTGTATGTCTTTTATCCATAAATATGTGTCCCCGGTGTGTCAGGGAACTCACGCAGCATAAGAAAATAAAACGTTCTCTTTTTTCCTCCGTTACCCAATTCGCTAAAAACTGGGCTACAACATAACTGATCCAGATTTGCGTCCGATATGACGTAATATCGGAAATGTAGGCTGGCTTTACACCCACGGCCCTATCAGAAACGTTGCTATCAGAAACAATGCTCGACTGTTTTGGACGTAATATGGTTGGTGCATGTTTACATTCGCATCGCTAACACTCAGAGCTAACCTGTACTGGATATCAATCAATCAATCAATCAATGTTTATTTATATAGCCCAATATCACAAATGTTACATTTGTCTTAGTGGACTTCACAGTTTGTACAGAATATCAGATAGATCATGTGTGTGAAGAAGCAGGAATTAAAAAGGAACTCACCTTGTGGTATAACCGGCAAGAGAAAGCCTTTGAGCTCCATACTGTTTCAGAAATAATCATTGATAATCCATGATATGGCGTTTCATCACCGCAGAATCTGTCGGTATAATCTCCCTCATGAGCTCAGCCCCCTCCTTTTTTTTAATATATATATGTTTAAAGCTTTATACCCCAAATCAGCACTTTTGAAACAGGAAGTGAAATAGAGGGATATGAGGCATGGCTAGAATGGGTGAACTGTTTGGTATTTTGAGCAAAACACTTCATAGACATGTTTTTTATACTTTTTGATATATCTGAGACCTAAGCTATTGCCTAAAAATAGCATGATAGGTCCACTTTCTCACCATAAAATCCTATTTTTGAATCTACAGTAAAAACACCCAATGGACAAGCTTAGAAACTGACAACCACAGCCAAGTTTTACCCAATGAGGTGCTCAATGAAAAATGTATCTTCATCGAAATTTCAAAATATGAAAATATAGAATAAGAACATTAACGGTAGCTGGGTTGTTTCATGAAAAGCCCCAAGGATTCAGTTTCTATAAACATACATGTTAAAAAGACTTAACTATGTCATTAAGGGATGTTGTTTCCAACATTTCATATTTCCCAAACACACACACACACACTGGATGTCTCTAATACATATGTAAAGACACACACACAAACAGGCCAAAGGCCTTAGCCCATCGACCATTATTGTTATGGGTGAACCTCCCATTGATTGATGTCAGACATCTCATTTAGTTTTTCTACACCTCACACTCTCCAAAAACAAACACCCCTTCAAAAGAAAAGCCCTATAGATGCTACTTGAACTTATACTACTACATACATCTAATATGTAACTCTTTCAGCTGCACAGACTATTCAACTATTAACTTATTCAGCTATTTCAGGACAATGAGGCTATAGATGTTGTTTATACCTTTTTTTTTAAATATTAAGCTACTCTTCCCGTTTAACATTTCACTTTAAAGTTTTCAACAAAGTCATTGCAATGCATTTCAGCTGTAACATTGTGATTCAAATCATTTAACTTTTCTGAATTTCTCCGCTAAGTTCAGCAACACACTTACTTGGTTTTTGTAGCACATTAAACAACAAAAGCTAAGGCCAAACCAAAAGATCAATCAAAGGATCAGCAAAAAAAAGTGAATACTTGAAGGCTGCTGACTTTGAACACACTTCTCTCCCAGCCTTCTCAACGCTACATCCCATATTTACGACAATAATATTATTTTTAAAACACAGGAGATGTCTTTGGATTTAGTTCAATTCCTGGTGTCTGCAAACAGGATGTGAAGCAACACAAACCGCATCCACAAACATAATGTTTTTTGAGGAATTCAGCTGATGTCAATGGGGCACCTTGTGATTAACTTTAAATCTGAACATCTCATATTTCTGATTGCATATTCACTTTTGCATATAGCCTTTGGAGTAAGCACCCAGGGAACCAGGCTTTTCAAAACATCTGTGTGCCATATTGGCAAACCACAAGACACAAGCTCATGACCCATTTCCTGGTTCCACATTGCTCTACATTCACTTAAACTTTTCTATTTCTTGCTTCGGATGGTGGGTTGACTGATTGGTTGATTTCACATCGCAAAAAGTAATGTATCCAGATTCAAAAACCTGTGGGATAACACATACACTGAAGCGACTACAACTTCTAAATAATATGGCAAGCAGTTCTGACCAGTGTTGGGACTAACGCGTTGCAAAGTAACGCGTTACTGTAACGCCGTTATTGTTGGCAGTAACTAGTACTCTAACGCATTACTTTTTAAATTCAGTAACTCAGTTACCGTTACTACATGGTGCGTTACTGCGTTAGTTTTTTTATATAGTCAACAGCCAGGTGAACAGAGATGAGAACTGTACTTAAGTACAGTACTTGAGTAAATGTACTTAAATACTTCCTGTGTCACATGCGGAGACGGGCTGTGGGCGTGTTTGTGTTGTTTACTAACAAGACTGTCATGGCGGCGGCGGAGCTCAAGTCTAGTTTCTCCACCTGGAGATATTCTCACTATTTCACTTTTGTCGAGCACAAAGAAAATAACGTTTTAGTTAAATGTAAGTTGTGTCCTGACGGGTCAAAGAGCCTATCTACTGCCCAAACCAGTCATTCACATCTCTTAAAACATCTGCAAAAACAACATGCTGGGGCGAAGCTAGTAGCTAAGACCACAGAGACTCAGCCGACGCCACTCCACCTCCACCTGCACCTAAGCAACAGCGGCAGATCCTGAGCTAATCATATTGTATTCCAATATGATAATGGGTAAGGTTAGTTCATTTTAATTGTTCTATGATATATTCCAAAAAAAGCTAGTCGGTAGTGTAACTCTAGGCTAAATGTGTTAAAACTAATTGAAGTGGTACATTCTGTTTTCCTAAATCCTCTAAAAGAACCCATTATATAAGGACTAACACAAAGCCTGCTCTTCTCACAGGGCCTTATTGTATCTTAAGTATTGTCCCTTTCCTCCCTTGTCCATCAATCACTCCCACTCTTTCGTTAGCTTTTGTTTTATGCCTCGGTCTCTGCCATCTTGTCAAGCAATGATCTAAGTCTAAGCAGTATGATTGTCCCCGAAGTAGTAAATTATAATGTAGTGCGAACTGCAGTGAACTGATGAATTGACAGGCTTCCTAATTGCCAGACACCTTGGAGTGTGTGTGACGTTTCCTGAGGCGGATTTAGATGTGAAACAAGAAAGGAAAATCTCAGTAAACTAATGTCAAACAACTTTCAGTGACTGTCTTGGCATCTGCTTTGTGAATGTGACTTTTGACGCGGAGGACATTCAAAACAAGAAGAACATACTGACAAAATGTACCGTACCGGATTAAAGAGTTTAAATCGGATTAGGCCTTGTGCTATCTCGGCATAGAGATTTGTTCAGATTATGAGACATCTGCTTCTGGTATTTTGGGTGCTATTCAAAACCAGTTTAAGTGAGAGGAATATTATCTGTTTGCGCCGCAAAAGAAACCTAACATTTCCACCATTTTATTTGAATGGAGACATGACATCTTAGCGGTGCGTATCTCGATACCCTAGACACATTTAATACGTTCGAGAATATTTTTCTGCGGGAACCAATGTTTTAAGATAATGGTTTGATTTCAAATAAACTAAACTAACAGATATGTATACTGTTACCCTAAAGGTCTTCTCATATTATTGTATCTTCAATCTGCCCACATTTTGATCAGATCCCCAAAAATGCTCATAGGCTGATTGGAACCTACAATCAGTACTGGATGTACTGATTGTAGGTACTGATCAGTACATCAGTACTGGATGTACTGATTGTACAGTACATCCAGTAATGTACAAATTACAAATGTAATTTGTACATTACTGGAACCAAATGTACAAATTAAAACAGCATGTACCAACGTTTTGAGCAATGGCGCTATTCAAACCACAATACATACTTTTTTGAGTGTTGTGTCTCGTCAAATGTGTTAAGTTATGTTTATGTATTTTGTCTGTCGGGCTCTGGGACACAATGCATCCGAGCAGGGCAACCCTGGCCAACTATGGGCCCCAAGCAACATTGTGAGATGAGGCCCCCCCCTCCCCCAACCGACAGGAGTGAAACTTTTTCTTTGGAAACAAAGTAGGCTACTTTGCAAATATAATTTCTGTTTATTATTATTATCAACACAGTTACTTTTTTATACAGTGAGGTAAATGGTAAATGTGCATGTATGTCGTTCAGTATGCGTTCACAGGTGAATACGTCTGCATTTCCTGCCAAATACCAGCCTCAAAAAGATTAAAATATAATTAATGCAAATAAACTACTTCTAATAATAATCATAATAAATTCAATAATATAAATATTATATTATTTTATTATAATATAGTTGTAATGCGTGATTGGCCTGTACGGAGGGGCGGCCCTGCATCTGAGGCAGGTCTCGAGGTCCTGATTTAGGCGTTCTGTCTGGCTATTGGACTGGGGGTGGCAGCCGGAAGACAGGCTGATGGTGGCGCCTAGGAGCCGGCAGAATTCCCTCCAGAAGACAGAGATGAACTGGGGACCTCGGTCGGACACCACATCACTGGGGAAGCCATGAATCCTGAATACGTGGGTTAGCATGACCTCTGCCGTTTCCTTGGCAGAGTGAACCATCTTGGTGAATCGGTCTACTACCGTCAGGATGGCAGTGTTACAAACCGCAGACTGGGCTCTGGTTTCAGACAGAGGGTGAAAAGAGGTGCTGCAGCACAGGCAGTATGAGAAAAGTAAAGATCTTTTTAAATATTAAAGCATCCAAACATGTGGTAGAGGCACAACATACAAATATTACCTGAAAAGGTGGATAAGATGTCCTTTTAAATTAAAATGAGTCAAAGTCACAAAGCTACTACCATTTTTTTTAAAGTTCCAAATAAAACCAACTAAAGCTGATACCAACCACATGCTCTGCAGCTCTGGACCACTGTGTCAGGGTTGAAGATTGGAATCCTGCCAGGTCCGCTTAAATGGTTCTCTCAGGTTGACCCGCTGCCTCTAACGTACTGGGCACTCTTGGTTTGGACCATTAACTCACATATCCCACTCTATATTGCAAATGCACTCATCTACTGCAGTATACGTGAGTAGGCACCTTGGGAAAGAAAACAAACCCCCCCAAAAAACATACTTCTGAATTTAGCACTTACTGTAGATGTCAACAGTTTAAAGGAGCTCATGGGTTTTAAAGCATTAGATTAGAACATTTGTTTCATACCAAGTCTATGTTTGAATCGATAGTGACAACTTCCTGCAGAGCTACAGCAGGAGATAAGTGCATGCTGTAAAGAGCATTTGTAGTGTTGATGAGTAAAGTCTGCACTGCATCACTGAAAAAAACCAGACGATTAGTCATAGACCGAAATGCATGCACACACATCCCTGTATAGGTCCTTTTTCGTTTCAAACGAGGGATGGTGTGAATAAGAAATGAGCTGGTAGGGGAAAGTTGAAGTGAGTAGAAGGAGAAGAAAAGGACAAATTATACCTGTGAACTGCAGAGCAAACACTTTCGGTCTCTCATGGGTTACACACACACACACACACACACACACACACACACACACACACACACACACACACACACACACACACACACACACACACACACACACACACACACACACACACACACACACACACACACACCACACACACACACACACACACACACACACACACACACACACACACACACACACACACACTCACACACACACACACACACACTCACACACTGAGCGTGAACAAAGGATGGAGGATGAGAGAACCAGGCCGTGTTCCAGACATTTCAGAGGCTTTTTTTCTCTGTTTGACTGAAAAACTTCTCCCAGAGTGAGCAGGGTGAGATTGAGAAAAAAATGTGCAAGAGGGAAATATAGATGGGGATGTCATTGAGTGGTAATGACAGACATAAGTATGGAAAAACCTGAAGTTAACCAGTTGAGCCCTGAGCCTGTTTTTCAGGCCTCAGGCTGGAAAATGACATTCCCAGAACAAATGACTATATCTTCCCTTCTAAAAGCGGTAAATTAATAATCCTTTTTTCTCAAAGTAATGATAAACCTGTGAGTTGGATGTAGAAATATCAGAATCAATATAGAATTGTTTTATTTTAAAGTAAATTCAGATTGAACATAGTAAAACAATGTAGATTATAGTGTCCGTCCAAAAGAAAACCATTACTTATAGTGAAAACCACCTTGAATGATGGGATAGTGGACTGAAAGCTTTAGGAATCCACACTATAACATATAAGTATCCTGTATCAAGATTGATGCAAAACAAGTGAGTGTGACCTTTTTAGAGAGATTTCGAAAAAAAAACACTTCTGGGGTCATTTGGGTGTGTTTTCCATATCTCTGGCCCCCCTCGGTCGATTTTGATGATTGACACCTTTTTGTAACCGTTAGAGCCAATAGAATCGAGGGGAAGTTCCAAAAATCCATATAAACATTACCCATTGGTGAATAGAGTGATGCACAGTCAGAATGCCCAAAACCGGTAGCTGTCATACACTCTTGTAGCTATCATAGCAGCTAATATGAAAACTCAGTGTTTGCCATAACTATGACGATGGATTATCAGTAATCATTTCAAAGTGACACAGACACATTGGATTAACTATGGATTAGCAGCGTTTTTATCGTTTTAATGCCATTGAACGTCTTGAACTTCCATCTACGTAACATTGCAAAAATCAGGCATATCTTGCCTCAAAGCGATGCAGAGAAACTAGTCCATGCATTTGTTCTAGGCTGGATTATTGTAACTCTTTATTATCAGGGTGTACCAAGAAGTCAGTCAAGTCGCTTCAGCTGATTCAAAATGCTGCGGCTCGTGTACTAACCAGAGTTAGGAAAAGGGACCACATTACTCCTGTTCTGGCTGCCTTACACTGGCTCCCTATAGAACACAGGATATAATTTAAAATTCTTCTTCTCGCCTACAAAGCCCTTAATGGGCAGGCGCCATCTTACCTTAAAGAACTCATTATACCCTACTGTCCTACTAGGGCATTGCGTTCCAAGAATGCAGGGTTGTTGGTTGTTCCTAGAGTCTCTAAAAGTACAATGGGAGCCAGAGCCTTTTCTTATCAAGCTCCACATTTGTGGAATCAGCTTCCAGTTTGTGTCCGGGCGGCAGACACCCTATCCGTTTTTAAGAGTGCGCTTAAGACCTTCCTTTTTGATAAAGCTTATAGTTAGGGCTGGTTAGATTCAGCCCCTAGTTTTGCTGATATAGGCTTAGTTTGTCGGGGGACATCTTACTTCTTCCTTCTCGCTGTCTATACCTGTGTCCTCTCATGTTCCGATTTACCCAGCTTCCCCAAATGTCTTTCCTTTTGGTGTCTATATACGCTGGGATCCGGAGTCATGGATGATCCTGCGTTCTTGTGTCCTGGATCGCGAGCCCTCGATCTTGAGTCGTGGCTGTGGTCCTGGATCATCGGTCCTGGATGGATATCCTCGTGGATTCATCTTCCTATTATACACACATGCATTTCCAAACATTTGGACTACCTATGTTGCAAATGTATTATCTTTTCAATTTACACACGGCATCTATTGCACGTCTGTCCGTCCTGGGAGAGGGATCCCTCCTCTGCTGCTCTCCCTGAGGTTTCTCCCATGTTCCCTTTAAACTGGGTTTTCTTTGGAAGTTTTTCCTTGTACGATGTGAGGGTCTAAGGACAGAGGGTCTAAGGACAGAGGGTCTAAGGACAGAGGGTGTCGTATTGTCATACTGATATTCTGTACACACTGTGAAGACCACTGAGACAAATGTAACATTTGTGATATTGGGCTATATAAATAAACATTGATGATTGATTGAACACAACTTTTGATCAGACAAACAGCAAAGGTAAGAATATTTGCCGTTTTTGCTCCGTAAAGCTACGTCGTGTGATGTCTATGTTTGCTTCCCCTGATCGCACAGTGATGATACTAATACCTCTAGAATCTGTGGAATCTCAGCTTTAAATTTGATATATTGTTTGTGCAGATCCGATAAGTAATAAAGTATTTCTACCGTGAGTTTTGTTCTAAGTGTGTTAGCATTTTTTCGCTCAGGGCTCATTTAGACGCTTCTTGTGAGACTTTTGTTTTGTTTCGGTAGAAATTGTTCATATGGTCAGTTATGAGTTTCTTCCCGTTAAGTCGGTATGACACATTAATAGGTTGTTAAATGTTAAGAAGCCCTGAGACACAGTTTCGTGAAAAAAATACCCGCATCCGGGCTTAACAGGTTCGAGATGTGTGTGGTCTTGCCTGTTTAAACCGGTGGTGTGTGTGTGTGTGTGTGTGTGTCTCCATAGTAGATGATGAGCTTATTATGGAAAGTCAGAGATCAAAGAACAGATGAGAACATGCTGAGGGAAGGAGAGAAGAAATTAGAAAAAGATAGACAAAGAGAACAAGGATGTTGAAAGATAAACAAAGAAGGTAAGTTAGGATGAAGGAAGGATAGGATAGGAAGGACGCTTAGGGGGAAGGGACCAAGTGGAGTTGGATTGATAAGAGGGGAGGAATATATGGAAAAGGTAGGACAAACAAGAAACAATAGAAAAAAGGAGGGAGGAAGACGTGTGTGTGTGTGTGTGTGTGTGTGTGTGTGTGTGTGTGTGTGTGTGTGTGTGTGTGTGTGTGTGTGTGTGTGTGTGTGTGTGTGTGTGTGTGTGTGTGTGTGTGTGTGTGTGTGTGTGTGTGTGTGTGTGTGTGTGTGTGTGTGTGTGTGTGTGTGTGTGTGTGTGTGTGTGTGTGGCAGTAAGATAATGGAGCATAGTGCAAGAGAACCCCAAAAGATAGCACCATGCTGAGTGTTCTTAAATAAAAGGAAGTTGCATCGTATATATTTCTTCGCTCTGTTTCTCTGGAAGCACCAGCTGAGAGTTTTGAAGGATTGATGTGGGAGGTGACGAGGTGGGGGTGCAGAGGGGGAGGGAGAAGTAAATGTCCTCTCCCTTCCTCCCTCTCCTTTCCCTCAGTGTCTCACTGCGAGCTGAAGAGGAGAGGAAAGAAAGGCGAAAAGGAGAGTGTTTGTGAGACTAAGCAACTAAGTGCTGCGGACAAATCAGAGGTGCAGAATCTGTGAACAAGGAAGAGGGACCTTGGAAAGCAAGAAAGACACTATTCTAGAAAGATGAGGGAAGAGGGGGAGACGAGAAACAAGTAAGTGTGGAAAGTTATCGAGATTTCCAGAAAGACAGATTTAGAAAAGAAGAGGAGGAAGTGGCCGACGAAGAAGAAGCGAACGAGTGAGAACCAAGAGAAGAAAGGGCGAAAGGAAGAAGGAGAAACAAGTCTACCATCACTTGAACCTCTGTCCGACACCCATCATCCAGGATGGACAAAGTGGAGCGAGTGATGAAGATGGTGAAGAGGATGTCGCCCAGGAAAAAAAGGAGAGAAGGAGGGAAAACCGGGGGACCGGGAGATCTGGAGAGCCCGGACACTTTGTGTGACGAACTCTGCCGCTTCAGCCTCTGCATCAGTGGTGAGAGGTCGCACGGCCACGCGTGTGTGTGTGTGTGTGAAGTTGGGTGTTCATGAATGATACCATGGCGTGTGTTCTTGTGAGTGTGCATGCTAAAAGAGAAAAAGAAGAAAAAGCGGTGTTTCTACATTACAGAACATGCAGTATATTGCTTGCATGGGTTCATAAGATCAAATATGTGTGTGCTGTTCCTATTTGAACAACAAGGCATATGTTCATCATGTTCTTCTTTTGCTCTCGCCCTGATTGGCAGGCTACGTTTATACAACTTCAGTTTGTGAACGCTCTCGTATCATTGATGAGTAGTACCCATAGAGTCCAGTAGAGGGCCCCGTCTGTGCTTATTGAATTAGGGTTACAATACGTAACCCCCCCGTTTTGATTTGATATAATCAAAGCATTTCAAGCGGTGCTAAATGTACCAAATGCCCTACACTTCTTGTCTCTGTAAGTGTGCACGTATTTTGCTAGCATTAGAAATGTAACCAGCTAAAAAACACATTTAGCATTGTAATAGCAAGAGCTATTACAATGTGAAAGTCGATTGATGCTGGCTTCAAGTTTGACCAACCTAAACACAGTGTTACCAAATATTGCCAGAGTTGGTTGACTAGACAGAAAAATAAATGAAAGCTGGTCTTAAACAAAGTGATAACTACATCTGCTTGTTTTAAATTAGATGGCAGGCTTGTTAAAATTGGTACAAAACATACTTTGGTAGCTATGAGGCAAACATATTCTATACACAAGTAGTCTTAATCGACACTGGTTTGTTTTAATCATGACCACAAACCTTCTCTCAGCATCTTTAGTCACAGCAGATCGTTAGACCTTAACCATGGATTTGGCATATAAGAGAACACTCATGTGAGTCATTTACTACAGTAGAATGATGTGTATGGTGCTGGACAGTGGTTTAGTGGGGATTTTTTTTACTGGGTGGACGATATTTTAATTAGGTCATCCCAAACAATGTCACAAGTGCGCACGCGCGCAGTGCACTCGGGCAGACAGGTCAACAGACACAACCAGTATGCTTAGTCCTACTTTAGTTACTGTACTGCAAAAAGCAGACGGATTTAAAAAAAAATCACGCTACAAATAAGTGGGGGTACGGCGATCCCCCGCGTCCAACGACCACTACACCACTGGTGCTGGAAACCAATACCGGCTTCCAAAAGGCAAACATGAGAATAGACACTGGACACCAGCATATCACATATCTGACACATAGAGACAGACTACCAACAACTTTACATGTACACAACCTGCATGTCTTTGGACTTTTCAGTCTTAATTTGGTGATGTTAGTTCTTTCACCCATTGTTAATCATTTTACTGGCTGATAAAGGCATTCTGATGCCTTATTTGAAAGTATAAAACATAAAAAGTCTACACTGCATCTCCAATAAGTTATACAATGTGACTATTTTTTATCAGCAATGACATTTTAGGAAAACAAAGACCTGATGCTTCCCATGCTATGCTCATGCTTTTCAATTGCTTTTAGTAATTTGCCCACAGTGGCTCAATTGTGACACATATGTGCACACATTCAGTCTCATACATGTTATTCAGGAGCACTCGGGTACTGCTGAGATGTCCAAGACTCTTTCTCCTGCTGTGACATAAAACTCTGGCACCCAGACTTCCTGCAGGGACACTGTCTCGTTGCCAGTCTTTGCTGCAGTGCTGTTCCAATTGCTTAATTAGCTAGTGCTAGCATTTAATTAGCTCTGAGCGGGTTAGTGTTGATGCTACAGTTTGTGAGCTACCTCATATTCTTCAAAGACTTTGGGAAGTGTTTCACGGAGAGTTCAATTTTTTTGCGAGGTTTATTTTGTAACTTCCTTTGATCGTGCACTTACTGCTCAGTGAGAAGAGTGAGAGTGTTAGCGTGATAGAACACATAGGAAAAGAGTGTATATATCAGTAAGCGCATATGAGAGAGAGAGAAGTATGCCTATTTTCCTCTCCTCCTCCCATATATCCTTTCATCAAACAATCTTTCTAATCACTCAGCCGAAACTGGAGTAGTCATACTTCAAACAGCATCAAACAAACCGTCAACACACCAAACATTGCACTGCAGGAAAGGTCACTTTGAAAGGTTCTGAAGACTGGCGTATGGTGTTTTGGGTGTCACATCTTGGTTTAAAGGCAATGGCTCTGTTGTGTTTTTGCAACCAAGGACACGAGAGGGTGTCACAATGTCACAATTCGTTTTTTAGGTAACCAACATGTTGCAATCATCTTGCATGAAATAAAAATAAATATGGTTGCAACCTAATAATGTATTCAGTCCTTAAAGCTATATGTTGCTTTGTCATCGTAATGTATTAAAGAAGACTTTGGTTTAATACATTGAGTAAGAAGCAGAGAAGTTATCTTGTCGACTTGTTATACAACCATAGTTAGAGTCACTCCCTGCTGAAAATTCAGTTTTACTTCTGCTATTTTCAGTCCCTCCTCAAAACCAACCAAACAACAACTTTATTCTCTGACATGTTAGAAATGATAGCTGCAGTAAAATTAAGGAAGTAGCTTACTTTTTCGACTGACTACTATTATTCTATCCATTTTTAAATCCAACCCAGAGTTCAAACGTACCTCCTTCCTACTTGTCAAAAATGCTTTTTACCACTTATTATTATTGTTTATTCTGTTGCCAGAAAATAAAATGTACAACCATTTTTACATATGCCTGAAAAATTGAAAACTGTGAATGGGAAGTCTGAGAGACATTACAAAGCGAAGTGATAACACTGAAACTCCTTCTCTTATATAAAAAAAAATGCACAGGTGTTTAAGTTGGCCAAGTTATCCTCTGTTGAAAAGTGAATGAGACATTCCTTTTCACTCACTTCCTGGCTCTCAAAGGTTTTCCTCTTCCCATGGGAGGAAAGATTGCACTGCACACAAACTGTACTGCAGTTTTTCTAGAGGCACATCTCAGACCCATAAGCATAGTTAACCCTAAGTGTTCATTCACACAACAAATACATTTTTCAGGTGAACCTTTCCTGAACTGGAAAACTGGCCCTGTTTATGTAAACTTATTTGTTGTAATTTCAGAGAACACATTTGGTATCCGAAAGTGGGTTACTGTTTCTGAAATAATTTCAACTCTGATCGATATACTTTTAAAGAGGACATATTATGCTCATTTTCAGGGTCATATTAGTATTTAGTGTTTCTACTGTGACACGTCTCCATGTTTTAATGTTCAAAAAGCTCTTTATTTTTCTCATACTGCCTGTGCTGCAGCACCTCTTTTCACCCTCTGTCTGAAACCAGAGCCCAGACTGCTCTGATTGGTTAGCTGGCCGGCTCTGTTGTGATTAGTCAACAGCTTAGAGATGTCCCATGTATTACATAATGATGTATTACATAGTGATATCATTATATTCCAGAAGTAAACAAATTAGTCCGATGGAGGCGTTTCAGGCAGGGGGGAGTGTAGAGAAACTCCCTCTGGGGGTCTCTTTAGGATTTTAGCCTCTGCAGAACATTTACATGCACAAAAACCTATATAACACACAACAGGAAAGAGTGGACCCCAAACAAGCATCATAGGATACTTCTTTAATAAACGAAATATTGGCACAAGCTGTTAGACAATATATGATGTAAAAATATCTCCCAACCTGTCCATGTCCCATCGATCAGAGAAACATTTGACAGTAGGATTCAATGTTCCTCCTTAACTGCAGGTGGAACGGCACCCTAACAGTGCAGTAATTGACAGATGGTGATAAGAACCTGCAGTGATCTGAGAGGAGAAAGCCATGGATCAATTTGTCCATTATCTCTGAACAGTGTGTGTGTGTGTGTGTGTGTGTGTGTGTGTGTGTGTGGTGTGTGTGTGTGTGTGTGTGTGTGTGTGGTGTGTGTGTGTGTGTGTGTGTGTGTGTGTGTGTGTGTGTGTGTGTGTGAGAGATTTGAATGTGTTAGGTGGGGAATAAAGAGGTTAATAACTGAATAACAATATTGGATTCTGGAAAGTTTTAACCTTGCCTTTGGGCCATGCATTATATATACCAATCAATACTATCCACTGACACAGGGTCGGACCCTTATCAATTAACTACAGGGGTCCCTCAGGGCTCTGTCCTTGGTCCCCTCCACTTTTCCCTGTACACAAACTCGCTCAGACGTCATTAGCCCACATGGTTTTTCATACCACTGCTACGCTGACGACACCCAATTAATTCTGTCCTTTCCCTGCTCAGAGACCCAGGTCGTCGCACGCATCTCTGTTTGTCTAGCTGACATCTCTCAGTGGATGTCTGCTCATTACCTCAAGCTCAAAAGATTGTCCCATTCTTGAGCTGACAATCAACATCGTCACCTCTGTTGTTTCCCCGACTCAGACTGCAAGGAATCTGGGTGTGACCCTAGATAACAACCTGTCCTTCACTGCAAACATCACTGCTACAACCCGCTGCTGCAGATACACGCTTTACAACATCAGGAGGATACGTCCCCAGCTGACCCAGAAAGCGACACAGGTTCTGGTCCAGGCTCTCGTCATCTCACGCAACTCCCTCCTGGCTGGTCTACCTGCATGTGCCATCCGACCTCTGCAGTTTATCCAGAATGCAGCGGCTCGTCCGGTCTTAAACCTTCCAACATTTTCCCACACCATGCCGCTCCTCCACTCCCTTCACTGGCTTCCGGTAACTGCTAGAATCCACTTCAAGACAATGGTACTTGCGTACCATGCTGCGAATGGATCTGGCCCTTCCTACATCCAGGACATGGTTAAACTGTACACCCCAGCACGTGCACTCCGCTCTGCATCAGCCAAACGGCTCGCTGCACCCGCACTGCAAGGGGGACCCAAGTTCCCATCAGCAAAAACACGTGGGTTTGCTATCCTGGCTCCAAAATGGTGGAATGAGCTCCCCATTGACATCAGGACCGCAGAAAGCTTACACACCTTCCGGCGCAGACTGAAAACTCATCTCTTTCGACTCCACTTCGAGCGATAGAACTACTAACAAAGCACTTATATACTAATAAAGGACTGGCTTATCTAAAGCCAGTTGAGTAGCACTTGAAATACTTGGCTCTATAAAACCTGATGTACTTTATGATTCTGTTTTCTTCAAGTTTGTATCTTGTTGGTCGAACGCACTTATTGTAAGTCACTTTGGATAAAAGCGTCAGCTAAATGCAATGTAATGACATCAATGTTTATTTTTTATATAGCCGAATATCACAAATGTTACATTTGTCTCAGTGGTCTTCACAGTGTGTACAGAATATCAGTATGACAATACGACACCCTCTGTCCTTAGACCCTCACATCGTACAAGGAAAAACTTCCAAAGAAAACCCAGTTTAAAGGGAAAAATGGGAGAAACCTCAGAGAGAGCAACAGAGGAGGGATCCCTCTCCCAGGACGGACAGACGTGCAATAGATGCCGTGTGTAAATTGAAAAGATAATACATTTGCAACATAGGTAGTCCAAATGTTTGGAAATGCATGTGTGTATAATAGGAAGATGAATCCACGAGGATATCCATCCAGGACCGATGATCCAGGACCACAGCCACGACTCAAGATCCAGCGCTCGCGATCCAGGACACAAGAACGCAGGATCATCCATGACTCCGGATCCCAGCATATATAGACCCCAAAAAGAAAGACATTTGGGGAAGCTGGGTTAATCGGAACATGAGAGTACACGGGTATAGACAGAGAGAAGGAAGAAGTAAGATGTCCCCCGACAAACTAAGCCTATATCAGCAAAACTAGGGGCTGAATCTAATCAGCCCTAACTATAAGCTTTATCAAAAACATCATGTGCCATATACAGTATGTGGTGGATGCAGCCTGCATACAACATTCCAGTTTTCAGTTGGCGATTACTTGAAGGTCAGGGTAAGGCACAGGTTGAAAGCAAGCTCCCTGTACTTTTGGAGAAAAATAACACAAACAGTGTGATCAAGTTCAAATCTACAAATATTAGTTTCATGTACTGTGAACATTTCACATTGTTGGTATGCAAATTGTTTCGTTTGAAATGGGTGCCAAATATATAACTTTTAATAATTACATTACATTACATTTAGCTGACGCTTTTATCCAAAGTGACTTACAATAAGTGCGTTCGACCAACAAAATACAATAATAATGGACTTAAAGCTTGCTTGAAAATGTTTTAAAATCTCACATGGTTTAAATAACGAAAAAAATGTCAACATAACAAGTATGTTCTTGGTCAATTCAAATGTTATACAATCCACCAATTTCCCCAATTGTTGATGTAAGAGGCAACATACAGTGCTAAATCCAATACATACATAACAGACAAAAGCCAAACAATTAAATAATTCCGATACAAATGTATCTGAGGTACAGTACATCAAGTGTAATTGTGTTAATATCTCCTCATGTGATTTGTACTATTTCCGTAAAACTAAAACAAAAAGTTAAAAAAATGGTGGATTGTTGGTTATTTTCTCATGACTTCTATACAATCAGACTTTTTTGCATCCATGCTGCATGTTAGAGAAAAAGGCAGGTTGAAAGCACTTCTATATCCAGATAATAATTGATAATAATAACTTAATATAACTAATTATCCACATTCAAGTCTAACCCAGAGTTCCAATCTCCCACTTGCCTGCTGTCAAATGTATTTATTATTCTCCAAATCCATATTTTACTTTAATACCAATCAGATTTATTAAGGTGGTTTGTCTCTAAATAGTTTGGCAATAATCATAAAATTAGATTTCATTTACAAAAACATGCATATGAGTTATGTAACCTAAACATGCTGCTGAGCCTCTGCATTTTTTCCATGAAAGCCAATTTCCATCTCTAATGTTCATCTCATAATCACAAATTACTTACTGAAATGATACAACTCCAGCTGAACTACTTGCAGCATCTGACAAATAATGCAAACTAGATTTGATTTTGCGATCAAAGTGGGAAATTACCATCAGCCGGGAGCCAAATCCTGCTCCAACAGTCAGAGCTTCGCCTTTACTGGAGCTGCGGATAAGCAAACCCCACAGTACATTTAACAGTCAAAGCATGTTCAGGGTGCTACCAAAAGGATTTGACTGGCACGTGTGTTCTTTTCATTTAACCTCTGAGAAATCCTATAGAATATCAAACACAACAAAGAGAGAGTAAACGTTAAAACACAGTAGCCTCCGTTGGTTATGGCTTTTGAATGCAAATATAGACTGCAGAGGACAGAGACTAACAATTATGAAATGAGAAGAAACTTTGAAGATGGTTTGTTTCTACAAATTGTTGTATCACATCCCCGACATTGTGAAACCCCTACTGTTAAATAATGATGAACAGCTGCACTCATTATGTTGTGCATTGATTTATTAAAGCTCATAGTCCACATAAACAAATGCATCTTGTTGCCTGAGACTCAACTCTGTGATGATGTTGCATTGTATTCACTGACAAATGATCACATTTCTTCAAGAGATAATAAAATGTGACAACATGGATTTCACAATACAGCAGTAAGTGGATATATAATCTTGCTACTGAAGAAAAGCAATATGGTTCACAACATGTGAGAAAGAACTATTTTCTTCACTGCATACTGGTTGTTTTCAGTTCTGCTTACCCGCTTCCTGTATGTCTGCCTCTGAACGTATGTCTGTATATGTATATGAGTAATATGTACGTGCTATTGGAGGGTCTTTTCAGTATTTGTGAGGGGAAGTATTTTTAAAAGCATCCCTCTTTTTGTTTAACCCTTGGTGAAGTAGAAATGTTATGGATTGAAGTAAGAGGTAGACTGGAAGACATCATTAAGACATATCTTAGTCCCTATGCATATCACTGCCTAGTAATAAGCTTTAATTTAAAGGGGCCCTATTATGCTTTTTCCCTTAGTGTGTTGTATGGGTTTGTGTTCATGTAAATGGTCTGCAAAGGTTACATTCCCAAAATAAATGAGATCCCTGGCTTGTTTACAACAACTGAAGTGGGTGAAAGACTGGTGAACTGGAAAAAGTTATATAAATGTGGATGCTCTTCAAAAGCACAGCAGACGAAGAAAACATTTTAAACCAGCCCATTGAAATCCAAGGCTGAAGAGGCTGAACAACATCCACAGCTAGCTAAATGTCTACATCAGCATCAAAGAAGGCAGAAACTTGAATATGCCAGTAAAAAAAGCAAAAGTAGGGCATCAAATAGGGCAGGTAATGAAATGAGACATATTCGACCCCCCAAAAAACGGTTAACCGAAATGTACATATCCTATAAAAAAAAATTGGGTAAAAAAAATATTTGTTTTTCTTTTTTTGCAATTTTTTTTTACCCATTTTTTTTTCAAGATTTTTTTCGAAATACATACATGTTCAAATAAGTGTAGAAACCAAGTCGAATATGTCAAATGTATTGAACTGGTGATCACAGTTTGACAGCTATAGGCCTACAGCTTTCATGTGTGGAGGCGATTCACAATCAGCCCAGCTGTAGAGAAGACCCTCTCAGCTGGAACGGAGGTTGCGGGTATAGCAAGGTATAGTATGTGTACGTTTAATTTGGCAGAGTTTGACCTCTACACCGCACTCACTAACCTGGTCGAAGTATTTGCACACATTACTCCTTTTTGACGCCATGTCTGTTGTGTAGGACTCTTCTTAGAGTGTAAATAATTACCGGACTATGACTGGTAAAATGTTGAATACCGGCAAAACTAAATCTCTCCAGTCAAAATGTCCATGTACTTTGCCGCCACACACGGTTGCCAAGCAGCGCTTATTGTTGTTTAGGCTGGCCACTCATGTGTCTGCGTGATCTGCGTGTAGGGAGGGTGCAGCAGCCATATCATTGGCTAGAACCAGCTAGATCTGATGGATTTGGACATAAACGCGAGTGAAGTATAACCGGACATGAGAGAGAGAGAGAGAGATCAGCACCTGCAGCTCTGCCCGCTGTGAGGGGCCGGTGAGTGGAGCAAAAAACACCTTGAGACGTCACCTAACACATGTAGCTATGGCATAGTCGTATACATTGAATTATTCAATTTGATAATATGTAATCAACTGAGGGATCACTCCCAAAAATAAAAAATAAAATGTATACAAATATTCATAACTCATATTCGAAACATGAATAATTATTCGAATACCTGAATCATTTAGAATATTCGAATATTCGATAAATCGTTCCCATCCCTAGTACAGACATAAAGCAGCACTGTGACCTGGGTTGGGGGAAGTTAATGTATTCTGTTATAATTAATAGTAAAACAATAAAAGTAAAACTACTGTAATCACAAACCCAATCTGAGTATCACAATATTACATTAAAATAAAATTACATGAGCTGCTATGAACTGAAATGGTGCAATATCTTATTAACATGTTTCAATTTCAAGTACATTCCTTTAATTTGAGATATTTTGTGTTAGTTATGTAGCATCAAATATCTTGTGTGCTCAACTGCATCAGCTATATATCTTATACATGTCTGTACTGTATTCCCTATACAAATGTACCTAACAAGAGACATGCTCCATCTTCATTTTCAAGATATTTCAGTGTATTTATCTTTAGAGGCTATCATTTTGCAGCTGCAGTGACCCAGTTTTGCCTTAGGGATCAACAAACCCTATCATATCTCCTCGCTTATCTTATTAGCTACATCTGTAACAAGACTTATAGTGTTGTAATCATGTTCATCTTTTCAGAGGGAAAACGGCACAGTGATAAGACGGCTTACAATGTGTAATGACAAACTTGATAAAACTTCTGTTATGTTTCAATATCCTTGCAATACATTCAACTCTTAGGATAATTACTTGGCGAAATCACTGGTTACTTATATATAAATTGAGGTTTATTCTGGTGATGTGTTGGAGCATTTACAGTTTTCAAGTTGCGTGTGTTTGTATTATCTGCTTCTATTTCTTCCAAGCCAATAAATCTCAACATTTGTAGGCATAAAGGTTAACTCTACGAACTGTAAAGACAGCAGCCCTGGGGGGCAGGGGCAAATCAAATAAAAAGGTCACCAGCTCACAGAAAGTTTTCCAGCAGGTGGGGCAGGCTATATAGCATTAGATCATGTTTTCTCCACTGGACAGTTACCTTAGAGGGCAATTTATCATGTTTTCCCCATTTAAGAGCACCCTAAAGGGCAGCGCATCACATTTTATCCAGTAGAAGGGCAACCTAGAGGGCACTTTACAAGTCCTCCAACTCATATGACCAAATAAGTCGATTGTTCAAGCGCTTATTACGACCTATAATTACGTTTTAAAGTTTTTGACTTCTAGTGCTCCCGTTGACGGCAAACGCTCCGGTGGGTCGTATATTCACAAATAACCCTCTCTGGAAAATCTTAAATTGTAGGATAGTTTGCCCATTAAAATACTTTTTTTTTCTAGCGAGAAGTGTATATTGTACTTTTAGAATCCACATCCAGTGGATGTGTAGGATCTATAGTTTGATAGTATTTACGAAGATTAGTTAATGTCTTGCCAGGAGAACGTGTATATACTACGTCTTTCCCCCTATTCATTTATATTGACGGCAGCGTCCATGTAAAGTTAGCGTCAACCCTCACGGGGTGAAAACAGTATTTCCGGTCTCGAAGTTTTCATAATAAAACCGAATTCCCCTCACTGTCAAATTCTTTTTACAGTGATATCTGCAGTACTCGTCCACTAAAAAACATCAGTTTATCCTTGTTAATTACACAACATTAATTGGTTTAAATTGTGTCAGAGATGGAGTACTCGAGTCCTGGACTCGGACTCGAGTCGGACTTGAGTGCCGATTTTCGGGACTCGTGACTCGACTCGGACTCGCGCACTGATTGACGCGACTCGGACTTGGACTCGTGAATTCTCGCACAGGATGACTTGGACTCGGACTCGTGAATTCCCCCCCCCACGATGACTCGGACTCAACTCGTACATTGACGCTCCAACTTGGACTCGGACTCGAGCACATTTTCTCTGGAGTCTGATGTCCTCTATCCTGTATGGCGAGTTCACGTACTGGGCCCCGCTGTTCCAGTCTAGAGATGTCTACAGACACACCCCGCATCGTGCTGTATGCTTTCGCACATTCTGCTTCCACATTGGAAAAGAGCTGCGCAAAATGCTCGTTATGTGGAAACAATATAGAAGAGAAGGCTCCGTAACACATTACTCTAAGGATCGAGTTCAGACATATAGGCTGTCTTGAACACTATCATCAGAGTAACATGATCTAATCAGTAAATAAAGATTCAGCATAACGAAAGCACATGGCTACTTAACATGCAGAATGAGTAGCCATGTGCTTTCTGGGGATAAATCTTTATCTGTAAACTGATTTAACCCGTAAAAGTTCCTTCAAAATAAGAGTCCCAATCTTATTACTATCAAAATAAAAGTGCAAAACGAAAACTTTACCATAGGAAAATATTGGCATACAAATATAATCACTTCTCTAAAAGGTAACTCATTTTAAATATAGTTTATTTATATATAATAATTATAATAATATTAATATTAGAAATAAGCTTTATATTTGTATAGCACCTATTACAAGAATTGTAGCCAAACTCGCTTCACAGCAGTTCAATAGACAGGATAACAGCAATGTAGAGGAGCAGCTACATTTCAAAACATATATCCACGAAGATTAATACATGAAGACTTGTGACTCGGACTTGACTTGGACTCTTCTTAAGTGACTCGGACTTGGACTCGAACACAGGTAATGATGACTCGGACTCGACTTGGACACTCCTTGGGTGACTCGGACTTGGACTCGACTACGACTCTCCCTTGGTGACTCGGACTCGAAGAGTGGTGACTCGAGGGTGACTTGGACTCGTGAATTGGTGACTTGACTACAACACTGTCAGATACTACCTCTGGACCCCTTCGTGGCAAAAATGTACACGCCCATAATAACTTCTATTAAATCATCATACATCAATATTTTTTTTTCATGATTCACATAAACAACTTATAACGTATTCAAAACTACCAAACATTCAATCAGTCAGGAATGTAACCCTTTAAACGCATGTTTCATTCTTTGAATTATTTCATTTCTCTCAAAAATGCCTCATTGACTTCCATTCAGACCAAATTTTTTTATCTCACTGCCATTGCAGTATAAAACCATGTATTTTGTAATGTCAGCATTTCATTTAGAAGAAAATTAGTGATATTTTATACGTCTACTCTATTCCAACAGATTCAACCATTTTCCCACTGTAGGCCGATGCATGGAATTCTTACATTTTTGCCAGTTATATTATGGAGCCGTGTGACTACCAGGGGGCCCTGAAGTGGTGTATGAGAAACTGTAAGCATGCACAGATCATTTAATGGGTAAAAAAGGCCATCTTTTGAGGATGTGTCTTTGAAGAGCTGCTTGGTTACTTAAAAACAAAAAACAACTGTTAATGTGTTTATGCACCTGGCTGCCAAAGATAAACATGCAGTTTGACCAAGGGTTTATTTCATTAGTGAGCAGAGAATGGTGGGCCGGACCCTCAATGTCCTCTCCACTTTCAGATGAAGGGTCATAGGAACTCAAAGAAATGCTGGACGAGAGAGAGAGAGAGAGAGAGAGAGAGAGAGAGAGAGAGAGAGAGAGAGAGAGAGAGAGAGAGAGAGAGAGAGAGAGAGAGAGAGAGAGAGAGAGAGAGCATTATTTGTCTTCTTCAAATGAGTCTTGCAGCTCGCTGGCAGATGAAGGCTGCAAGATTATTTCTGAAGTCTCTTCTACACTGAAATGCTTCTTCATTTGAGTTCCTTCTCTTTGCTCCAGGTCTTTCTCCTTCTCTGCTCACTAATGAACCAATTAGCTGTGCACCCTCCTCAACTACACACCTGCTTTCTATCAAGCTATTTACAACGGCATATCAACGGAGGCGCCACAACCTTTCTCCGCCAGATCGTTGTAAAACCACAGTTACTTAGCATTATAACTATTTTCTCACACCTGGATGTTTTAGCGTCTAACGTGTTTTCTTCTTGTGCTCCAGGATCATTCTCCGACTGCCGTGTTGCCGTCACCAGCCGCCATATCCTCGCCACTCCAGCCGCATTCTACTCCCCGCACCTCATCCACTAATAAACCCTTTTTATATATATATGGTTGTGGTCCGTCGTATGCATTCGATTATTTATTTTCAACCTCTTCTGTGTCAAAACTAACATTGTGATCCATGTGTATTACTACGTTAGACCGGCCGCTCTCCCCCATGTGACGTCACACGCGGGAGCCTTCCCTGGCGGGAGGTCACATGGGGAGGCTTTTTTTATGCGGAAGTAAAAATGTCTTACAAAATCGACGCCAGATGTCGTGTATATTTATGCATATTATTTGGAAAATCTAGTGTATACATAATTTTCCTACACATGTATTCACTGGTGTCTCTAACCTGCAAGTTGCTCTTTAAGTACTTTGTCAGGCTTACTATGTATCTGTAGATACCCCCAAAGTTTTTTTCTTATTCAAAATAAGTCCTTAAAGTATTCTTTAATGTTTAAATAAAGCCTTATTAGTCTGTTTTGCACGACGTCCTGCACAAAACAGTTTTTTAAATATTTTCTATTCTATATTTCTATCATTGACATTCTACTTCCCCCCTATATTGTATGTAGGCTACTGTTAATATTTAAATGTTTTCATCAAATATAAAATATTTCACAAATAAAATTCAATAACGTGCTTTAACCACTAGGCGGTGAGGGGTTAAAAAACAAGTTTAGAATGTTTAGAATGTTAACACAATAAATTATACTTTCCAGTATAGAAAGGTATATACGTCATTTAATGGTAAGCTATTGCAATTGTGATTCCATAGATGTGTCTCCCATCACCCAAAACACCTGACTATTCTCTCAACTCAGTGTTTAGATTCTTTAATTAAAAGAAAATTAGTAATATCTTTTAAAACTACAAGTCCGTGTCTATAAGCTGTGCACCGTTATGGTGTAAATACAGCCTATCTACCAATTGGATGAAATCTAAAAGTCTGCCGAATTATTGTTGATACTGCAAGGAGACGTATTGTGTGAAAAGAAATGTAAGATGTTGTTTAATTGCTGATATATTTATGATCCACGTCACGTATTCAGTTTCGGCGGCATCTCTTCCAGTTTGTCCAAAGGTCTTCTAATCAGGGCTCTATAAATAGAGAACTATGGCAGATGTGTAATATTTAATGCAGCCGAACCGTGTATTACAATGCCGTTATGTGATGACTTTCAAAGAGAAAAGCAAGCACACTCGGAATAAAGTATTTTCTTTTCTTTCTAAAAATGTTTTCGGATTTCACATCGCATAAACACCATATCCCAATGTGCATTGCGGCTAAAACATCCAATCATCGAGCTTCAACGATAGCTGAGGATTATGGGTAGTTCGATGTGTTATTAAAACCTCTGAAAAAATAAATGTGTCTCAGAATCGAAACGGGAAAACCTATGGGAAAAACACAAAAGCAGTGTACACAATTCAGTGTTGAAGTCAAGTCACCAATTCACGAGTCCAAGTCACCCTCGAGTCACCACTCTTCGAGTCCAAGTCCGAGTCACCAAGGGAGAGTCGTAGTCGAGTCCGAGTCCAAGTCCGAGTCACCCAAGGAGTGTCCAAGTCGAGTCCGAGTCCGAGTCATCATTACCTGTGTTCGAGTCCGAGTCCAAGTCCGAGTCACATAAGAAGAGTCCAAGTCAAGTCCGAGTCACAAGTCTTCATGTATTAATCTTCGTGGATATATGTTTTGAAATGTAGCTGCTCCTCTACATTGCTGTTATCCTGTCTATTGAACTGCTGTGAAGCGAGTTTGGCTACAATTCTTGTAATAGGTGCTATACAAATATAAAGCTTATTTCTAATATTAATATTATTATTATTATATATAAATAAACTATATTTAAAATGAGTTACCTTTTAGAGAAGTGATTATATTTGTATGCCAATATTTTCCTATGGTAAAGTTTTCGTTTTGCACTTTTATTTTGAAGGAACTTTTACGGGTTAAATCAGTTTACAGATAAAGATTTATCCCCAGAAAGCACATGGCTAGTCATTCTGCATGTTAAGTAGCCATGTGCTTTCGTTATGCTGAATCTTTATTTACTGATTAGATCACGTTACTCTGATGATAGTGTTCAAGACAGCCTATATGTCTGAACTCGATCCTTAGAGTAATGTGTTACGGAGCCTTCTCTTCTATATTGTTTCCACATAACGAGCATTTTGCGCAGCTCTTTTCCAATGTGGAAGCAGAATGTGTGAAAGCATACAGCACGATGCGGGGTGTGTCTGTAGACATCTCTAGACTGGAACAGCGGGGCCCAGTACGTGAACTCGCCATACAGGATAAAGGACATCAGACTCCAGAGAAAATGTGCTCGAGTCTGAGTCCAAGTCGGAGCGTCAATGTACGAGTCGAGTCCGAGTCATCGTGGGGGGGGGAATTCACGAGTCCGAGTCCGAGTCCAAGTCATCCTGTGCGAGAATTCACGAGTCCAAGTCCGAGTCGCGTCAATCAGTGCGCGAGTCCGAGTCGAGTCACGAGTCCCGAAAATCGGCACTCAAGTCCGACTCGAGTCCAGGACTCGAGTACTCCATCTCTGGTATCTGATACTACGTACAAAATAATAATGCAGTCAAATCAATTTTTTTGCTAATCTTTGACACATGCAAGACTCTAATAACCACCAAAGTTCCATCCGCCTACTAATTATTATATTGAAAAAATTAATTTGTGTTTTTTGTCATAAATAATGAGATAATTTCAAATGATTCAAATCCTGAAAAGTATTGAATGTTTGGTAGTTTTGAGTACGTTATAAGTTGTTTAAGTGATTCATGAAAAAAAAAGTAGAAAAATGTTTTAATGTATGATGATTTCATAGCAGTTATTATGGGCGTGTACATTTTTTCCACGAAGGGGTCGAAAGGTTGAACATTCGAGGAGGGCACAAGGGTTAAGGTGTCTTTTGAAAACATCCACATGAGGCTTCTACTGTTGTCGTTGGATTCCCAGCACTTGTAGTCGACATGTCGTCCTGGGGTCCTGGGGCAATATGCTTAACCCACATGTCTCCAGATGGCCAACAGTGTGTGAATGTGTGTGAGTCTTAGTCTCCCTGAGCAGATGGCATCTTGTATGGCAACCAGTATGAATGGGTGTGAGTGGGTAAATGAGTACTTGTTGATGATATAAAGCTCTTTGAGGGGTCATAAAGAGACTGTAAAGCGCTTTGTGTGGGAGACAAACTTCCTGTGGCGTGAGCTTTGGGATTACATGCATATATATAAACACATAAATAACACACAACAGGAAAGGGAAAAGCATAATATTGCCTCTTTAAATGCTACCCACCTCCACTGTAGCTGTACTGAAATAGTCTCTCCATGATGTTTTATATCAACATCACCAGTGGCAGCCGATAACTCTGCTGAATGTTGTTCCTATGCATTCTTCCGTTGATTAAACCCTTACCATAAGCTCTTCGCTGTTTGATGAAATTGCCACTTGTCTGGATGGGTACCTGAAGAGGCTGATACACAGTGGGCCATGTTGACTGCTGATTGCTGGCAGCTCACAGGGAGAAAGAGCAGCTCTGTGCTTATAACATGTCCAGCCAGCTCAGCAGGCACTGACAACAAAATTGTCAATTTGCTTCCACTCTGAAATGCTGGGTCAAGAGGTTGATTGGCCGGCAGCCACCAATGATGGAATCAAGATAACCAAGCCACGCACCGCTACTCTGTGACTCCGGTGGGCATGGGAATTAACAACCAGACAAAGTTTGAACAATACCTGGAATTGTATTATCACTGTAAACATTTAGGGACTAGATTTAATTCAATTCAAGTGCTTTGACATTCTTCGGAGCTTTTTAAAGCACGCCTCACCAGAGAATGCATTCTTTGTTGTGCAGAGTTTGCTCCATTGAAGATCTGCCAGATTCCGCTCTGCTTAATAAGGTCGGACCTCTCTCATTTGCTCTGTCAGCAAAATTGGCAATTTGCTTCCTCGTCTGAGCCATCTGACTGCAGAGGTCGATCCATTTCACCTCGTGTGCTGATGAAGTCGAGCCATACACGTCCAACTTCAGTGACTCAGAGAGGAAGTGCAGCTATGGTTTAGACCTGGGAGAGCCGGACGTTTTTTGATGTTAGGTTCGTTGTCAATGCTTCTCAGAAAAAAAGAATACATATTTAGAGACTTGTTAGAAGTATTCGTTGTTCCCGCGTCCCAGGAGAGAACAATAAAGAGACTAATGGAGTCTCTGGAAAGGTTCAAATTAGGTGTGCAACAACTAATCAACTTAATCGATTAAAATCGATTACCAAATTAGTTGCCAACTAATTCAGTCGTCGATTCGTGGGTGACGTCATCACGTGTGTTTTACGCCCCGTTAAGCTCTAACTTTATTGGTCTTTGTATCGGTACTGGAGACATTTAAAAAATATATGTCATGTATTGTTGCTACAAAGACATTATATCGCAGTCTTAGTGTGGCCAGCTCGTTTCTAATATGCAAAAAGACAAACAAATGATGTATTTTCGATCTTTCTCTCCCCCGCCTGCTTGCGAGGGGGCGGGGCAGTTTACACACGGGCAGCTGCAACATGCAGCAACACACACACGTGGGAGATGGCGGAGAGAACGCGCTCCGAGGTGGTTAAACTTTACCCGTCTCGATGTGGAGAATGCTCGTTACCAAAAGTGGAATAAGAGTTTAGCATGTAAGGGTGGTAACACGAGCAATTTGTCTAAACATTTAGCAAAAGTGCTCCACATCCAGACGGAGGAATGCACCAGGTTCGACTGTCTTTCTAGTAGCTCTGTAGACCCGTCCACAAGTAACGTTTTCACGTCAGGTGTTATGTATGCTAGCAGCAACACACGGAGCTAACTACATTATACAAACATAATGATTAGAGGTAACAGAGTTATTTGCGGACTTTTGGTGATAGAGCCTTCAGTGTGGCATCCCCCCCCCCGAAATCCGCAGCGCCCCAACCCTGGACATTTTCAAAAAAGCCCTCAAAACGCACCTTTTTACCGAGGCTTTCCCCACTGTATAGTTAGTTTAATAGGTTTATTTGTCCCCTACTGTCATCAAGTATTCATCTTTATTGTCTTCATTGTTAGTTTCCACATGCCTAAAACAACCTCAAGCTCAATCTAAAAGTTGATGGCTAAATAAGAGCGTTTGAGAAATTGTGCAAGGCATACAGTAATAGTCCAAATAGTCGATTAATCGTTTCATTAATCGATTATCAAATTAGTCGTTTGTTGCAGCCCTAGTTCAAATGTGTTACTTTAATTAAATGGCGTGGTAATGGAACAAACAGGAGATAGTTGGGGCCGCACAGCTGTGAGTCCCGGGCAGAGGCGCGGGAAGGTATTTTGAGTGGGGGTGCTGAGGTGCTGGACACCACTATTACGGGCACTATAGAGCATGCACAAAAGCACTCCCCACACGCAAACACGTCGTACACCCGCGACTGTTATAATGAAGGCTCGATAATCAGCTCACGGCATATAGGCAGAGGTAAAGTGCTATTTTTTACAAGTGGGGAGCGGACCTCACCTCCTCTAGGGGGGTCCGGAGGGATGTTCCCCCGGAAGATTATTTTAAATATTGAAGTTAAAAGCATCAATCTGGTGCACTTTGAGAGCAACATTAAGAGATCTATGGATACCTCTCTCAACACCCAGATGGAATGTTCTTTTTCTTTATGGATATTTTACAAATCACTCCCCTTTCAAACTGTATTCTTGTTTTACTGCCATATAGTATTTCATAACTGTTTTTCCTTTATTCTCTTATTGTTTTTATAACGATAATGATCATATGAAGGTGTGCCGCGGAAATAATCTTTTGAATAATTTGTGACCAAACCGTTTGAGACCCACTGAGATAACTTAGACTAAAGTTAACTATCTAAACACTCAGAGAGTCCTTTAGCTCACCTGAGTCTGTCAGTCTGACAGGAGAGTCTTCTCCTCCAGCTGTAGTGGAACAAACAGCTGTCTGTCTGTCTCTCTGATTGGTCTGGTGTCTTGCCTCTGTTACATTCACTGAACACGGGAAATGACAGTTCTGTCATCCTCTCTAGTGTCTTGATGGGGTTCACGTAAAGCACGGTTAATGTATTATATTATTGAGGTAGAATTATCCGTTGCTACAAAAAAAACATTCGGGGCAGGCCAAAATATTATTTTACCAACAATGTGGAATTTGTTGGCTACATATTACACAGATTATGCACAGCGGGAGCAGCAATAACCGTCAAATTATAATTCAGACAGGGGAGCTCCGCACCCCCTGTCTGCCGCTAGGGGGTGCTGCAGCGCCCTCAGCACCCCCCTTCCCGCGCCCATGGTCCCGGGTGTGCAGCAGAGGAGAGAGGACGAACAACACTCGTCAGCTGGTTATATCCTCCGTTGGCTCCTCTTCACGTGCCGGTTGGCCCCCTCAGTCTTCTGTGTCCGATATCGCACATAACAGAGGATTTAGACGTTGTATATTCATTGCATAACTTCACACGCCTTTTCTCCTTATACTCTCTTTCATGACTTTTTATTTAATGCATTTTAACGGCTGTAATCGTGTTTTTACCTAAAACCTGAGGCCTACGAAGCAGGATTTTCGCTTAGCGAGCTAATTTCAGGGAAAACTCTGGGTTTCCGGTCCTACGATGCTGGTTCTCTTTTTAGCGGGCTAGATCTCCATGGTAACTTATGCTGAGCGGCTAACCTGCCCCGGAGCAGGTTAGGTTGCAGGCTAAGAGCTCAACTCAGTGAAAGCACTGCCTGCTGACCAATCAGAGCTCAGTGTGCGGAGTTTAAAGCGATCAAGTTATATTACAGGAGAAAGGAAATACAGAAAAGCTGCCGATGCAGGAAAGACGGCCGGCAAAAATCACCGACTGTGTGAACGTGAACATTAATATAATATCACCTCCATCTTCAGAGCAATCTGACTATTATAACATTAGCGTTAAGAAAGCTTACTTAAATATCTGTCACAATATAAGTAACCGGATCAGAGTAATACTAAGTACAGTCCGCGGCATATCACTTCATAATGTATCATATATCTGAGTCAGCTGAGCCGTATCTGGCCGTGCAACACTCACAGCGTCACAGACTGTATGCAGAAGTATTATTTTAAGCAACACATTAAGTTGACGAAACACTCGAGACTAATGTAATTAAAGTCAGATTGTGTCTTAGACGGGGCAGTGATATCATAAACCTGTTAATGTACGCATTCAAACACTTCTGTTACCAGCTGTATTCACCTTGCAGGTGAATGTGAATGTGGCTTTGATCCTAGATAAAGTGTTTAAGTCATGGATGTTTAAAGTTTAACTTCTTCATATGTCTCATATTAAAGTTCACTTTTCATTCAGGAAGTATGACGCTGCGCTGTCAATGCGCTTCTCCATGTTTGTGATTGGTCGAATGCTCCAAATACCGCCCCTTTCATGTGAACGCGCACCTAACTAGATAGGACACGGCTGGTTTGAGCGATCCACTTGATAACCCGCGTCGTAATACAGTTTAGCGAGAGTGCGTATGTTTTGGATTAGGCCAACCGGCTAACTCAAACATATCCAGGTTAGGTTGAACCAGCTTCGTAGTACAGGCCTATGAAGTCAAGTTTACTGTTGGTATTCCGGAGATCTCTTCCGGAATAGCTTTTCAAAATAAACTTTAGCCACAGACGAATGCTAACCGGAAATGTTTTCACAATAAAACAGTTTTAAGATTACTTTATGTTTAAAATAAATTACATCATTAAACATTGATTTTAATTTCTTACAGACTTCAGAAAGTTATGGTTAAAAAAGTGAGTGATTTAATGATTTGAGTGGGACAGCGGATCAGACCAAGTTGGGCTCTGTTCCATTATGGGTTTGGGAGATAAATATCATACATTGTGCTTAAAAGTAATACTTTTAAATTTGTGTAAAAAGTTTACTTTCCTTATGTCCCTACATAATTTACATATGTGACCTGCTCTATCGAAATCAGTCGGAAGCCGCAATGACTCATTTCATAATAAACGTGGATTTGCGTACACAAATAGTTTTTCGGGGTTCGGGTGTTTTATTTGATTTTAAATAAACAAAGTCTTGGCTTTCAGAATATGAAACTTTTATTTCCAAACATTTCCAATACATTTTTGAAGCTTGTAAAGGGAAGATGACAGCTCTCTCTCCCACTCTGCTGTTCCGCAGCGCTGCTTCCCCTCCCTCCGCTGAAATTATGAATGTAAGAGTATAGTAATCATAGATAACACGGCAGGGTCCGTTACAGTTTGTCTTCATCTGATTTCAATTAAACAAAGTCTTGGCTTTCATAATATTAAAATTGTTTCGGCCAATTCAGATGATAAATACAACGTTGAAGCTTCGGCATAATTACAAGCGGAGAACGGAGTAACTTGACGTCACAGCAGGCAGAACAACAGCCGGTGTTTCTCGTGAGTGTTTTCCCCGTGAAACAAACACAATACACCCACGCAAAAAATACACAAACACACACACATACATACACACACACTCGTGAGCTTCCCTCGGACCAGCAATCCAAACAAAAATATCTTCCCTCCGTAGTATTTTGATCATTTGCTAATAACCAATCAGATCGATGGATTCCAGAGAAGAGGAAACTTTTTCTCAAAATGATGTCTCGGTGACAGTCATTATATAATGTGACATATTTTACTTAATATTTGGAGAACAAAAACAATCCTGATATCATTAGAAAGCTAGGAATCTCCTCTTTCCAACAGTGTATACAACTCAGAATGTGTCTTTGGGTCAATTACCAGTTGTTTGGAACATTGTATTTTCTATTTACTCAATTGTTTAGTGTGAATTAAAAATAAACAAGTCGGTAGTAAAATAAGTTACAATATGTTGCTATTAAGTTATTCCAGGCTACAGTAATCATATGGTCTGATATGTCAAGAAGTTTGAGTTGCTTTTAAATTGGAGAAAAGCTTGCCTTTATTGTTAAACCAAAATTAGACAACTGCGCCAACTAAATTCCACTGAAGCTTTTCTAAGTAGAACACTCAATGGATTGGACAGGAATGATTGATAAGTGTGTGACAATTGTGGGCAGACATGCACATAAACCCTATATGTTCATGTCGAACCCCGAAGTTCTACGACTGATGGCTTATCTCTTAATTTATCATGTTTAACTATAAATGCTTCAGTCTTTTACATGCGGCCAAGCAGTTACAACAGATTCCATATACGTCATCCTGAACAGTCAGGCTATAGGCAACAGTGAGACACGATGATGCAAAGAAAAAACAATGGAGGATCCTCAATAGTTCACACTTACCCTGACATAGAGCATGAGATAGAGGACAAAAGAGCACGGTAAGGATGAATGCCGACGCTGACACAATCAGTCTTCTTTTGTTCTGCTGTTTACTCTCTCTCCCCCCCTACAGACGTGTCGACGATGCACACACAGTGGTGGACAGTAACCAAGTACATCTACTTCAGTATTATATCAAAGTGCAAATGTGGGGTACTTGTAATGGCACTATACTTTTCATGCTACTTAATTCTACTCCACTACAATTCAAAGGGAATTATTGCATGTGTACTTTACTACATTTATGTTACACATTCAGTTCCTAGTTAATCTAAGAATAAAGATGTATGCATAAACTACACAAGATAGGAACTTTTTAACGGTAAGACAATTTAGGGGGAAAAAAGCCACAGTACACAATTTAGTTATATATATTTTTTTTTGTGCATTTTTCTTTTAATACTTTACATTACATGTTAGACGCTTTTATCCAAAGTGACAATCCCCACAGGGGACACCACGCCATGCTGACTGCAGTGGGGTTTGAACCTGTGACCCCCTGATCCGAACACCTACGGACAACCCACTACGCCACACACCCCATGATACTTAATAATAATACCTCAAGTACAGTTGCTGATAATACTAACTTACTTTAACCTTAGTAATGCAAAGTGTAGTTTTACATGTCTGGTTTTAGTCATTTTACTCAAGTAAAGGATCTGAATGTGCACACACTGACACCGCATGTGCACACAGTTTGACAGCAGAATACAGTGTAGGCCCATCTTGTTAAGCATGAAAAAACATGTATGACATATTCACATTACTAACCACACATATTTTGACATGTAGATTATAGTGCAGAGACTATACACCTACAGGGAGCGTTGCCATGGCGCTACTGTATGTTGAACGGACAGAGACAGAGATCAGCAGGATGGTGGTTTGGGAACTTCTTCTTCCACTGTTTCAACTTTGATTCAAACTTCAAAGACTTTTCTGCCGTGAGTAGGGAGAGGGAAATAAAATAACAAAAAATATCCTCCTCTTCTTCGCCACTCTCACGGTGTCTCTTCCTTGCTGTCTTTTGTTCTTGATGCTATTTGGAGCACGAGGAACGTCATGTGTTCTGTACGAGTCTTTACATCTGCTGGTGCTGTCATTGGTAAGGAAACTCTCAACTTCCTCATGTATCGAATTTCATATTTTACTATTTATTAATTATGTGAGGTTGGATTTATTCATGTATCTCCTATAAAGGTTGTGTTCACTGTGTGTTGTTAGGTGGGGATTGGCAAGAAAGGGCATTTGAAGGAGTTGCTCTTTAGTCTCACTAAAGATTAAGATAACAAATCCAATGTAGTTTGTATTCACTAATGTTGGTAGAATAAATCAGAGTAAATCACGTTTTCCCAGTAGCTAAATATTTGTGCAGAGCATAGGAACGTTGAAAGGTATTATGAGTTATATAGCTGCATTTTTACGAGCTAGATATCAATGCACAAAGCTCCTGAAAGTTGTGGAAGGACACGACTTTTTTGAGGCAATACGAGAAAAAAAAAGTTATTTTAACAACTCTAATAATTCAGTGTCTTGCTGGTGAGGTAACCTTTGACTTCTAAAATTATGTAAATAGTGAATGAATATATATGTTTTGTATTGGAGCAAGTTTTGAAATGTTTTTGTTTTCTTGTATACATTTTATATGAGAGACAAGGAAAGTTTGGGAGATATGTGACATTGTTGAGGACATTGTTCAGATATAACTGTGAAGAATTGAGAGAGAAAATACACATTTTAATATACTATACTATACACTAACTGCCAGTGAGTGATCAAAGTTAGGGATATAAATAAATACTGCTGCATTAATTTATAATGAAGATCCTGGCTTTATACCATAAGTTAGAAATGCTAAGAACCATGCTAAACAATGCATGACAAGTTGGATACATGACAATAGAGGATTTACTCTCAAACATATATCTTGTCCTGTCAGTGTCTTTCAGTGTCTAAATATTGCTGCCATGTGTCATATGGTCTGTCTTTGTCTCAGGGCTGTGACAACATAGTCTAGATGATAATTCCTGTCATCCAATTATATTATTAAGAAAACTGTTTTTGCTCTGCCCTAGTTTTCAGATGAAATGAATCACAAGCAGCTGGAAAATAAACCCAAATCATTAAAATAAGGTTTTTTAAAGAGATTTACCAAATACCTCCTTGAAGAACATCTTTAAATGTGCTTCAAGACACCAAAATGAAAAACTGAAAGCTCTTAAGCGGAACCATTATTTGGTTACATTTGCAACTATTCATCCTTTTTTTAACACAGCATTTCAGTTTCAGCACAGACACAAATTGAGGTTAAAAAAGATTGTGAAAAAATAAAGGGTTGAGGGAAAAAAAGATGGGTGGCAGAGGAATATTATTTCTGTAGAGGAGCAGCGTGGGAGGCAGAAAAGCACATTTCTGTCACCCCCTCTCCCCACTCCATCAGGGAGATTATTTTAATGGAGAGTGCGCGCAAATTATGACATTTTAGGGAAGATTAAAATGCTGAGTTGGATGGCTTTCAAAATGAAGGAAAATGCCCTCCAGTGGTTCTTCTCATGTGGAATCCTGCTGTTCCAGGCTGAGTGTCCACCGGGACTCTCTTTTTCACAGTTATGATTTCTTTAACTGGTTGTTTTTTTGTGGAGGAACCATGCTGTTTCATTGAACACAAATTAATTTGTATTCAGCTTTTGGTGAAACAGTAAAACTCTTGAAATCTAAAAAGTATTAAGTGGGCTCTTGGCGTATTTTCTCAGCAGTATAATGATGTCAATAAGTGATGTTGTTTCGCAAAAACAACAGCAGCTGACCACACTGACGCAGGGAGGTCAGACAACAATAACAAGAGTCTGTATTTTAGTTCCTTTCACTTAATTGTAAATAATGGACATTGCAGTCATGATACTCTTTTAATAGAAAAAGCAAAAAATGCAATTCTGTCGTGATTGTAATTGTGTTGCATTGTCGTACGTTTGCGTTTCAATTGTTCTGTGTTGCGTATGATTTTGTTCGGTGGTATCGCAATTGCGTTGCTTTGTGGTTGCGTTGCATTGTAATTGCGATACCATTGCGTTTGCGTTTCCGTGGTTAATTATAATAGTTGTGTTGTGGTTGCATTACAATTGCAATATTGCATTTAAGATAGTGATTGAGTTGCGTTGCGGTTGAATTGCAATTGCGAGCATTGCAATTGCGGTCAACAGAAAATGAAGACCACCTGCTTATCCCTGTCTCTGGAACAACTAGTAATAAAGCGGTGTAGGTGGTTTTTCATTAATAACTGAAGCATACACACCTCCACGCAGCTCACACACATGCCCACGTTAACCAACAATGACATAGTGACAACCAAAACACATTTTCTTGCCTCCACATGTCACTTTTTCTCTCCTGAATGTATGTTCAATTCCATATTTAAGTCCAGAAGTCAATTGTTTAGTGTTGAATGGCTTACAAAAAGGGGTGCAACAACTAATCGACTTAATCGATTACCAAATTAGTTGCCAACTAATTCAGTCGTCGATTCGTTGGTGACGTCATCACGTGTGTTTTACGCCCCGTTTATTGGTCTTTGTATCGGTACTGGAGACATTTAAAAAATATATGTCATGTATTATTGCTACAAAGACATTATATCGCAGTCTTATTGTCGCCAACTTGTTTCTAATATGCAAAAAGGCAAACAAATGCGTCTATGATGTATTTTCGATCTTTCTCTCCCCCGCCTGCTTGCGAGGGGGCGGGGCAGTTTACACACGGGCAGCTGCAACATGCAGCAACACACACACGTGGGAGATGGCGGAGAGAACGCGCTCCGAGGTGGTTAAACTTTACCCGTGTCGATGTGGAGAATGCTCGTTACCAAAAGTGGAATAAGAGTTTAGCACGTAAGGGCGGTAACACGAGCTATTTGTCTAAACATTTAGCAAAAGTGCTCCACATCCAGACGGAGGAATGCACCGGGTTCCACTGTCTTTCTAGCAGCTCTGTAGCCCCGTCCACGAGTAACGTTTTCACGTCAGGTGTTATGTATGCTAGCAGCAACACACGGAGCTAACTACATTATACAAACATAATGATTAGAGGTAACAGAGTTATTTGCGGACTTTTGGTGACAGAGCCTTCAGTGTGGCATCCCCCACCCTCTGGAACTCTCCCCCCCCCCGAAATCCGCAGCGCCCCAACCCTGGACATTTTCAAAAAAGCCCTCAAAACGCACCTTTTTACCAAGGCTTTCCCCACTGGCATACAAACTGTTGAATAGGTTTATTTTTACGCTACTTCCCAGCCCCACCCCCTTAACCTGTCTGCCTTTTTTCCCCTACACCCCCCCCCCTACCCGACTTGTAAAGCGATCTTGGGTTTCCTGAAAGGCGCTATAAAAATATTATATTTATTATTATTATTATTTAGTTTGTTAAAGTTTCAGCTGTTCTGTTTACAGTTCTGTCATCAGATTATTTAATACGATTTGTTAAAACACTGTTGTTTCTTTTGATGTGAAACATTATTTATTTAATTTGAATAAAAAGCAATGTTAGTTTTGTTCACAATTTAAGTTATTTCAATAATATATGTATTTTGGAATCAAGTATTCATCTTTATTGTCTTCATTGTTAGTTTCCACATGCCTAAAACAACCTCAAGCTAAATCTAAAAGTTGATGGCTAAATAAGAGCGTTTGAGAAATTGTGCAAGGCGTGTCCGAATAGTCGATTAATCGTTTCATTAATCGATAGATTAATCGATTATCAAATTAGTCGTTTGTTGCAGCCCTACTTACAAAATACTATGTTTCTGATCAGAAACATAGAACCAGTGTTTCTCTAAGACACTTGTCCAAATGAGGCACTACTAATTAGCAGTCACAATTCAAACAAGGCGGTCAACAGGGTTAACCAGATGATCTAAACCGCTTTCTGGAGTGGTAAATTGAAGGTGAGCACACCCATGATGCTGACATAGTTCCCGACTGCACATCACATGATGTATGATAGATCAACGTTGCACCAGGAAATTGGTCTGCAAACTGTGATGGATGAGCACAAGAGAGGAATAGTTTTATCATTCACCTTAGTTTTCAGTTTCCAAATATATCTGAACAGTTTACAAACTGTCTTAATGTCTGACTGCTCCTGTTCTGTTCTATTGTTAGTACATCTTGTCTGAGGCTTTAGCTTTAAGCCTGTGAGTGATGTCCTTACTTTTAGTTCAGTTGAAAGTCACGAATAAGAACAGGACGAGTAAATACAAAATATTACCATGACAATAGACGGGTGACCCATTAGCCCGAACACAACACATTCCATAAGCAAGTGTTGTACTTTTGATTAGGGTTAGGTATTTGGTCAGGATTGGCATTATCAACTGTGCTCAGACTCACATGAAAGGTTAGCTAGCTAGTCAAGCATGTCAAGCATGTTTGAATGCAGTTGCCAATGTTTTTTCGAATAATGTGTGCATCAGAGCTGCAATATGTTAAGTGTCATCTTGGTGGATGTCACAAATACTGTGTCAAAAAAAAGGTGACAATTTGTGCAAAAGCAGACTGAGGTGTTTTCATTTATCAAATCGAAGTTTGTTTATATAGCCCGATATCACAAAATACATTTGTCTCAGTGGGCTTTACATATTAACAAATATGTGCTTCACCTGTTTAGCCCGAGAGCCCCGGTACAGGCTTTCCCACCAAACTTCAAATCATACAGGACTGTGCAACCCGGATCGTCACTTGCAACACATCCTCCTCAGAATACCTCACCCCCACCCTCATCCAACTGCATTGGCTCCCTTTTCAATCCCGGATCAACTACAAAACAAACAAAAAACTACGCCACGCCTCGTCACCATGGGTGATCGGGCTTCTGGAACTCCCTCCCCCCACACATCCGACAGCCTGACGAGCCACGGGACACAGGTGATGGTGAGCACTACAGTGAGTACGTACTCACTGTAGTGCTCACCATCACCTGTGTCCCGTTTGTGTCCCCTTGTATTGTCCCCTCCATGATTGCCTGTTTGTGTTTTTATCATGTTTTTTTGCTTTTAACGTCTTAGAATATTTACCAACTTGTACGGTTTCCTTTTGTATCATGAAAGGCGCCCCTAAATATAATTTTCTGAATCATTATTATTCTTTTTGTTATTATAATTATATTGTCTTGTCTTATGCATTTAGTGATATTTTCTGTCATGCTTTGATGGCACATCCTGCCAACTGTCACTCGTGGGATAAAAGGTTTTAAGATTGAGGCCGTGCACAGGGAGTCCCTCAGGAGAGTTAGAGACAGAACGAAGCTGGTGTTATGGTGCCTCTGTGGAGCAATACAGAACAACACCAGCTTTGTCTTCACTCTGCCTCTGCAGGCCCGGGCGTGGTGGTGAGTGGTTGCATTGTTAGATTGAAGCACCAGTGGGTGCTGTTGCGTTGGGTTGCATCAGATGTTGAAACAGAAAGAAAGGGAATGTTTAGAGAGGAGCAAGGATGTTAGCAGTGGTTGGGTAAGGAAGGAAGAGGAAGAGGAAAGAAAATGGAAGTCAGTGCGGGGAACAACAGCAATACCAGGGAGGCAACAGAGATTGAAACAGTGTCAGAAAGGAAGATAAGGAAATACAGTCCAAGGTTGATCAAGTATATATAAAGAAGAGAGCGAAATATGGCAGTCATTTAAACAAACCAAGTAAATAAATGACAGGAGTAAGTAATGGATTGAAAGGGAGATAAATAAATCAATATCCTAAGTAAGTGAAGAAGACATCCATTCATCTTCTGGAGCTATTATCGCAGCTTTGGACTGTCTCTGTCATATTCATATTTCCATATTGGCTGACCAACATGTGTTTGTCTGAGCTCATGTTGTCTTATTGTGTAACTCATGCATTATTCTGTGCACTGTTTGTCCTTCTCTGTTTGCTGTGGTTTATCCTGCTTCTTTTCTCTGATGCGTTTCGCCGTGATGTTTTTCTCCATCGGCCCACAATGCTTTGCTCAATCAGCTCTTTGATCGGGTATTTAAAGCTCCAATGATGTGTCATCTTTCTGTTTTTCATGAGTAGTTTAATGCCAGCTCGGAGTTGTTGTTGTATTTAATACTCTCATAACACATGTTCCTGTTAAAGACTGAAGCCTACGTTTATTGTAATTTGATTAATTTCCAACATTTTAGTGGAGCTGAATACTTTTTAGAATGAAAACACTGAACTGAAAATGTGAGGTTTTGCACACCGTCAAAATTATTACCACCCGAGGGTGCACATGAGAAAGTAATCATCAGCTTCCCTATATCTTTCTCTTTCTCTCTCCACTCATTAAATACAGATTGCCAAGCCTCATCTCTCTCTCTCTCTCTCTCTCTCTCTCTCTCTCTCTCTCTCTCTCTCTCTCTCTCTCTCTCTCTCTCTCTCTCTCTCTCTCTCTCTCTCTCTCTCTCTCTCTCTCTCTCTCTCTCTCTCTCTCTCTCTCTCTCTCTCTCTCTCTCTCTCTCTCTCTCTCTCACCAGTGTATGCGTTTCTGTTGTTATATTTGAGTCTTCCTCAGTGGTTAATGGATCCACAAAAAAAAGACATTTACAAAAAGAATATATAAGCTAAAAAATATGTTCAGTTTCATCTTCTTCCCATTAATTTGGTTATGTTGACTGACATAATAAAATCCCATAACAGAATTGAGCTAAATCCGTCATGGCTGCAGGATATTGGCTGTTTTTTGAATTTCTTTTTTGTGTATCCAAAAAATGCAATACTAATGTGATGCTGTTTAGGGGGAGAGATCTGAAGATGTGGCCTAGATATAAGACACACAAACACACGCATGCAATCTGCATGCGTAGAGAAAATAAAGAGCATACTTGCATGTGCATACACACAGATCCACACCACCAGCATCACAGATACAGTACACACACACACACACACACACACACCCTTCACACTGTGTGGGAGGGGAGTCTTGAATGCATGCACGTCATGCTCTGATTTTAGCGCTTATTTCCATTTCTGCCAAAACTCAACAGGAAATTGACGATCAGATATTTTCTAAAAAGGAGTCAAAGGAAAGAGTTTAGCAATCAGAGACATCATTTACACAGAAAAAGAAAGTGACTATTTAAGTCCACTGGGTATTTCATTCTAAAATGTACAACATAAACACATTTATTAGCCAAGTGTTGCTTTAAATAAATAACATAAGCCCTTCGGCTGATTAGCTGCCAGGATGTGTGTACATTTAACTGCCAGCATTTGGCTGGATTTATTTTCACTCTAAATAAATCAATATTAGTATTCTCTATGTTTCATAAAACATGTTGTGGGGTTAAGGTCACACAGAGTTGAAGTAATAGATGTCTGATTCTGTCTATAGTCCAGGTCTAAGAAAGATAAGTGATCCTTTGCATTCCAGGGCATACTTTAAGCATCAGCATTTCATACACAAGTTAATATCTTCAAAAACATGTTCAGATTACTTATTAAGGTTATCAGGTTTAAAGTGCTGTGTTCTTCTTTCATGTAGAAATGGAGAAGGAGGCAGGTACTGTGTAAACCCAACTGCATTGACAGCTTTAACGAAAAGATCCTTTTTACCAAGAGATGCCGAGTGGTACAGTTATGACGTATTTCCGTAGGCCGACCCGGAAGTTAGCATTCCAAGGACTCCCTTGAGAAAATACAACGGATATTTTCTTTGGATTCTGGAATATTGCGATAAAAAACTTTTTTTTTAAATATTTTAAGAAAAAAGACTAGGCTATGAACAAGCTACAACAGCGTCACTTGACTTTAAGTCATGCAGATCCAACCCAGTCTCACGGCATTTCGTGTTCACCAACACGATTTTTAATCGATTGATTCGTGTTCACCATCACGATTTGCCACTTTTTTTCGTGTTGCACAGCACGATTTTAAAAGCAATGTATTTCTACTGGTAACGTGTTTCGTGCCTGCAGGCTGCAGCACGTCTTTTTCTCCGGTCGGGTCGTGGAAGACCGGAAGCTGTGTGGTTCATAAAAACATGTTCTTACTCAATATCAAACCACAATTATTGCTTTTATTTTAAATCGTATAATTTCGGACTTTTGTTGCTGTCTGTGAGGACAATAAATGGGGCTCAGAGCCTCAGGATACTGAAATCTGTATTTTTAAACATTTTTTTCCTTCTAATTTGTTATTCTTTTCAAAATAACACACTGTTATTTACTCACCAATAACACACAATTATCCTTGCTTTTATTTATTGGTTTAATTCCATAATCTCTGGCTTTGTTGGTGTCCGTCAGGAACTGAATTTCAAAATGAAAATAACCGGAAACAGACGTAGGCCTATAAGGGACATTTCGAGTTTAGGATGGCCAGAGACACTACACTACCCATAATCCCCAGCTATCGTTTAGGACTACAGTTCCCGTAAGGTTACGCAGAGCGTCAAACAGCTGTGTGAAATGGAACGAAACCATGCCAGATTATCCAAAACTGGAATCGAACACCCCTCCAGAACTACACATGCTGGCTATTGTGTTTCGCAAAATGTTCTATGGGACGTCTCTACTGAACGTTTTCGTTTTTCCCACAATTAGAAGTTGCCATTATTAAACACATTGGTGTTATCAAATGTAAAACATATAATTCATAAATGGGTGAAAATCACTTTTGTCCATAATGCGCAGCATTATATTAATGCGTATGAGTATAATTAATGTGTATAATATCAGTTAAAATAAGTGCTTCAACATAGTTAACATTGCAGGAAAGCAATATATTAGACGTTAATTACTTTGTCAGGCTTAATATTTAATATTTAATGTTTAAATAAAGGTTAATCCGTTTTTCTGTTTTGCACCTCCTCCTATTAATATCTGTGTACGTCCTGCACTAAACTGTTTTATTGTAGAGATCACTTATAATATCTTCTTGATTTTGTATTTTGTATACTTCTATATTTATACTTTCCCCCTATGAAAGTATGTACTCTTAATATTTTTTTAATCAAATATAACACATAAAAACAATAATTCAATAACGTGCTTTAACCACGAGGAGGTGCACACAAGGTGCACACAGCCATAATAACTTTGTATTATTAGTGTGTATGTACAACATCTGAAGATGTATAGTTTTATGCATGCTTTCACATCATTTTACAGCATATTGCTATACTATTTCAGACTCAGTATTTACATTCTTACATTCAAAGAAAATCAGTAATATCTTTGAAAACTACAGTCCTTTTCTATCAGCTGTGCACCGTTATGGTGTAAATATAACCTATCTATGAATTAGATCAAATGTAAAAGTCAGCCGAATTAGTGTTGATACTGCCAGGAGACGTATTGTGTGAAGAGAAATTAAAGATGTTGTTTAATTGTTGAATATATTTATGATCCACGTCAAGTATTCAGTTTCGGCGGCATTTTCTCAGTTTTTCCAAAGGTCTTCTCATCAGGGCTCTCTAAATAAAGAACTACGGCAGATCTGTAATATGTAATGCAGCCGAACCGTGTATTACAATGCCGTTATGTGATGACTTTCAAAGAGAAAAGCAAGAGCACTCGGAATTAAGTATTATTTTATACTTTTAAAATGTTTTCCGGATTTCATATAATATAAACACCAAATCCCAGCATGCATTGCGGCTAACACATCCAATCAGCGAGCTTAAAACCATAGCTGAGGATCTTGGGTAATCGCTCGAAATGCCTACGTCTGTTTCTGTTATATTTATTTTGAAATTCAGTTCCTGACGGACGCCAAAAAAGCCCGAGATTATGGAATTAAACCAATAAATAAAAGCAAGGATAATTGTGTGTTATTTTGAAAATAATAACAAATTAGAAGGAAAAAAAGATTTAAAAAATACAGATTTCAGTATTCTGAGGCTCTGAGCCCATTTATTTTCCTCACAGACGACAACAAAAGTCCGAAATTATACGATTTAAAATAAAAGCAATAACTGTGGCTTGATATTGAGTAAGAACATGTTTTTATGAACCACACAGCTTCTGGTCTTCCACGACCCGACCGGAGAAAAAGACGTGCTGCAGCCTGCAGGCACGAAACACATTACCAGTAGAAATACATTGCTTTTAAAATCGTGCTGTGCAACACGAAAAAAAGGGGCAAATCATGTTGGTGAACACGAATCAATAGATTAAAAATCGTGTTGGTGAACACGAAATGCCGTGAGACTGGGTTGGCAGATCATAAGCTAAAACTAGCTAATGTTCTGCATGATGTCTTTTAGAAGTCTTATTTAACCAGTGTCCCATCATGTAAAACACACTTGTTGATGTATTTTATACATAAAGATGTGTCCCCGGTGTGTCAGGGAACTCGCAAAGTGTCAGAAAACCAATTCCTCTCTCTTTTCCTCCGTATCCAAATCTCTAAAAACGGGGGTACAACGGAGCTGATCCAGATTTGCTGCCGATATGACGTAATATCGGAAATATTGGCTTGCTTTACGCCCACGGCCCTATCAGAAATGTTGCCATCAGAAACAATGCGCAACGTTTTGGAAGTAATATGGTCTTTGTTTACATTAGCAAGCATCGCTAACCTATACTGGAGAGTATATTTGTAAAAAAGCAGGAAATAAAAAAAAGAACTCACCTTGTAGGAAACACATTCACTTAAGGGGAACTGGGGATATGTATCAGCTGCAGTGTGACAGTCAGACAGTGAATACTTAACAGCGGCCGCTGCAGTGTGAGCTAACCCGGAGCTAACGGGAGAATAAACTCCCGTGGAAGAGCAGCCAATACTGCAGCGGTCGGTAAATGCTGCAGAAACACATTAATAAACAATGAACCACGGCACTCTGGAGAAAAGCATAAGGTTGGAGAAGTCGTTATTTAATTTAATCTGACCTCGTGTGATTAAAAGCAACACGATCATCGACCCGACGCAGTTCCTCGTTGTTGTGAGCGATGTAAACGGTGACGTCATGAAGCAGCAGCAGCGGCAGCACCAGTCGGGCTCTGGGCGTTGTGAACTAAGTGGGAGCAGAAAAGGGAAACCGGAGCTGAACCAGAAAAGCTCTAGCTCGGAGCTAGAAAGGGAATAGCGCTGGTGTGAAAGCCGCATAGCAGGGCTGAAATAGAGGGATATGAGGGGTGTCTAAAATGCATGATCTGTTGGGTATTTTGAGCAAAACACATCGTACACACGTTTTTTATATATTTTTATATATCTAAGATCCATAATATATGCCTAAAAATAGCATGATAGGAGATAGGAGAGGGTATGCACAAGCTTTAACCATGCGCCATTGACAGATGTTGTGCCGTATAACAAACATAAAGATATCTTAAACTTTACGGCGTCTAGACAAAACACTTTCAAAGTAAGCTTCATCTGGAAGTAGAAAGTATTGAAAAGTACCTGATGTAAACCCAGGGTGGTGCTTATTTGTGTAACCCTCCAGACATCTATATTTTCACTCTCTATTGAATCATTTGTTGAACCGAGCAGTCATATTGGATTGTTGCTTCACTCTGTGGACAATGCTATTGGAATGATTTATCAACCAAGCAATGACTTTTCGTCCCTGCTCTGTGCATCTGTTGTGTCTGTATTCAAACAGTCCCCGTTGTTTTAAAGTGATATTTGCTTCATGCTTCACATTCAAGGTAAGATAGGGTAGAAGACTAGAGTATAACCTTGGTTTACTCCTCTGCATTTTAGCTCTCGATTCCAGGTCAAATAATATTGGTGCAACACACCCTTATTGCTGTTCTTTGTGCACAGTTCTGTGTGGATCCATGTATTGAACATGCATAGAGCTACAGAGACTTGCTGCTTTGCACATCTGAGTGTGAGGAAGGGTGATAAAGTGTACTAGCTACGCAGCGGTGCTGTGATTAATAACTCTGCTGAACACACACGCACACGAGACTCTTAATAGGAACCAGAAAATGATGCAGTTGCATTTTGCAAAGCCTTTCTACAATTCCTATTTAGTAATGATTAATCCCTATCTCAAAACATCAGCCCAGCAAATATTAACCACAGCTTAGAAGTCTTGCAAATAAGTTAAATATGGATACAGTCCTCACCAGAAAACTGTACCATTAGCCGCTTTCACACCAAGTACTTTGTTGTACTTAGTGCCCAGCATTTAGTGCCAGCACTTAGTTCCCCCATGGAACTAAGTACAGATCGCGTTCACACCGGAATAAGTTCCCTATGGGAAGATTACGCAAATGAAGCCACTGACGTTTCTTCTTCTTCTTCTTCTTCTTCTTCTTCTTCTTCTTCTTCTTCTTCTTCTTCTTCTTCTTCTTCTTCTTCTTCTTCTTTGGGTTTACTGGCAGCCGCAAACAACTACACGGCGTATACTGCCATCGGAAGTTCCCGGCCAGAAGTCCCCGGAGTTGGGGAAGGCTTCAGTAGAAGCTGCTGGGAGTCCCAGCAGCTTCTACTGAAGCCTTCCGAGTAAATCGCCAGAACGACCAACACCTCCTCATCTCCACCGCTCCCATGTTTTTATTGTGTTTCCATAAGTTATTCTTTCTCCGTTCAGGTGCGTGGGGCTAATGTTAATAATGCTAATGCCATCAAATACAATGGCGGCTTCACAAAACTTTTCAGACCTTTACGGGCGTGGTTTTCAATTCGCCCAGCTAATCGAAATTGGTACTTTTTTCTCCCCAGGATAGTACCACCTCTCTAGCAGGCACTAAAAATGGGGGTAAATGTTCTCGGAACTAAGTTCTCTTTTTGGTGTGAACGCAAAATTCCAGGCACTATCGGAACTAAACGTGAAAAGTATGGGTAAAAGTACTCCGGTGTGAACGCGCATATAGGGCTAATAAGCAACTGCTGACGACTTTTCTACATTTTAAGAGGAAGTGGTATGATGTTGTTATAGAGCCACTAATCATCTTAGGAAGAATGTTAGGTACTGAAGTGACAAACCCGAAATAATGTGTTAAACAATGTGTCGGGAAAACTGTAGCCTTACCTCCATGTAACCCACAGTAATACCGGTGTTCACTCAGCTGATTTGCTTCAACAGACGGGCTCTAGTCCTTTTGTCTGAAGGACACGGTCAAAGACAAGCTTTTCCACCGATTTCTACATTGAAATCACTGCAGCTTTTCTGAAAATATATGAAAAGTTGAAATATTTTCATCTCAAGCTCTTGGAGCAGCCATACAAAGAAGCGGAGAGCTCACAGAGAAGACGCTGAGCGCGGTGTTTTTTCTCGTGGCGGTTGCTTCCGACAACATTCACTCTGTTCTCATTGGAATACATTGAAAAATAGATGCTCATGCTCAGCGGACACGTGACCAAACTCAAAACATATATTTTACAGTTCTCCTCATGATTTCGCATACTTTGATTCAAAAGGCCACCGTTGAGATTCCTCTACATACAGTTAAGAGGTCACCATTGGTTTCTTGTAGGTTCAACCATCATCTTGCCCTAACCATATAACAGTTTACCCAAGTGGTTGCCAAAACCATTATGCAATCATAACTATACAAACAACATGTGAGGAAACATGTTATGATCATACTTCTATAACTTGTTTTAGATATTTTTAACAAACCAAAACAAGATTTTTTCCCTTTTTTTCTTTCTCATGCTCTCTTTCTCTCCTCCTTGTATTTCTCTCTGTCCCCCCCTCCCCCCGGCAATATATGATTCAGTGTGTTCTCTGTGTGTCGTTGTGTAGGCAGATGTTTGTGTAAATGTTTATTTTCCAGTGCTTTTCTCATGAATGTGTGCGTATAAGTGGTGGGTGGGAGAAAGTATTGTTTCCCTATCATGTTCTGGATTTGCCCACATGTGTGCTCCTGTATGTAGCACACACTCTGATGTTGTGTGTGTGACGGATAACAATTACAAGTGCCAAACACAGTGTTTACAAGTTAATGCTTTTGTTTTAGTAAAGGAAGTTTACAATGTGATTGAGTTAATCTTTCTTTTAATCGTTCATGCAGTGTCTCTTTTGTTTATTATGTGTGTGTGTGTGTGTGTGTGTGTGTGTGTGTGTGTGTGTGTGTGTGTGTGTGTGTGTGTGTGTGTGTGTGATGGCATATGCACAGTGTGTGTGTGTGTGTGATGGCATATCCACAGTGTGTGATGGCATGTGTAAAATGAAGTAGAGGAGATTTCCAATGTGGGATTCATAAATATGTATCAGTTCCTCTGTAGGTGATTGATGGATATGCCTAGTAGAAATGTGCCTCAGGGTGCTGCCGGGAGTTTCTGTCTCCATCAGGTCAGGTGTCTCTCTTCTGCTCCCTGGCTACCATAACAGACACTGAGGCCTCTGTGGAAGTTGTATAAGGTGCAGGGCTATTGATTAGTCAAAGAGAGGTGCAGGGATGATGTATTCATGTTGGCTAACCCAGAAGTTAGCATTGATACAGCTTCCTTGACTAAAAAAAGCTACGTATAAACTGCACTTTTAGAATTGTTGAAGCGTTAATGGAAGTGAACTGCTAACTTTAGGCTACGAACAAACTGCCAAACTAAAGGCGGCTAATGTCCGTTGTGAAGATGTTTAAAAGCCACTTGTTAGCAACAGCCGTTTATATGAACATATGAGCTTCAGACATTTCCCAATAGGGTATTTTCTGACATATGTTATCACCATAGGACAAAACGTGAACATATCTTAAAGCTCTGTTCAAAACAGACCTTGAGATATTCAAAAACCCATTGACATTGAGAAGAGCAAACAGGAAGTGCTACAATGCTAACTGAATTTGAGGCTTTCCAACTAATTCTCTCAACTTTATATCATAATTTCAACTACCTGTTTCATTTCTTCCAGAATTTTCCAACAATTGCTCTATAGCTCGCTCCGTCAGGCAGTCCACACAAATGTTCCCGTCCCTTGGCAACCACAGTTTTTGCCCTAGTGAGCTGTGATTTGGCACGGAGGTCAAATATGTATTAGGTTTTGTGTGAGTGTATGTTTGAATGCTTAAACATGTGGGTGCCGGTTGTGCCTATTTCGTCTAGCTTTTCTAAATCACTTTTTTTTGTTAAAAGGTCTCCTATCATGCAAAAAATGTTTTATGTCTTTTATACATACATGTGTCCCCAGTGTCAGGGAACTCACAAAGTGTCAGAAAACAAAACCCTCTCTCTTTTCCTCCGTACCCACATCTCTAAAAACGGGGGTACAACAGAGCTGATCCAGATTTGCTGCCGATATGACGTAATATCTGTAATGTGGGCTGACTTTACACCCATCAGAAACATTGCGCTACGTGTTTTGGAAGTTATATGGTCTTTGTTTACATCAGCAAACACGCTAACACTCAGAGCTAACCTGTACTGGAGAGAGTATGTGTAAAAAAGCAGGTAATACAAAAAGGAACTCACCTTGTAGTAAACCCGCAAAAATAAGCATTTGAGATCCGTACTGTTTCAGAAATGATGCTCGAAGTGGTTTGGAACATGATATGATGTTTAATCACGGCTCGTCACAGACCTCACTGCTTGCCTTGCTGTGCTCAAAAGGGGGCGGGGCCAGCAGCTACGGACCAATAATCAGCACTTCTCTAACAGGGCTGAAATAGAGGGATATTGTCTAAAATGCATGATCTGTTTGGTATTTTGAGTAAAACACATCATAGACATGTTTTTTCATATATTTGTATATATCTGAGACCCATTATATACGTATGACAGTTGGCTCTGCCTGCGGGAGAAATTTGTTTTTCAGTATCGTGCCCAAAGATACTTTGACATTTATACTGTAGGGCAGGGGTGTAGTGCTATGTTTATAAGTGCAGGAGCGCACCTATGACTCGCACATGCGCACGGTTGTGGCAGGACCACCATGTAACGATTCTTATGTCATGTCACGGTTTTAGTTTTGTGTGTCTGGTAATGGGTTTTGTTTTGCTGTTCTTTCCTCCCTGTCGTTAGTTTCCCTGGTGTGTCTGATTGTCTGATTGTGAGAGTGAGCGGTGACAATGGGAGCACGTCTGTAACCCGACACCGTTGCAATGAATCGACATCTGACCAATCACGGCTTTGATACGGCCACTAGGGCAGGTGAAGAGATGTTGGTGAAAAGACAGTTTCAGTCCGGCGCAAGCAAGAGGGGAAAAAAACAAAACATGAAGAAACTAGAGCATCACTCGAAGGTGGGTTATTGTATGAGTCAAATGTACAACTTGCGAATGTTGTATAAGTCAAATTGCTAATTGCCAAATTAAAACATCAGCTGCAATGCACGACATGAAGAAGGCAGTCTCTGCATAGGCTAATGGAGATTTAATTATTTCCAGCATTTTTTATTTAACATTCATTGAAGTATGTTATGCCTTTTATCTGCTAATGTACAGGAGGAAGAGTGAAGTCTGTCTAGTTGGCTTACATAACAGTTAAAGTTTACAGTTTAAAAAACATGGAGCATTTTTTTCCCATTTATTCATTTTTATCTCAATTTGCACATTTCATGGTGATGCTCAGCCTCTCCCCTTAACTCCTAACAGTCATCATCATGTCAACCACAACACAGAGAAACACTGATAGAAATGTGCGTGTTGTTATTGATACATTGCTGACAGAGGGAACTACATTTGAATACAGATTTAAGAAATATCAGTTTTTGAGCATGTCATAAGCAGAGATGGGGTAGTTACTAAAAAAAAGTAATATATTACATATTACATATTACTTTACAAAAAAGTAATATATTACACTACTTTGTTAGTCTCTACATAAAGTAATTTGTTACTTTACTCGCAGGGCCGGCCCGCCCCTCCCTGCAGGCAGATCACGCAGACTGCGTTTTAAATGTTCTCTTTAGTTCAGTTTCCATTGTCGTATAAGACTGATCCAGATAGCTCCCGAATGTTTTCCTATCTTCCTAGCTGTCCTCTGTCTCCTGCTATCTGTATATGTTGCGCAGTCTATCTCTGCTCACGCTGTTGCGTCGGCGTGTTCTCCTGCGTGTTGGCCATGTGTTGCACTGGAGCCAGACTGGAGCACACCGCAAAGACTTCAGCCGAGCACGTACGAACTGCGCATGCGTGAGTGGCAATAACTCTCCTTACCAGCAGGCGGCGGTAGTGTGTATTCGTCATTCAAGACAGGCAACAACCGGAAAACAGAGAAGAAGAACAGACTACGTGTGTGATATAAATAAACAACAGCTATGCGTTGCTTCACCTTAGCATGTATTCTTTGCAGGTGTTTGTTGAGGTTTGATTATGACTGATTTTAGAAAGTAACGAAGTAACGCGTGTCGGGGCAATGTTAGTAACTGTAGTGTGATTACTGAATTACGCGTTACAACTATATCATAATAAAATAATATAGTATTTATATTATGGAATTGATTATGATTATTTTTATTATTATTATTATTATTATTAGTAGAAGTAGTTTATTTGCATTAATTATATTTTAATCGTTTTGAAGCTAGTATTTGGCAGGAAATGCAGACGTATTCACCTGTAAACGCATACTGAACGACATACATGCACATTTACCATTTACCTCACTGTATAAAAAAGTAACTGTTGATAATAATAATAAACAGGAATTATATTTGCAAAGTAGCCTACTTTGTTCCCAAAACATTTTTTTTCACTCCTGTCGGTTGGGGGGGGGCCTCATCTCGCAATGTCGGTTGGGGCCCCAAGTTGGCCAGGGGCGGCCCTGCTCCCCTGTTTTGGTAATGCTAAATGTGTCTCTTGTTTTCTTTTGTCATCGGCTTTTTTTTGTAAATTAAAGCTCGCTTTTTGTTAATACTGCATTTGGGTCCTACCTTTTCCACGCACCCTGACACACCAAAACAGAAACATATGGACATAGGTTGCTGTATAAAAAGTGTGCAATTGTATTTAGAATCTCATCCATACGACCCTTTTTTAGTGGGTGGTGGACATAACATCCTCTACGGGGGTCCTGGGGCATTCTCCCCAGTGGCGGCTGGTATATTTTTCTCAAGGGGGAGCTCTACCAAAATGTAAGCAAACGTATACACAAACTCAAAACATATGTCATATTACAACGCAGGGTTAGCTCAGCACACAGCACTTGATACAGTCTATTATTGTAATCCCTGTTTTTGTCATCCTCCTTATTATGCTTACAGATCCCTATCCTGTAGCCCTCATTGGACAGCTGTGTTTACTTTCCGAAACATGGCTAGTCGCATAGCATCCTCCATGTTGAGTCTAGTTTGATCATGCTTTTTAGTTTTTTCTGAGATGTGCTTTAAGTCACTCACATCTGTCTGGATCCATGCTGGGTCTGGTCCATAGATGTGTCTGATCCTTACGTTTGGAAAGGGAGGCAGGGGGAGTAAAATATAGCCCTGGTGTTGCTACAGGTAGTTAGCCCAGCCTTCTTGCAAAACCAGCTCCTTGAAAAAGAGCAGGTATACTGCCTTCCTCTGTCCTTATGTCTGGCTGATCCGGTCGGAGCTCTTTTACTTTCAGCTTTCCCTCCAGTGTCTTCCTCTCAAAGAGTGTTTCTTTAAGTGATTAAACATCATTTTCCTTCTCCATATTCGCTATAACTTAGTACTTTTTTAGCATATTGTTTATTATATTATAACTTAGTACTTTTTTTAACACATGTAAGATATGCAACACTAAGCTGTCTGTGGCTCTTTCCTGCTGTAACGCTGCAAATGTCCCCTCTGTGGGACTAATACAGGTATTCTGATTCTATCTAGTTTTGTTTACACTCCGTCTCCATCTAACTGTCTCTCATTCAAACGTCAATAACTCACTCTGGCGCTCCTGCTGCCCCCTTGTTGTTGGCGGTGTCAACAGCTGCTTTGGGCGCAGTTTGGTGTGCCCCGAGCTGCTCCTATCTGTTGCATTGAAGAGGTGCGGACTGGGCATGCACCACTTATAACAAGAGTCAATAGGCGCATTCACGCTGCGGTACTTTTCCCACAAAGGTTCATGCAAACTTAGTTCATGATCGCGTTCACACCAAAAAGAGCCGGTACTAAAATGAGTTAATGCGAACCTTTTTACCCCCTTGAAGGTCCCTGCTAGAGAGCAGGGACTTTCGAGCGGCTCTTTTGTGAGAAAAGAGCTATATTTCTGATTGGCTGGGCGGATTGCAAACCACGCCCCGTAAAACTCCCAAAAAGTTTTGTGAAGCCGCCATTTTATTATCTTCGCATTAGCATTATTAGCATTAGCCCAGCGCATAAACGCAGAGAGACTAATTTATGGCAACACAAAATAAAACATGGGAGCGGTGGAGATGAGGAGGTGTCGGCGTTCTGGCGATTTACTCGGAAGGCTTCAGTAGAAGCTGCTGGGACTTCCGGCTGGGGACTTTGGGTGGCAGTATACGCCGTGAAGTGGTTTGCGGCCTGCCAGTAAGCCCAAAGCAGAAGAAGAAGAAGTGATGTCAGCGGCTTCATTTGCCTAATCCACCCCCAGGGACTTTTTCCGGTTTAGTTCATGCAAACTAAAGAGTTCGCATGAACTAAGTTTGCATGAACCTTTGTGGGAAAAGTACCGCAGTGGGAATGCGCCTAATGGGCAAAGATTTCTGCGCCCCAAGCAGGAAACACGTGACTTATCAGCAGTGTTGTGCTAGTTACTGAAAACCAAAAAAACTAGTTACCATTAATAGTTACTTCATTTCAAAAGTAACTCAGTTACTTTACGGATTACTTACACCAAAAAGTAATGCGTTACTGTGAAAAGTAGCGTTTTAGTTACTTAAAAAAGGGCTCCCATTATATTAATGCCCTTATAGCCTTACTTTCAGTACTGTTATTGCATTGGAGAATAATACAATCTGTTGATCAACTTGACATACATTATATGCAATCTGGATTGCATCGATATTAGCTGGCTTTACATTTTTGTATATTCTTTCTCCAGGGAGTTGGAAAAAGTTTTCCGTTCCATATGCCGTGTTGCCCGGACATGGTATCATGCTAACTAGCTCCCTGAAAGTGGGTGACTCCACTGTAGCAATAGCCTGCATGTGTTCTACAACATACCGTGCAATGGCTTTATCGACTTTTCCCTGGCTAGCAGTCCCTTGGTTAAAATCCAGCCGCTGTTGCTTAGGTGGAGGTGGAGTGGCGTCGTATAAGTCTGGGTCTGTGCCAGTCTTAGTTACTAGCTTCGTCCCAGCATGTTGTTTTTGCAGATGTTTTAAGAGATTTTAATGACTGGTTCGGGCAGTAGATAGGCTCTTTAACCCGCCAGGACACAATTTACATTTAACAGAAACGTTCTTTTCTTTGTGCTCGACAAAAATAAAATAGTGAGAATATCTCCAGGTGGAGAAACTAGACTGGAGCCCCGCCGCCGCCATGATAGTCTTGTTAGTAAACAACACACACACGGCCACAGCCCGTCTCCGCATGTGACACAGGAAGTATCTAAGTACATTTACTCAAGTACTGTACTGAAGTACAGTTCTCATCTCTGTTCGCCTGGCTGTTGACTATATAAAAACGCAGTAACGGAGTAACGCACCATGTAGTAACGGTAACTGAGTTAGTGAATTTAAAAAGTAATGCGTTAGAGTACTAGTTACTGCCAAAAATAACGGCGTTACAGTAATGCGTAGGAATCAAACAATGTGTATAAATGGAACAAAAATACCAAATGTATCAAATAAAAACATAGCACTTGTTGGTCAGTCAGCCGCCCACTAATCACAGTTTAACAGCGCAGGTCCACCACCCTATTGTACAGAGACATCCGGCATGTCCAGCTCCCGTATATGCACAAGGGGTTCCACATCTTGTGGAATTTCCCCAGAGAGCCCCTCAGTATGCACCTTATTTTCTCGAGTTGGTAAAACAATCTTTATCGATAATTTATCGTAGATTATACATTTACTGACATCAACTATATAATATGTACCTTGTTCATAAATCTTTTTTTTTAAATAATAATGTAATGTCCTTTGGGCCAGCCGCCACTGATTCTCCCCCGGGAAGATTTTTTTTTAAATGTTGAAGTTAAATGCATCAATCTGGTGCACTTTGAGAGCAAAATTAAGATCTATGGATACATTAGTGATGTGTCGGTCGCGAACAAGCCGGCTCAAAGAGCCAGCTCCGTTCTTTTAAGTGAACGACGGGAGCCGGCTCGCGCTCTCGAACGAGCCGTTTTTTTTATTTTTGTGAAGCAATACAAGACAGAATTATATGATGATCTCCGCGCTATAGCTGCTCCGTGCATGCATGCAGTGACATGGAATATCCAAGGATTAGAGACTGTTGGATGCTGCTGTTTTGAGCATTGTAATACATTTATTTGTATTATGTTTTTTTATGATTAGAGACGGTTGGATGCTGTACTGAGCTTTGCAATATATTTATTTTCACTATGTTATTTATTTATGATTATCCTTAGGCTCAGCAAAGATTTGATGTCAGCTGTTGCTGACTTTTTTTCCATAGTTAATAGTTACTGAAATAGAGCCCTGCTGTTTTGTCAGGGCTTTTTCTTTAAATATAATTTTAAAATGTCGATACAGTTGCCCCTTTTTTTAAATGTCTATGCTTAAATTGTTATAGGTGTTGCTATCTGCTTTGTGTAGCGTGATTCTACAAGCAAATCAGTGCATTCATTGGGTGTTATCAGAGAGTTAAGGGTCTGTAAATGCAATGAAAACATTTTATATTAAACATGTAATTTCTACTTTTGAATACTTCAGTACAAAGGATGTATTGAATAATTTAAGTGATATGTGTACACATACAGTGGGGCAACAAAGTATTTAGTCAGCCACCAATTGTGCAAGTTCTCCCACTTAAAAAGATGAGAGGCCTGTAATTGTCATCCTAGGTACACTTCAACTATGAGAGACAACATGAGAAAAAAAAATCCAGAAAATCACATCGTCTGATTTTTAAAGAATTTATGTGCAAATTATGGTGGAAAATAAGTATTTGGTCAATAACAAAAGTTCATCTCAATACTTTGTTATATACTCTTTGTTGGCAATGACTGAGGTCAAACGTTTTCTGTAAGTCTTCACAAGGTTTTCACACACTGTTGCTGGTATTTTGGCCCATTCCTCCATGCAGATCTCCTCTAGAGCAGTGATGTTTTGGGGCTGTCGCTGGGCAATACAGACTTTCAACTCCCTCCAGAGATTTTCTATGGGGTTGAGATCTGGAGACTGGCTAGGCCACTCCAGGACCTTGAAATGCTTCTTACGAAGCCCGGGCGGTGTGTTTGGGATCATTGTCAAGCTGAAAGACCCAGCCACGTTTCATCTTCAATGCCCTTGCTGATGGAAGGAGGTTGTCACTCAAAATCTCACGATACATGGCCCCATTCATTCGTTCCTTTACACGGATCAGTCGTCCTGGTCCCTTTGCATAAGAACAGCCCCAAAGTGTCACGATTCTATCACGATTCTCATGTTATGTCACGTTTGTAGTTTTGTCTGTGTTGGTGTTTTTCTTGTCTTTGGGTTTTATTGTGTAAAGTGTTCACCCCCGTTTCCTGCCTGTCTGCTTTCTGTCTGTTTCCCCTCCATGTCATTCCACGGTCGGTGTTCCTTGTGCTGCCCGTTGGTGTTGGATATTTTGGATTCTGCCTTGTTTTGCCACAGCTTTATTATTTAATAAAGCTTGCTTTTCGTTATTCTGCATTTGAGTCCTACCTGCTTCACCCATTCGTAACACAAAGCATGATGTTTCCACCCCCATGTTTCACAGAAGGTATTGTCATAGTCTGCTCCATCATTTACCAGTAGTTTTCCATTCACCTGTCTCACCTGTTTTCCACACCCACTCGTTAACTCACTCTCTTTCTCTTCTGCACCCATTAGCTTCTGCCAGTATTTAAACCCGCACCTGACACACACTCTTTGCCAGATTGTACTTTGCCTCATGCTTGTCTCTCCCGCGTTCAAAACTAGATTGCCTACCCGGTTCCGACCCTGCCTGTCCCCGACCTGCCTGCTCTGCCTGTTTCCTGATCCTGCCTGTCCCTCGACTATCCTGCCTGGCCTGTTCTCCGACCCTGCCTGTATCCACGTTGACCGCCTCGCTTACTCCCTGACTCACCTTATGCCCGCTGTCCTCCGGTGCGTTATACTGCCCGGTTGGTATTCCTCCGATCCAGTGGAATCTCCATTAAAGTATATTACCAATTCTCCTTGGTTTCTCGAGTGCTGCATTTGGGTTCTCCTTAAGATTGTGACAGGTATGTTGTTCTTTGGATGCAACTCAGCATTCGATCTCCTCCAAACACGTCTAGTTGAGTTTTTACCAAAAAGTTATATTTTGGTTTCATCTGACCATATGACATTCTCCCAATCCTCTTCTGGATCATCTAAATGCTCTCTCGCAAACTTCAGACGGGCCTGGACATGTACTGGCTTAAGCAGGGGGACACGTCTGGCACTGCAGGATTTGAGTCCCTGGCGGTGTAGTGTGTTACTGATGGTAGCCTTTGTTACTTTGGTCCCAGCTCTCTGCAGGTCATTGACTTGGTCCACCCGTGTGGTTCTGGGATCTTTGCTCACCGTTCTTGTGATCATTTTGACCCCACGGGGTGAGATCTTGCGTGGAGCCCCAGATCGAGGGATATTATCAGTGGTCTTGTATGTCTTCCATTTTCTAATAATTGCTCCCACAGTTGATTTCTTCACACCAAGCTGCTTACATATTGCAGATGCAGTCTTCCCAGCCTGGTGCAGGTCTACAATTTTGTTTCCGCTGTCCTTTGACAGCTCTTTGGTCTTGGCCATAGTGGAGTTTGGAGTGTGACTGTTTGAGGTTGTGGACGGGTGTCTTTCATACTGATAACGAGTTCAAACAGGTCCCATTAATACAGTTAACGAGTGGAGGACAGAGGAGGCTCTTAAAGAAGAAGTTACAGGTCTGTGAGAGCCAGAAATCTCGTTTGTTTGTTGGTGACCAAATACTTATTTTAATATAATTTACCAATTAATTCATTACAAATCCGACAACATGATTTCCTGGATTCTTTCCCCCCATTCTGTCCCTCATAGTTGAAGTGTACCTAGGATGAAAATTACAGGTCTCTCTCATCTTTTTAAGTTGGAGAACTTGCACAATTGGTGGCTGACTAAATACTTTTTTGCCCCACTGTATAAATCATCAGTCAAAATTGATTTATAAAAGCTATATGTGGTAAACTGAAGAGCCGTTTTGGGAGCCGAAAGAGCCGGCTCTTCTTGGTGAGCCGAGCCAAAAGATCCCATCACTAGGATACATCTCTCAACAACACCCTTGTGAAACAGAACTGTAAACAGATGTACTTTTTCTTTATGCATATTTTACAAATAACTCCGTCCCCTTTCAAACTGTATTTTAGTTTTACTGTCCTATAGTATGAATTGTAATGATTTCATACCTGTTATTCTCTTATTTTGTATAACTACAATGATCATATAAAGGTGTGCCTTGGAAATACTTGTTTACATAAATGTTGACCAAACCGTTGACCAAGCACTGAGCTGTAATCTGACAGGAGAAGGCTGTCCTTCACCTTGTTGTAGAAACAGCTCTTTATATCCGTTAGCTTAGCTAGCTAACCAGATGCTAACAACAACAATCCCCGGTACCGGTGCGCTCCCTCTCACGCTCGCTCGCTCGCTCGCTCACTCGCTCACTCACTCACACAAAATGTGCTGGTGCCACACACACAGAGCTGACCTTGAATGACAAACAAAGACCCAGAATAACTTTTACTACTGTATCTATTCTTTTCGATGGCTTTATTGTATGATCATATGACAGATAAACAGACCACCACTGGGCTTACAACTAAAGACACAGCTACGCAAAAAACGCAGCATGTGTACAGCTCCTTATCGGTACTGCAATTTTTTGAAGTGCCGGAGCGGCGTTCCGGTGCATTCCGGCAGCACTACACCCCTGCTGCAGGAGCTAGGAATGAAACTACTGAACCTTTGATTGGTAAACAACCACAAAGTGGTGCATTATGAGTCCTAAAAGTCAGAAAAGTCTTAGCATTTTAACACTTCCACTTCCCTCGTCTTGATGTCAATGTTTTTTTTACGTGTTTAGAAGCCTGAAATAAGCTGAAGAGATTTTTACGTTTTGAACCACGACAAAAAATACATCAGTAAATCCTGCAACGTATTGATTTGAAGAAGTGTGTTCATAGAATTACGCTTTTATTTCAACTGATTTAATGGTGTTAATATTGGAGATTATCTTGCTGAACAAAACATGTTTAGTATCATAAATGTGTCAGCAACAAAGCCTTTTTTCTGCAGTATACTGAAATCCAATGGGGAAATCCTAAAGCTTTTTGTCGGAGGAGCCCTCACAATGCAAACTTCCGGGTCAGCCTACAAAAAGATATCATCACTGGAACACTCTTATGGTATCCTACCTGGAGTGCAGACCAGCAATCTTGGGACCTATATTTATATATATATATATATATCATTTTGATCTCTAACATCAACAGTTGTAGTTTTGTGACTGCATCTCACGGCAAGGCAAGGCAAGTTTATTTATATAGCACCTTTCAACACAAGGCAATTCAAGGTGCTTTACAAAAATGAAAGACATTCAGACAAAGGCATTTAAAAACAGTCATTAAAAAGGAAATAAATATTAAAAGAAAAAATACATGAATAAAAAGTTACAGTGCAGTTTAAGATATGAATACTTCACACAGAAGTTCCACTTAACTGATGAACACAACGGCTCAGTTTCAATTAAAAGCAGCGACAAAAAGAAAAGTCTTCAGTCTGGATTTAAAAGTAGTCAGAGTTGCAGCGGACCTGCAGGTTTCTGGGAGTTTGTTCCAGATGTTTGGAGCATAATAACTGAACGCTGCTTTACCATGTTTAGTTCTGACTCTGGGGACAGAAAGCTGACCAGTCCCTGAAGACCTGAGAGATCTGGATGGTTCATCATTTAGCAGGAGGTCAGAAATGTATTTTGGGCCTAAACCATTCAAAGCTTTATAAACCAGCAGCAGTATTTTGAAATCTATTCTTTGACACACAGGAAGCCAGTGTAAAGACTTCAGAACAGGAGTGATGTGATCCACTTTCTTAGTGTCAGTGAGGACTCGAGCAGCGGCGTTCTGAATCAGCTGCAGCTTTCTAATAGATTTTTTAGTGAGACCTGTGAAGACACCATTGCAGTAGTCCAGTCTACTGAAGATAAAAGCATGGACACGTTTTTCAAAATCCTCTCACACTGTTGCATTGCTATCTTGGTGACAAGATAAAGGCTTTAAACCGATTCAAGTGGTTTAGCATGGATGGACAGTGTACTATTAATGTATTTATTATCTTTCAGGTTTGTTCTAAATATAAACAATCCAAGCTTGAGAATAGACATGTTAGACCTGAAATAGACTGTTGCTGTGCGTAAGTAGGCACATTTCCATTCAGTGTATCACTGAGCTGACTCCTTTACATGACTCTCCCAAAATGAATGGAGTGTTACACAATGACATTTTTGCAAAAACAAGATAAAAATAAGTTTGAAATGATGAATAACATGTTTCATTCAACATAACATCGACTTCAGTATCTCCTTCATTTCTTTCTACCTCCTTCTTCACTTATCCTCTCCATTTTCATAGGATGTTACCTGTCATCTCTCCTTTTCCACCTCTCATCCGTCTACAGTACCTTTTATCCCCCTCTCTTCTATGGGCTAATCCCCCCCCACACCTTCTTTCTCAAAGCACAAATAAACAGCTTTATTTTCCGCTTCACTTTCTTCCTCTTTTTATTCCATTTGTTCTTCTCTCTGCTCCTTTGTCGTCCTCCTCTATCTTCTTTTGCCACAGTTTTCTTTCTCCTCATCTACCTGCCTCTTTTCAGTTCGGATTTGCTGTCCTTTACTCAGTCATCGCTACGTTTGGGTCTTCTTTATTTCCCCTCCACCTCGTTCAATCTACCTTTTGAACACACATCCACCTTCACAGTCTTCCCTTCTTCACCTCACTATTTTTACCCTTTCCTCTGCTGAACCCAGCTATTTGCTCCTTTGATCTCTGTCGTTTTGCTAAAGCTTACAATTCAACCTATCCTCCACCCCCTCAACACTGTTACCATGACACTAAGAGAGAGATTTAAAGGGTGCAGAAAATATATTTAGAGACACAGAGGTGGATTGTAAAATGATTTGCAGTGAGGGAGGTTAAATTGAGGGAAACGAGCGCTGTGGATTAGGGGGCGAAAGATGACAACAGAGAAAATTATGTAAGAGAGAAAAAAGAGAGTTGAAAGATACAAGACAAGTTGTATTCTTTTTTAACTGTGAATGGAACACTGACTTTGGCATTATATGGAACATTCCGAATGAATACATTATGTTTTAGATTGACTAATCCATTTTCAAACCAACCTGAGTCATGCAATAAAACAGGGGTGGGGAACCTCCGGCCTAAAAATTAAAAAATTAAAGAAATCTAGACTGCAAAATAATTAAACAAGCGAGTGCCTGTTTTTCCTGGCAACGGTCATGGTCCATGAACAAAATGTGTCATCACGTGGTATATGTCTCGTCTGATAGGGGTGCAGTTCTGACGGAGAGCACCAGAACGCGGCTCCGGCACTTCAAAGATTATAGTACCCATACGGAGCCGTACACATGCCGCAGTTTGTGCGTGTCTGTGTCTTTAGTTGAAAGCCCAGTGGCGATCTGCTCATCTGTCACACTGATCATACAGTCAATAACTTTGTTGTTATTAGCATCTGGTTAGCTAGCTATGCTAACGAATATAAGAAGCTTTTTCTCCAACCAGTGAGGTAAAGGCACATCTTTATATGACCATTATAGTTATCAAAAAACAAGAAAATAAAGTAAACAGGTATAAAATACTATAAAAAACAGTAACAAAAAGTTAGATAGTTCACTATAATGAAAGGACAGTCAAAAAGCGCTTTCACACAAAGTACTTTCCCCAGGAATACTTCCCCGGAACTCTTTCATTCCGGAACTATCTAGTAGATCGCGTTCACACCGGAATAAGTCCCTGGGGGAGGATTACGCAAATGAAGCCGCTGACGTCACTTCTTCTTCTTCTGCTTTGGGTTTACTGGCAGGCCGCAAACCGCGTCACGGCGTATACTGCCGCCTGAAGCCCCGGGTAAATCGCCAGAAGCGCTCCCATGTTTTATTTTGTGTTGCCATAAGTTAGTCTCTCTCCGTTGGTGCGCGGGGATAATGCTAATGCGAGCAAATGAAATGGCGGATGTTAGCCTTTGCAGACCATTGACATGCACACATGCCTGGATAATGAACTCGAGGAAAGGGAAGACCCCAAAGATCAGCATACGGCCCCTTTAACAGCCAGGAAAGAGCCTTGCTGCTTGTGAAACTTAAAAGAGTGAAGGATTATTTTAGTAAGAAAAAGAAAGGAAAGCAAACCATATTTTCTTTGAAAATGAATGGATTTCAGGAATGAAAAAGAGTCAAAGGGAAACACATTTGAACAAAAATGTTTTTTTAAGACTAACATGAAAGAAGAAGAGAAAAATAAGCCCGAGGAAATTCCTGAAAAATAGAAGAGTACCATTTGGGCAAAGGAAATCACACAAGGATAAAAGAGAAGATCAGGATGAAAGACAAGTCATTATGGAGGAAGAGAAGGAGAGGTAGGTAGGGGAAGGATACCGTGAGTGAGAGAGAAGAGAGGGAGAGGAGGCAGCTTACATCCACACTACTACTTCCCACACAGAAAGAGAGAGAGAGAGAGAGAGAGAGAGAGAGAGAGAGAGAGAGAGAGAGAGAGAGAGAGAGAGAGAGAGAGAGAGAGAGAGAGGAGAGAGAGAGAGAGAGAGAGAGAGAGAGAGAGAGAGAGAGAGAGGTGAAGCTTCAGAGGGGATGGAGTCATCTCTTCACAACGTTACAGAGTGACTCCCTTTCTCTCTCTCCACTGCCATGTGACCGACTCCAGTACTCGCTCTTGTTCACTCTTTCATCCTTTCGCTCGGCTCACAGTATGTCTGACTGAGGAGGAGGAGGAAGAAGAAGAAGAGGGATAAGAAGAAAGCAGGAAGAATATAGAGACGAAAAAAAGAGGAAGAGGGATGTTCACCGTTTCACTAAAGTGCCGCTTAGGGGTCATCAGACGCAAACATAACGGTACAGTGAGTGTGTGTGTTAGAGAGGAAAGAGAGTGTGTGTGTGTGTGTACATGTCTTCCTGTGTGTATTCTCGTTGTGTGTGTGCCACGAGGAAAGCAAGATGCTGATGTTGTTGGCATGTTATTTTCTCATCTGTCCTCCTTCTTCCTCTTCTTCTTTGATTTCTTCTTCTACACTTTGTACGCCTACACTTTACCTATGTTAGTTACCAAGGCGGTGTCGCTATCTCTGAATGAGGTTTTGGTTTAGACGGAAAGTATATTAGATCAGAAAGTCAATTTCATTTACTCGACATGGGTAAACAAATCCATTTGTCTTGTGTTTGGAAATAAAACACTTTCTGGCTGATCGTCTTTCACAACAGGTTGATCGTCTCTGTCTGTGTGGATAGATTGTTTAGCTGTGTGAGGCAATTAGGGCTTCAGGTTCTTTGAATGGGCTTGAGTTGACTGTGCTTCTTTTATTATGGCTGCTGGTCTCTCTACATATTACCATGTAGTAACTTAAGTGAAGTGGGAGACACATAGTGATGCCGTTTAATGTAACTTTTAGTCATAGATGAAAAAATGCATCAATTTGAGACTTTGTTGTAGCTCTTGATTCTCATTCTGTTTGTGTTAACCTAAAGAAAACTGACATTATGTGATGAAGGCGTGTATTTGCCAAATCAAAAATGGGTTTACTTTCCATCAGAAGCTTAATGCTTACTGAGGCGTCTGCACGGTATGCAATGGAAATGGATGGACTTAATGGTGTGTGTGTGTGTGTGTGTGTGTGTGTACTAGCATTACTATACTTGTGGGGACCTACATCTGTTTACATAGTCACGTGTGGGGACTCGCCTCCCTTATGGGGACAAATTGGAGGTCCCCATAAGGGGGATCATTAATTTTAAGGTGAAGACTTGGTTAGGTTTAGGGTTAGGTTAAGGTTAAGGTTAAGGGTTAGGGTTAGGCATGTGTTGGTTATGGTTAAGGTTAGGATAAGTCTCTAGGAAATGCATGTAAGTCAATGTAATGTCCCCTGAAGTGATGTATACATGGTATGTGTGTGTGTGTGTGTGTGTGTGTGTGTGTGTGTGCGTGTGTGTGTGTGTGTGTGTGTTGTTCATAAACGTCTATGTCTGAGTATATACAGCTCATAATGCTCGTTGTATCCAACACATTGACTCAATATAGTCAAATGACACATACGGAGGTGCTTATTATTCATCACAACAGAAACCCTTTATCTTTTCTTCAATTTGGCATCAAAATTAAGCTGTTGAAAAAAACATCAACCGCGTAATAACCAAATAGGCTTTTTCTTTTTCTTCCGTTAAAATCGAAAAAGTGATTTTCAACCATTTTCAGCGGCAAGCCAGCAGCTATGTGTGTGTTCTGTCAACACATTTATAATAATTGTTGAACAAATGACATGTTCTCAACCACCCTGAATCTTTCTTTGTTGTTACACCATGTTGCTTGCTATATACCCAAACATTTACATTTCATATCACGTAACTTCACCAGCACCTCTATAGCAATTTAAGCCAAAGCACTATTTCCCCTGAACTTAATCAAGTACTCTACTTGTTTTGCTTAAACCAATCAATGTGCTTCCTGTGGAGAAATGCAGTTGTTTTAAAACACTGTCACATTCTGGACATTAGTGATGAAACATGTGAACAATGAGTTATAACTGTTCTTAAGATATCGTGCGACCGGTTGGATGAGGACATGTTGCTTCATTGTAGGTTAACTCATATTGTATAACTAAATATTCATTATTTTGTTTCTTCAATTGAATGAACCTTGTTCCTGGTGTTCTGGGTGCTCTACCTGCATCAACACAGGAGCATGGCGCTGCTGGGTTGTGTGTGTGTCTTTCATCTTTCATGTATGACATACAATACGTTGTGACTGATTGTTTATGTGCTGGTGTGAGTGAGATGCATGGTTGGTTTCCAGTGGAGCTCGGGGCCAGTTTGTGGTGTGTGCTGATTGATCTTCAAATCTCTGCGAGCTGTGGGGACCTCTGGATTCTTTCTCTCTGATTACTGACTTTCATTACAAATGAGGCCACTGCTCACAGCATGGGGAGTGTGTGTGTGTGTGTGTGTGTTGTGTATTTAGGCAGCTGAGAGAACAGGTGATCTAAAAATGTGTATCCATATGGTCTGTATGTAAATGATGCACTTGAGTGTGTGTGTGTTTTGGCATGTTGGTGCTCTGAGTGAGGAATGTCTCGTTAAACACGTTGACAGACTGCGTGTAGATGAATGCTGTTCGTCTCAGAGGAGAGTGTGACAGAGGACAGGGCTGGCAGCCGCAGACGGATAGGAATCATAAGTTGGCTCGCTTTGTACTGGTTACTGAAGTTTCATCAAGCAGCATATGCCAACCACAAGTCGCGACATGCAAAACACTTTTTCCTCAAATCCAAAGACTTTACAAAACCGTGTCAAATAACACTGACCAAATACAAAAAAGAAAACGTAATTTAATTCATCATAATTGTTCAGATCTGCTGTCTAGATTTATTGTGTAATTCTATCTGGCTAAATCACAGCTAACTAAGCAAAAATACAACCCAATGGTAAAAGGAAACAATTGGAAACAGCTAGCCTGACTTTGTTCAGGTAACACAGTATTATACCAGACTATAGCTGTGTTTCAGTTGCATACTTCTGTACTCATGCCATCCAGTTTGAAGTATTGCAAAATGCAGTTCACTACCGCATGGTGCACTCATGATCAACAAGTTGAGTGTGGAATGCTGGACATTTCTGGTGAACACATTACTATACACATACAAGTTATACATTTGTTTCTGTGTTTTTTATATATTTTTATATATATATATTAAAATATATAAATTACATTACATTGCATTTAGCTGACGCTTTTATCCAAAGCGACTTACAATAAGTACATTCGACCAGGAAGACAACAGAATCATATAAGTACATCAGGTTTCATAGAGCCAAGCATTTCAAGTGCTACTCAACTGGCTTTAGATAAGCCAGTCCTTTATTAGTATATATTTATATTTGACACTTTTCTCTTTTTGTACGTTACAAATTAAATAAAACATGCTGGTGCAAAGTGAGCTTTCGAGGTCCTGGAAGGAAAATGTAATTAACTTTGGACAGAGCCAGGGTAGCCGTTTAGATGTTGTGCTAAGCTAAGTTAGCTGGTTGCTGCGGTACAGTGTATTTAGCGTACAGATGTGAGAGTGATATCTGTCTTATCATCGTACAATCTGCAACTGCAATGTGTTGTGAAAAGTTGCTTGTGAGGAGAAGACAACATTCTTGGAGAAGAAGAAATAGGCCTATCCTTTCACTTATCCACTGTAACTCAACACACAGATTTTGAAAGCAAAACTTTTACTTGTAACAGAATATTTGTTCCAATATAGTATTGTCACTTAATTAAAAAGTATTTCTTCCACCTTCAAATACAACATAACAATTCCTATAAAGTCAGAACTGCATATCTCGTCCCTCACAGAGAAGAGTGTGTGTGAATGTTAAAATGAGAATGGTATGCTCAGCAAACTCTGCTTTCTGTGTGCAGGATTCCAAACGTAGTAGTAGGGTCAGAAATCAATAGAGCAGAGGTATTGCTGGGTGCGTTAGATAAGAGGTGTACGGTTCACCGGGCTAAACGGCTGAGGCGTGCCATTTTAAAGTCTCAACATTACATGTCTTGCTCAGCTGTTTCCTATTCATCCAACTGGCATGTGATGTATGATCATTTCAGGATATGAGAAAACATATTATTTTAATATGGTGGTGTTTGCTTTGGAAATAGTAGCTGGTTGGCTTCTTCCATGTCCAAATTCAAACAAACTAACTTGTGATGTGGATTATGAAAAGAGAAAATAAATCTGCCTGTTATCCCTGACATGTGTCCAGCAGTGGGTAGAGGGAACAATCATATGTTCTATCAAGGATGTTGGTCACTTGCTTCTCCTTTTTTGGATAGCGTTGTTTTGGATTCTTTCGTGATTCATCAGTTTCTGTAGGTGGAGATTTCCCACCAGTGATAACCGTAGACAACTCTATTTTATTTGTTCAATGTTGTACTACTGAGGTTCAGCCTGTTCATGTATTCCTTCTAAATGTCCTTTGCTTGAACTTGAAAAACTCTTTGCGAACATAATCAGGTCTCTCAGAGAGGAGTCATGTGTCTTCTCGTCACACCATACTGTTTTAGAATTCAGTCTCACTCAAACTGGGGCTTAACCAATGGCTGCAAGCATTTCATCCTGGGGATAAGAAATAACAGTTCAATGTAGACTTTATAGGTATACAATTTGACGTTGTAAACTTGACATCACTCATTGGATTGTGGACTCATATTTTGAAGCCACAAGCTTGGTGTTGTGTTGGTTTGGGTCAGCATCTCTGTATATGGCGTTGGCAGAAGTGACACAACAGGGTAATCAAACACTGAAATATACTTCTCCTAAGAAGGCAACCAAATAGTTTGAATCAACTTTCATAAAGTAGAAACACACCGTGAAACAGTTTAAGTTCCAAGACCCTAAACGGGACAAAACTGTGGTGACCTTTCAATCACAAAGTAGCCCCGCCCGTTAAGCTTTTTTTTAAGAATATTATTTATTCACAAAATGATGAATATGCTGTAAAGGAGAAGACTTGAAACTAAGTAATCAGGAAAATGAGGTAATAAATCAGTTACTACAGTCTTCTTAGAATAGGTCAGTGTTTTACTAATCCCAATGTGAAAACTGTGCCATAGCATTTCTTCGTCCAATAATAACAAAATACAAAATCGGATAAAAAAGCAATAGAAATCAAGGGCTACATTTTTATCCTCACAATATTCCTGACACTGTGCAGTGAAAGAATACTTCTAATTGCTTGTAGGTTATTGCTTTTGATGTGACGGTAATCGTTGACCCTGGGTTTGGTATTAGATGTTTTTGACATTGACCTCTGGAGCAATAATAAAGTAGGGCAGTTGAAATCTTTTCAGTTTCGGAGGGTTGGCTAAAACTCTTCATGTCTGTGGGGTACTTTCAGCAGGTGAGGTTTAAGGATGCCAGTGTGCTACTATCTATCTTTCACTCTTTCTGTTTTTGATCCCCCGAAGACAGTTTCATTGGCTTTGTTACACTTCTTTAGCTCCTCTGTGGAAACTGTTTGCTGTATGACAGTTTTTCTTCCTCCGACCAGAGGCTTCCTCTGTAAGCGTGACCTGGTGCTGATCAGGGAGTCTGCAGGTCTGTGATCCTTTAAATGGAGCACCTGGACTAGAAAATAGATGATCTGCCGCACTCTACTTCTTTCTATCCCTCTGGCGCCATCCGTGGTGCTCACACCTGGCCCTCTCTGTGGTGCTTAACTTGTTACAGTGTGTCGCTGGTCTATAAGAGTATTACACTTTAAACTCACTTTTCAGCTTGTGCTTTGATGCACATTGACCCTTGCGATTACACAATATTGCATGATTCTTATTTTCTCTGCAACCTTTTAATATCTGCACGTTTAGGGTAAGATGTTGTCTTTTCTGCCTTAATGAAGTCCTTCTTGTAACTTGGGACCAGAATTCATCAACCCCGCTTTATAGCAGTAGTTGCTAACTTTAAGTACTTTTGCGCAAGCTGTTTTTTTTACAAGATAAATATAAATAACACAAAGTCAGGGTTGTTCTTCATTCCCATCTAGCTTTGCTGAATGCATGTGTATACCTTACTGTAATCATAATGGGATGCCACATTGATCCCTGCTGTGAAGTGCTGCTTTATTAGTTCACCCCAAGATGAGTTGGAGAACAGGATGTGACACAGAGCAGCACTTCTGCAGCTCAGAGGGACTCAGCTCTGCTGCTGTCAGATGATTGTCAGCGTGATGCTTTCGTATGGAATAAGTACTGATACTGTCCACTAGACTCCTAGTTACGTCGCCAGCTGCGTATATGATTTCGTTCGGCACCCAAATACCGCAAAATAATCTGTGACACGTTTGTGTGTATTGTGTTTGTTTCCCAGGGAAACACTCACAAGAAACACCGGCTGTTGTTATGCCTGCTGTGACGTTAAGTTACCGCTTGTAATTATACCTTTACAAGATTGCATTTTTTTTAATTTATGAACTGAATTTGGCAAAACAAGTTTAATATTCTAAAAACCAAGACTTTGTTTATTTGAAATCAGATCAAATGAAACTGTCACGGATCCTGCCGTGTTATCTATGATTACTATAGAGTGGCGAAGTCCCTCCCCTTCCGGTGGACCTCCATGGGACCTTATTTCGAAAACATTATGTATTGAAGTCAATGCAGAGAGAAAGATTATCTTTCGATCCCGTTTGTATTATGCCACAAATTACACATATGATGTTTGTCAATTTAAAAAATAATTTTGCAAGTCACATTTTTTTTCTTTTCGTAAAACTGTGAAGTAACACATTTTCTTTGTGTGAAACGCTCAATGAACTACATCTCCGGTCTCGCAGAACAACACACGTCACCAAGATGGCCGTCACTACTGTCTTGTCAACAAAACGATTGCCTACCCTCACTATCACCACAATGAAACACGTCCAGAAGAATGTCATGCAAAGCTGCCTGCCTGCCTTCCTTTGATTATCTCTGAACTGCCTGGTCTTTTTAATGTTTAATGTCAACCATTTGTGCAGATAGCATGAAGTACAAAATTTCGCCGATGCTAATGTAGCGTTAGCATTTCTCCCCCGGACTTAAATTGTGTATTATAGAATGATCACACCTGTGACAGTACTCTTCAAAAGGTTCACGAAATATGACTACTACTCTTACTGTTTAACATTTTGGGTTACTTAATGTTACTTCATGTTAAGGCTAATAAAAATGACAAAGCTGTAATGCTAACTAACGTGCTAGCTACTAGCTAGGTAACTAACTTGATCCAGCCACTCCTGGTTCTTTCATCAGACGGGAAGCGAAAGAACGAGCAAGACCCATTGCTGGTATGATAACAACCTGGTACTAAGCACACAGGCATCTTGTTAAAGTTATCTTATCTTAGCCAGCACCAGATAGATTATATCTATATGGCGCTGATCTTAGCTATCTCTTAGTGGAGGAAAACAATTGTGACATCACTTACGCGACTCTGGGATTTGTAGTCTTTCTAGTTGCGTATTTTTCATAGTCTTATATTTCAACAGTTTTACGACAAACTGTGGCTTTTTTGACATGGAAATTATGTGTTAAGATTGACAAACATCATATGTGTAATTCATGACACAATTCAAACGGGATTGAAAGATACGTTTTCTCTCTCCATTGACTTCAATACATTAGTTTTCCAAAATAAGGTCCCATGGACCGGAAGTAGATGGGCGTGACTTCGCCACTCTATATGCTTTTCATTCATAATTTCAGCGGGAGGGAGGGGGAGCGGCGCTGAGGAACAGCAGCGTGCGGATTGACAGGTGTCTCTGTTGACATTCCTCTTGTTGTGCGTCAGCAGAGACAGGCTACACGTGTCTTAGGATCAAGTTAGACAACTAATGTCTGGGTTAGTGTTCATGACTTCATGTTTATGGCATCTTAATGGTTATTCTTAATGCACACACATTTTCCGCGCTTTCCAATAGTTTGAAATAGTTTTATTCCACTGTTTAATAACCTGTTCTGTGAACTGATATTTGTTTAGTGAGCTTATAAGAGGATGTTCCCTGAAAGATTATCAAATGTTAATGAAGATGTCAGACTTAGTATATTTGTTAATAATGACATACAATACATAGAATGTGTGGGTGTGTTTGTTCCAAGTGAATCTGCGGCCCCCTGGTGGCCAGTACATCAATTATGTGGCCCCCACCACCATCCAAGTTGCCCATCCCTGATTGAATGGGGCAAGTTAAATCAAATGTCTGACAAAAGGCCCGATGACAATATAATACTTATTCATGAACCAGTTCATTTTTAGATATTAGAAGAGGGTTTTATGAACTTGCAGACCTCAAGTTCTAGACTTTGCGCTTTCAAGGATCTTTTTTTTCTTTTATTCAACTAAATGAATAACAATACAGACAACTGACCCACCAAGTTACCAGAATGCATCATTATTTGAAGCAAATAGACAAAGAGCTTGAAAAACAAGTGCTCCCGTGAGTTATCCAATTTCAATGTTTTTGGTCAAAGTCCTCAAATATTGAGCCATAGAAACTACAACCTTAATGAAAGAACATACAGTTTAGTAATACAAATAATAAAATATATATATGTATATCTTAGGTCTACAGATAGATGTTTAACAAAGTTATTTACAGGGCTAAAATTAAAATGAAATACCAGAAAATGAAAAGAAAGAAATTAAATCTAACTACGCACTTAATTGAATTTGTGTATCTGTGTAATTTTGTTGTGGCAACATCAGCTCAGTCTGTGGGGGACTTGTCTTGTCTCACAGTCTTAGGAACCAAAGGGTTGCTGGCTCAAGTCCCAATCGGACATAAATACGTAGTGTGGACTGGTAGCTGGAGAGGTGCCAGTTAACAACTGGGTACTACAAAAGTGTCCTTGAGCAAGGCAATGAACCCCTTACCCCCAATTGCTAACCCTGGCACAGAACATTCTGGCAGCCTGTTTGCTCTGACACCTCTGCAGACAAAGTTTGTTGTACTGTGTATTATAGCAGACTGCTCTTCTTCTTGTTGAGTATACTAAAAAATATGATATAGTTGGTAACAAAATGGCGTAGTCTTTGGTGCTAACGCGACATATTTTGTTATGCAACAATACTTGTTTCGTAGGAGGCTGATGCTATTAACAGAAGTGGCAACAGATTGTCCTTTCAGTTAAACTGACCCAAACAACATGTCCTCGGGACAAACAGTGGGTTCAGTGCCAGCTCACTCGTCGTGGTGTCCTTCTGTGTGAGAGCACTGGAGATGTAGCACGGGGAGCATCAAAGCTCTCAGAAGACTTTCTTTGAAGATCTAATCATAATCGCGATACATGTAATGTGCTACGTATAACCTGGTTCCATCAGAGGGTGTAGCTATGAGAGGAGACAGCAGGAGGAGCATCAAAGCCCTGAGAACCCAATGAAGAACCAGGCAGGATGCCCCTGTCCCTCGAGGGGAACATCCACAGATGTCTCTCTCCTTATTTCTTTTCTCAAAGTCACACGTACATATATAGAGATATAGAGCCCAGAGGAAATGGTTCACACTTTCCAATCACACTTTACTGCACATTCACACATAAGCATATGCAAAGCTGTATAGATGACAAGGTTGTAAATATATTTAAAATATAATTCTTTTGTTTCTCACAAATTCAAGCGAATTAGCAGTAAAACTCAACTGAGAAGTGTTTTAAGATGCAATTAAGGGTAAAGAAACCGTTCTCGATTTAGAAGCACGCAGCATGAGAGACAATCTTTTTTTTTCTCCGGCATTCCAGAACAAACACAGCACGATAACCCTGAACAGCTGATAAAGGACTTTATGATAACCCAACTGAAAATCTCCCCGGACACAGTTAAGGACATAACATTTCACAGAGTGCACCGCATCGGCCAAAACAACACCTCAAACAAACGCCCGTGACCTGTTGTCGCTAAATGTGAACATTTCAAACAGAAACAACAGGTACAGCATCAAGGCAGACAGCTCAAAGGTACGGACTATGGACTCAACGATCAGTTCCCCCGAGAAATACTAGACAGTCTCTCTCTCTCTCTCTCTCTCTCTCTCTCTCTCTCTCTCTCTCTCTCTCTCTCTCTCTCTCTCTCTCTCTCTCTCTCTCTCTCTCTCTCTCTCTCTCTCTCTCTCTCTCTCTCTCTCTCTCTCTCTCTCTCTCTCTCTCTCTCTCATATAATGACTTTATGATGTTGTTAAAATTGTAACTTGGAATATCCGTGGAATTGGAAGAAGACTTAAGGTATTTAACCACATCAACACACTACAAGCAGATATATGTCTCCTACAAGAAACTCACACATCTCAATCCAACTTTCATAAATTAAGAACACCACAGTTCAATCAAATAGTCTCTGCCCATTACAGGCAACTCCAGGCAAAGAGAGGTGGCCATTTTAATAAGGAACACCATCATATTTACCCATAACAACACCATCACAGATCATGATGGATGATTTATCATTATAAATATTACAGTACACAATAGACCCACCACCATTGCCTGTGCCTACAGCCCAAATAATGACGACCCAGCCTTCTTTCACAGCTTTTTTACCTCGCTCGCCAACATCTCAGGCTCCAATAATAATTGTAGGAGATTTTAATGCGGTGATTCTTCTCACCGGTTCACCACTCATACTCCCGCATTGACTATTTTCTCACCAATAACTCAATGAAATCACAAATCAGAGATAATAATACACCCTATTACCATTAGTGATCATGCACCTGTCTCCCTCATCTGGAATATTAACCATTTCAGCAAACCACCAAATAGATGGCGTTTGAATACATCATTAGTTGAGGATCCTAACTTCGACACTTACATCAAGAGAGAGTGGGCATCCTTCCTCGAAATAAACAATTCACCGAATATAGTACCATCCCTACTTTGGGAAACAGGTAAAGCCGTTGTAAGAGGAAAAATCATATCATACTCCACATATAAAAAGAAGACAGACACTAAACAGGAACAGTACTTAGAACAACACATTTAAGAATTGGAGAACCTAACCACAAACAATCGCACACATTCAAAATGAATTACGGAAATATAAATTGCAACTAAATGAATACAAAAACAAGAAAACTCATTACCTTATAGAAAGAGTCAGACACGAGCATTTTGAACACAGTAACACATCTGGAAAATACCTAGCAAAACAAATCAAACGGAACAAAGAAAAAACAACTATTTCAACAATAGTGAACGCAGCAGGGAAAACCATTCAGGCACCTGAAGAAAGAAATAAAACGTTCAAAGATTTCTACAGTAACTTATATTCTACAACAAATAACCGAAGCAAGGAAGACATTGAAACATTCCTAAACAATATTGAGTTCCTAAGACTAAAGGATGACCACAGAAAAAACACTTGAACAACCATTTACAATCACCACATTCTATAATGAACTCAAACTCATGCCTAAATCACCAGGTCCTGATGGCTTCCCTGCTGAGTTCTAAACACTTCTGGAATATTTTGGCCCCAGTTTTCAATAGATTAACAGTAGAAATCAAACAAAATTCTAAACTTCCAGATTCCATGAATACTGCTATCTCTTTATTATTGAAACCTGATAAAGATCCCACCTCCCCATCAAGCTATCGCCCCCTATCTCTGATCAATACAGATACAACAATGATCAGTAAAGCATTAGCAAGTTGCATTGAAACAGTAAACCATTTCTTATTCACTCAGACCAAACAGGCTCTATTAAAAGACACTCTTCCAATAACCTAAGCAGACTTTTTAACATAATCCATGACACATCAAATACAAACTCACCGACAGCCATTTTATCATAGATGCAGAAAAAGCCTTTGACAAGGTAAACTGTTTTTTTTTATTTTCAGCACTAAAACAATTCGGATTCGGTGAGTCTTTTATTCAATGGTTCAAGATCTTGTACACTTCACCGATGGCCACAATCACCACCAATGGACTGATATCACAATGCTTCACTTTACACAGGGGTACTAACCAAGGATGTGCACTCTCTCCATCACCATTTGCTATATTCATTGAACCACTTGCTGCAGCTATCCGTCATCACATTAACATCACAGAAATACAAACAAACAATATACACCACAAGATTAGCCTTTATGCAGATGACATTATACTATATATACTAAATCCCTCTACCTCACTACCTGAAACCATCCGCCTCATAAACACCTTTTCTGAATTATCCGATTATACTATTAACTGGTCTAAATCAACCCTTCTTCCACTCTCATCTAATAGCTGTGTGATGGCAGTCCAAACACTGCCTTCTTTTCTGCCTACTGGTCAATTTACTGATTTAGGAATCAATATTTTCCCCAGGCTGACCGAGTTAGTAAATCTGAACTTCACCCCACTTGTCAAAACAAAAGAAGACAACCTTCAACGTTGGATGAATCTCCCAATATCCCTTATAGGCAGAATTGCAACAGTCAAAATGCCCATACTCCCAATGATAACCTACCTATTCTCAATGATCCCTATCAAACCCCCACCCACTTGGTTCAAATGTATAGACTCTGCCATCTCAACATTTTACTGGAAAAACAAAACACCTAGAATCAAACTATCTACTATTCAAAAATGCAAGAGTCAAGGTGACTGAGAAGCACCAAACGTTCTGCATTACTTCATTGCCCAGCAACTACAATACATTTACAAATGGACTAATCCTAATAATTCCGACACCTCCTGGTTAGACATTGAACACACATTTTGCAAAGATATTCATATTACAGACTTACCGTTCATAAGCCTCTCCATCATACGTCATCCATGCTTCAAAAACCCTGCAATAGCCACAACAGCCTGGTGGCAATGTAACAAATTAACTCCAACATCATTTCATCCATCTGGAACAATCCTGACTTTCTAATAAACAGAATACCTTTACATTTCAAATCATGGATTGCCAAAAGCATCACACACCTCAAACATATATTTCATGAACACAAGTTAATTCCATTTTCTGATTTGGTCCAGAAGTACGGCACCAGGGAACATCAATATTTAGAATATTTTCAACTCAAATCATCCATTCAAACCAAAGTTAATAGCAACACTTTGATCTCTTATCCTCCCTCAGAAATATTCCAAATCAAATCAAGAAAAAAACTACTTTCAAAAATATATAAATTAATTTATTCTGCAGACTTAACAATGTCCATCCCTTCAAATAAATGGGAAAACGATCTACAGATCACCCGAGCGCCGACTTCTGGTCTGCAGAAACATCTTCTCCATATCAACCAACACCAACATGCATACAATATACAATACATACATACAATATAAGATTATTCACAGAGTGCACTGCACGGGGAAAAGGATGTTTAAAATGGGTTTTGTAGATTATGACATCTGTCCTCATTGCTCACTTAACACCACAGACACCCACATGCATGCCACATGGGAATGCATACCAGTTAAGCAATTCTGGCATAACATCATCACCAAAACATTTGGACTGCCTATGTTGTAAATGTATTATCTTTTCAATTTACACAGAGCACCTTTTGCACGTCTGTCCGTCCTGGGAGAGGGATCCCTCCTCTTTTGCTCTCCCTGAGGTTTCTCCCATTTTTCCCTTTAAACTGTGGGTTTTCTCCGGAAGTTTTTCCTTGTACGATGTGAGGGTCTAAGGACAGAGGGTATCGTATTGTCATACTGATATTCTGTACAAACTGTGAAGTCCACTGAGACAAATGTAACATGTGTGATATTGGGCTATATAAATAAACATTGATTGATTGATTGACATCACCGACAACCTCTCTCTTTTGCTGGACTGCCACACCCCCCTTCTTCCATCCCGTTGTTTACTAGGAGACATTTCCAATGTGAACATCAACATTAGGCAAGGAAAGTTTATTCAAAGTGCTTTACAAAAAATGAAAGATATTAAGAAAATGGCATTTAAAATCAGTCATTAAAAAGAAAAGCAAATAAAATAAACATTAAAAGAAAAAATACATGGATAAAAGTTACAGTGCAGTCTAAGATATGAATAGTTCAATTAAACATTAAAAGAAAAGTACAAGGATAAAAGTTACAGTGCAGTCTAAGATATGAATAGTTCAATTAAAAGCAGCGACAAAAAGAAAAGTCTTCAGCCTGGATTTAAAAGTAGTAAGAGTTGCAGCGGACCTGCAGGTTTCTGGGAGTTTGTTCCAGATATTTGGAGCATAATAACTGAATGCTGCTTTACCATGTTTAGTTCTGACTAAAGCTGAACAGTCCCTGAAGACCTGAGAGATCTGGATGGTTCATAATTTAGCAGGAGGTCAGAAATGTAATCTGGGCCTAAACCATGCTTTATAAACCAGCAGCAGTATTTTTGAAATATAATCTTTGACACACAGGAAGCCAGTGTAAAGACTTCAGAACAGGTGTGATGTGATCCACTTTCTTAGTGTTAGTGAGGACTCGAGCAGCGGCGTTCTGAATCAGCTGCAGCTTCCTAATAGATTTTTTAGTGAGACCTGTGAAGACACCATTGCAGTCGTCGAGTCTCCTGAAGATAAAAGCATGGACAAGTTTTTCCAAATCCTACTGTGACATTAGTCTTTTAATCCTAGATATATTCTTTAGGTGATAGTAGGCTGATTTAGTAACTGTTTTAATGTGAGTTGAAACTCAGGTCAGAGTCAATGACTACACCTAGATTTCTGGCTTTATCTGTTGTTTTGAACATTGCAGACTGAAGCTCAGCGCTAACTTTTATACGTTCTGACTTGGCTCCAAAAACCATTACCTCAGTTTTATCTTTGTTTAATTGGAGAAAGTTCTGACACATCCAGTCATTGATTTGTTCAATGCACTTACTCAGTGTTTGAATTGGAGCAGTCTCCTGGTGAAATTGTTACTTAAATGTGTGTGTCATCCACATAGCTATGGTAAATTATTTTGTTGTTCTTCATTATCTGAGCCAGTGGTAGCATGTAGATGTTAAAGAGAAGAGGCCCCAAGATGGAGCCTTGAGGTACCCCACATGTCATATTTGTCAACTCAGATGTGTATTTACCTATAGAAACAAAGTTGTTTCTGTCCTTTAGATTCAAACCAATTTAGAACTGTTTCCGAAAGTCCCATCCAGTGTTCCAGTCGGTCTAGTAATATGTTGTGGTCAACAGTGTCAAACGCAGCACTGAGATCTAATAATACTAACACTGAAGTTCTGCCACTGTCTGTGTTTAAGTGTATGCCATTGAATACCTTTACAAGAGCAGTATCAGTGCTGTGGTTTGGACGAAAGCCTGACTGGAACACATCAAAACAGTTATTTAAATGCAATAAATTACTCAACTGTTGAAAAACAACTTTTTCAATGATTTTACCTAGAAATGGGAGGTTTGATATGGGCCTGTAATTGTTCATTACTGAAGCATCTAGATTATTATTTTTTAAGAGCGGTTTAATGACTGCAGTTTTCAGGGCCTGTGGAAAAATACCTGAGTGAAGAGATTTGTTTACTATATGAAGTAGATCTGAGGCCATGCAACAAAAAACATCCAAAATCCTGTTGGAATAATATCAAGGCAGCAGGAGGAGGATTTCAGAAGTTGTATAATGTCCTCTAGGTTTTTATCATTAATCTGATGGAATTGTGTCATGATGTCTGAATTGATGTTAAGTGGACACAGAGACGACACATTTGCTGTTCCTGATGCAGAGGCACTGACTGCTTGTCTGATTTTCTGAATTTTCTCAGTGAAAAAGAAGGCAAAATCATTGCACGCCCTGGTGGTTAGAAATTCAGAGGCTACTGACACTGGGGGGTTAGTTAGTCTGTCGACGGTAGCAAACAAGGCACGTGCGTTGTTTTTGTTTTTGGTAATGATGTCAGAGAAGAACGATTGTCGTGCGTTTTTCAATTCCAAATTATAAAGGCCAAGTCTCTCTTTATACATTTCAAAGTGAACCTGAAGATTTGTTTTTCGCCACCTGCGTTCAGCTTTTCGACATTCTCTTTTTTCTGTTTTCACGGTCATGGCCTTTCTCCATGGGGATATTTTCTTCCCAGTCACTTCCTTTACCTTAGTTGGAGCAATGGCATCTATCATTTTTTTTTATTTTGAATTAAAATGATCTACTCGCTCATTTACTGAGATGTTAGCAGGGGCAAGTGTGGAAGAAAAATAAAAAAAAAGTAAACATTTCCCAAGTATTTTCAGTTAAATATCGCTTTGTGGTTACCTATTTTTGAACATGTTTGTGAACAGAAATAGAGCTCTCAAAGAAAGCACAGGAATGGTCGGAGAGTGCAACATCAGTCACCACAACCTTAGAGATATTCAGACCCTTTGAGATAATTAAGTCCAGAGTGTGCCCCTTATTGTGCGTAGGCTCAGTCACATGCTGAGTTAGTCCATAGTTATCAAGAACACAACACAGTTCTTTAGCCCCTCTGTCCTGGGGGTTGTCAACATGGATGTTAAAATCACCAACAATGACTAGACGGTCAAAGTCAATACACACTATCGACAGCAGTTCAGTAAAGTCATCCAAAAAGCTTGCACAGTATTGGGTGGTCTATAGATATTTAGGAACAGAGCTCGAGACGAGCATTTCAGCTGAAGGGCCACATATTCAAAATAATCAAAGTTTCCATACGATGTCTTCCTGCATTGAATGGAATCATTGAACAAAATAGCAACTCCACCCCCTTTCTTATGCATTCTTTCCTGACTCATAAAACTAACGTTTGGAGAGGTTGATTCGATAAGAACAGCTGCACTGTTATTTTGTTCAATCCAAGTTTCTGTTAAAAACATAAAATTGAGATTGTGCTCAGTGATAAAATCATTGATTAAAAATGTTTTTCCTGCCAAAGACCTGACATTTAATAAAGCTAGTTTAAGTTCGTTAAACACACTATCAGTCATGTTTTTTGTAACAAGCTGTGGCTGACATGGAATCACTGCTAAATTAGATAAACTCACACAAACGTTTGGGCGCTTCCTGTTTCTAAGATGATTCACCGCTCTTAATCTCTTACCTATCAACACAGATATCGGCAAAGCTACTGGCAGGCAGGGCCCCGGCATGTCCTGGAAAGAGTTGAGAGTGCCATACGCCCTTGAGCCTGGACCCAGCACATATTAGTAAGAGTGTGTTTTGTTTTGTACACACACATCCTTATCAGGCTTCGGAGAAGGAAGGGGAGGTGGTTGACGTAGGCACGGTGATGAGGACGGGGGAGATGGTGCGCGTCTCTGCAGTGATTTTGGTGGGCGTCGTTGAGGAGCGGGGGTAAAGGACATGCTGCCAATCCTGCGTATCGCCTTAGTTTGGTCTTTGAACTCCAGGAAGGAATCGGTGCCAACCCTCTGTATTTTCTTTGTGTGTTCAGCGATCTCCAGGAGGGTGGGCGAGGGTGAAAGGATGGACGGAGTATCCTCAAAGGCGTTGACAGGTGGAGACTCCTCCGTATGTCTCATAGGTTTCCCATAATCAGAACATTCCTCAGGCGGGGACAGTGATAATTATACAGGGTTTTCTGCGCGATGTGTTGTGTCTTTCTCCTGTTTTGATTCCTCTTGCCGCTTGTCCTTGGCAGATGGAACAGATTGATGACGCAGGCAGTTGAATATGTTAGAGATAAACAATTTCACTCCTGACTTGTTCAGGCAAACTCCATTTGCCTTGACATTACATCAAGTACTGTCCATAGCCCTAATCATTGCAAAAAAAACTATCCTCATGAATTGGAAATCACTCCACAAAAGCACTTGCTTATAGAATACATTTCAATGGAAAAATTATCTGCCGGCATAAAAAAACAAACTTATGATATTGATGCAATCTGGAACCCATTTTTGGACAAATGTAATTAATAATCCTCAGTCTGATTTCACCCACCACCCCTTTCTACTTCTTTAAGGTCATGCTACTATTTATATCCCCCCCTTCCTATGATTTGTTACTCATTTCATTTTAATTATGTCATTTATTACTCTCTTTTTGTCCAATCCCCCAGATGCGCGCGCGTCCACACACACACACACACACACACTGTTTTTCTTTTCTTTTTTTGTCTCCATGTATATTTTGTTATTTGTCTTGTAAAAAAGATGCAATTAAGGCTGTAATATAAATGAGATTAAAGCCATTTACATTATCCTAGTGGAGTTGCATTTCATTTCTCTCTAGAAATGAGGCGGATGATTACGAGCTAAATGCTGCTATGTCTCCGAGGGCCTTTTTGGCAGATAACCAAGAATTATCGAGAGTCTTGGATTACATCTACTTGCCTAACATGTGTGCTCTCCATACTGTCAATAGCATACTCTCCTTTTGTATTTGATGTGTGTATTTGAAACCGTATAGAGATGTATTTGTTGTTTCTGGTGTCTGATTGTACTTCTGTGTTTTGTTCTATCGAGTATCTTCTCCTGCTGCAGATTTCACTGAGATTTCCCAAATACATAAACATTAGAAACATAAATGTGAGTATCAGGGACAAAATGAGTTTGTCTCGAATTCCAAATGCAGTTTAGTTTTTTTGTCCCAGTTTATAGTGGTTTATTGTTCAGTTGTTGGTATTTCAAATGAACCATGGCTTTTTTTCATTTAAGGTTGCCGACTAAGACACACAACAGCTTGGGTCACATGTTTATGTTACATATTTTATCGACTCTTTTTTGTTTCACAGTAACCCTACCCATAACCCTCCAAAATCTTAATTTGAATTTTAAAGTAAGTGTTTGGTTTAAAGTTGGACTGGATGTATGTAGGTCATTTTCATGAATTTAAACAACTGCTCTTGCTGGAGCCTGATTATTCATCAAGAGTTACTCCCATAGTTCGGCTGAGGTACCTGATGAGTTGAAATGTGGGAAGTGTCCTGATTGGACGGGCTTCAGTCATTCTTCAGTGATTATTAAACCCCAGGAACAGCTGTGCTGGAATCGGTCCAGCTGAAGTTAGTCTGAAAGCGCCCGGAAAAGAGGTTGTTTTCAAAACTGCCTAAAACTTCAACTGCACAAACAAAAATGTCATATTAATATTATATAAAAACAATTATATTATTAATATATATGTTATTAATAATTATTAAAATTATACCTAACTTTTATGGAGATTTCATTATGGAAAATGTATTTTAAATATTGAACTTCATAATTGTCCTATATTTTTGTATTGAAGGCAACTTTGGTAAGAATGTTGACGTTAAGAGTGATAATGAACTTTATATTAATACTTATATCATTCAACAACTTTGTTATGTATATTTTTGTTGAAATACCAACTAAATGATGTATAACTCATCAAAGAGAACCTTTCTTTTGCACCTGGGGCAATATGTCTGAAAAAGACATTGATTTATATTTAATTTTTTTACCTGGACTAACATTCACTCGCACAAAGTTCCGTCATGAACCAACACATTTTGTTGAGAATATTACCAAAGCAACCACATTCAGTGCTGGGTGTGATTTCTGTTTTGCAGCCAAAATGGAGCTTGTTGAGAGCACCACTTATTCAATGTCATGTTCAGTGGTGTAATGTAACCAAGTTTGTACTTTGCCTCTTTACTTTTAACTCCACTTCACTTATTTAGCAGTTGTAGTAACTAGTAACTTTTTACTTAATAACATGATGTGTTTATATCATTTATACACAACTTATTTACACTAACATTCCATAATAATAGAACATTTTAAAAGAGCCATTCCGCACTATGAATACTCTTAATGTTGATACTTTAATACAGTCTGTTGATAATACATCTGTACTTTTACTTAAGTAACAATTTGAACGTTTACTTGTAATGGATTATTTTAAGATTGTTAGTTGATTAGTACTTTTGCTTAATTATCGGTTTAGTCAATGACTATTTCCATCACTGGTTACAGCATGTTTGCACCTTCCTGGTACCCATAGTGCATTTTGACATACTTTGCATTGGGACACTTATGGACTCTGAACAGCTGATGTAAACTAACTACACGAATATAGACAGCAAGAATCTTGAGTCCCTCTTACACCAGAAGTGCTTTAAAATGTAAAACTCCGTTGTTAAGGAGAATACTACATGCTACTGTATACGACGTCACCTTCTCACCAGAGACAGAACAGCTCGTTATGAACATTCCTTTTTGTAATTGAACCTTTTTCAATAACATTTGATTGACTGAGCAACAAAGAGATAATGCAACCTGTCACTTTTTTTCTCCATTGTTCCTTCAGTGCCACGTTCAAAGTGAATTCATATCTAAGGTGTGCACTTCTAAAATCCTGTTCATTAGCTAAACCTTTCATCCCTCAGCGAGCCCCGGGACTCTGAACAGAACTACTTTATGTGGAAGGCATTCAACTCTGACATCCCCAGTCTTGCACTTAAACAGACTGCACACATGACTTCCTGATGCCCCATCACCGTCCGCTGCTCTTGGAAAACATTAACAAGAAGGTTAAATTTGAGCAAAAGGAAAAAGACAATGTGTGATGCGTTGGAAATACACAATGTGTTGGTAATCTGCCTGAAGGTGCTTGTACTTGCCTTCTAAGCTAATTAAATATAAATGAATCCACAGAGAGGTAAAATCTCTACTGCCATGTAGATATTTGTATTGCATCCGATACACTTCCTGTTTCCACCTTCAAAAATCACTTGTGTTACCACTTTTCTTAATCTTTAATGAGCTACTGGTTCTTTAAAGTCCTCAAGAATATTGTTTTGCCCTCTGGTCTTGCCTCCAAAGTTGTCACTAAGACGGTTAATCAGTGGGTGAAGCAAAAGTTGAAGACAACATTTGTACTTGCCCTTTTCCCCCATCACTGGCACTTTGATTTCCTTCAGTAAGGCCTCACACTGATAGCTCCAGCGTAACATTTGCTTCACCTCAAAAACTCTAACTAAAAAAAAATTTGATTTGCATCAAGTCAATATTGTATCTGTTGGTAAATGGGCTACAGAGACAAACTCTGATTCACTCTTATTGGTTTTTACACATTGGTACATAAATCAGTTGACTGAATTTCAATGATTGTCAATGGTAGGCTGAATACACATTTGCTTGGCTCTATCAAAGTATAAACAATCGTTTTAGATTTCAAACTGATGGCGTCCAAGATAAAAGCAAGGAAAAAAAAAGAAGCAACACATGTGTTATCTTACACAGGCTCCGCCCTCTCCTGGACTCTATGGGTACTACCTCTCAACCATACTATGCAAGCATTCACCGACTGAGATATCTATAAACAAAGCCGGCCCCTCGGGGGAGATGGGTCTGGATCAGGTCTGGATGCAGACCGCAGCAAGGAGGCGGATCCTAAAGGGGGCGGATCCTATAGGGGGCGTTTCCTAAAGGGTTATGCGCCCCGCCCCCCAGGCATGAGGGATGTGAATGACTCTCAGCTTTACTGTGTCTTTTCTTTTTTTTCTGCATTAACTGCTGCCATCCTGTGTTCAGAAATTGTGTAGAAGCCTTAATGTTTCAAATTCAAAGCCCTATTTCAAAGCTCTATTCCAAAAATTAGAGGCTTTATTTAAACTAAACACGTGTTTACTTGAGAGTTCCTAGTCACGTCTGTTCTGTCTGTTAATAATAATAATGTATTTGTTGTTGAGAGGGTAATGGCGTAGCTCGTTTTAATCATACTTATGTTTAAGTCCTGCATCCTCCACAACTGCACAGTGCTGCAGATGTGTTCCTATAAACAGACCAGTGCTTAAGTTATGGAACGCTGCGGGGAAAAGGAGTTACGCCTTCCTCACCAGCTCTCTCCTTCCGCTGTCATCGGACACAATGGGCTGATGTCTTTATACTTGAGTAATTTGTGCATACAAATATTGTGTTTCTAGGCTTTACATGTTAAACAAAATAAATGTATTTAATTTATACTGCTCTCATATATTTGTCCTTTTTTCAACAGTGCTAACCGCTCTTTGTACAGCCCAGGATGCTGATGAACATCGTATGGTCTGATTCTATTACACTGTTGAAAATTAAATAACCTTGTATTTGAATGTTTCAGATAGCAATGATTTTTAATAGCAATCATTGATGTAAGATTCAGAAAACTGTCTTGCCTGCCACATTTTGAAGGGACACATCATCCGCCTAGACAAGTACACACAAACAGATACAGGTCAAGCTACTTAAACATTTGTACCGGGCAGATATGTAACTGTGCTAAAGGACAGACTATACTTTAACACAGAATAACAGACAACAGGAGTCACAGAATAGGCAAACATGTTGCACTGTCATGCACGGGAGCGTACCTACAGTCAGCCCTATGTTCCCTCAAAACTATCTTTACCCCTAGCCCCAAGCCTAATGAACCCCATAAGGGACACTGGTCTGTGTCTCTTGCTTTAACACATTGGAGGCCAGTCTGAGTGAGGGATTGTAATATGCGTGTATGTGTTTTAGTCCTACACCATGGGTTCTGAAATCTTCCTTAAAACACTTCCTATTCAGAGCAAACTCTGGTCCTTCTGTATAACTGTATAGCCGATTCTAAAAACGCCTTCTAAATCCTACATAAGTTTTCAGAACAAGAGCAAGGAGACACTTGAATCCTACTACTGCTTCCTTTATGAGCATCAATGAGTTCCTATAACAATAATTATAGTGTTATAAGCTGATTATAATACATTATAAGTATGATGCATAGCCAGTATTACCGCTTCATTTATTATGCTGTAATTCTTCCTTTGAATAAGATGAAGGTTTAAGGGGAATTTGTGTTATGCAATTATCTTATGTGTGTTGATGTAACTTCCTTTCCATATACAGCTTTTCTCTCCTCATAAACAATATGTATTTATTAAAGCCATGTGGTGTACGGTACGGTATTTTCCCTTATTTATAAGCTCAACTTATCCAAAGCCAAGTTATTCATCTTACCCCTAGACTATTTGGTCTGGAAAGAGGCATACAATTGAAAAAGATCAGTTATCACTGGAGATTATGAGACAGGGTTTAAAATGCAATATATTTTTATCTCACAGAGAAGCACTTCATTGGTTGGTTGAAGCGTATTATGGATCAATCACCCAACATCAGGGGACTGGAAGCTATTGCCTAAACTATTTCTCAATTGAGTCGGAAAATACCTTGATTTTAACAGGGATTCCTTCTTTCTATCAATGTGTCATTTAAAGATGGGCGAGCTGACAGAAAGCAGGGGGTGGAACACTAAAGGAGCCGTACGGGAGATGAGGTTGGAAACCAGACCATTTGGGGATCTAAGTATATAACGGATCTTAGAGGAAATTCATTAATGTATCAACATTGGATTGACTCAGGTATCATTTGCATTAAAGATATGCCATAAGCTTCAGGATAAAAGGAATTGGGTAAGTGAATTATTCATTATTAGAAAGGCAATCCCTAAAAAATGGCTCCTGCTTCTAAATAATAGAAGCAAAACCCAAAGATTACATTGACAATGTACACATGGCTCTGACAGGATGTACTTGTAAAACAATATACAAGCAGACATCATACTGTGCATACAGACATACTGGGAAGATGCCTCATAGTCCTGTTCAGTAAAGCCAGCTCACACCCTACACACGAGAATGGAGACACTTGAGTCCTACTATTGCTGAATCCCACATCAACTAGTTCATTTATGAGCATTAATGAGTTCTTATAACTATAATTATACAGTGTTATAAGCTGATTATAATGCATTATAAGAATGTTCATAATGCATCAGACATTGGGTGCATAGCAAGTATTAGTGTATTACCGCTTTATTTATTATGCTCTGACTCTTCCTTTGAATAAGATTACATTGACAATGTGCACATGGCTCTGACCGGATGTAATTGTAAAACAATATAAGCAGACATCATGCAAACAGACGTACTGGGAAGCTGTGGATGACAAACAGCAAGTCAAATAATGTAAGGCAGCTACAGACCATTTCTCCAGAGGGTCAATTGTCAGAATTCAATTTTCAAATATTACATGACGTTCTTCCAAATATGTAAAACCTGTACGAATGGAAGCTTGCCCCTACTCCTCTGTGTGCTGTGTGTTTGGTCACAGAGGAGACAGACATAATGTGTGTTTCATGTCGATGCTTGGGCGACTCAAGCTGCTGCCCTTATCTCGTCTCTGTTCAAAGTGGAGTTTACACAGAAATAGCCACATATCATTCTGGGTCTTAACACACCCCATAGTGAAATATATAGCCTAGTGTAAACCTTATACTAATAATAGCAAAATTGTCCATCTACAAAACTTGGATGATATTCAAAGATGACCAACAATGTATCCTATGTTATGATAAACTATCAAATTGACTCTGTATTCATTATGATCTGTCAATTAATTTGTCTTCTCTGTGGGTTGTATACTCTTCATTCTTTATGCAAATTAATTATAATTATTATTTTTCAAAGTTTGTTTATGATTCATTCAAAGCATTAAAATAAATGAGAAACCGAGCGTCATATACCTTTAAGAAATACATCTGCTACCGTCTGGAGCACTTCCAGGCCTATTATGCCTCGCCTGAGGAGGCAGAGGACCAGGACCTCGAGGTGGTGGAAATGGAGGAACCCCTAGGAAGTGTGCCAGATGTTGAAGCAAATATGTGTAGTGGCCAAACGGTACTACAACTGTGTGAGAAGGAATGTCATTTCCATGTCAAAAATACTTTTCCAATTGGGAAATCGGAAAGGGCATCTGTGGAAAAAATGTGAAAAGTACATTTTGTAAACGAGTGTTTTAAAAAAACATAAAAGGAAAACACAAGTGTGCATGCTCTCTATCACGGCCCAGATACAGGTATCTTTGCTTTTGAGAGGCAGGCCATTTTGGCTTCATGCGCAAATGCCATAAACGGGCCCCACTTCAAATGCTAGTTCTTCTTATACATACGTGATATTTAGTTGTTCTTCATAATAAAGCAGTGGTGTAATGAAACAGTTTCATAGAGGTAGAAAGTCTCAAGATCAATTCATATTGTGTCTCATCTCAACGGAATTAACGTCAGAACTGAGAAAGTTTACAAACGCAGGAAACTTTAAAACATCTAAAATAACGCTGTCATTCTTCAAAAGCAACTTTAACATTGACTTTACTAAGCCGGTTTCCTGTGTGGTTCTAAGATTAATAACTACAGTGTCTTCCACATTCATATGTAAATTATTTGACATATTTTTGTTGAGTTTGTTATTGGCAAGTGTTGGATTATAATTGTGTGTTTGATGCCTCTGTGTTTGCCTGAAGGAAACACCACTGCTCTGCCGTTCCAGGCTCATTTCATTTGTCACGGCTCAGCTTAATTCCATCCTCAAGCCTCTGATGACATGTCACAGCGCGAGGCCTTTAGAACATCCACTGTGGAGCTTCTGTTTCCACGCCTAATGTATTAGTGAAGATAACAGTTAATAACCACTGTGACAGGTTTTGTTGTTTATTTTCTGTGTGATACTTTCACAGTGTGAAGGCATTAAAAGCCTGAGTAGGTTACATTGGAGAAGTGTGGAAGAGGATTAGGAATTTATGTGGGACATCTGACAAAAATGTGTTATGAGTTTAGTTCTGAGATTAAAGTGAGAATTCTGAGAAAAAAGTGAGAATTCTGAGATTAAAATCTGATCTCTGAAAAAAAGCCAAAATGTTGACTTGAACTTTAGAATGCTGAGGGAAAAAGTCAAAATGCTAAGAAATCATTTTTACTTGTTCAGACTTTCTTCTCAGAATTCTGACTCAGTCACAAAAGTCAGAATTCACTTTGATTCAGATCTCTATTTGTTTCGTTGTACATGTAGCCTAACCCTTATATTTCTTCCGTAAACTGTAAAGAGTGACTTTGAATTTTCAAATCAGTCATGTAATCCAAGCAAAAATACAGCCCAATTATTTACAATGAATTTATCTAGCAGTATGTAGATATTTAAGATTATTTCCACAAAAATAATAAACATATTTACTAAAACACATTCCCCAGCTTTGCTTTCTCTCTCACATTGACATTGTCTGTAAAATCATGTTAGCTGTAACTTGATTTAGATTTGTGTGCGAGGCATTTCTAAATCATTTATAATAAATATAATCACTTTTGATTTTTGAAAGATTACATTTTCTACATGTTTGCATCCCTGCTCAATACTGTAGAGATTCAGCTGCTGCATTCAGAGTGGTGTAGTGGTAGTATTACTGTTTGATTTTGAAAACCCAAAGTATAGATTACATTGATATTCATACCAACAACAGGGTATCTGATGAGTGGGCTTCAGAATGAAGGTTTAACCTGGAGGCTGTGTGTAGCCCAGTGGTTCTCAAAGTGGGTACTGTATCGAAGATAATATGATACAGTACTATTACGTCTGGGTCGCTGTGTTTCATTAAAGCTCGGCTCTGTGTGCGTGGGCAAGTGAGAGAGCACCGGTACCGGAGATTGTTGTTGTTAGCTTCTGGCAGAGATGGAGTACTCGAGTCCTCGAGTCGGGACTCGTGACTCGACTCGGACTCGCGCACTGATTGACGCGACTCGGACTTGGACTCGTGAATTCTCCCACAGGATGACTTGGACTCGGACTCGGACTCGTGAATTCATGATGACTCGGACTCGACTCGTACATTGACGCTCCGACTTGGACTCGGACTCGAGCACATTTTCTCTGGAGTCTGATGTCCTCTATCCTGTCTGGCGAGTTCACGTACTGGGCCCCGCTATTCCAGTCTAGAGATGTCTACAGACACACCCCGCATCATGCTGTATGCTTTCACACATTCTGCTTCCACATTGGAAAAGAGCAGCGCAAAATGCTCGTTATGTGGAAACAATATAGAAGAGAAGACTCCGCAGCATATTACTCTAAGGATCGAGTTCAGACATTTAGGCTGTCTTGAACTCTATCATCAGAGTAACGTGATCTAATCAATAACTAAAGATTCAGCCGATAACGAAAGCACATACTTAACATGCAGAATGACGTCATTTTGCATGCTAAGTAGCTATGTGCTTTCTGGGGATAAATCTTTATCAGTAAACTGATTTAACCCGTAAAAGTTCCTTCAAAATAAGAGTCCCGATCTTATTACTTTCAAAATAAAAGTGCAAAACGAAAACTTTACCATAGGAAAATAGTGGCATACAAATATAATCACTTCTCTAAAAGGTAACTCATTTTAAATATAGTTTATTTATATATAATAATAATATTAATATTAGAAATAAGCTTTATATTTGTATAGCACCTATTACAAGAATTCTAGCCAAACTCGCTTCACAGCAGTTCAATAGACAGGATAACAGCAATGTAGAGGAGCAGCTACATTTCAAAACATATATCCACAAAGATTAATACATGAAGACTTGTGACTCGGACTTGACTTGGACTCTTCTTAAGTGACTCGGAATTGGACTCGGACTCGGACTCGACTTGGACACTCCTTGGGTGACTCGGACTTGGACTCGGACTCGACTACGACTCTCCCTTGGTGACTCGGACTTGGACTCGGACTCGAAGAGTGGTGACTCGAGGGTGACTTGGACTCGTGAATTGGTGACTTGACTACAACACTGGCTTCTGGTGCTAGCAAGCTATGCTAACGGATATAAGGAGTTTTTTCAACAACAAGGTGGAAGAGAGTCCTCTCATGGTCACCATTAATGTAAACAATTATTTCGAAGGCACACGTTTATATGATCATTATAGTTATAAACAGAGAGAGAATACATTAAAAACAGGTCTGAAATAAGATGACATTATAAAAAGAATAAAGTTTAAAAGGGAGTGATTTGTAAAATATCCATAAAGAAATAGTAAATCTGTTTACAGTTCTGTTTCAAATTAGTGTTGAGAGAGGTATCCATAGATCTCTTCATGTTGCTCTCAAAGTGCACCAGATTGATGCTTTTAACTTCAATATTTAAAAATCTTCCCGGGGGAGCATCCCCCCGGACCCCCCTATGTGAGGTCCACACAGCACGTATACAAATAGCACTTTACCCCTGCTTACACCTATATGCCGTGAGCTGATTGTCGAGCCATCATTGTCACAGTCGTGGGTACACTGTGTATATGCGTGGGGATTGTTGCAGTAGAACATTCCACTGTAGCGCCCGGTACATGAATGAGAAACCCTAAATGTTTGAGAACCCTCTATGAATCGTCAAGCTACCCCACAGCACCCCCAAAAGAAATCTCTGGCGCCGCCACTGAGCCTGACTATTTGTGTTGGGGGGGCCCGACTTTTTTTTTCCTCCAAAGGGGGGGCCTGACAGAAAAAGTTTGAGAACCACTGGTGTAGCCTGAGAGGCGAGAACCAGGGCAAACGTTTAACTATAAACTGGATTAGTAAATCTGAGGGGGAAAAAAACACTTAAAAAAACTGTAAATGAGATATGGAATTAAATTCTGAACAGTGTGGTAAAGGGGTAGGGGCATGTCATTTCCATCCCCAATGGAAATGATGTCCCTGGATGGCTGTGAAATGTAAAATGGAAAGTCATGGTTTCCTGATGAGGTATCCTAAGGACTTTACTGATAACCTCAATTGCATTACATTTATCTATATTGCAAAACATTCTGGTACATGTTCCTGAGTTTAGAGCAGTGGTTCTCAAACTTTTTCTATCAGGCCTCCCCTTTGGAGAAAAAAAAAGCTGTGCCCCCCCCAACACAAATAGTCAGGCTCAGTGGCGGCGCCAGAGATTTATTTTGGGGGTGCTGTGGGGTAGCTCGACATTTCATCGAGGGTTCTCAAACATTTAGGGTTTCTCATTAATGTACCGGGCGCTACAGTGGAATGTTGTACCCGCGACTGTTACAATGATGGCTCGACAATCAGCTCACGGCATATAGGTGTAAGCAGGGGTCAAGTGCAATTTGTATAGGTTATGTGTGGACCTCACATAGGGGGGTCCGGGGGGATGCTCCCCCGGGAAGACTTTTAAATATTGAAGTTAAAAGCATCAATCTGGTGCACTTTGAGAGCAACATGAAGAGATCTATGGATACATCTCTCAACACCCATTTGAAACAGAACTGTAAACAGATTTACTATTTCTTCATGGATATTTTACAAATCACTCCCTTTTAAACTTTATTCTTTTTTTAATGTCATAGTATTTCATACCTGTTTTTCATTTATTCTCTTATTTTTGTATAACTATAATGATCATATAAACGTGTGCCTCGGAAATAATTGTTTACATGAATGGTGACCAAAACGTTTGAGACCCACTGAGATAACACTGAGAGTCCTTTAGTTCACTGAGTCTCTCAGTCTGACAGGAGAGGACTCTCCTCCACCTTGTTGTTGAAAAAACTCCTTATATCCGTTAGCGTAGCTCGTTAGCACCAGAAGCTAACATCAACAATCTCCGGTACCGGTGCGCTCTCTCTCGCGCACGCACACAAAATGGCTCGTTCCACATACACACACACAGTGCCGAGCTTTAATGAAACACAGAGACCCAGATGTAATAGTATGTATCATATCTTTTTCGAATGAATAATTTTTCAAAATATGACTTTTTTTTTAAAAAAAACATTTTTCCTCCTGGTCTCTCGCGCTTTCCCTGTCATGCCTCTGCGCCCCCCTGGGGGGGCGTGCCCCCCACTTTGAGAACCACTGGTTTAGATGAATGCATTTGTCCATGCTAACATTAGCATTTCACTTAAAGCACTGCTCACAAGTGCAGCCTCAAACAGGCCAAATTCCAACATAGCTGAAGACTGATTGCTTTAGAATCATTTGTAGTCAGAAAAGTTGTCCAACAGCAGAAGTAGTTTAGTACAAGTATGATATTGCAGGAGGATAATTAACCCATCAGTAGCCTACTCGTAACAATATCGCAATCCTTTAAATAACAACAGTACAGTGTATAATGTATCCAGCACTGATTTGCAGTTACAGAGTTCGAATAACTTCATTCTGCTTGTCCGTGTCCAATGTGACTCTCTTAACTCTATTTACTGTTCCATGCTCATTTGATTTGGCGCTGCATGTGGCTCCTCTCTCAACCCGTTCACTATGTTCCCAAAATGTAATCATTTATGGCGCTTTTCCACTGCATCACGTAGCACGGTTTAAGCGGACCGGACCAAACCAGGTCCGCTTTTTTTTGCTTTTCCAATGGGGTAGTTCCGGCTCAGGGCTACCTTTTCACCTTTTTTCTGGCCCTCCAAAATCGAGGTTCTTACCGGGCCAACAACCGGGCTGAATATGCTAAACTAGTGACGTAAACACTCGACTACTGAATGGTCAGAGAGAATCGCTGGCAAGTGGGCTACAACTACAACAAAATGAACATATTTTACCGTGATTTAATTGTAATACACGTTTCAAAATGAGGCAGAAGTAACAACATACTGATACCGGTCTGCAGACAAGACGGCAGGCGAAGTGACTATAGAACGCAACCACACACTTTATAAAGTCAGGCAACACTAAGCAGGCTTAGTGTGATTCTATTGTGGAGAGCAGGCAGACGTTTTGTTTTGTATTATAGCAGCTATCGGATGGAATCAACATGGGCTACACAGGTTGTCATGTCCGACTATCACTAGTAGAATCATAATGAAAAATACGCCGGTAAAATGTGCCTGTAGAAAACGGCTAATGCCACAATAGGATAGCAACAAGTAGTCAAGATAGTAAGATTAGCTTTGGTTGCTATGCTAACATCACCCATTTTATACCAGACACTTTCATAACAGCGTTGTGATGTCAAACAGCATCAATTCAGACTGAAACACATTCACTTAAGGGGGGGGATATGTATCAGCTGCTTGTGTGACAGTCAGACAGTGAAGACTTTCCAGCGGCCGCGAGTTAGCGGGAGAATAAACTCCGGTGGACGAGCAGCACTGCAGCGGTCGGTAAATGCAGCTGAAACAATGTAACACGGCACTCTGAAGAAAAGTATAAGGGTTGAGAAGTAGTTCTTTAATTTAATCTGGCTTCGTATGATTACAAGCAACGCGATCATCGACCCGACGCAGTCCCCCATTGTTGTTGTTGTGAGCGGCGTTGGGGAGAAAATCAGCGACGTAAACGGTGATGTCATGACGCAGCACCAGTCGGGCTCAGGGCGGGGGAAACACAACTGGGGCTAAAAAGAAGAACCAGTTCGGAACCAGAAGAGCACGGAGCTAGAACTGGAACTGGTTTGGTGGAAAAGGGGCAAGAGAGCCACTGTGATGAACCTCCCTATAATGTGTGCGACACAGGGCATATGATAGTAGAGTTGCTGGGATGACCCCTGAGTATAATGTGCTCATATGTAGTATTTTTGGTGACACTATTATCCCCATCATCCCGGATGGCAGTATAGTTGCTGTTGCTATCATATTGTGGTCACCCTCTGTATAATGGGCTCTACACAGCGCATCTGCTTTGCAACTTCAAGAAACAGGCTAGCTCACGCTTCAGCAAAATTGCTTTCTTTTGTTTTCACCACACCTAAAGCTTCGCGCAGTGGCCATGTGTCATTGATGAGGTGTCCAGATCCATCCTGAGCAATAACCTGTTAAGGTTGACAGCCCTAATTCATTCATAATCTAGATGGTATGCATGCCCAATTATGTATTTCTGTTATGTAGTTGAACAGTAAACAGCAACAGTAGCAGCAAACTTGCATAGTCAAAGATGCAACTTTAACTCCCCTGTTCTCAGAATACATTGTTTAATTTTCTTGTATGTTCTGTGTTCAGGAGTTAGTAATGAGATGCAGATTCCAGGTGGGAGGAAAACAGAGGCTCAGCAGCCTTCAGGGTTTTCAGGTCGTGCGCTCTGTCACCCACATAAAACTTGGAAAGCCTTCAGTGGCTCAGGGTGAAGTTTGTTCACACTGATGGAAAGCAAACGTGCTGGCCTCGAGCATTTCTCCCGACGATCACACACCTTTCCCTCACACACCAACACACCTGCCACCTCGGGAAGCTCTGCAACCAGCACTGCTGATTTAAAAAAGACTCTACAATCGTTTATTTTTTATTATTATGATAATATTATTATAATCTGAGCTCAAGTTGGTGAAATGGTCCAAAGTTGCATGTTTCAATGTGTTTTAACTTTGGGGAAAATGTATTTGTTTCTTTGTTTACATGTGAACTGTGAACAAGTGGGCATTTATGTAATTAAATGTCATGTTTTGCTGCCATGTGACTGTTTAGTTTGACATGTGCATTGTCCATTTGATCTTTTTCTATACAGAACAGTTTGACCTCGTTTATTTAAGTAGCTTTAGTTTACCAAACTAGATTTCTCCCAAGGGTAGCTTTCAACTTCTTCCAGTGGGAAGTCGTTGGTTCCTACCAGTCCCAGCCTGATTCAATGATCAGTAATGCATACATAACGTTATATTACTTCTCCTTTACCCATGGCAGTTCTGGCAGTTCCAGCCACAATGTTTTTTGAAATGTATGAATCAGGAGTAAACTAAAGATATTGTGAGGGACATCTCAACACAAGTCCCTTTTGTGACTTTCCAAAGGCTCTGTTATGTTATTTGTTCTCATTATTTATCTTGTGCATTGGCTGAATGAAAGCTTGTTCACATCATAATGAAGGAAGTGCGTCATGCACCTGTATGAAGGGTCGTCATGTTGTAATTACGAGAGGTGCTAATGTAGAACTTGAATGATGTATTATTTCTCAGAGAACACAAACAGCTGAGTGAAAAGGTCAGAACCAGCACGACGTGAAAACACGATGTAACAACATGTTCCTGTGACCTCTGTGTGAAAGATACTACTTCATATTCCTTTTAACGGAGGAGAGCGAGAAGTGAAGGGGTATAGTCATCTCGTTGTTCTAAGGAGAAGTTTTCAGCATGCATAGATTGGGGCTGTTTCTCCCAGCATGTCTTTGGGTCTTGACTTTGCTTTTGTGTGAGGAGTATGCTGTAGCCCACACAGTGTCGTCAGCACAGCTTAGTTTTCTTGAAGTGCGAGGATGTAGCCGGCTCAGTCTGATGCTCAGAGAGAGCAGAACATCAGGAGCGCTCTGCTGGGCTTAGGCATTATACAGAGTGTGAAACTCACATTGTATATTATTCATAGAGCCGTGACATATGAGACATACACACACACACACACACACATGCACACACATGCAATGTTATACATAGTGCCATACATATGCATTAGCCCACATACAGTGAATCTGGTCGTATCCAGTCTGAAACACCACATGAGCAGATCTTGTGTGTGTGCATGTGTGTAATCTTGTGTGTGTGTGTGTGTGTGTGTGTGTGTGTGTGTGTGTGCGTGCGTGAGAGGTTTACGTCATCTCCATTTGTATTTCACAGAGTTCTCTGCAGCAACACTGATGTCAGATTATTGTGTGTGAGATGCCTCATATTCTAATCTACAACTTTGCTGGAAGGAACTGAACAAATGTTCCCCGCAGATTGCTTTCCAAAACAATAAAGTCTTCAACGAGTGATAAGCGGAGATGAAATCAAGAAACATTTGCGTAGTGTTGGAAGTGCAGAGAGAGGCCTGGATCTTTATTTAGCCTCATTACAATTATCCTCAGACAAAAATATCAGACATGTACTTCCTTTCTTAGCCACTAGTTGTAGTAATCTCTCCAACAACCTAGCACCAAACCGCCTATCAAAGAGTCCGGTCATGGAGCAGCAGCTGGAGAGCTACACTAAGTGAATACAGCGTGTGATTTAATGTGACTGTATTCCATTACTTGACAAGAGAAGGTAAAGGGACAGCAATCACTGCCTTAGTCTAGGTCAACATAAAACAATACATTGCACTAAACATAGAGAGACCAACTAACTGCATTGTAACACGCTTTTAAACTATTGTTGGGATAACGAGACCAATATGTTCAAATAAACGGTAGCTGCTCTGGGCTTCTATAATACACACACAAGTATACTGTTTTATAAAAGCGTAATATAAAAGATTGACGCCTACTTACAGTATAGCAGTAAATTCCTCTGTACATTGCTCTTTTATAGCTATTTTGCACGTAACGTTTTGCAGTGAATAATGTAAAAAATAAATAACAATAGTATTATAATAGCTTCTATTGTAAGATGGTATTGTTTGACTGAAAGAAGTCAAGTCATTACCGTGCAGTCATTCATGAACGTCATTTAAACAGTGCTGAATTGTAGGACACAAAGAAAATAGCCAATTTACTCATCATATTTGTATATTTACATAATAAATATGTATTCATTTTACACATAATGTGGATTTGTTTGCTTAAGGTCAGGGATAGTTCATGTTCCACATATATTATGTTCCCTGAATAGAGTCAGAGACAGTCAGAGAAACAATGAAGCCAACCTAGTGTCTGTATATTTTTGCATAATCACCATTTGTAATTCATATGAACTTGTATGTTTTGTGCTCGAGGTAAGAAGGAGCAGTTTTAGACGACTATGAGCCAAAGAGAGAAGAAACCAGTGGAGCCATGAGCCAAGTTAGGGTGTTTTTGTTTTTGGTATCATTTAATTTGTTTGTTAGGTCAAACACAGCTATTTACTTTTGGTGGACTATTTTATTTTTGTGATTATCCAATCCTACTCACTATGAGGGCCACACACTGGATCACATCAGCTTTCTGAAAACAGTCCCTATGACTCCAACAGTACAACATCAACAGGGATTGGGATAGGTCATTGACCCAAGAGGTTTTCAATGGGTCCTATTCTGCTTTTTGGGGGCTTCCCTTTCCTGTAGTGTGTTATTTAGGTGCATGTATTTGTGTGCATGTAAATGGTCTGCAAAGGGGCTACGACTACAACAAGATGAATATATTTGAACGTGATTTAATTGTAATACACGTTTCAAAGACGGCAGGCGAAAAACCTTTTTAAAATGCGTGTTTTCTGAATGGAGATCGGATACATCAGGCTAAGCTAACGTTGTATATGCTTGTCCACACTCACAACAACGGCCTACAGACATAAATAAAGCAGCGACTGTATTCGCCATGACACAGAGAGTCTGTGGTTTGTACTCGTTTAACTGTCTAGTTTCTGAACAGATATGAGGAGCTGTGAGCTCTGAGTGCTAACAGCTAACGGCTGATGTTTTGGTTTTGTGGTTCGCATTGAAGATGACGTCACGGCAGTTTTATGCAGCGTCGCTCTGCCCGCCGAACAGCCGATCGGCCCGCATACACTGCGTTACTATAGTTACTACCCCAGTAACTAAACTGTAATGGAAACGCAGCATAAAGTGAGCCTGGCCTACCAAGGCCTAACCATACCGTACTAAGCCGTGCTAGGTCCTACAGTGGAAAAGCGCCATCAGCGGTTAACCGTCACAACAGAGCCGGCCAGCTAACCAATCAGAGCAGACTGGGCTCTGGTTTCAGACAGAGGGTGAAAAGAGGTGCTGCAGCACATTATGAGAATAATAAAGACCGTATTGAACATTAAAGTATGGAGACATGTCACAGGAGAGACAGAAAATACAAATATGGACCTGAGAATGAGCAGAACATGTTCTCTTTACTGGCTGCTTTGGAGATGATTTACACCAAGGATTAAACAGACCTACAACAATCTGTCCTTATTACTTGTATACAAATACTGGCTGAAAGGTCCCCTAGTATACTGTTTTCCATCAATAGAGTATAGGTCTCAGATGTATACAAACATGTCTCTGAAGTGTGTGGCTCCAAACACCAAACAGCCCCTCCCCACGCCCCTCTGAGAGACATTTGGTTACAAAGAACACAATGGTGCTCTAAGAAGAGATTCAGGTGATAAGGGGGGGGGGTTACCTTGTTGCTGATTGGTTAATGGTTACACAAGACAACACATCGTCATGACATCATAAAGTGGCCAACATCAGCTCATTTTCAGACAGGTTTTTATAGAAATGGATCAAAAAGAGAGAAACTTTGTTCCTGAAACTTTCAGAGTCTCTTTCCACAGAGGGGACACATGTTGATGTAGAAGAGACATTAAGAAGAGGGGACACATGTTGATGTAGAAGAGACATGAAGAAGAGGGGACACATGTTGATGTAGAAGAGACATGGAGAATAGGGGACACATGTTGATGTAGAGGAGACATGAAGAAGAGGGGACACATGTAGAAGAGACATGAAGAAGAGGGGACACATGTTGATGTAGAAGAGACATGGAGAAGAGGGGACACATGTTGATGTAGAAGAGACATGAAGAAGAGGGGACTCATGTTGATGAAAAAGAGACATGAAGAAGAGGGGACACATGTTGATGTAGAAGAGACATGAAGAAGAGGGGACACATGTTGATGAAGAAGAGACATGAAGAAGAGGGGACACATGTTGATGTAGAAGAGACATGAAGAAGAGGGGACACATGTTGATGTAGAAGAGACATGGAGAAGAGGGGACACATGTTGATGTAGAGGAGACATGAAGAAGAGGGGACACATGTTGATGTAGAAGAGACATGGAGAAGAGGGGACACATGTTGATGTAGAAGAGACATGAAGAAGAGGGGACACATGTTGATGAAGAAGAGACATGAAGAAGAGGGGACACATGTTGATGTAGAAGAGACATGAAGAAGAGGGGACACATGTTGATGAAGAAGAGACATGAAGAAGAGGGGACACATGTTGATGTAGAAGAGACATGAAGAAGAGGGGACACATGTTGATGTAGAAGAGACATGAAGAAGAGGGGACACATGTTTATGTAGAAGATACATGGAGAAGAGGGGACACATGTTGATGTAGAGGAGACATGAAGAAGAGGGGACACATGTTGATGTAGAAGAGACATGGAGAAGAGGGGACACATGTTGATGTAGAAGAGACATGAAGAAGAGGGGACACATGTTGATGAAGAAGAGACATGAAGAAGAGGGGACACATGTTGATGTAGAAGAGACATGAAGAAGAGGGGACACATGTTGATGTAGAAGAGACATGAAGAAGAGGGGACACATGTTGATGTGGAAGAGACATGAAGAAGAAGGGACACATGTTGATGTAGAAGAGACATGGAGAAGAGGGGACACATGTTGATGTAGAAGAGACATGAAGAAGAGGGGACACATGTTGATGTAGAAGAGACACGAAGAAGAGGGGACACATGTTGATGTAGAAGAGACACGGAGAAGAGGGGACACAAAGAAGAGGGGACACATGGTGATGTAGAAGAGACATGAAGAAGAGGGGACACATGTTGATGGAGAAGAGGGGACACATGTTGATGTACAGTCGAACGCTGGTGATTACTGGACTTTTCACATAATGTCAACAAGTGTTTTTCGTTTTTGGGGATTTCATAGAAATCTTGAAAACGATGGAATGGATCGCCAAGACATGTTGCACCACCAAGACATGTTGCACCACCAAGACATGTTGCACCACCAAGACATGTTGCCCCACCAAGGAGCATGAACCCTCTCGTGACCTGGACCCCTGCTCTGGGCAAAGCCTTCACACACCAGTGGAATATCTAAAGGTGTCCAAGAGGGATCACATTTCAACACAACGTTTCTGAGCAATAGCGCCCTGCTGTGGGGTCTAACTGCAAGACGAGAGCCTTCACACATCGAAGTATGCTGTGATGAATTGATATACTTTGTTTCATACACACGTTATTTCAGGGAACTTGAATAACTATTGAAGATTGAGGACACTGTTCCTCAGAGTAATACTGATCAACATGTGTTGCTTGTCCCTCCTCCCCTCTCCACTCTACTCTCTCTCCGCCTCTATCTCAGCCCATTTCCCCTCCTATACTTCCTTTATTCTTCTCCTTGAATGTCCTCCATCCCCTCTCCTATTTCCTCCCCCTTGTACATCACGTTCCACCTCTACTTCTACATTAACCCCCGACATATATTTTATATTCATACACGGTACTTGTTTCTCTCATCTCCCTTATTCTCCAACACCCTCTCTCCACTTGTTTCCACTCCTCCGTCCCCTGCCGCTCTCTTTGCTCCTCCTCCCCTCCCTGAGCCATCAGTGCCCTCTGCTGCTGCTTGGTGGTGGCTTCACATTTCTGTTCAAGACATCGATCTTGTTTAGTTGCCACTGAGGTCCCAGTGCTGAGATACGAGCAGTCAGTCATTCAGAAAATACTTTGAAACACAATATCTACAGAAATCCCTTTTCCTAGCACCTTATGATTCATGCATGACTGACAGAGAAGTCCTTAATGCTTCAACCTATTGTGAGCACCCTTTCCCCACATGCACATGTATTACCATTTACCATCATCCTGGTTTTCATTAAAATAATGGTCATGTATTTGAGTAAGACACAAATGACAGTTCACATATGGACTCGTCATCAGCGTGAATGCCAATACATCGTTTCCTAAAGGAGCCTCCGTCTCACTGGTGTTTCCACGAAACACACCCACTACGAGGCGCCCTGTGTTGCATCTGTGGGGTTGAGGGAGCACGTTGTTAATCTGCGGCAGGACGCCACATGTCGTTACGCATCTGACACAATCAGGTGTCTTTTGTTCCCATCCCAGTGGAAACATCTACACAGTCTCAGGAGCAACATGTTACTTTAAACCAATCGTTACCTGTGTACTGTATACAGACAGGAAGGAAGGAAGGGAGGGAGGGAGGGAGGAAGGAAGGAAGGGAGGAAGGGCACAGACAAGCTCTGTGTTTGTGCCCATCAGACACACCAGACACTGTGTGTGTGTGTGTGTGTGTGTGTGTGTGTGTGTTCTATCATTACTATACTTGTGGGGACTTAAATCTGTCACAGTCACGTGTGGGGACTCGCCTCCCTTATGGGGACAAAATGGAGGTCCCCATGAGGGGAGTCATTAATTTTAGGGTGAAGACTTGGTTAGGGTTAGGGTAAGGGTTAAGGTAAGGTTAAGGGTTAGGGTAAGGTTAAGGGTTAGGGTTAGGCATGTGTTGGTTATGGTTAAGGCTAGGATAAGTCTCCAGGAAATGCATGTAAGTCAATGTAATCTCCCCTGAAGTGATGTATACATGGTATGTGTGTGTGTGTGTGTGTGTGTGTGTGTGTGTGTGTGTGTGTGTGTGTGTGTGTGTGTGTGTGTGTCATGTGTCTTTGATTGTGTCAAGGGAGATTTCTGACATATCTGGAGCAGACATAGAAGACATGTTGCTCATTAGAGGGAAGGAAGGTGAGAGATGGATGAGGTGTGTGAGAACAGGGGGAGGACAGACGGGTGGATGGATAGTTATGACAAGAAATAATTACAAAAAAGAGAGAGAGGAAGATAAAGTCTGCAAACCTGAAGGAAAGAGTGAAGGGAAGTAAGATCATTAAAAAGGTGAGGAAAGAGGAATACTTAGGGAGATTTACATATATGAGAGAAGTAGGGGTGAAAGAAGAAACAAAAGGCCATGGCATTTAGGTCTCTGTCCTTGCATTACACAATCACTCTGTGCCGTAAGTGGGAACATGTTAAGTCTAATAATACTCTCCATCATTCTATAATTACACTGATTGCAATTTAGTGTAATTATGATTTCCTGCAGTCCTGAAACGGCAGCTTTGAAACGGCAGCAGCGAGAGCTCCTTTCTAAAAATGCTCCGTGTATTTTTGGGAAAGCTGATATGACTCACAATATGTTCATTTGCAACTACAAAAGTAGCTGCTGCAACAATAAGTCTTTGTAACGGGAGAGAGGGTCACTGAGACCACGCCGTGACTTTAACACTTCAAACACTCTCTGGACACTTTCCTCGTTCAGCTCTAAGACGCCATGAAAAGACTTGTTTCATATTTCAGGAGTTCTAATTTGTTCCCCAAAGCGGCTTTACATCTTTACGGAGAGTGTCTTCTGAAACGCCAGTTGACTGTGTGCACGACCTTATCCAAGCAGACGTTATCACGATATCATTTGTACTCAGCCAAACCATTTCAACCGGCTGTCTTTGTCCTCGTGTCCTTATTTAACATCACCACTTAATGAACTGTATCTCTAACTAAAGTGAGAACATGTTTTTCAACTACCCAAAGGAAGTCCTCATATAACTCCTTGACTCGACACAGCTTGCTAACTATTCTTATTCTAAAGCAGCTGTAAATATTCTTAATCAGGGAGATTCACTGAGAGCAATGTTAACGAACACGCCTTCTTTCTAAATGCTTAAATAAGAATATACAAACAAAATAGAGACAGCTTATTTAAATAATGGCAGTTCTTATCTCTAGTGATTTTACGAGCTGTGCCAAGACTTCAGAGCGAGGGTGGAGGGATCCAGGAACTCTTTTGTGAATCACGTATTGAGGCTTATCTCGTTTTGGGCCATTGGCGTCATTGGTGACATCCGCAGCCTTGATGCTGACATTACCAAGTGACTGCTTTACCAAGTGGTTCAGATCGGTTAAACCACTGAGGCGTCACCGTTTTAAAAGGATACATGTCCCGTCCTGACATTGGGCCTGGATCCATTGAAGGTCAGCTATTATGTACAATCCACATATTCATGTATCTTATACATGAACATGTGTCAACTCTCTGTAAAGAGATTCTGAACGTTTCAGGAAAAAAGATTCTCTCTCTTTTTGTCCTGATCCATTTTTATAAAAACTTGTCTGAAAATGAGCCGACCAGATTTTGGCCACTTTGTGATGTCATAATGTTTTTTTGGGTTGTGCAACCATTAGCCAATAATAACCCCCCCTTATCACCTGCATATCCTCCTAGAGCACCATTGTGTACTTGTAAACCAATCATCTCTCAGAGGGGCGTGGCCAGCAGCAGCTCATTAGCATTTAAAGCTACAGGCAGAATCAGCACTTTTGAAACAGGGCTTTATGGCATGCTCAAATGATCTGTTTGGTGGTTCAGCCAAACACTTCAGAGACATGCTTTGTTATATATCTGAGAGCTATAATATATTGTTGAAAGAGAGTTTAATAGGGGACCTTTAACCCTCCTGTTGTGTTCGGGGTAAATCTGACCGATTTACGACTTTCATCAATCATAACCTTTTTGTTTTGCATTCGATTGCATTCAGGCTGTATGATATCCTTCGCGGTAGACATTTGAACATATGACATTGCTGATCTCCACTTTTTTTTTAATATATTTATTTGACAGGGACAGAGCACATTAATTAACATTTCTGTAAATGCGCCAGAGTTAGCCAACAGGCTATTTTTCGTCTGTAGTCCCTGGACAGATGTTAAAAGTCATCCTAAAAACAAAACTTTCATTGCATTTTGGATGATTTAGTCAACTTTGTAACACCCATAAACAAAACATGACCGCCATAAAGAAAAGGAATTAGTAACCATCCGGATCAGATAAAACACACACACACACACACACTCTAGATGTGCCCCCCCCTATGTGCTCAATCCGCCCATGTGAATCACAACTGGCACACACAGAACAATTTGACACATTTCCTGCTCTTATCCCCTACGAAACGTAACCATTGCCAACCATGGTAATACCATGGTTGACCACAAAATACCATGATGGTCACAGTACCATGAGGAAGAAACCATGGTCCACCATGGTCAGCCTGCCATGGTCAGCCTGCCATGGTCACAATGTCATCTCCAGAAACCATGGTCAACCATTTGAATATTTGAACCATGGTCTCAAGAAACCATGGTCAACAATCATTCTAATGAGGCTCATGCAGGCACCGTCACCTGATGAATGGATATAAAATAGTCTTTACATTTTCACCAACTGTTTAATGAGCATTGAATGAGTGTGTGTGCAACTATAGTGACAGTGTACTGTAGATGAAATTAAGTGCAATTAACATGATCTATACAAATATTTTAAAATGAAATGCTTGAAACTATTGAAAAGCTTGTATTAAATTATATTATTTCCAGTCTGGTGGACCATGGTTTATGTCCATGGTACTGGTGGACCATGGTTTATGTACTGGAAGGAAGTGGCAGATTTTTTCCAGCTGTGTATTTTCAAATTCTAGCGCACTCGAGTCGGTTTCTCCACAATGACCTACCCCACCTTTAAAACAGGACCGGTCAAATTTGACCGCGAACACCACAGTAAGGGGGGGTAAACAAATACAATAGGGGGGTTAAGGGGATTCCCACCGCTCAGCTATTATGTTTCTCCCATTGATTAAGATACTTTGTGTTTCAATATAGCTTGCGGAACTTGTCATGGGAAGCCTGAGTCGGGACCGTGGGTGCGTTGTAGTTGAAGGGCTGAGCGAAGTGCTGCAAAGTAGATAAACAACATATCACTTTGGTTTCTTAACCTGCTAACTTTTCACAGTTTTCAATAAAACCTTTGCACCAAATTAAAGCAGTCCTCAGACAAAAGCGAGATGAGAGAGGAATATAAATGCAGAGATGTATAAGCAGAGAATCAATTACTGCTATATTTTAAAGTAAGTTTGCCATATTGGCTGTGACTCAGCGGTTACACAGGGGTCTAGCAATCAGAGGGCCAAAGTGTCTTTTAAACTTCATGTCTTTTTTAAAAGCATCAGCTAATTATTGAATGTATACATTGTTGTTGTTCAGGAATGACGAGGCTATTACATGTTCATGTATGGAAATTGACAAACATATTTAGTCGTAGTATTTGTTAAGATTAATTGAAATGGAAAACCAGATAATAGGACCCAAATAACTGGGAAACCAAATTCTGAGAAATTGTCAGAGAGAAGTATTTTGGTCAAGGTTGAGTCTACAGATAAGTGAAACCATTGGGTATACATATATCTTTCTTAAACAGATTAACCAAAGGAAAATGCACTGATACGCATTCCAATGATACTCAACCTGGACAAGGTAACATGACCTAAACATACACGCAAGTTTGTGCAGCAGCGACCTTCAGTACACCCGTCACATTAGCTTCCACTCTCTTCCCGTTGACCTCGGCCCCCCGACCGGCATTAAGCCCATCGAGTCGTGACGGGGACGAAGCCAAGACTGACCCAGAGGACACAAACTGTTTTAACTGCACTTCATTACAGAGGTGAATGCTCTCACACCACATTAGCTTAATACACGGATGCCTCCCCATCTGAGGTCGGCCATGCGTACACCCCGAGTCCAGGCCTGCTATGGATGAGGCTGTTAACACCAGGGAAGCCTTGTTAGCTTCAGCCTGCTGGCTCTGTACCGATGATTCATTCTGGGTTGCTCAAATGGCAGCTTCAGTTTTACGGCTGACATGTAAAGGTCAAGGACTCCGTCCGAGCAGGTGATTAGGTTTACAAAGATCCTAAAAGACAACATTTTACGACAAAGAAAATATTTACCATACCAGAGCTTTTAAATATTGCCCTGTTTCCATCTGTTTTTAAGGGCTATCCCGCTAGTGCCAAATATTGACTTTATATCCATTTGTATCATATTGTGACCAGCATTTTAATGATTTTACACAATATTGTGCACACCACAAATATGTTGAAGCTATTCATATTGGAAGCACTAGTTTATTACTTGTTGTTATGGAAACAACAGGGTAAACAAACAAATACTGGCCAATGTGTTTTTCCAAACTTTTACTTCTCCGTATTTTATCTCAATCATTTTGCAATATTTCATGTTATAATATGCACACATATTAAGAAGCCATTTGTATTGGAAGATGTTTAGTTATTTTACATTTCCATATTTGTATAAGAAATATACAGTATCTATATTATCTGTAAGAAAATGACCTACTTATTTTTTTCAAACATAAAACGGTTTCCTGATTTATTTGTGCAATATGTTATGCTTTATAGTGTAGACAGTAGTGGCCATATATATTGGAAGCTGCTTTTATTACTGTTTGTTCGGAAACCAGCAGGGACACCCCTCAATAGGCATCCTGCCCCGCTGTGGATAGCACTTCATTCAAGGCTCGAAACATACTCCAGAAACTCATGACATGCGTTTGATCACTAGGATCACCTAAACTTGGATTACTATGGTCTTTTGTGAAAGCCTCGGCTGCTCACATCTATTATTCAGCACTCCAGATAAATCACACACGAGAAAGTGACTATTCGCAAATAAACGTAACCCACATATTACACACAGTCATCTATTGCTGACTGCACGGGCCTCGTTAATATTAATGATTTGCTAAGAAGTACTTCAAGAGTGAACATTCATATTTGAGTTCAGATCATTTGCACAGTACAACAGAGACACGCAGCGATAAAAGCAAATCACGATGAAAGGAGATAAATGAAAACCTCCAACAGTATTTGTATCGTCGCTCTCTGATTCTCTGGTTCATTATTCTACTCGGCTCAGCGGAGTCCTGATCCCAATGATCAAACACAGCTAATCCGTTTTCTCTTTCCTACGGGGAGAGCGTCTACAATGAAACGGGACAGATGAGTGCAACAGAAGCATTTACTTTTGGACAACATATGTTGTATATAAATACATTTCTGTTATAACAGGTTGCATCTTATTTTGCCTCACAGTGGAAACATTCAAAAGCAATCATTTCACTGAATAAATCGGACTGAATGATTGTGGTCAGACAATCAGGGCTCGTGTTATAGCGCCATGTCTTTGTATAGAAGTCTATACGAACATGGTGTGCTATAGATCAGAGCTTTTCCTATAATTATCAACCAAACATCTGCTTTAAAATAACGAGCCCCCTGTATCTAAACCAGCATGCTCCATCAAGAGTTGTGGTGTGTGTGTGTGTGTGTGTGTGTGTGTGTGTGTGTGTGTGTGTGTGTGTGTGTGTGTGTGTGTGTGTGTGTGTGTGTGTGTGTGTGTGTGTGTGTGTGTGTGTGAGTGTGTGAGAGAGAGAGAGAGCATTATGGGATCCTTATTAACTGTGGCAGGACTTTTCCTGCATGCATGCACATATTTGTGAGTCTGTTATGCGTATGGACAAGTAGGGCTGTGCTACTGTGCAGATTTTTAAAATAAATAAATATACACCAAGCAAATCAGCAAAATAAAGAAATGAGGTCACCTACATTTACATTTTAAGAAGGCAGAAAGGAGGAAAGCCAAAAAGAAAGGAAAGAGACTGACAGAAACATCTGCTGAATCTGCATGCGTAATGCTCCGTGTTCTATTTCCTGTAGGAAGTTGCAAAATGCATTGAATAGCATAACAATAGCAGTCCATCGAATTAAAGTCCTAAAAATATATTTTGTATAAACACGTCTGGAGGTTTAGAAAAAGTAAAAGAAGGAGATAAGACCAATGGAAAATAACCATTACAACTCAAGCAAAGTTAATGTATTGAAAGTATTCATGTGAACTTTAGAAGATTAAAACACTTCTGCTGCCGGCAGTATCACCTTTAACTCAGCAGGTCTTTAATCCATTATTCACAGTGGCAGTCCGTGGACATCTCTTTGAAACACGGACACTTTGGACTCAAATCACTGCAGCAGCCTGTAGAAGCAGGAGCAGAATACTTTACTCATCCTGGGGGAAACACAATCATATATAACATAAATATGTCTACATCAACATTAGTAAGTGCAATAAAGGTTCAACAGAATTAAATACAATTCAATCAAATTATATATAGACACAATAAGTTTGTGTAAATTGTTTTACACCTGTTTGCTGTTCCGCCAAAGCCAAATCATGACTTTATTTTCTTCATATGTTTACCATCACTTGGCAATATTGTATGCTATGTTGTGCACAGATCTAAAGTATGTAAAAGCTGCTCATATTGGAAGCTGTTTAGTTAGCACAATTCCATTTTCATGTCAGTTTGTAAGAACATTTTCACTTCTTTTCACTTGATTCCCTTATTAATGAAAATATGAAGTTTAGAAATATTAACTAAAAATGGTAATACTTCAGTTTCTGCAATGAGAGTTTAAGGTGGGGGAGGTAATTTTGGAGAAACCAGCTTGAGTGCTCTAGAATGTGAAAATACAGAGCCGGAAACAAATCTGCCACTTCCTCACAGAGCCCCTCCTCCAACACACACGAAAGCGCACATGACCAATGAGGGCACGAGATAAGTTCTCATTCATAACACTCCGTTCAATGTCTCACAATGGGATGCGCCTCATCGCGGAGCAAACAGAAGCATCAATCTCATTACGCCAATCCTGATTGGCCGGTGATCTTCACGTCAGCGTCAGGGAAATCACCCCCTATAAGTAGCCTGCGCCACGACGCATGCTTCATTCAAACACCTCTTCTCGCTTCACAGCACATCTCACAGTAGCCAGGCTAGCTTCACGGTCCACAGACTGAACCCAAAATACTATTTCAGTCGACGGGCGCTCGCCGGCTTCTCCTTGCTTCGCAGGAAGACGGTAGTACTAACGCCGTTAGTTCTTAAAAAATCGACCTCGCCCTTCTCTACGAGAAAGTAAGGTAGGTCCGATTGTTCAAGCTAGCAGCACACCTGTTGCTAGCTCGCTCCCTCTCTACGGACACTACGGTAGCGAGGGAGTTTTTCTTTTCTCTTCCCCACGGAGGGAAAAGGGATTAAAAAAGGAGCATACTGCCAGTCAGTATTCTCCGGGAATAAAAGACCCACATCGTCCTTTTTCTCCGGATTAAGGACAAGGTGGTAATACCTTTTCTCCCGTCCCACCTGTCGAGAGCGGGCCCTCTCCACGCCACGAGGCGAACAAGATGGACGCCCCTCTCCCTCACACTAGAGGAGTCAGGGACTCGGTGGCTCGACTCTGCGGCTGTGGGTTGAAGATCTCGGGCACAGACACACACTAGGTCTATTCGTCCTGCCTCGGGCTGGAACACGCCCGAGGCGCGATCGACAACCCCGGCTCGTGCGGACATTGTGTCCGCTTCACAGTCAAGAGCCTGTCGGAACAGGACCCGGTATTTACGAAGGTCCCCCGGTGAGAGGTCTCTAGAACAGAGACTTCCAGCGGGCGCACGTAAATTACCCGGAGCTTTTAGCGGTGTTCCCCACCCAAAAACGCTTCCTGCCCTCTCTCAGAGGACACTATGTCCTCGTGAGGACAGACAACACGATATCGTGTTTGAACCGCCAAGGGAGGTTGCGTTGTCTCCCGTCACACACACTGGCACACAAACTGATCCCTTGGAGCGGCAGACGTCTCCTCTCTCTGAGAACGACACAGGTACCGGGAGTGATGCACCTAGGGACAGAACTACTGTCCAGAGGTGCACCACTCTATGCAGACTGGACTCCTCATCCAAGGATCGTGAGTCCGCCGTGGGTGCGTTACGGCGGAGCCGCGTTATGTCTGTTCGCATAAAGAAAAAATGCTCAATGACAGCTGTTCTCTTTAAAGCACGATTTAAACGCACCGTTAGGCGAGGACGCACTCGTACACGATTGACCTCCGGGTCCTCTGAACGCGTTCCCCCAACTCTGGCCAGAGTGAAGGAGCAACGCCACACACTTACTCTGATGTTTCCGGCCTAGCCCGCAACATACGGGCTGGCGGAGATATATCAGCTGTTGTGCGGGCAGCCATGGCAGCCCCCACCACGCAGGGACAGATTGTCTCAGGCGGGGGGGACTACAATACAGTGGGACTCCCTCAGAAGGTGATAAACACTATTCAGAGTGCGAGAGCTTCCTCCACCAGGTCTCTTTTCGGACGTGTAATTAGCTAAAGTGTTGTTTATTGTTATCAGACAATGATACTACAGATTATTCAATTATTATTTAAATATTTCGTTTAGTTATTGCATTCATTTGAATAGTACTGTATCATGTCTGTATCATCTTTTGTTTCATTTGTATTTTCTTTGGTTTTACACGCTCGAAAAAAAAATAAACTAAACTAAACTGTAAGTGGAGGGTGTTTGAGGAGTGGTGTCTTCAAGAAGGGCACATCTCTTTTCAATGTCCTGTCGGGGTGATTTTATCATTCCTACAGGACTTGATCGATAAACACCGAGCTTTCTCCACGATCAAGGTGTACCTGGCTGCTATTGCTGCATGCCATGTGGGCTTTGAGGGTAAGACGGCTAGCCAACATCCTTTGGTTTGCCGTTTTATGAAGGGAGCTCGCAGGCTCCTCCCTGTCTCCAGGTCGCTGGTGCCCTTATGGGACCTGGCAGTGGTTTTAAATGGGCTCAGAATGACCCCATTTGAACCCCTGGAAGGAGCTGACATGAAACATCTGTCACTCAAGACAGTGCTGTTACTGGCCCTGGCATCCGCCAAGCGGGTCAGTGATATCCATGCACTGTCTGTACATCCCTCATGCACTCAGTTCGCCCCAGGGCAAACGAGAGTGTTGTTGAAACCCAACCCTGCCTTTACACCAAAGGTGGTTGGTTCGTGTACCCCGATTGACATTGAGGCATTTCCTCCGCCGCTGGTTTCCTCCGGGGAGCAGCAGCAGGATCTGTTGTGTCCAGTCCGGGCTTTGCACACATATATGGACAGATCAAAAGAGCTTCGTCTTAATGACCAACTCTTCGTGTCCTGGGCTAACCCTCACAAGGGCAAGCCTGTTACTAAGCAACGACTATCCCACTGGATCGTGGAGGCGATTGCTTTGGCCTATACGAGTCAGAATTTGCAAGCACCTTCGGGTCTGCGGGCTCACTCGACTCGGGGCCTGGCTACATCCTGGGCTTTGTTCAAGGGTGTTTCCATCCAAGACATCTGTGCAGCGGCTCACTTTTGTCCGCTTTTACAGGCTAGACGTCTCCGCTCCAAGCGTGGCCCGAGCAGTGCTGGGCACCTTGTTGAGTCGGGACTCCACCTGTTAAATTCTGGTTGATCGGTGATCTTCGAGATAAGCTCGCCTGGCAATACGGGAGCTACAATATCCCAAAGTGAGACATCGAACGGAGTGTTATGAATGAGAACTATAGGTTACTTACGTAACCCCAGCACTCAGAGTAACATGAAGTGAGATGTCTCACCAGACGGCCCTCCTTGCTATGGTGAAGCGAGAAGAGGTGCTTATTTTGAATGACGCATGCGTCGTGGCTCAAGCTACTTATAGGGGGTGATTTCCCATGACGCTGACGTCAAGATCACCAGCCAATCAGGATTGGCGTAATGAGATTGATGCTTCTGTTTGCTCCGCGATGAGGCGCATCCCATAGTGAGACTTCTCACTTCATGTTACTCTGAGCCTGGGGTTACGTAAGTAACCTATAGTTTGTGCACAGATGGAAGGCTGACAGGCAGGTAGGCCATCCGGTTATTTTAGCCGGGCCGGCTCAGATGATTGGTCGGGCTTTTTACAACGCTACGGCTTCCACAGATGAAATCTTTTTATGGATTTATTGTCAAAGCACTTAATATATTCATTGCTATCGTACGGTGGCCGGCAGGTGCAAACGCGGAACAACGGCCCAAAACGCATACATAAGCAGGAAACACCTGCAAATAATGAAATGAAAAACAAACAAATCCTGAAAACAAATACAACAGAAAAACACTCTATTTACAGAAATGATGCAAACTAAATACAACACCCGAAAAAAAACGCAACAAAAAAACGCTGCAATTACCAAAACGATATGCAAAGTTCAAAGCACGTACAAATCCCAAAACACATTAAAAAAAAACATTCCGGAAGTGCTCCAGGCCTCTAGGGGGCGCACTACATGGAACAGATCGATGTCTGACCAGACATAGAGAGAACGAACAAGAGTGATGGAAATCGGGAGGAAAGAAAGTTCATTTAAGTGGAGATAGATATCGGAAGGTAAGTTTTGTTTTGATACATAGAGCGTCATATTTACATAGCTAGCGTTAGCGTGCCTAACTACTACACCAGCTGAGGAGAGCTTCACGTGAAGAGAAGATAGAGTGAGGGAAGAACATTGTTAAAAGAAACGACAAATCAAGTGCAGGCAAATAACACGGGCCGTAGTGAGTACCGCGGAAAAAGGACATTTGAATTCTTAACAGTTTGTTTATATGTATGTATGTGTGTATAGATGTTGCAACTATACAGAGCTTTAGCAATTGCCTGTAACTATGGTCATGCTAATACAGCTATTAAATTGAGAGAGAGAGAGAAAGAGAAGTGACAACATGTGAAGAGGGACAAAGTAATGACAGGAGAGTGCATTAGACATGCTCAAGAACAAATATAGAGAAGACATTCAAAGAGAGAGAACACAGATTCAACGGTGAACATGATGTATCTTTCTATTTATTTAGCTAACCACTATTTAGACTATGTGTTTTTGATGATTTGATTAAATGGATTCACTACATCAATGTATGTCTTTTCAGGCCGCCATGTTTTGTCCTTTCTGTGCAAACATCTGGGGACAGTTCAAGTGCTCTGTGGCTCCTGTGGCAAACATGTTCAGTTTTTGGCAGAAGTTGAACACAACAGTAAGTTCACCTTTTTTTATTGTATCTGTTTCAAATGCAAGAAATAAGGATTCAACACACTACTCTGTTTAGAATACTAATTGCAGATGCATACACTAGTTATCAGAATGAAGGACACATTTTTTCATTGTCTGTTTATGTGAAATATGTAGAAGCCATCATTAAATTGTAGACCAACGCATGATTAAATACACAAAACATGTGTATTATATTATACATTCATAATTGTGTATTAGTTGTATCTTTATAGAGAACATTATACATTTAGAATCAGATTGTGAGACAGTGAGCGGCTGGAAAGTCACACCTCCATGGGGCACAAACAGTTGCTGACGTGATGTTTTCTTCATTCTCAGGAATTCCATAAGGAGGGTCAGGAACACACGCTTGGGACCACCAGTGTCCCCTCCATCCTCAGTGTGTCCCTCATCATCAGTGAACTTAACTGACGTCTCATGAGAGGGATCGAACGAGGCACCTTTGAAGCCGAGGATTGCTCCATCCCACACATTGGCTCTATTCATATTGAACCTGCTGCAAGATGTATTTGTTATTTTTGCAGAGAGTTCTGCAATAATGTGTGCCGCAGTCAGGTATTCTGTGCTGGGAAAGACAAAGTGATGTATTGTAATATTAAATGATGAAGCTATAATAAGATGTACAGAATAGAATAGAACAATTAAGTGGTAATAGTAACAATTAATACTGTTGCTCCATTTTTTCTTCTGGCTCAGACTGGCTATCAATAATGAGAAGTGCATTCACATTTGTGTAGTTGCTGCAGTGAGAAGACAGTTGAATAATTATTTTCAAATACATAATACATGCATGACAGTCATATCTACAAATGGATGTCGATCCTCTTCCTGTTTTTTTTTAATACATTGGGTTCTAAACTGACAACAGCACTTTTGTCATACTCCTGCACAATCCTTGTAAACATTTGAAATGGATGCAACAAACAATATCTGATCCTTGAAACATATTTGTGGGTGTTTTTTGTATCGTCTTCACTAAGATGTCAGATGTTGTGGGTGTCATTTGGAAATGTATGAAAGTATTTGTTCTGCTTCCTGGCAATGTTACCCACTGTGATTGGAGGCTATACAAACAAAAAAATGTAAAAATAAAGACACACACCACACAACTGTGTCACGATGCAACTGTCAACATCGTTTATCTATAGAAGTTGTTCTGACCCGGGGCAGACTGGACCTCTTCCTGGAATGGGGTTGTTGCTCCATCCTATTTTTACCCAGGAAACAAGTGCACACAAAGGTATGTATTGACTTCATGTTCACAAATTCAAACCTACATGGTATAATTACATTTTTAATTAGTCTTTAATTAGCCCAATCAGACGCTGGTTGTGGTGCCTGAGAGGTCTGATAAAGGTAAACAACAAATATATTCAAACTACTGTACTGATAAAACATTCTGCTTCTTGTGGCACAAAATAATATGTTGACAATGTTTTATTTTACCCTGGCAAGCTGCTCACTTTTGGAACATTTGGAATGTCCCACATCGGCATACACACAAATGACTGAAATAAAAAGAAATTCACTTTAATTAAGAATAAAAGCCACGATAAATCCAAACTGACATACATTATATTGTTGACCGTCCTTTAACTCTCACATTAGGATTTACATTGGGGCACAATAAACCAACTCCTCTCTGCAAATATATCTATATGATGTCAAGAGTTACATTTAGGTGCACAATGCTGTCTCTTGATTTGCAAAGTAATAAGCTAACGCTAGCTGGGTAAATATGACGCTCTTTGTATCAAAACAAAACTTACCTTCTTAAATATCAACTTTTTCCACTTCGATCAACTTTGTTTCCTCCGGCTTCAATTTGCATCACTCTTGTTCGTTCTCTCTATGTCTGGTCAGACATCGATCTGTTCCATGTAGCGCGCCCCCTAGAGGCCTGGAGCACTTCCGGAATGTTTTTTTTGTATGTGTTTTGGGATTTGTACGTGCTTTGGACTTTGCATATCGTTTTGGTATTTGCAGCGTTTTTTTGTTGCATTTGTTTTCGGGGTTTGTGTGTTGTATTTAGTTTGCATCATTTCTGTAAATGCAGTGGTTTTTGGTTGTATTTGTTCTCAGGATTTGTTTGTTTTTCATTTTAGAATTTGCAGCTGTTTCCTGCTAATGTATGCGTTTTGGCCGTTGTTCCGCATCGGGATGTTAAGAGCATTCCATGGAATATAACAACAAGTGGATCTCGAGCCGGTTTCTCAAACTGACCCCACCTTTAAGTACAATTTAGAAGACATATTTATACAAACAATTAGCAAGTGTAAAATGTCCAATAAAATATTCAATAACATTAAATAGAATACAAATATTTATAAAAATGATATTCAATTGTTACTAAAATAGAAGTTGAATTATACATTTACTTTGCCTTCATTCCACAGCAGGGAAATAACATCTTTCTGAAAAAGAATGACAGTTGAGCTTAACTGTAATAACTTCCTCTGGTGGGAAAGGCATACCAACCTCACAGCATACTACGGTCAAAAGAAAGATGGATACATGAGGGAGAGAAAGACTTCATCACAGGCTGGCGAAACAATGAGTCTGAAGCTTGTAAATCTTAATGAATCGTCTCTGCTTTCTGGCAGAGCTGTTCAATGAGACAGCTTGTGGTCTCAACAGCTTTCAGTGAGTAGGTGGAGGACAAGGGAAACTTGTATAGCTAAATATGTCATCTCATTACAGCACTAAGCTCAATGTAAATCTGCACGTTTGCTGACTGGGAGTGGGAAATGTTTGTTTTATCAGAAAAGTTAAAACGATGGACTTTATCTTGTAAGTATCTTGTTAAGAGGATATTGTTCCACATGTAGCCAAATCCATTTCAGAAATACATATGGACATTACTCCTTGGTCATTGAAGAGACATGCCAATAGTTTTCCAAGATAAAAAGTTAGAATGAGAAATGTGTGGCCAAGAAAGGATTCCAAGTGCTCTTCCCATCATGTGGCCAAGAATGTTTTAAACTATTTATTGTTTGAGTTGCTTTAAGCCGTGATAGTGTATACTTGCAAGAGGCACCATGTCTTTTTTGTTTTACTTTCAGTTGGCAGAGTTAGTCCGTTTCATAATTGGGTTTTGTCAGTTAATTTTAAATAACTAGATTAGCTACGTTAGCTTGCTAGCTTACAGGAGATCTGCAATAATACGGGAAATAATCATGTGATCACATTGTTAACATTTCACGATTAAACGTACATGTTTCAAGTGACAGATGGGAAACTTTATAATCCACAAACGTTTCAGCGCGTTTCATTTCCAGCATTTTCTAGTCGCAGTGTTTTGATTATGCAGCACTTTTATTAAGCTGCACCAGTTGGTGATGTTTTCTAAATGTTGGGCAACATGTAGCTGCCGTGTGTTTCCTCTAATGGAAGTGTTATGGGCCGTATTGGTTTGCACCTGTCGACCGCCGTGAAAAAGCCCTTCGCTCACAGATGATAACAATTGCAAAAATGTGGAGGTGCACACACAACATGTGATGATGTCATTGTTTGGCTCACAATGACACACGATAAGAAATGTGTTAAGAAGTGATAGAATTATAGATTTAAAAAATATGTATTTCTCCAGAAGGCCATTTTATTTCATCAGGAGCACACAGCTGCACGCTGAGCTCCATCTGTGTTTGTTAACAAGAAGCTGCCCATTCAGATTAAATCTTTGTGCACACTTGTCCAATTACATTACACCAAGTGTTCTCGATTGTCCAGTATAATTAAACTCCTGACTGACTCTGTGGCTCTGCAGGAAGTTGTCAGGAGTCGGGATCTGTGACAACATGTTCGTGGTGTGTGTGTGTGTGTGTGTGTGTGTGTGTGTGTGTGTGTGTGTGTGTGTGTGTGTGTGATGAACACTTAGCTTCTGCATACTGCTGTCTCCGTTCGATGAAATCAACTTGACACACCAGCTGGGACGGAGTTAATCACCCTAACCTGACCCAGAGAAAACAAGCGCTCCCCAGGTGGGGGTGCATTCGATTTCAGTTTATCACACTCAGTGGTTACAATCTGTTACTGAGTACATTTACTATATTTTCTATTCATGTCATACTTCTTCGACACTACAATTATAATTTTGACTTCATTTATGTTTCAGCTTTAATAATGAAGCTTTTTGATTAAATTACTAAAGGGTTTATAATAAATTATGTTTTCATTTGTGATTAAAATGGACAATCCAGGACAATCTGGAATATTTGACAAAAGATTAACTATCCGATAAAGAGAGAAATAATTGGCATCCAAACACATTTATGTAATTTATTTACTCAAAGCAAGGTTACATCTGTGACTTGGATGTAGAAGGGTCAGAATCAATATATATGTTTTTATTTTAAAATAAATTCAGATTGAACATAGTAAGAAAATGTAAATGATAATGTCCGTCCAAAAGAAAAACATCACTTATAGTGAAAACCACCCTTGAATGATGGGTTAGCAGACTGAAAGCTTTAGGAATCCAAACTAAAACATATAAGTATCCTGTATTAAGACTGATGCAAAACAAGTGAAATCTGACCTTTTTAGAGAGATTTGGAAGAAAAAACCCACTTCTGGGGTCATTTGGGTGCATTTTCCATATCTCTAGCCCCCCTCGTTCGATGTTGATGATTGACATCTCTTTTTAACCGTTAGAGCCAATATAATCGAGGGGATGTTCCTCAAATCCATCTAAACATTACCCATTGGTGGATGAGTGCTGCACAGCCAGAATGCCCCGGAACCGGAAGCTGCGAAACACTCTGGTGGCTATCATTAGCAGCTAATATTTATTATCCGATTTTTACATAAAAATGGAATGATGGATTATCAATAATTTTTCCAAAGTGACAGACACATTGGATTAACCTATGGATAAACCCTCAGTTTTAATGCCATTGAAAACGACTTTTGATCAGAATAACATCTAAGGTGAGACGATCTCCATTGTTTGCTCCGTAATGCTACGTGTTGTGATGTCTGTGTTTGCTTCCCCTGTTGCGGGTATTTTTACCTTGAGTTCTGTGCTAAGTGCGTTAGCATTTTTTTGCTCAAGGGTGATTTAGATGCTTGTTATGAGACTTGTGTTTTGTTTTGGTAAAAATGGTTCATACTGTCAATTAGCTGAGTTTCTTCACGTTAATCTGGTATGACACATTCATAATTTTTTAAATATCAAGAAGCCCTGACACACCGTAGCGTGAAAAAAAACCTGCAGCCCCCTCTACCGGGGGCTCTCGGGCTTAACAGGTAAACTAAATTCTAAATTCACTACTGATCAATAAAAATAAGGTGCTGTGATGTGGCTGAGTATTGAGTGATGAGGAGAGAATAAATGATCTCAAATGCACAGGAAGTAATACCAGAACGTATTGTGCCAAATAAACACAGACAGGAATTTGTTTCTCAAATGTTCTTATGGGTTGAATGAATAATTGTAATACAAAATAAATAAAATAGGCCCTCCACATCTGCTGCTCACTTCTGCTGAGTCATGACTCATTCAGTGGCCTGTCTAGCACTGCAGGTTCAGCAGCAGGTCATACACAATCCAGTGATTCCTGAGAGGCTGAAGCATTGTTGAATGAACATAAAGGCAAAAACTGAATCAACTGAATGGGGTCAATGGAGATGTCAATACAACCAGGATTTGTAAAGCTAACAGCTCTGGTTCACTCTGACGGGGATTGTAACTGAGCTAGCAAGTATCCTCCTCCCATACATTTACATCAGCACAGGATATCTCCATCTCAGACTGAAGAGCAGTGATTAAAGGCGCTCTATTGTGCTTTTTGGAGGGGTTTCATCTCCTGTAGTGTGTTCTATACTGTAGGTTATATCTCTCACAGGCTCCGCCCTCTACTGGACTCTATGGGGTACTCCCCTTGATCATATCATGCAAGCATTCATCCACTGAGACTTCTATAGACGTAGCCGGCCCCGGGGCGGGCCTACCTGAATGCGCGTGCATCTCACCACATAAAAGGAGGCCTCGTCCGCTCCACCGCTTTGTTGACCACAGCGGAGACACTGTGGTTATGGGCTTCAGAGGTGGTGTTATCTCTGGGAGCCCTCCACATTCCGGGTCTGGAGAACAGGGGGGCCGACCTCATGTTGAGGGGCCGTCATCCTAGGTCACAGAGCCATCTGAGCCTCTGGAGCTCTCCTCCCTGAAAGCACTGTCGTGGAAGACAGCATTGCTACTTGCCTTAATGTCAGCCAAGAGAGAGTGTCCGATTTAACCGCTCTGTCGGTGCACCCGAGTTGCTTGGTGGTCCTATGTGCCCAAGAGCCTAAGGAGTGCGGTCAGGTCGGGGGCTATTCAGTGAGGGGGTTTTAATCTAGGGAGGCTGAATTGCACCTCCTCTGCCCGGTGCGTGCGCTAGCATGTTATGTGGAGCGCACGGCTGCCCTTAGACGCACTGAACAGCTGTTCGTATGCTTCAGGGGCGGGGTGACCGGGGAAGCCCTGTGCAAGAAACGCCTGGCGGGCTGGCTCTGCGAGTGCATTGCACATGCCGACGGACAGGCGGGGAGAGCCTTCCCCACGGGGGTCCGTGCACACCCTACACGTGTGAACAGCCTTATTTAACAGCGTGAGTTTGGAGGACATATGCACGGCGGCGTCTTGGTCAACGCCCGGCTCCTTCATAAAGTTTTATCTCTTGGACATGTCTGGCTCCTTTTCATCGTCTGTGCTTGCTGGGGCAACGCAGGACTGGTGAGGAGGGAGGGGAGCTGTGGGTCAGTGGGCACCTGGGTCCATAGGGGCTGGAGGACTTTTTCCCCCTGCTTTAGGGCAGGGGGGGGAGCCCTCCACGTCATAGTCCAGACACGCTCTTCACGAGGTGAGCGTGTCTGAGTGTGCGACATGGGGCACTTGCGTTCTCCCCGTGCTCCTTAGGGACTTGGGAGAGGTGGTGCTAGTGAGCCCATACGGGGCTGGGGACTCTCTCCGTTCGCCTACGGGCGGAGGGTGGGAGCCCTCAGCGCTATTTTCCTAACACACCTCTGCGGGGTAAGCGTGTTAGAGTGTGCTCTGTCGGCCGCAGCCCCAACTTCTCCACTGTTACAACCGAGGGAGAGGTGAGTGAGGCGCAGCGGCTGCCAACCAGAAAGTCGGTCAGAGACAGTGAGATGGAACAGTGTTGTTGTGGGACGACAGCGCGTGTATACATCGGGGCTCCGTGAGAGATATAACGAGGGGTTACGTATGGTAACCCTTGTTACCATACCCTTGTTACCAGGGCCCCCTCTACTCAGGGGCCCTGCCTGTCCGCTACTTGCTGAAGAGAAGTGTAGGATGACAGTCAGGAGGCGAGGCCTCCTTTTATGCGGTGAGATGCACGCGCATTCAGGTAGGCCCGCCCCGGGGCCGGCTACGTCTATAGAAGTATCAGTGGATGAATGCTTGCATGATATGATCAAGGGGAGTACCCATAGAGTCCAGTTGAGGGCTCCGCCTGTGTTTATATAACAAGGGTTACCATACATAACCCCTCGTTTTGGTGCATGTAAAGGGTCTGCAAAGGCTACAATCCCAAAGTTCCCTCCAGAGGGAGTTTCTCTCCCACACAACCCCCTGCCTCCATTGGACTCCCCTTTGTACTAAGGTGACATCACTATGTAACACTCTCACTTATATTGGCTAGCGTTCCAACACGCTACATCACGTGATAGGCTAAAGATTGGGACATTAGCGGTGGACCAATCACAACAGAGCCAGCCAGCTAACCAATTAAGGCAGACTGGGCTCTGGTTTAACATTAAGGCATTGAAGCATGTCACAGAAGAGGCACAACATACACATTTGAACCGGAACATTTGCAGAATATGTCCTGTACACATTTTGGACCTTAAGTGTGATTTCTTTTTTAAACAATAGTTTGGATAATCTACCTTTTTAGACTATATTATATATATAGTATTATCATTTGTGTGAGCCATGTTCACACTCATATGGGAAGCAGACTTTAATAATTCACAGGAACAGTATTGCGGTATGTTCAACATAAGCGGCAGACTGAGGAAGTGAGAGGTCGAGAGGAAACATTACACTGCCATTTCAAGTGTGCAATTTGAGGTCACCCTCTCTGGAAGCAGATCAGAGATGAAAAGCAGCAGCAGGAGACACTTCCCACAGACCTCCTCATCCACTCTCTCAGAGGACCGTCACTTCAGAAGGTTCTCTGTTGACACGGGGAAAAAAACTTTCCCCTCAGATGAGGAGAACTTTTCTGACACTCCTCATGGTGACAGCACCTCTGCGACCAACACTGGCTTCAGTTGAGGACATGAGCAAGTGACAATGTATGCTCGGGGCACACTGTAGACTAAATTAATGATTGCATCACACAGGAACCTAATGCAATATCCCTGTAACAAACACGAACTGACTGCGTGCTTTTGGAATGTTTCTGTAAGAGGAGGTAATGCTCCATCATTGTGATAATTTTAAAACAATTTCACACAAGTTTCTTTGAATTTAATCATGATGAAAACAAAAGAAAATAATCTGTTGTTTATTTCTTTTTAAGGTAAATCCAAAAATGGACAAAAGTTGGATTGTTGACACCCGCCGGAATGACACCTCGCTGACGTTTTTCTTCTAGGCCAACCTTGAATATAGCATAACAAAAAATAAAGGGATTCCTCTGTTGGATTTTGGAGTATCGCAGAAAATACGATCTTGGACAAACACTTTAGAATACTTATCAGTTTTGTTCAGCAGGATAATCTCAACATATGTATACCACTTGATAATAGTTGAAACGTAAATGGAATTTGCAAAAAGAAAAATGCAAACGAAATACATCACTTCATGTCAACTCTGCTAAGCTAAAGAGGGCTAATGTTCGGTATTATGACGTTTAGACTTTTACCAGTGGTGACATTGACATTCAATAATCGTTGACTTTGTGATGAAGGGACCCAGAAGTCCAGGTTTAGAACTCATTCCTGCACCACTATTGTATGCATAACTTTAGCCCTTAACAAAATGTGACCCGCTCGAAATCAGTCGGAAGTCGCAACGGCTCATTTAAAAATAAACGTGGTTTGTGGTTTGTTTTCTCCGGGAAACAAACACAAACGCAAAAAATACACACACACACACACACACACACACACACACACACACACACACACACACACACACACTTCCCCCAGACCAGTAATCCAAACGAAAATACTTTGATCATTTGCTCCAATAATCAATCAGATCGATGGATTCCAGAGATGAGGAAACTTTGAAGGCCTTTTTCTCAAAATGATGACAGTCATTATATAATGTGACATAGGTTGCTTGATATCATTAGAAAGCTAGGAATATCCTCTTTCCAACAGTGTATTTTACATTACATTACATTGCATTTAGCTGACGCTTTTATCCAAAGCGACTTACAATAAGTGCGTTCGACCAAGAAGATACAAACTTGAAGAAAACAGAATCATAAGTACATCAGGTTTCATAGAGCAAAAACATTTCAAGTGCTACTCAACTGGCTTTAGGTAAGCCAGTCCTTTATTAGTATATAAGTGCTTTGTTAATAGTTCTATCGCTCGAAGTGGAGTCAAAAGAGATGAGTTTTCAGTCTGCGCCGGAAGATGTGTAAGCTATCTGCTGTCCTGATGTCAATGGGGAGCTCATTCCACCATTTTGGAGCCAGGATAGCAAACCCACGTGTTTCTGCTGATGGGAACTTGGGTCCCCTTCGCAGCGAGGGTGCTGCGAGCCGTTTGGTTGATGCAGAGCGGAGTGCACGTGCTGGGGTGTACAGTTTAACCATGTCCTTGATTTAGGAAGGGCCAGATCCATTCACAGCATGGTACGCAAGTACCAGTGTCTTGAAGTGGATTCTAGCAGTTACCGGAAGCCAGTGGAGGGAGCGGAGGAGCGGCGTGGTGTGGGAGAATTTAGGAAAGTTGAAGACCAGACGAGCCGCTGCATTCTGGATGAGCTGCAGAGGTTGGATGGCACATGCAGGTACACCAGCCAGGAGGGAGTTGCAGTAGTCTAGGCCAGGGGTTCCCAACCCCCGGTCCGCGGACCGGTACCGGAGGTGTTACTGGGCTGCGAAATAGCTGTGAGTTTATCATAATATTTGCAGAATTATAAATATATAAAAATATTTTATCAAAACAAAATTCAATTTTTTGTTTTTTTTTCCTCACCAGTCATATTATTTCATCCGAAACATACAAAATAAATCAAAATTGATTAGCATAAGGTCTCAACCTCTCGTGCGCAGATAAAGTTACCGGTGCGCCAATAGGAAGTGGAGCACACAGGAGACAACCGTTTCATCGCAGACTGTAATGTTTATGTGGGGAATTGGTAGTGCATACATTATTTGAGATATATTTCGAACTCACTTCATTTTAAGGACATTGCGGCCAGGGGTGTATATCAATGTGGTCCTAATTGTATTTTTTGTATTTGTAAAACCTCCTTCACTTCATGAAATGGCTGCAGCATCAGGAGGCAGCCTCTGAGAAGTGCAGCACCAGCTGCACTGTGTTCCCCGCTGCAGGCTGCTACGTTTCAACCACACACACCTCTACACACACACACATCGAACGGCCCGATTATTCCCCCTATTACTCGTTGTATGAAGGAAATGTCCAGTCACAAAGGCGCATGATGTGTGTGTGTATGTGCTCTGCTGTGTGTGTATGTTCGGTGTGTTTGTGTGTGTCCAACAACGGCATTTGTTTTCAAATGACCATGAACAGTAATTTACACACATCTGGCCAACTCCACAGGTATGTGGGTGTTCCCAAAATAAATTTGTTTAATCTTAATCTTGTAGTGCTAAATGCTGTCGGAGTGCACAGGAACGAACGCCCCGGTATGACGTTATTATGGCTGGCAAACAAGCCCAGGGGTCTCACTGACATTTCAGTTATATCAATGTGGTCCTAATTTGTTTTACTTGTATCCTGGTTTTAAACTTTGTTAATATGTTTCGGATGCAGATTGTTCGATTATTTGTTCAGGCTTTTATATACAATTCACCACTGTTGCCACCTATATTAGGCTATATTATATATTATATTAATATTTGTAAAGCGGTCCTAATTTTTTCTTTTAATTGTATCCTGGTTTTAAACGTTAATATGTTTTGGATGCATATTGGTATTTCTTCAGGCTGTTAAATACAATTAGCCTCTGTTCACCTGCTGGTGAGTAAATATGCAAATCAGTTAAAATTGACAACCGGTCCGCACATTTTTTTTAATGTATCTGCCGGTCCTTGGCACAATAAAGGTTGGGAACCCCTGGTCTAGGCGTGAGATGACGAGAGCCTGGACCAGAACCTGCGTGGCTTTCTGGGTCAGCTGGGGACGTATCCTCCTGATGTTGTAAAGCATGTATCTGCAGCAACGGGTTGTAGCAGCGATGTTTGCAGTGAAGGACAGGTTGTTATCTAGGATCACGCCCAGATTCCTTGCAGTCTAAGTCGGGGAAACAACAGAGGTGCCGATGTTTATTGTTAGGTCCCGGAAGAAAAAACAGTTCAGTCTTGTTAAGGTTGAGCTTGAGGTGGTGAGCAGACATCCACTGAGAGATGTCAGCTAGACAAGCAGAGATGCGTGCAATGACCTGGGTCTCTGAGCAGGGAAAGACAGAATTAATTGGGTGTCGTCAGCGTAGCAATGGTACGAAAAACAATGCGGGCTAATGACCGATCCGAGCTAGTTTGTGTACAGAGAGAAGAGGAGGGGACCAAGGACAGAGCCCTGAGGGACCCCTGTAGTTAATTGACAAGGGTCAGTTGTTCTACCTACTGATGTAAAGTTTGGATCATCTCCAAAGCAAACACGGGAGATTGTTTCACCTTAGCTGTTATTCTGATCAAAAGTCGCGTTCAATGGCATTAAAACGATAAAAACGCTGCTGAAGGTTAATCCATAGGTTAATCCAAATAATTGAAAATCCATAATTCGATATTTATGCAAAAATTGGAGATTTTATATTGGCTGCTAATGGTAGCCACCAGAGTGTATCGCAGCTTTCGGTTCCAGGGCATTCTGGCTGTGCAGCACTCATCCACCAATGGGTAATGTTTAGATGGATTTGAGGAACTTCCCCTCGATTCTATTGGCTCTAACGGTTAAAAAGAGATGTCAATCATCAACAACGAACGAGGGGGGCTAGAGATATGGAAAATGCACCCACATTTTTTCTAAATCTCTCTTAAAAGGTCAAATGTAACTTGTTTTGCATCAACCTTGATACAGGGTACTTATTATATGTTATAGTTTGGATTCCTAAAGCTTTTAGTCTACTATCCCATCATTCAAGGCTGGTTTTCACTATAAGTAATTCAAATTTCAATCTGAATTTACTTAATAAAAACATCTATATTGACACTTCTACATCCAACTCACAGATGTAACCTTGCTTTGAGAAAAAACATTATTAATTTACCCCTTTTAGAAGTGACGTTATTGTCATTTGTTCTGGGAATGTCATTTTCGAGCCTGAGACCTGAAAAACAGGTACAGGGCTCATCAGGTTTTTTTTAACAAGTTTTGTTTTTTGCAGATTTAGTGTGGTCGACAGGAATAATGACTCAGTAGAGGACTGTGTGAAAACTGAACAAACAGGACAAGATGTTGGAAAACAATGTGTTTTTGGCAAGTAAACAACCTGAGAGAAGTAAAAGATTCAAAACTTCTCTGGAAGACGTATGAAGTGAGAGTTGGACTCTGTTGTGCCAAGTTAAATGTATTACCGTTGGTATAGGGTTAGTATAACATCTCTAATATCTGGAGGATCTAAAGCCAAATATATAAATACCTTTACCACATCTCACTGTTTTATATATTGCCCATCATTCTTCATTGTGTCACTGGTGTGCAATGGTGGAAACAAATCAAAAGTTCTGCAGAAGCTGTGTTTGGTTTGTGTGTTCTCCGCAGCGCAGATATTTCACCGCTGACACATGAAGACATGAAAAGATTTTCTTCCTGAGACAGAAACTCATGAAACTTCTCTCTGTGACAGTTCTTTAAGCCGAGCGCCGCAGAAGCTGGTGATGGTTTGTTGTAACCTTTATGTTACCCTGGTTATGTTTATGGAAATGCTTGCTTGTTTATAGCGATCTATTTTAGAAGTTGTCTGGTGCAACAGCAGCCTTCCACTGCTTGACAGTTTGGGAGATGAAAATGGTGTTGATATTTTGTACCAATTGTTAGGTAATATTCAAGTGTGTGAATAATTATTCTGACATATTCTTCTTCTACTGGTGGGCTGTCAGCGATTGTCCATAAAGAGGCCCCATTATGTTTTCTTAGTTTTCCCTTTGCTGCAGTGTGTTATATAGGCGCTGAACTTCGAATGAGGGGGTAGCAAGTTCGAGTGCCCACAGTACTGAATGTATGTAAGTCACTTTGGAAAAAAGCGTCTAACAAGTGAAATGTTATATGATGTAATGTGCTTGTAAACTCCTTTGTTTGCTACAGTATCATAATGACATCACTATGTAACACTTGCGCTTTTATTGGCTAGAGCTTCAACAAATTATACGTGATATGCTAAGGTGCGACACATATCCGACACATCTCACATTTGCCAATCAGAGCAGACTGGGTTCTGGTTTCAGACAGAGGTTGAAAAGAGGCGCTGCAGCAAAGGCAGTATGACAAAAATAAAGAGCTTTTTGAACATTAAAGCATGGAGACATGTCACAGGAAAGGAACTAAATACAAATACGAACCTGAAAATGAGCATAACATATTGTCTTTAAGAATATTTGTAGTGTTTGTTACTGATATAATTATGAACTCCAGATTAACAGATAAATACAATTTACATTTTGCAACCATTTAATAGTTAGGGTTCATGTGGTTATTGTGGTGTTTTTTGCTAATAAATGTTTCCGTACAGGCTTGTTAGAATATCTGTTATGAACACATTCTGTTGTTGTCTTGGAACCTATTCTAAAGCGTCAGATAGCTAATTCACACACCTCCAATATCTCTTATGATCAACTTGTAAAAAGAAAAATATGCTGTTTCATGTAACATAATGACTTGATTACAAAGATGCTAAAACATAAATACACCATTGTGTTTCTCATTTATGTGACCAAAACTGAATGTTTTTATATATGCAGTTGGCTGAGGATTTAAATGTATATATAACCATATTGACTGTCAAACCATCATGCTTTATCCTTTAAGTTTACTTGTAGTGAATTTGTAAATGCAGTTATCAATGCTTGTTTTTCTCTCCATTATGGACAATTACCTCTAGAAAGTGTAAAGGCTTGCAGATTCTGTAAAAAAAAATCTACATTGAATTCCTCACAAAGTCTTCCCAGAGCCTTTAAGCACTTGCTGATTGTGCAGTGATGCAGCTCTAAGCCCTTGTGGACTCAGCAGGACTTTCAGGAGTGTGTCGATCAGGGTTTAGCCTGTGTGTGTTAACCATGTGATGTCTGACCTTGCCTTTTGCCCACTGCCCAGTGCAAGGTAAGATATCCCGGTTTCACCCCCCTTTAACCTCAAGAAGTGTTATTAGGGGAGTGAAAATGGATGAGGGATCGAGGCTGGAGTGGGTTAGCAGTAGCTGTCCGAGGGACTGAAGATCAGGACTTAGCTCAATAGGTCTTATTGATGTGATCTATCTTTACCTGTCTGTTTGTATTATTCCAGACTGGCTAGCAAAGTGGCTCATTTAAACAAATAATGTATTTTGTATGTAGAGTTTGTTTGTGAGATTGGCAATGTTATATGGTTTGTTTGTTGTAGGTGCCCTAGATTATAAATGTATTCCCATGTATTCCCATTACAGTAGTTTCAATTCAGAGCAGGTCCTGTGTTCAGGAGTAAGAAATGACATGTGATTAAACTTGTTTAGCTACATTTAGCATTAGCCTGCTGTTAGATAAATTAGTTTCATATTAGCATAGTGTTTGAACAAGTTACATATTTTATTTGCCGCTGTCTCCCTCTCTCAATATCTCAAACAAGTTCATGCTCAATTTGTTTAGATTTTTTTTCAAAGCCATTTAAATAACTTTAAACTTTAAAGCTATTTAACAGCCAGAGGTGTCCCCGGGGCAGCTTGGCCAGACTCTACCTTCCTCCATGGTAAAATAATTGGCAGCTTGCAAACTATGCTTACACAGTAGCTTCCCCAACTGTGACCATGTATTACAAATACATCCATATAAAGTTAAAGGGGACCTATCATGCAAAATGCACTTTTGTACGTCTTTTATACATGAATATATGTCCCCGGTGTGTCAGGGAACTCACCAAGTGTCAGAAAACACAACCCTCTCTCTTTTCCTCCATACCCAAATCTCTAAAACGGAGCTGCAACGGATCTGATACAGACTGATCCAGATTTGAAAATGCTCTGACGTCAGAAACGGGGTGCTCCGCCTATATGGGCAATTTTCCACCTGTCAGGGGAATGTGGGGTTGGGCCACGGCCGGCCATTGCCACTCGAAAGCGCTGGAGACGCTGTAGTACATATGCCAGGCCTGTAAGTGGCGCTGTAGTCTGCCACAAAAGCAACGAAGAAGACTTCCCTTGCATGGTTGCCATGGTTGCCCTTCTGTTTATTCTCCGCTGTGGCTCTTTTTTCCCTCCCCGAGGCAAGCGTTTGCTCCCGCTGCTGTAATTCAATGCAATCCCACCCTCGCTGTACTTCTCTCCGGTTAGTCCACCAGACAAAATGAGAAAAGTGCCGCAAAGGTCTTCTTTGTTATTTATTGAGCTTTAAAACAAATGAATAATAACTCTATATAATCATAAGAATAAAACACGGAGGACGGAGATCTCTTTTACTCCCCCTCTTCTGAGCCCAGCAGCTGATCTCAAAGCACGCTCCCCTCTCCTGCAAGCACAATATCTATGACTCAAATGTCCTTAAAACCTGTTAAACTAGAACAGGGGTGGCCAACCCGCGGCCGCTCTTTGCCTAGTTTCATGCGGCTCTTCAGTTCATATCGAATTGTGTGAGTTTGGGGGAGAGACACTGACTACTGACTAGTGTTGCACGGTGTACTGATACTTGAAAGGTACCGCGATACCCTGCCGTTAAAAACGGTACGATTCCTCCGTTTCATTAGTATCGGTACTTTAAGAATGACCGGGAAAAGTACTCCGGTGAGAAAGCGCCGTTTTAATAAGAGCCGTGTGTGTTCAGCGCTCTGCTTCCACTCCCTGCACTGCAGCCGTGCCTGCAGTCCCGCTCCTCTCAAGCACGTTCTAAGTCCCTCCCTCTCAAGCACGCTCAAGTGCCTCCTCTCGTGCACGCTAGCTGCCAGAGCATGTGAGAAAACGAGAAGCATGGCTGCAAGTGGGAGTGCAACTGCCGCTGCGCCTCGGCTTGTTGACACAAAAGACGCCAGAAGCTAAATGTTGATGTATTTGAGCTATATCTCTGACAGTGAGGGAGAGCCTACGGACACCACGAGGCCTGTCTGTAAGAAATGTATTAATTGTATTTAATAGGAATTCTTGTCATTTATTTTATTTATTGTTCTCATTGTTTAAAAGCTTGTGTTATGGTTATGGTTCTGGTGTGAAATAAAGCACAATAATTACATTTTAGACTGTTTCCCTTTTTTTAAGAAAAGTATCGAAAAATAATCGGAATCGCAATTCTTGACTTGGTATAGAAACCAAATTGTTGGTATCGTGACAACACTACTCCTGACAGTTAAACCTGATATTTAGTAGCTATGTTAAGTATTGAATGCTGATAATTCTGACGTAATTTGGCTGGTCAAAGTTGTTTGGGCTCGGATCAAATCGCTCCGTTACTTTCGTCCCGTGTTACTTTCGTCCCGTGTTACTTTCGTCCCGTGTTACTTTCGTCCCGTGTTACTTTCGTCCCGTGTTTCTTTCGTCCCGGCTCTCCCTACGTGTGTATGTGTGGTGTCAGTATGAGAGGATGACAGCGCGTCTAATTTTGATGTGGCCCAAGAGCCAATAATAATACCTGCGATGCAGTGAACCAATCACCTTTGAGCGGGGGAAACCTATCGTTGTTTCCCCTACCATTGTCTTGTAGGGGCGCTGCGCCCCGCCAACGGAGCTCCGCGCCCCTGAAATTCAAGGTGTTTAAAAAATATATAATGTTTTTTTTTATAGCACCAAATTGCAAATAACGCTTTCATTTGAAGTTGTGAGTTTAGTGTTTTTGACCCTAAGAAACACTGATGCATTAATCAATAACAATAATCCACAGCTCCTCTCTCTGCTCCAGAGGATTTAAAAAATATATCCCAATGCCACAAAAATGCATCAGTGACGTGGTTGAAATCTTGTCTCCAGAAAACAAAAAACTGAAACAAGCGGTATCAGTGACTGTGTGTTTGATGTGGCTCTTTGCAGTAACAGAGACAAAATGTGGCTCTTAACCTCTGACTGGTTGGCCACCCCTGAACTAGAACATTGCATTATTCACTACAGTGAATGCTGTTCCTCTCCAGGACTCCAGGATGTGAAATGAAACACTGTCTAGGAGCTTAAATTGCTGACTCAGCTCCAAGGGAGTTTGTGGGTGTTCAAAACCGTAATGACTGAACAATGTAGAGCCTGCAGACCCTAGAGGCCGTGTTTAAGAAGGGTGCAATTTCTACACCATGTGGGCCAACAAACCTCTAACTTGGCCCCTTTTATTTGTTGTTGCTAACTTTAGCCTTTCAATATTGACCCAGGCAAGAGGACATTTTTCTCAATATATGCTGAGACATGCTCCATCCCAGAAATCATTCAGTGTGTATGGATGGGACGAGTGTGTGTGTCGAGGAAGAGACTATTTGGACTATTATGGGCATAGATATGTCTCATAATTATTTGTGTGAACATAAAAATAATTTGTGTGTAAATATGTGATTTGTAAATGTAAAACACCATCCACAAATGCATTTAAAAGATTTGCATACTCACAAATAAATGTGCAAGTGTAAAACGGATCTGTAAATACGCAAAATATTTTCACAAATAAAAAAAAGATCTGTGAATATCTCTTTAACATTGACAACTTTCGATTAGGCATTTGTGAATCCATTTTGTATTTGCCGACCAAAAATGCGCTTGCGGATCTCAAATCTCTGCTCGTGGATCTCACATTTCTGCTTGTGGATCGTCTTTTTACACACACGGAATTTTGAGACATATTTTCCGCCGGTCTCGGCTAAAATCTACTCGTGTCACTCGGTTATTTTTGGAAACCACGTGATGGCCTGCTGATGACGACATTTCCACATGATTTCAAAGTAAGAGCATGATGGTTTGTTTAATGCTCTGTTTTTTTTAATTATAATGAACAGCGGAACGTTAGATGCATTCTTTATCATCATCACCATCATCATCATCATGTTATAGTGATACAGTTAGTTTGTGTTTGTTTATTGGTTCAATACAGCATATCGAGCACTTTCGTTGATGTTGAAGTGCAGGCTATACGCCACTTTCGGGTCCCGGGGTGAGCAGCTGGCAGCGAAGCAGCCCAGATAAAACTTTCTTCATTGTTTGTTGTGTATTCAGTCAAGCGGGTCAAAGTTACAAAGCACTTCACATCTTATCAATCGGCCTAATTTTACTTTACCAGTGCAGTAATAAAGTAATCTGTAGAAAAGCACCGTATTTAGGTCAGCCTTCATAGTAAGGCTACATTAAATGTTATAATATTCATTGTGTCCTTTCTACTGTATATGCATATATTGCTGTATATTGCTTTCATTTGTATTTAATGTTTTTGTGTTTATACTTGTTTCCACACATTTCACAATTTGGGATGAATGAAGTATCTATCTATATATGATATCTGTCTGCCTGTCTGTCTGCCTGTCTGCCTACCTGCCTACCTATACCTGCCTGCCTGCCTACCTACCTACTAGTTGTTTTGTTTGGAAAGGTTTTGTCATTGTATTGCTCTTTACCGGCACCTGCAGAGCACAGGACTTTACATTGTACTTACAATTTTACATTGTAACTTTGACCTGCTTGACTGAATACACAACAAACAATGAAGAAAGAGTTTTATCTGGGCTGCTTCGCTGCCAGCTGCTCCCCCGGGACCCGAAAGTGCCGTATAGCCTGTACTTCAACATCAACGGAAGTGCTCGATATATGCTGTATTGAACCAATAAACTAACTGTATCACTATAACATGATGATGATGATGATGATGATGATGATGATGGTGATGGTGATAAAGAATGCATCTCACGTTCCGCTGTTCATTATAAAAAAAAACAGAGCATTAAACAAACCATCATGCTCTTACTTTGAAATCATGTGGAAATGTCGTCATCAGCAGGCCATCACGTGGTTTCCGAAAATAACCGAGTGACACGAGTAGATTTTAGCCGAGACCGGCGGAAAATATGTCTCAAAATTCCGTGTGTGTAAAAAGACGATCCACGAGCAGAGATTTGAGATCCGCAAGTGCATTTTTGGTCGGCAAATACAAAATGGATTCACAAATGCCTAATCGAAAGTTGTCAATGTTAAAGAGATATTCACAGATCTTTTTTTTATTTGTGAAAATATTTTGCGGATTTACAGATCCGTTTTACACTTGCACATTTATTTGTGAGTTTGCAAATCTTTTAAATGCATTTGTGAATGGTGTTTTACATTTACAAATCACATATTTACACACAAATTATTTTTATGTTCACACAAATAATTATGAGACATATCTATGCCCATAAATGTAGAGCCTGCAGACCCTAGAGGCCGTGTTTAAGAAGGGTGCCATTTCTACACCATGTGGACCGTTACCTCTTTACGTACAGCCTTTATGCGCTGGGCCAACAAACCTATAACTTGGCCCCTTTTATTTGTTGTTGCAAACTTTAGCCCTTCAATATTGACCCAGACAAGAGGACTTTTTTCTCAATATATGCTGAGACATGCTCCAGCCCAAAAATCATTCAGTGTGTATGGATGAGACGAGTGTGTGTGTCGAGGAAGAGACTATTTCTTGGTTTCATGTCACTTCAAGCGATATCGGTCACCTCATGAACACCAAGCAGCCAAGAAATAAGTCATGATCTGGTGGCTTTCAGTGTCGGAGGCTTTTATCTTTTTCAACGGCCTTACGCACACGTGCGCGCGCACACACACACACACACACACACACACACACACACACATACAAGCCCACAAGACACAGACTCTGAGGAATAGGGGAACATAACTAGGGCATCAAAAGTCCTGGAGGCTTTGAGCAACCATTTTTTTCGCATAATCAGGAGAGAATCTGAAGGAAGAGGGAGAGAATCCTGTAATTAAATTAGTGCATAAAGAAAAACGAGGAGAACACGAGAAAACACAATGCGTGGTCTGTCAGAACACAAGCATCACTCTGAAACCTGATTCAAGTCAATTAAAGAGATGCCTTTGTATTCCTGTTGTCTTCAGAGGAGTTAAAGCACACACACTAACACACATCCTACAGTTCAGCTGGAGTCATCAGGGAGGGGGTCCCTTTGAGAAAGGAGGGGGAGGAGAGAAACAGAGAGAGAGAGGTGCATGCATGCTGACAGAAGTTCTTCCTCCCTCTTCCTCCTCTGCTCTTCCATGAGGAGAGAATCACCCATCCAGTCTGGAGTCGGTGAGGGGGAAAATGCTTTTTCTTCAGGCTATATTGAAAAGAAGGCTGCTGCAGAAAGGTAACGATAAAGTGACATCTTTTTTATTTTTTAAGTTGACTATCTGCGCTTAAACTGCTCGGGGCTGCTTTCATGTCATCTGCCATCGATCACCGGGTGATTGACAGCTCTTGTTCCCGGTGTTGTGTCGGGCTGCAGGCAGAGAGGTGTCCCCTTCAGACAGAGAGGTGTCCCCTTCAGACAGAGAGTTCAGGCGGGCTTTTCTCACTTCATGGTGACGGACAGCGCAGGATGTGTTGGCAGTGATCCAGACACATCAGGTGTTTTGGATCAGAGGGCGATCTTTTACCCATCCGTTTAGGTTCATGTCAGCAGCTTCAATAACTCTTTTTACTGGGTCATCCATCCCACCTCTATCCACAAATACATAAAGTGTCTTATTTGCGTTTTTAACATGATGAATATCAACACGCGAATGCCTTGTTCATCTTTTCGTGCTCTTTGGTCACCTCAACATTGCTTTTTGAGCTTTTATCGACACACCACTACGAGTCATAACAGGGATTGTAGTGTCTGCTTGTCATTCAATGATATGGTTTATAATTACATTTATTTGATTTGCTAAATGCTCATTCTAATCATGTTTTGCAAAGGTCTTTGAATGCCCTTTGTGATTTATATAATTTCTTCGCTAAATTACGGCGACATTATGGCATTCAATGGATAGATTGCATGTTGTAAAATAGTCGTTATTGGGGAATGTGGTGCTCCAAAGTAACTTAATTACCAAATGCCGATCAAGTTATGTGTTTTATATCGAATCTGGGTTGTTTTAATTCGGGTTTAAAACGATATTGCGGCGATGTTGGATTTTTTAAAATGGTATTTTTTGGGGGAATTGCGTCTTTTTATAGTTACATTTCAATAAAGGCACTTGTTTTTTCGGTGTGTTTGCATGTTGGACTACTATGAGAGGTGTGGTGTCGATTTAAAAATGTCCTTATAGGAGATCTTACTTTGTTTTTTTACCCCTTTCCTATCTTTTATCTTGCACATATATCTCTCTCACGCTGTTTTTATGCTCCATGGTTTCTGTGGCGCTCCTCCAGCCGCCTCTGCTTGTGTTTGTAGAAGAGATGAGCAGTTCTCTTCCCTCTCCCTCTTCTGCTGATTTATTAATGAATTTGGGGATCTAATACTTTGAAGTGATGCCTGGAGATGCAGTGGAAAAGTTGGCAAATGGGGACAAACCGCCTCCTATCGTCTGTTAGTGCGCACTGCAGCCCTTTGTGGGATTAGCATAATAAAAACTTACATTTCTAGAGCAAATGCGAGTTAAAATGGCCTTTATTGCCACTCAGGGTAGGACATAAACAACTGTCATGTTTACTTTGTCAATTTGCTATCATAAGGAAATGTGTGTCACAGATCAATAGCATCATTTCTGTAAACCAGAAGATTTGGAGCAATTTATCACAGTTTAGAGAACCAATCTGACATGTGACATTCACTGTCTGCAGTCAAATGTGTGAATTCTAAGATTGCTTCATATGTTCTCACTTTCATATGAATGTAGTATGTGTGTGATGGAGAGGACTCTCTTCTGTGCCATTTAGGAAATGCTCTCTCCTCGATTGAGTGAGGCGAAGGAGCTTCACCAAAGATCAGGGGCATTATAGTGAAAATGTTAAAGTTCAACCATGACTGTATTTGGAGAATGTATCTCCTGCACATGCAGACAGAGCTGTGCAGTGCAGCATTCATTTGGAATGTTCTGATTTAAATATGGCACACAAACTAAAGCAAACAATATTTTAAACGTTTGGACCAAAAAATACTTTTTTCTTAATTAATGTATATAGTAACGTGTGTTGTTTATTGTTCTCTTTTATCCTCTTTCCTCCTTTTTATTTTATTTTATATATTTTCTTATAACTAATGCTGTTGATATATTGTAATTTTAAGGGTGTCTATTACCATCTGGCCGGGGACAACGGCTGGAAATTAGCCATGTCGGCTAAAGCTGCTCCATTTACTGTTTTTGTGACAGTTCATCGATGGGGACTGTCCACGACACTATAAACTAAAACTAAACTAAACTCAATTCCACAGAAATTAGGTTGAGAGAAATAAATGTATGGATAACCAGAATTCAAATCAGTATTATTCGAGAAAAACAGAAAGAGTGTAATTCATGTAATTATTAAAATACTCTATGATAGAGTGGTGCAGAAATGAGTCCTAAAACCCGTTAAACACCTTTTTACCACTTACGGTTTATCCCAATCAACGTTTTTTAGACCTGTTTTTAGTTTGATGTCTGAAATAAGGTCATTTTGTTCAAATAAATAAAACACATCATTAAATACCCCTCTTTCATCTGGAGCTTCTATATGTATGTCATTAAAATGGCTGAATGAACTACGGACATTAGCCGGCTTCAGCTTTGCGGGGGTGAAGCGAAGCCCTGAGACTGTGGTGTAGTTTGTTTATAGAATTAAGTTTACACTTTTTACTTCTGTGGAGGTCATCCTGCTGAACACAAATACCATTGCTTTTTGTAGAAGTCGGCCTACAAAAACACTTCATCACTACACCACTCTAAACGATAGTTTGGACAACATGAAGTTGGTTTAAGAATTCTGAGATCTGGAGAGATTCATTTTTAAAAGAGTACATATTTTAAAATGTGTAATGACTACACATCAGGGGTGGACCTGGCACTGTTTGCAGGGGTGGACCTGGCACTGTTTCCATTGGGCACAAATAGGTGGGACCAACACTCTAGCGACGTACTTTGAATTCCCCTCCTGCTAAGAGAAGGAGCTTTAACCCATTCTCACCGTGCTCCATGCTGCTCTGAGCAATGTTAGAAGTATTACTAATCCCGCTTCAATCACATAAGTATGCATGAAAAGTGACACTTCATTCACAAAATACACAATGGGTGTTGTAGAAACATCAATATTTTAGATCAAATGAAGTATATAGTTTGCTTTATGCAATATATTTCCTGTAATATTGTACAGTAGATTGAAGTAAATCAACTTATACATTAAGATAAGATGGACCTTTATTAATCCCGTGGGGAAATTCAGTAGTTCAAACAGCAACAGGGTGAGAGTGAAAAACAGGACAGCACAGATTCACACAGATTAATAAAATCAAAAATAAGATGAGCGATAAAAAATAACAATAACAATAATCATGAGAAACTATGAAATAAGAAATGAATAAAACTAAAATGTAATTATCATATCATATTTTATAATGTATTGTATTATTAAGTAATATCATACATTAACCCCATTATAGCAGATGCCACATTGAATGGATGAACACATGTATGCATCAATAATTACAACAGAGTATTTCTAAATACAAGTTGTAAAAATACTTATATGTATTTAATATTAACCCTTTGGAACGACCGTCACGCCGGCGTGATCAGATCACATGACCTGTTCAAGCCGGTGCCGCATAACAACAACAGTCCGGACAACATTGCCGTGTGTTTCTGTCGAAAGTACTGGCTTTAAACTATATCCCAGTCTTTGTTTCATGCAAAAAGACCCAGTAAACATGGAGATACGATGATATAAAGTTAATACATTTCAAAAGTATGAAATATGGAAGCACATATTTGAATATCTTCGCCATATTTGATCATTTTACGAAATGGAAAATACTGGAAACTGTAGATCCTGCTCAACAGGATGTATATGTGTATTTCTGTCGAAAGTACTGGCTTGAAACTATATGCCAGTCTTTGTTTCATGCAAAAATACCCAATAAACACGGACATACGATGATATAAAGTTAATACAGATATATTTCAGAAGTATGAATAATGGAAGCACATATTTTAATATCTTCGCCGTATTTTATCATTTTACGAAACGAAAAATACTGGAAACTGTAGATTCTGCTCAACAGGATGTATTTACCAGGGAGGGGGTGAGGTAATCAGGTAAACGGAGTGATACGAAACGAGACGAAGGGGGACGGCGGGAACCAAAGAGAGACGGCGGGAAATGGAGAGAGATGAAGATATACGAAGACAGGCGGCGGGAGACGAAGAGAGGCTGCGGGAGACTGCGATTGAAGTAAAGTGACAGACAAACATTGAGAATTTAGATATAGTTAGATAGATTTAGAGTTTTGAAGACTCAACCATGATGAAGAGAACTCTGAACGTGAGTCAAGCTTTAAGCTTGTTTTTTGACATGGAGGAGGAGGAATCTGTGATGTTTCCCTCTGTGTCGTAGTTGACAGAAACCGTTTTGAAGCGTGGCACAGATAAAAACAGAAAAAACAGATTTTTGTACATAATGTGTGTATATATATATAGATATATATATCTATATATATATATATTTGTATTATATTTATAATAACACTTTTGCCTTATCAGAATGAAATCCCATGCTACCTCAATCAAACTTTCACATTATCATAGTCACATCCCATGTATATATTTCCAGCTTTTAAATGGTTTTGTTGTGTATGTTTGTGTTGTGAAAAATAAAATCATTTTCAAAATCAGTTTTTACATTTTTGTTGTGATTTTGGGTCCAAAATGTTCATAGAGTAGAAGATCACCTACATCCAAACAAAATAAATATAATAAATTATGATGAATACGTTAAGTCTTGTTAATTGTTTTTCACTTTTATTAAATGTTTGATATTTCCGGTGGAAATGGTGGACTATCGGACATTCAAAATGCAGCATATTTCCCCCAAGTGTCTGTCAAAATGCATTTTACATTTCTAACTTGCAATATCAATATTTCAGCTCTCTTCACTCCAGAAAAGCGATCTCCCTGTGTGCGGGGGATCACAGGAGGGGGTGGGGGGGGAGAGCTGTGGAATGTGACTCCACACATTCCGATGGCCAATTAGTTTTAAACAAAGGGTCCCCTACATACATAGGAAACATGGGGGAGTTGGGGCATGGTCGGCGGTCACTCCTGATGAACCCACCAGGGCTGTTTCCTCAGAACGAGAGGAAAGTCTTTACCAGGACAGCGTTTTTAAGGGACAGCATCACCCTGAGATCTATGCTGCTAATATGTTCATGGCCATAACGCCATGTGGAACAGGCTATGGGAGAATGGTGAAAATAACCAACTGGACTGGGACCAATGGGAACATGCCTCTTCCCCTCAATGTGAAGCAAAAGATTGAGTCCTATGTTTCCAATCGGTTCCCAAATCTGAACATTGACCAGTGGCATAAGATCAGGAGCCTGGTAAACGAGAGACTGAGGAGCCCCAGAAAAACAGATCCCGAAATCGCTCGTCCTGGTTTCCGCAGCAGATAGGCCTACAGCATGTGTCTGTTACTGTATGTCAGTTATTTTAAATAAAACGGTGAAAACTGAACTTGAAAATGGTTTCCTCTTTTTATTTTATTTATTATTTTCGGGATGGGGAGACGTGTGTGATTAAAAATTCATTCGCAGAAATGTAAAGTGATCTAACTACGGGAAGAGTCGTGTAAATGGGTGGCCATATGCATTTGAAAAGCAATATAAATCACACAGTTATTTTCTCCAATTCAAACTCTTGACGGGAAAAAAGGAAGGTGTACATGGTTGGGCTATACTGTACTGTATACATACAAAGGCCATTCAATAGACGTTCAATATATAGTATTCGTTTATTAGAGTCGGCTTGACTCGGTTTGCATTCATAAAGAATGCACAAATGTGTTTAATCGTTAATGTCATAGTATTCGTTTATTAGTCCCCGAGGGGAAATGGGTAGCAGCACATCACAGAGGCATTTAAAAAGTGAAGAAAATACATTCTGGAAATGTTCACATCAGGCACCTTCAAGTTAAACAATACGAAGTAAACAATTAACACAGAAAATTATGTGGATTAAATCACATTTATTTCGTTAAAAATAAACGAAATGACTCGGTTTGCATTCATAAAGAATGCACAAACGTGTTTAATCGTTAATGTCAGATATGTACAAAGTAAATAGCCAACATTAGTTCCTGCTCAAGATTAGATTACACTTTATTGTTATTGCACAGATTACAGGTACTAAGACAACGACATGCAGTTTAGCTTCTAACCAGGTGCAACAAGCAGTAAAGTGAAAAGTAATGTTCACAATCTACAGAATAAAATATATAATGAATTGAATGATGAATAAACAATGAGGGGTATGAATACACTATATCAGCCTGTGAGCAGTATGAACAGTGTGTTAATCGTTAATGTCAGATATGTACTAAGTAAATAGCCTACATTAATTTCATGATGTATTAAAGCACATTTATTTCGTTAAAAATAAACAAGATGATTAAATGTAGGGTGAATTGCCCTAATGTGGAACATTTTTGCATTTCAGACTTCGGGAATATATTGCGACATGAAGCCGATACAATAAATCAAAATCCAGTAACATTCTGAAATCCCCAGGATGTGTCCTAATCAAACCAAAAAAGAACATGCAGATATTAAACTCATACAAGAAATGGTAGACATATTAGTACTCTTAGTGCCAAGTTGTTTCAGACAATCTGTTTTCCTAATGTGGGACAGTTCTGTGCAAAATGTGGGACATGAAAAGTCTTTTAAAAAGCCTCAGTCACCTTCATTCATTCATGTAATAAAAAAATCTCAGGCCAGTAACACTCAAAGCGACAGTAAATGTGCAATACCATGCTATGTTACTATTTATAATGTTATTGTTGTTACAACAGAAGATGTTTTTATTTAAATTGAAGTTAAATGCATACATCTGTTGCACTGAGGGCAAAATTAGTATATTTGTGGATACGGCTCTCAACACTCATATGAAACAGAACTATTCTTACAATGTGTGTTGGAACTTGGAAGGTATTAAATTACTATGCATATTTTATTGTGTAAACACACAGCTGATCACCTGAGAGCTGCCGTTTCATTCAGAGCGTTTAAAAAAAACGACGGTCTGATTTCAACAACTCAATGTGTGATTATTATAGCAGTAATATTAGACATGAATAATACAGTAAACTATGAACACTGTACATATTATTGTTTGTCCGTGGGATTAGGATGATCGGTAGAGAGACGCTGCATTTTCCTCCGTCGGATGTGATATAAAAACAAAGCGATTATTGTTGTTGTTGTTGTTGTTGTTGTAAACTCACGTGGATTAAATGTAGTGCATTCATTTCAACTCGCGAACATATGATACATTAAATGATCGCGAGGATCACGATCGAACATCGTTTGTTTGACCCTGGATGCATTTCCTGATCTAAAAACATAGCGATGGTTTTGTACTTACGCCAACGTGAATTAAACATTATTTTGTAAAATAAAAACATGGTGATGTTTAGTAAATGATTACATGTCTCTTACTTAAGCACAGAATATGATCCTATCCGTGACATATATGGATCTTAACAAATATCCGCTATATCAGATCCCTGTAGATCAGCTGTTTATTTCACATGAGTTCCAGTGTGGCAGCTTTTCACGGCTCCCCCTGGTGGATCCATGATCCATTGCTGCTGATTTCATTATAATTAAATGTATTTATCAAGGGGGCGTTTCAAGTCCTGCGGGGGGGTTTTCCTTATCAGCAGGGGCCCACCCCGTGCCGATCACAGACCCGCACGGGTAGGCGTCTGAAACGAAGCGCTACATCTGTAGGTGTGAAATGCCCCCCTGTGTAGCGCCTTTGTTGTCTAATCCTTTGATGTGTTGATTAAGGCAGTCTCTTTGAAGTTATGCTGTATGGCCCTTGTCCCCTCACACCCCTTTGTAGTATAATCCTTTGATGTGAGGAGTTGAGGTGTTATAAGAGGTAGGTGTGATTTCACACCGGTGTGTTATAAGCCTCTGATGTTAATCTAGGTGTTGATTAAGGCAGTCTCTTTGAAATTATGCGTGAGACTGTCTGGCCCCTGTCCCCTCAGAGCCCTTTGTTGTCTAATCTAATTAGCCGTTGATGTTTTTCCTTTGATGTGAGGGTTGAGGTGATATAACAGGCAGGTGTGATTTCACACGGTGTGTTATAAGCCTCTGATGTTAATCTAGGTGTCTCTTTGAAGTTATGCTTGAGACTGTCTAGCCCCCGCCCCCTCACGGCCCATGCCTCTCCCCCTTTCTCCACCCCTTCCTGTCACACAATATGAGGCCAGAATATAGTGGGGGGTGGATTTAGGTGAAAAAAGAAATCCATGCAGACAAATTAATAAGCCAGTCATTTCCACTCACCAAGTCACCTTTCAAAAAAGAAAAATGGCCAAGAGACGCCTCGATATGGGTTTAATCAGCGAGACGCCTGTGACAACTTACCGCCCTCCGTCCGGAGCGCCAGTCAAGAATCGAATGCAGCATCTGTGTGGGGTTCAGACGCCTCCAGCCGAAGATCTATGCACAAACATATCTCGGGCCCTCTTTGGTCATGTGCGCGCATTCATGTGTGTTGGAGGAGGGGCTCTGTGAGGAAGTGGTAGATTTGTTTTCCGGTTGTGTACATTCAAATACGTAAAGAGGGAAGTAATAATTTATCCTATTTCCCCCATGATCTTTGTCTTTTTTATTATTACTTCACACAACTATAAGGCAGCCCAATATGAATGTTATGTGAGGTTGTATGGGGGTAATATTAGAATTTGCCATATGCAACAACAAAAAAAGAGAAGTTTAAAAAACAAAACGTTTTTCTGCTGTATTCACTCCAGAGCGGCTCCAGTAGGGCTGATCAGAACAAAAGAAAAGCTGTAAACACTTAAAATACTTAATCAACAGTGTGAGGGTAAATTAAATGAGTCATTTACAAACATACAAGGCTTTTTTGTCAACTGGAGATCAATGCAAGGGCAGAGTTTCACTCTGTGGGGGGGCAAAATACGCATCGTTAATCACCTGGACAAAGGACTCTTTAATGCAGAGACAAGGTGACCCACATACCTGAATATCAGCAGGAGAGGACTCTTTAAAGTAAATATATTATAGGGTTAAAATAAGATATATATTTGGTGAAATTTGTTTAAAACTTCACCTTACACTTTTAGTTGTCCTCTCTAAATTAGATGTCAGTTTTTTTTTAAATGATTAGTGTTAATTAAGGGCTATTGTTATTTTGGTTTATAAGGGGATAGGAGTTGAACTTTAAAAAAATGCACAGGATCATTCTAAGAAGAGTGAGAGGGCTAATGAGCCAGCACCATACCTCCTCTATGCATTTTCTTGACCTGTATCTGTTCTTGAAAAACGCTGGTAAGTACTTTTTATTTTATTTTATAATATCATGTAATTATTAAATGTTTTTTTTTGGTAGGGGTTAAACTACTATATTATGTGGATAGTATATTATTAGATACTTTAAAATGTTATGTTTTTCTGTTTACAGTTGAGACCCTGTGTGCTGAAATCTACTCAAACAGAGTACTTCATGGTAGTGGTCAGCTTTTAAACACAAAAGTGTATCTTTCAGTAACTTTCTGAGAGAATTTAAGCATAAATCTGTCAAATGTTCAAAACAGCCTTGTTTCACTGAAATAGCCTCAAAATCACACACTGCCATTAAGAGTCAGATGCTTGACGACATCTACTAAAACAGAGTGCTTTCATGGTAGTGGTCAGCTTTTAAACATAAAAGTGTATCTTTCAGTATCTTTTTGAGAGAATTAAGCATACATCTGCCAAATGTTCAAAACAGCCTTGTTTCACTGAAATAGCCTCAAAATCACAAACTGCCATTAAGAGTCAGATGCTTGGCTCAACTGATGGAGTGTTAGGGCGTTGGAAGGAACACTTTGAGGAACTCCTGAACCCGACAACTCTGCCCTCTATGTTAGAGGCAGAGCTGGAATATGACGGGGGATCAACACCAATCTCCCGGGGGGAGGTCACTGAAGTCGTCAAACAACTCCACAGTGGCAAAGCCCCGGGGGTGGATGAGATCTGCCAGGAAATGCTGAAGGCTCTGGGTGTTGAGGGACTGTCATGGTTGACACGTCTCATCAACGTTGCGTGGAAGTCGGAAACAGTACTGAAGGAGTGGCAGACCGGGGTGGTGGTTCCCCTTTTTAAAAAGGGGGATCAGAGGCTGTGTGCCAATTACAGAGGCATCACACTACTCAGCCTCCCCGGGAAAGTTTACTCTAAGGTACTCGAAAGGAGGGTCAGGCCGATTGTCGAACCTCAGATTGAGGAGGAACAATGCGGATTCCGTCCTGGTCGTGGAACGACGGATCAGCTTTTTACTCTCGCAAGGATCCTGGAGGGGGCCTGGGAGTACGCTTATCCGGTCTACATGTGTTTTGTAGACTTGGAGAAGGCGTATGACCGAGTTCCCAGGGAGCTACTGTGGGAGGTGCTGCGGGAGTATGGGGTGAGGGGGTCTCTACTCAGGGCCATCCAATCTCTGCACTCCCAAAGCGAGAGCTGTGTCCGGGTCCTCGGCAGTAAGTCGGACCCATTTCCGGTGAGGGATGGCCTCCACCAGGGCTGCGCTTTGTCACCAATCCTGTTTGTAATATACATGGATCGGATTTCGAGGCGTAGTCGTGGGGGAGGGGTCTGCAGTTCGGTGGACTAAGGATTGCACCACTGCTTTTTGCAGATGATGTGGTTCTAATGGCTTCATCGGTATGCGACCTTCAGCACTCACTGGATCGGTTCGCAACCGAGTGTGAAGCGGCTGGGATGAGGATCAGCACCTCCAAATCTGAGGCCATGGTTCTCAGCAGGAAAACGATGGACTGTCCACTCCAAGTAGGGAATGAGTCCTTACCCCAAGTGAAGGAGTTCAAGTATATCGGGGTCTTGTTCTCGAGTGAGGGAACAATGGAGCGTGAGATGGGCCGGAGAATCGGAGCAGCGGTACTGCAGTCGCTTTACCACACCGTTGTGACGAAAAGGGAGCTGAGCCAGAAGGCAAAGCTCTCTGTCTACTGGGCCATTTTCGTTCCTACCCTCAGCTATGGTCATGAAGGATGGGTCATGACCGAAAGAACGAGATCGCGGAAACAAGCGGCCGAGATGGGTTTTCTCCGCAGGGTGGCTGGTGTCTCCCTTAGGGATAAGGTGAGAAGTTCGGTCATCAGGGAGGGACTCGGAGTTGAGCCGCTCCTCCTTCGCGTCAAAAGGAGCCAGTTGAGGTGGTTCGGGCACCTAGTTAGGATGCCACCTGGGCGCCTCCCTAGGGAGGTGTTCCAGGCACGTCCAGCTGGGAAGAGACCAAGGGGTAGACCTAGGACCAGGTGGAGGGATTATATCTCTTTGCTGGCCCGGGAGCGCCTAGGGATCCCTCAGTCAGAGCTGGTTGATGTCGCCAGGGAAAAGAACGTTTGGGGCTCTCTGCTGGAACTGCTACCCCTGAGACCCGACCACGGATAAGCGGGAGAAGATGGATGGATGGAAGGCTGTTTTGAAACATTTGACAGATGTATGCTTAAATTCTCTGAGAAAGTTACTGAAAGATACACTTTTGTGTATAAAAGCTGAAAAGTAGATAATGAAGTACTTTGTTTTAGTAGATTTCGTCAAGCATCTGACTCTTAATGGCAGTTTGTCATTTTGAGGCTATTTCAGTGAAACAAGGCTGTTTTGAACATTTGACAGATTTATGCTTAATTCTCTCAAAAAGTTACCGAAAGATACACTTTTCTTTTTAAAAGCTGACCACTACCATGAAAGTACTGTTTTATTAGATTTCGTCAAGCATCTGACTCTTAATGGCATTTTGTGATTTTGAGTCTATTTCAGTGAAACAAAGCAGTTTTGAACATTTGACAGATTTATGCTTAATTCTCTCAAAAAGTAACCGAAAGATACACTTTTCTTTTTAAAAGCTGACCACTACCATGAAAGCACTCTGTTTTAGTAGATTTCGTCAAGCATCTGACTCGTAATTGCAGTTTGGGATTTTGAGGCTATTTCAGTGAGACAAGGCTGTTTTGAAACATTTGACAGATTTATGCCTAAATTCTCTGAGAAAGTTACTGAAAGATACACTTTTGTGTATAAAAGCTGAAAAGTAGATAATGAAGTACTTTGTTTTAGTAGATTTCGTCAAGCATCTGACTCTTAATGGCAGTTTTTCATTTGAGGCTATTTCAGTGAAACAAGGCTGTTTTGAACATTTGACAGATTTATGCTTAATTCTCTCAAAAAGTTACAGAAAGATACACTTTTCTTTTTAAAAGCTGAAAAGTAGATAATGAAGTACTTTGTGTCATTAGATTTAGTTAAGAATCTGACTCTTAATGGCAGTTTGTCATTTGAGACTATTTCAGTGAAACAAGGCCGTTTTGAACATTTGACAGATTTATGCTTAATTCTCTCAAAAAGTTACAGACAGATACACTTTTCTTTTTAAAAGCTGAAAAGTAGATAATGAAGTACTTTGTGTCATTAGATTTAGTTAAGAATCTGACTCTTAATGGCAGTTTGTGATTTTGAGGCTATTTCAGTGAAACAAGGCTGTTTTGAACATTTGACAGATTGATGCTTAATTCTCTCAAGAAGTTACCGAAAGATACACTTTTCTTTTTAAAAGCTGACCACTATTATGAAAGTACTCCGTTTTATTAGATTTCGCCAAGCATCTGACTCTTAATGGTAGTTTGTCATTTTGAGGCTATTTCAGTGAAACAAGGCTGTTTTGAACATTTGACAGATTCATGCTTAATTCTCTCAAAAAGTTACTGAAAGATACACTTTAGTATTTAAAAGCTGAAAAGTAGATAATGAAGTACTTTGTGTCAGTAGATTTCGTTAAGAATCTGACTCTTAATGGCAGTTAAAAAAAAACTATCCACATAATATAGTAGTTTAACCCCTACCAAAAAAAAACATTTAATCATTTCATGATATTATAAAATAAAATAAAAATATTTACTGGTTTTACTTACCAGCGTTTTTCAAGAACAGATACAGGTCAAGAAAATGCATAGAGGAGGTATGGTGCTGGCTCATTAGCCCTCTCACTCTTCTTAGAATGATCCTGTGCAATTTTTAAAGTTGAACTCCTATCCCCTTATACACCGAAATAACAATAGCCCTTAATTAACACTAATCATTTAAAAAAAGCGTACGTCTAATTTAGAGAGGACAACTAAAAGTGTAAGGTGACTGTTTTAAACTAATTCCACCACATATTTACTTTAAAGAGTCCTCTCCTGCTGATATTCAGGTATATGGGTCACCATGTCTCTGCTTTAAAGAGTCCTTTGTCCAGGTGATTAACGATGCATCTTTTGCCCCCCCACAGAGTGAAACTCTGCCCTTGCATTGATCTTCAGTAGACAAAAAAGCCGTGTATGTTTGTAAATGACTCATTTAATTTACCCTCACACTGTTGATTGAGTATTGTAAGTGTTTACAGCTTTTCTTTTGTTCTGATCAGCCCTACTGGAGCTGCTCTGGAGTGAATACCACAGAAAAACGTTTTTTAAAAAAAACATGAACAATGAGGGCATGAGATAACCCGGACGGATGGCGGTAAGTTGTCACAGGCGTCTCGCTGATTAAACCCATATCGAGGCGTCTCTTGGCCATTTTTCTTTTTTGAATGGTGACTTGGTGAGTGGAAATGACTGGCTTTTTAATTAGTCTGCATGAATTTCTTTTTTCGCCTAATTCCACCCCCCACTATCTTCTGGACTCATATCGTGTGACAGGAAGGGGTGGAGAAATGGGGAGAGGCCTGGGCTGTGAGGGGGCGGAGGCTAGACAGTCTCACGCATAACTTCAAAGAGACACCGAGATTAACATCAGAAGCTTATAACACACCGTGTGAAATCACACCTGCCTGTTATAACACCTCAACCCTCACATCAAAGGCTAATTAGATTAGACAACAAAGGGCTCTGAGGGGACAGGGACCAGACAGTATCACGCATAACTTCAAAGAGACTGCCTTAATCAACACCTAGATTAATATTAGAGGCTTATAACACACCAGTGTGAAATCACACCTACCTGTTATAACACCTCAACCCCTCACATCAAAGGATTATACTAGAAAGGGGTGTGAGGGGACAGGGGCCAGACAGCATAACTTCAAAGAGACTGCCTTAATCAACACATCAAAGGATTAGACAACAAAGGTGCTACACAGGGGGGCTTTTCACACCTACCAGTTATAACACCTCACCCATCACATCAAAGGATCTCGAACAAAGGGAGGCGGGACTTAGCTCATTAACATAATTGTACCCCCACACATAAAAGGATCTCGACCAATGGGAGGCGGGATTTAGCACATTTGCATAATCGGGGGCGTGTCACCTGTCACTTGTCATGCATACTAATGTGATTGAAGCGGGATTAGTAATACTACTAATGTTCCTTTGTTCAATCCATAAAAAAACATCACCTATAGTGCTTCTGCTGTTGCTATGCATTGTCGTGCTGCAGGGACTACAAGTGGCCTGTGATTTTTTTCTAACAGGTCTCTCTGAAGCTTGATAAAGTGAGGGCCTGCAGGTTTGCCTATGATGTTTCATCAAACCCATTACCCATAGACCCCCGGGGACTAGCCGCACAGTGGGCCTTTGAAAGTGCGGGCGGCTGATGGTTGTTCTGCAGATTATCTGCCGTCCACCGGGACCCCCGTCCACCGGGACCCCCGTCCACCGGGACCCCGTCCACCGCCGCAGCGCCACACGCTCCGTCTCCATTTTCACAGTGTCTGCGAGTTGAAGTCCAATATGATGTCTTGATCTAATTTCATACATGGCTGTGTATCACCATTTGAGTTTCAGTGGAGAGTTTTATTTTCTAGAACCTTCCCCAGGGAGGTGGAAGTGGAAGGCAGACCTTACAGACATTGCTGTGAAATGGAAACAGAGTACTTTCTATGAAGTATATACATTTTTCTTTTTAAACAAATCAAGAGGAAACACTGCACACTTTAAGGGGAAACTTGACTTTTGATGGAGATTTTTCTAAGACTGCTGACGAATCCAAAACTGACAAATCATATGATGTTATATGCAAACTGCTGTTGTTTTATTAAGTATTTTTATTATTTTCTGTAGTTATTTATGTTATTTTCTGCTGGACATGATAGTGGGTCTCATTCCAGGATAGTGTATTTAATGAGAGGCTATAGTTTAAAAGATTCCATGATGCATTGGCTGCTTTGAGGGACACCTTGGTGCTGTCCAAAGATGCTAACTGCTAGCTGTCGGATCAATTTCACTGATGATGCCCTGTCAAGGGTAGCTTGAGATAAGATGGTGGCGTCACTGCCAACAGCTCTTCAGAAACATATGGGTGACGTAGTGGAGATGGCGTCAACATTAATTTATTATGGACCAGAAATGACCTTTTACACGTAGCATGAGCATCAACAATGTGTAAATCAGGGACTTCCAACAGTGGACAACTTCTCTGGTTGCAAAAATAAGTCCAATTTCATGTCTGTGAGTAATGACCCTACTTAGCCTCAAAACTTATCACCAATGCATTTTTTTAATGGACATTTGGAGCAGCATTATTTTACCACTTTACCTTAAAATATTGGCTTAGAAATGTGGGACTTCTATGCTTTTAAGGTATCAAAATAACAGCAAAATGGCAGGGATTTTGCCTTAGATGTCAACTTTAGTGAGCTGTTTAAATGATTCATCAGCACAAATAGACTCATTGACGACTCACTCAAGTTTCAGCCGTCCAACGGGCTAAAATAAAGAGTTTGAAACATCTACATTTATTTAATTCCTAAAGTTATGTTTTTTAGAAAAGAGAGCTGACATTTAATCAAACTGAAAATGCTGGATTGTATATTAGATGTTATACTTTTATGAAGAATTAATCAAACCTTTTGAAGACATTTTGTCTATATCTGTTGCTGTTTTTCTCGACCTCCATTTTTCATTCAATTTCCTCCTCATACCTCTCAGCATTTCTCTCTCCGTCGTTCTCCTCCCTTTCCCCATATTTGCCATCTCTTCCGTCTACCCCTTTTCCTTTTCCTCCTCTCAGCAATGCAGATGTGCTTTCTTTGATTTTGTCACCAGAGATTAATTAGCACTTTATTATGAGTCCTATTTATACCTCCAGCCGAGAGGGGGAGGAAGGGATGGAGGGATGGAGGGGAGGTGGGAGTGAGAGACTGATCAACTGAGGCAGAAAATGGAGACGGGAAAAGACTTGAGAAAGAGTGAATGATGGGAAAATAGAAAGAAGTGGTGAAGAAAGAAGTATATGAGAAACATGTCAGATGAAAATAGTGGTGGGGAAGGAAAATATAAGGCCTGAAATGGTAAACATCCTCGTACTGTATATTGGGGAATGAAGAAAGTATACCTATAAAAAAAACATCTATAAGAATGATAGACATGAAGAGAAAAGTCTTTCAAACAAATAGACTAAACAGGTAATTTGTCACATAGGCCTGCTGATGATGTTTTCGTTATCCAAGTCCTGAAAAAGCTAAAAAGAGAAGTGTACATATTGGTATTGGATGGAGGAAATGATTGAACAAGTGAAAGAATGTACACACAAGAGAAAGAGGAATGCAAGGAAGTACAAATACACATATTAGGTTAAACTAGAAGCAGGGAGGGAAAATAAAGGGGATAAAATGGTAAAAATGTGACTAAACGGTACATAGAGAAAAGATGGACAGGAAGAGGAAATTAAAGACGGCTGCCAACATAGGCGGTGGTGTCCCAGTCCTGTACCAAGTCCACTTACAGTATTTATAAGCAAGGGCATCACTTGTGTTGAAAACTAGTGTTCAAATACCGGGTCAAAAGATTTGGTCAGGGTGGGATCAGTGTCAGAGTAGATACTTACAAACCTACCTACTGATCAGTGCATCCATGTTTTTGGATCATTGGAGAATAAGTAGGCAAGGGTTTATTTCAGCTTTTGGACATATTAACAAAGCATTTGATGTGTTGTATGTTGGGAACAAATTATGACAAAATCAGCCATTTCAAAAAGTGATAGGGACATGTCCCCAGCGTCCCCGATGTAAAATGATAGTAGTATATGGAGCAAATACACAACTTGATTTCAAATCCATATTGATTTCCACAACCTGGAAACAATATGGATTATTGAAGCTGAAACTTCAAAAAATGAACATCCCTGTCAGTTTTCAACTCACTGTGACTTTTAAAACTCTTTCTTCATGCAAATCCCTGCCAAGCTGCGGGCATTGAGAGAAAATTTACCAACATGTAACAAATAACCTTTTATTATTAATTTGTTGTGAATAAAATAGAAGTGCATCAGCACAGTTTGTGCCTCCAGGAGGCAGAGCGGGTGCGCTTGTAGTTATTTTCAGTGTTCATCTAAATCTGAAAGTGTCATTTACTACAACACTTTACAGCAGTTTGAGGCAGGCTACCAACAGCAACAACATCTCTTCAACTTTTGCAGTGATTAACATTACATTACATGTCACTTGTTAGACGCTTTTATCCAAAGCGACTTACATACTCAATACTGTGAGCACTCCCCACAGCAGCAATTTGGGGTGAAGTGTCTCAGGGACACAACAACATGCTGACTGCAGTGGGGTTTGAACCTGTGACCGCCTGATCACAACACCAAGGCTCTAGCCACTGCGCCACACGCCTCCCTATCAATCAACATTGATGTATATTGTCCAAGGTCAAGTAGCAACATGTCCATTGTTATGTCTTGTTAGCCCAGATATGCTAAAAAGTGGCAATTTCCTATGCATAGCGATGAATGTATGTGTAGCATTTACCTGTTGATATGTTGCTAACAACTGCAACAAGCTAATTGAGGCAGTTGGAGTTCTTATCCTGCTGCAGCAGGAGGGGGATAGTCGTAATAAACCTGATTTGGAGCGGCAACTCCAATCTGGTGTTCCAAACAGATTGCACTATATGCACCATCTTCTCTTTTTTGTACTGTCAAACATTCATTATGAACATATTTAAAGGTGGATGAAGCACATGGGTCAGCTTCAATTATTGCTGGTCTTAACTGACTCTTGTGATGATTAAAAAAGCAGATAAACTAATCCTGCACAAGCGGCAACATTGGGTCGAAAAATGTAAGAAAAACGAGGTAACAGATTGTTTTACTCATCAAGTATTCAACTAAAGATTTCCCTCCGATGACACCAACATATTGAAACAAAACTTTGTGTTTTGGTCGCTCTCAGGCTCTTGAGCCCCCAGACTTTCCCAATTAAAGTGGTTCCCAACTTACAGGAACACGCTGCCATTGACTGAGGGGGGGGGGCAGAGCTGCGGAAACTGACTTCAGGTTTCACTCCAGGAACAAACAACAGACGCTGCATTTATTTCTTATGTATATCCACAGCACTGTCTGCTTACTGATGCTGTCTGTGATGCCTGTCTAGAAACACTGAGGGAGAATAATATAGTAGTCTACAGATAATAAAAAGAACACCAAGAAATAAACACATTAATCATGGAATATGGAGGTTATGGGGGAAGAGCATTGAGGACATCAGAAAGTAAAATAGAAAATAAGAGGGAATGAGGAACAAAGGGTTGAAAGACAGTAAGAAACATGAAATGACAAGACACTCTCACTCCCTAAGCGTCCAAAAGCGACGTTTGGTCAGTGTCCGTGGCGTCCAATTGTGACGCTCCTAGGCTCCTTCAGCGTCATAAAGGGACGCAAATAGCTTTCAACTGATTGCAATGTATTCCCATCTGCGTCGGGATTTGACGCTCATGGAAGCACGGCATTCGTTTATGCCAGCTGCCCTTAAAGGCAATGTGAGCATCCATTCCCATTGGATAACGGAGAATTTTACACCCGGAAGTAAGTACTCTCACTGTCGATTGATTTTACAGTGATATCTGCACTACTCATTGACTAAAAAACACCAGATTATCCTTGTTAATTACACAACATTGATTGGTTTAAATTGTGTGCAATGCTTTTGTATTTTTCCCCTTCGATTCGGAGAAACAAATATGTTTTCTGAGTAAAGGATGGCAGAAGACACTACACTACCCAGAATCCCCCGTCTATGTCACGTGATCTTCAAATTTCTCCCTGCAGAAAAAGAAAACATGGCCGAAATTCGTTTTATTCTAGGTAGAAAATGCCTATTTTAAAGTTAGTTTGGCCATTAAAATGCGTTTTGATGTCATTTGATGCGAGAAATATGAGTTGTTATTTCAGATTATGTGTGCAGTGGATGTACATGATCTTTAGTTTGCTAGTTATTACGAAGATTACTTCAGGAAATCACGACGTTTTCATTGTTACCAAGGTGGTTGCTCGGGACGCTGCTATCGATATTATTTCTGTTATGTTGTGTAACTGTTTAATGGTGTTATATTTATTGCTACCCCCTTCCCCGTCAATGTATAGTGTTGGTCCACAGCCTAAACATATTAGTTTAACAAAATCCGCATCTCAAGATAGCTTACGTTATTTCCCCCCTGTGCAATTCCAGTCTCACATCTCACAGCACATCGTCATTAACAAATACCGGAAACAGACCAAAATAATAATAATACCTTATTCCGAGTGTGCTTGCTTTTCTCTTTGAAAGTCATCACATAACGGCATTGTAATACACGGTTCGGCTGCATTACATATTACATATCTGCCGTAGTTCTGTATTTATAGAGCCCTGATGAGAAGACAAACATGAGGAACTGAAAACGTGACGTGGATCATAAATATATCAGCCATTAAACAACATCTTACATTTCTTTTCACACAATACGTGTCCTTGCAGTATCAACACTAATTCGGCTCACTTTTATATTTGATCCAATTGGTAGATAGGCTGTATTTACACCATAAAGGTGCACAGCTGATATAAAGGGACACCTGGTGGTTAAAGCATGTTATTGAATTTCAATATTTTTATTATTAGATATTAATACGATCCCTATAAAGTATATTCATTACTCGTTATTCTCTACAAATTGTTAATTAAAGACTGTATGTAATGACTATTTTGCACATCCCTTTCAAGATTTCAAGATTTTCTAAGGTTTATTGACATATCATATAGGCCTACACAAATGTGGTGTAGTTCTGCACTGAATGAAAAACTTGGGTTGCAGGTTCCTCAATAGTGCATTACAAGATATCTATCAATATTTGTGCATACCTCCAGCAATGTTAACTATGTTGAAGCACTTATTTTAACTGATATTATACATAATGTATGATACTCTTATAAGATGTATGTAGATATTTCATCTCCGGCCTTGTCAGGTATTGAACAATTAATAAATAAAGAACACAGAATTGTTGAATACAAAACACAGAATTTATGTGATTATACTAAATGATTTTCAAATAAACACAACAGCATATTTAACTGTTACACATGCTGATGTAACGCAAATGTTCCAACTTGGGATCAATAAAGTATATCTTATCTTAAGCTGATCGATGGCTACTGCCATATTTGCAAAATGTGCCTCTGAACCTTGACAAGTGCATGTTTCAGGCTTATCAATTAATGTAATGTAATGTTATCGCAGGGGTCACACACATAAGACCAGCTGTTAAATAAAGCTCTTCTGACCTTAGCTGGCATGTGTGTATATATATATTAATACTGCCCATAATGGGCACAAGCAATTTTCACCCATTTATTAATTATATGTTTTAAATGTGAGTGTTTCCTGTCCCCTAAACCTCCAGGGATGTACACAGTTTAATACTGGCAACTTCTTATTATGGGAATATGAAAACGTCTTTGAAAACTACAACTCCCAGTAGAGACGTGCCATAGAGAACATGTTGCGAAACAGAATAGCCAGCATGTGTAGTTCTGGGGACGGGGTGGGGGAGGGGGGGGCGCGGTGGACCCGTTCAAATCCAGTTTTGGACAGTCTGCCGTGGTTCCATCCCATTTCAAGTGCTGTTCGAGAATCGGCTTAACCCTCGGAGCACACTCTCCAATCACAGAGCTTGAGGACTATCACGGGGTTTGTCAAGAGCACATGGTGTAGTCCAAACGATAGCTGGGGATTCTGGGTAGTGTAATGTCTTCTGCCATCCTTTACTCCTGGGAATGGACGCTCACATTACCTTTAAGGGCAGCCGACATAAACGAATGCCGTGCTTCCATGAGCGTCAAATCCCGACGCAGATGGGAATACATTGCAATCAGTTGAAAGCTATTTGCGTCCCTTTATGACGCTGAAGGAGCCTAAGAGCGTCACAATTGGACGCCACGGACACTGACCAAACGTCGCTATTGGACGCTTAGGGAGTGAGAGTGTGTTGGAAATGAATGAAAGAGAGGTCAGAAATGGCAAAACAGCCTTCAGGACATGAGCAGGAGATACAAAAGTGCAAGAAGGGGGTGGGGGAATGAGGACGGGACACGTTTATTGAGCCACATCCGTGTGAACCAAGCGGCAAACTCTGGGGCAGAGCCGGGAGGCCAATAAGGAAGTACCTCAAACTGCAGTTCATCAAGTGGCCAGTAGGAGCAGTCTGCAGAAGGGAGCAATTTCCATAGACCCCCATGTTAAAATGCCCAACTTTACATCAGAAATAAACATGTTTACATCGTGGTTCAAAAAACTATATTCTGTTATGGAAATCTCAGGACCCAAAACACGGCTAAAGAGTACAAGTCAGGGTAAAAACAAATAAATGGTGAATCGAGAAAGTTGTCTTTTGGTTATTTATTTGAAGCTTCAAATACACAATACAATAAGGTAAAAATGTCACAGGTCTGGCAGAGTCTGAAAAGTCTACCAGAGAGTGCGAAGAACAAAAACAAAAGCAGAGATTATATAGGGAACAGAGGGGAAAAGGATAAATCTGGATTCACACGGTTAGAACTGTTTATGAGACACCATCTGGCCTTATGGCCTTCAGAAGGAGATAGCAGAACAGTTCTCGGAGCAGGGATGTATGATGTGTCTGTGTGAGAATCCCAGCAGTCAAAGCAGTTCTGGCCTTGACTGAGGAGGAGAAGGAGAGGAGGAAGAGAAACAATAATTGTTCCTTAAAGAGGAACAATAATGGTGAAAGCACAACAAGAGGAAATAACATTGATTTGGTTTAAGCATATGAAGGATATTATAAGGTAGCACATGAAATATTTCCACTACATTCCCCCCTTTTGATCATTCTTGATCAATAAAAACAAAAGAAAACAAATGAAAGAATAGACTGATATAACACATCAATGAATACACTCCATCGCTGGTTTGAGTAAACACATCACAAATATATCATAGAAAACTGGCTGTTTTTGTGGAGGACAGACTCCAATATAATGTAAGCATAAGAGAATAAGAGGAAAGGGTACGCATGATTATATTGATAAATCGGAATCAGACTCTTCTGATTCTAGCTGATCTATCTCACTGTTGCGCAAAGGGTTATCTTGTAATGGAATAGTAGTATACTGAACGAAAGCTGAGGATATCATACTGGAAACGCATTTTTCCAGTATTGGGATAATCAAACAGGTACAACTGATTAATAGGCCAAAAATGATCTCAGAGTGTGCCACCAGACGTTACCGGTGATCCCATTACTGGTCTGAACCACATCAATGTTGCTATGGTCAGTCCGATAGGACTGTGCAAGTCTCCCTTGGGAAAAAAAAATCTATGATCTCAATGGGACCCATCTGGTTAAATAAAGGTTTGAAATGAAAATGAAATGATTAAATAAAGGTTTGAAATAAAATGAAATGAAAAGACTAGTCCTAACACAACTATCATGGCAAGTATGCAGAGGAACCATTCTATGATTGTCCAGGCTCTCCAGTAGTATTCACATTGCTCACGGTTGCGTTGTCGTCTCTCCAGGCGAGCCCTCATCACGAGGGGGAAATGTTCCATGGAGTGTGTGAGTGTCTTCTCTCGGTCAATTTCGTGACACGGACCGTCAGACTTCGCACACTGATAACACAAACGAGGAACCAGAGAGCATATGGAACCGCTCAGCTGGCACTCGCTCGTGACACCTTGTGTGTAGTGTGTTTTGGTGTATGTAGTGCAAGTGTGGTGCTGGTGGTGACTAGGACACGTCACTTGTTGTCATCTCTGTTGGTGACTAGGACACGTCACTTGTTGTCATCTGTTGGTGACTTGGACACGTCACTTGTTGTCATCTGTTGGTGACTTAGACATGTCACTTGTTGTCATCCGTTGGTGACTTAGACATGTCACTTGTTGTCATCCGTTGGTGACTTAGACATGTCACTTGTTGTCATCCGTTTCTATTGTTTCTCCTTTCCTGTGACTACGACCTTGCAGTGGCTGGCGTGGACCCACGTAGCTCTCTCGGCGACCTTGACCGCTGTCAGGGTGACGAGAAGCACCTAGTAGGGACCTTGCCAACGATTGGATTTCCAGCTCTTTCTCCGGAAATCCTTGATCAGCACAAAGTCGCCGGGTTGAAGGCGGTGAAGCGGACCAGTGGCAGGAGTAGGCAAGGCTGCAGCCACCTGACGTCGGATGTCTGCTAAAGTGGATGATAGGTTAACACAATATGACAACATAGCATCCTCACACAAAGTTGTGGAGGGAAGAGGACATCCCGGAGCCTTGAGTCCAATCTGTGGAGGAGCCCCAAAAAGGATTTCAAATGGGCTGAGTTGACTCCGTGTTCTCTTCCGCATCCTCATGTACATCAGCACAATGGGCAGAGCTTGTGTCCATGACAGACCTGTGTCTGCACAGCATTTTGCTAGTTTGTTTTTGATTGTGCCGTTCTCTCTTTCCACCCCACCCCCACTCTGTGGATGATAAGCACAATGCTTTCTGATGTCCATGCCCATGTATTCTCCTATCTGCGTAATGGCCTCATTAGCAAAATGTGAACCGCTGTCACTGGAAATTTTGTCTGGTAGTCCCCATCTAGGAATGATTTCCCTCAGTAGTGCCTTTGCCACAGCCTTTGCCGTCTGTGCTTTTACTGGGAAAGCTTCTACCCATTTGGACCACATGTCCACCACCACCAGACAGTGCTTCTTACCCTCTGATGGGCTAAGCTCAATGAAATCTAGCATTAGGTGCTCAAATGGCCTGGCGGGAGGTGGATGTGCTCCGGGTCCTGTAACCTTTACTGGTCTACCAGAATTTTGCAAAATGCAGATTAGGCATGCTTCACAGTGTTTTTGAGCTGTTACTGTGAACCCCCTTGTGAACCACTCCTGATTAATAGACTCTAACATCCCCCCTTTTGACACATGATCTCATCCATGTGTCAACTTAGCGAAATGAGGGAAGAAATGTCTGGGAAGACATGGATTGGAATTTGGGCCAACCCAGGTGCTGGATTTTGGGTCAAAAACAGCCCCAGCAGCCTTCCATTGAGCCTTCTCAACTGGTGTAGCTAGCTGCTGCATGGAAGTCAGTGATGACATTTTGTCAGTGAAGGAGGAGACAGGGATTTTAACTAAAGAGTGTGCGTGAGGTGCGAGAGGAATCAGGGCAGCTGCCTTTGCGGCTGAGTCAGCAGACGCATTTCCTAGGGAAACTGGGTCTGTACTGCTTGCGTGTGCGGCACATTTACAGACTGCAACCTCAGATGGGAGCAGAATGGCGTCTAGTAAGCCTGCAACCAGTACATGGTTAAGTACTGGTTTGCCATCAGATTTCAGAAATTGTCTACACTTCCAAATAGCCCCAAAATCGTGTACTACCCCGAAAGCATATCGTGAGTCAGTGTAAATAGTCACGGTTTTGCCTTCTGCAAACGTGCAGGCTTCAGTTAGTGCGATGAGCTCTGCTGCCTGTGCTGAGAGGTGACATGGAAGCGGTCCAGAACGGAGTACAGCAGAATCTGAAACAACAGAAAAACCCACCCGATTAGTGCCCCCTTGGTCGCGAGAGGCAGACCCATCAACATACAAAATGAGGTCAGCGTTAGTCAGAGGAACGTCTTTTAAGTCCGGTCTAGGTGTGCACACAGTGGAAAGTACGGCGACACAGTCGTGTTCCTCACCGTCTTCAGGCAAAGGCATAAGAGACGCTGGATTCAGAGTGTTACATCGCTTGACATAGACATTAGGCATGTCTAACAGGCAGGTGTGATACCTGAGGTAACGTGCAGCAGAGAGGTGTGATGTTCTCTGTTCAAGGAGAATGAGTGAAACAGCATGTGGAACTAACAGGGTCAAAGGTGCATATCCCACAATGTCACGTGAGGAGTTGAGCGCTTTCTCAGCAGCAGCCACTGCACGTAGACATTTAGGCAGGCCAGCAGCTACAGGATCTAGCTTGGAGGAGAAATAGGCCACAGGCCTCTGTTTTCCTCCATGATCTTGCAGTAGAACTGATGTCATACACCCCTGTCGTTCATCCACTGCCTGAGTGAAAGGTTTAGTGTGATCAGGTAGACTTAGAGTCGGTGGCGATTGGAGAGCCAGCTTCATATTAATGAAGGCTTCGTCGGCTTCCGGTGTCCATATAAGATGATCTGTAGGTTTCAAACCAGTGACGTATGTGATAGTGCGCAGTGGTAACTCGATTGGAGAATAGTTTGGAATGAATGACCTGCAGTATGAACAAAAACCCAAAAATGACATCATCTGTCGCTTAGTGACAGGTTTTGGCAGAGATGCAATGATGCAATACGCTTATCTGAAAGCGTCTTCCCCTCTCCTGAAATGACATGACCCAAGAATGTAACTGTTCTTTGTACATATTGGAGTTTAGACAAACTGGCCTTATGGCCTTCGGCTGTGAGGTGCATTAATAACGCAATAGTATCAGTCTCACACTGTTCTGCTGTGGGTGCGCAAATCATGAGGTCATCAACATACTGTATCAGTGCAGTGCCTTTAGAAACTTGGAGAGAGGCCAAACTTGTACACAATGCTTGGTTGTACACAGTAGGTGATTCACAATAACCTTGACACAGGCGTGTAAAAGTGTAAGGTTTATCATCATATTCAAATGCAAACCAGAATTGACTGTCTTTGTGTACAGGGACACTGAAAAATGCATTTGAGAGGTCGATGACAGAAAAAAACCCTGCAGAGGCTGGAACTTGGGAAAGAATCAGATACGGATTTGGGACCAGCGGTGCCCGAGCATGAACCGCTGCGTTGACAGCTCGCAGATCCTGGACAAATCTCCACTCGTCAGGAGGTTTGTCTCTGATCTTTTTGACAGGAAACACTGGAGTGCGGACCGGGGAATCATTACACGGAATAATGATCCCTTGTTTAAGCAGAGAGGTAAACACTGGCCGGATGCCATCAACAGCCTCACGTTTCAATGGATACTGAGGCTGATTTGGACGGAACGTGGATTTAGGAGTGATAACCACCGGCTCCGCAGAGCGGATTAAACCTACGTCATATTTGTGAGCTGCCCACAGTGTTTGAGGCACTGTTTTTAGCGCGTCAGGGAGCTCAGAAATATGACTGAAGAATGAGAACTCCGGCCCAGATGGGCCAGCAACGGAGTTAACACAGTCATCATTACTTGTCAGAGTCAGAGAACGCAGTACATGCACGGAGCAGTCAATGTTGTACTTAAACACGTCATGTGAGGGGGAATACTCAATCAACGGGTCGTCTGTGATAGTCCAATCAGTACTAGATTCCCAGTCTTTAACGATTGGACCCAAATCCCTCTATCTATCAGTGGGCCCCCTGGCTAGTGAAATGTGTGCACCGCCCCTGGGATTTGACACAGCTGGTTGTGTCTTGTGTGGGTGTGTGAGTCTAACAGAGATAGCGCTACCCAGCGAATTCCAATACATTTTTAAACATGAGCTCATCATTCACACATTTTAACAGAAAAACTCTCATCATAGCATTTACACAGATCTTCCAACCATGTTAGCAGAACAATGCAAAATGAGAAGCCTCCACACAGCAGGTGGAAAAACACGTTGATCATGTCAAACGCAACAACTCCTGAGAATCAGGATATGTCAGCAGCCCATTGATACACATTCACCAGTTCTTTATCATCAAATTACACTTTTTGAACCATCGTAGGAGATGGCTGTCGCACTTTAAGACCCTCATTTGTGGAAAAATGAGGTCCAAGCCGAACCTGAGAATCAGATCTCTGCCCAGTAAATGTGTTGGGCAGACAGATGATAAAATAACTGTTTTTTACTGATGTGGGAATGGATGACTGTCATCACCGTTATTTTTACTCTGAAGTGGTACAGAAACTTCTCCTTTAAGTTACCCAGAAAACCCTATTGAGTGAATACCTCTACTACTAAATTTGCATTCAGGCAAATCTACCCTTTTTTACCACAGAATGTGTAGCCCCAGAATCAACCAAAAATGTGTGGGACATTTCTTAATGCAAACATTCACTGTCATATCTCAAATATGTACCCTTTCCTTTTTAAACACAGACATGTTCTCTATTTCTTCTAATTTCTCAATAGCATGTATGATGCGTGTGTGTGTGTGTCACTTCCCTGGTTTGATGCTGCTGGCTGAATTTCCATCTCGCTGGATTGGGCCCCTTCCCTGCTGTCCCCCTCTGCCTCCACTCCAGTGTTCTGTGAGCAGTCCCATAATCCAATGTTCAACACTTCCACACTTGGAAACATCTTTCTTCAAATGAACGTCTTGCTTCTCGTCCTCTGCCTCTGAAAACCTCCTCTGCCTCTCCCTCGGTATTGTGAGCGGCCAGCATTTTGTTTAGCTTGCGCTGTGTCTGTGAGTCCGTTGAGAAAGGCATTACTGAGGTTTGTCTCCCAAACACCTGCTTGGTCTCCTAGGGCATTGGGTTTGTTTATCCCGCTGTTGTCCTCATCTACTTGGCCCTGATGGGGGTGGACGAGCTTGGAGTTGACGCTGACTGCATGGCTGGGGCTTGTAGTGGCCGTGGAGGTGGTTGAGGTGTTCCAACCAGATTGCCAGGGTTGTACCCCGGAGGAGGGAAGGATACCCAGTCGAGGAGAGGTCATTCAGGCCTGCAATGGAAGGACACAGAGATGTCTGGGGTTTACATGTCTTTTGGAAATAATGTATTTTCCCTCTTTCTTCACATTCATCTTCAACCTTAATATTTTATTTAATGCCCAAGGCCAACTGCCTTTGTTTTACTCCCCAGTATTATAAACACTTTCTGTGAGTGTCCAGTTTTCTATCAGTCTTTTACTTTAACTTTATTCATTTATTTGTACCCTTCTTTTTCATCCCATCTCCATACTCTTGTAATTTATCTCCCAGGTTTCTGATTTTTAATTTACTCAAAGAACCTCCCTTAGGAAATCCGAACATTTCCGTCCATATATTTAATTTACTCAGACTTTCTTCACCATATCTTGCTCGCATGACATCTACTATCGGACCCTCAGGAGGCTGTACACACCCCCTACCCTGCTTTGCCCCCATGGCAAAGTCCTGAAGTGTTACCAAAACACCCGCTTTGCTACCAAAACAAAGTATTTTAAGTGTTACCAAAACACCCGCTTTGCTACCAAAACAAAGTCTTTTAAGTGTTACCAAAACACCCGCTTTGCTACCAAAACAAAGTCTTCTAAGTGTTACCAAAACACCCGCTTTGCTACCAAAACAAAGTCTTCTAAGTGTTACCAAAACACCCGCTTTGCTACCAAAACAAAGTCTTTTAAGTGTTACCAAAACACCCGCTTTGCTACCAAAACAAAGTCTTCTAAGTGTTACCAAAACACCCGTGTTACCAAAACACTATTTTTCATCCGTCGATGATGTGATATTTGTTTCTCAGTACAAATCACACAAAAACTGATCGTAATCCCAAATCACGACGGATATCCCAAATATCCTACTTTCGAGCAGTCCCTCTCATAAATGTCATGGAGCTTTAATTTACGTTTAACTTTAAACAATTTAGACTGTGTACATCTCACCCGTATTGAAAGCCCTTTGAGTTCGTTGGATCTCGTGAAGTCAATCGGTTCCACCCCTCGCGCTGGTCCCCTCGTCCCGTACGTTTTCTGTCGAGGTAGAGGAGGATCCAAAAGATCCCGGAGCGACCACCAGCGTCTGGAGTGGTTCACAATCTAACTTACAGAGATCCTGCCGACAACGCCATCTGTTATGGAAATCTCAGGACCCAAAACACGGCTAAAGAGTACAAGTCAGGGTAAAAACAAATAAATGGTGAATCGAGAAAGTTGTCTTTTGGTTATTTATTTGAAGCTTCAAATACACAATACAATAAGGTAAAAATGTCACAGGTCTGGCAGAGTCTGAAAAGTCTACCAGAGAGTGCGAAGAACAAAAACAAAAGCAGAGATTATATAGGGAACAGAGGGGAAAAGGATAAATCTGGATTCACACGGTTAGAACTGTTTATGAGACACCATCTGGCCTTATGGCCTTCAGAAGGAGATAGCAGAACAGTTCTCGGAGCAGGGATGTATGATGTGTCTGTGTGAGAATCCCAGCAGTCAAAGCAGTTCTGGCCTTGACTGAGGAGGAGAAGGAGAGGAGGAAGAGAAACAATAATTGTTCCTTAAAGAGGAACAATAATGGTGAAAGCACAACAAGAGGAAATAACATTGATTTGGTTTAAGCATATGAAGGATATTATAAGGTAGCACATGAAATATTTCCACTACAATTCTCTGTATAGTTAGATTCCCCCTTCATAACTATGGATTGGGCGGTGAATTTTTTCTCAACTCATCTGTTTAAAAATATTCAGTCTTAAAGTTATGCATAACTTAAGGCGTGGTCACATTGAGTGACAGCTCTGTCAAGTGACTGCTGCTGTTAGCTTCTTGTCTCTCTGCTAGCAGCTCCGTGAAGCTACAGGCACTCTGCCTGCTCAGTTCATCCGGGAGAGATAACGTGAACTCGGGCGTGTTTGTTCTTCATGCATTCGGACAATTGTGACTCGCTCTGCGGTTAAAATAGACGGTGCATGAATGCGGTTTTGCGGTAAGTGACATTTGAGTACTTTATTTATGTGTTAATGATTTTAATCAGCTACGTAATGAATGTTAAGGCTTGGGTTAGCGTGTAAGCCAGTGGTAGCTAGCTACATCTGTGCTAATGATGCTAATCGTAGCCTCCAAGTTAAAACGAAATAGAGAAGTGTTAAGCATTAAGTGGGATAATACTGTAGAACAAACGGCTTCTGTTTGAGGTTGGTAAAATACGGTCATCTTTGTAAGTTAGAGAGATATTTTATTATGTAGGTAACTGTATGCATCGCTACGGTTAATTTAAATGGCCTATGCTCGAGTATGTAGACAAGCTAACGTCAAAGTAGTGTTGAATAGCAGCGTAGTGTATGTAAAATCAACCTCACAATTAAGATGTGTGTATATTACAATTATCAATGTCATATTTCAAGATGATTACTTAGATATTACAATATGGTTTGTTGAGCTGGAGTTAATTATTGAGCTTACACGTTAATGTCACAGTCATATCTGAAGAACGAACAATTTTTATGTTTGTTTGTTGTTTTTATTAATTGTATTACCAAATCGGGATCAAATAAATATACTATTTATTTGATTTTCATTACATTTGTGAAAGACTAATTGTGGCTGTAGAACGTGAACATGTAACTTAATGCCTGCATTTAAGGACGATGAATAGCTCAGTCCTCTCCGGCCAAACCAACAGACAGGATGTCCATCACACGGAGGTTTCTCCCTGAAGTCTCTGCAGCTCTCTGGACACCATGCTGTCTCAATCCGTCCACACTGAATATGAGAGGGGGGAAATGAAAATAATAAATGCTTTAAACAATAAGAAATATAAAGTTAACCGTTGAGTTGCTCAGTTTTTTTACATTGTCAATTGTTTGTCTAAAGTCAAGGATCTAGAACTGGTACTTAGTTTTAGTGATACAGTCTGGTTATTATGCTGTTCGGAGGAGGCCTCACAGGTAAGAGCACTAAATAGCTACCATCACATGTACCTTAGCTTGACTTGAATGTATTAAACGTATAATTAAGTGATATCAAAATATAAATAACTAATGTCATGCAAACATATTAATATTTGCTTGATTCTAGTGTTGAATGTAGCACAGTTGCATACAAAAATCAAGGGATTCTGAAGTATTATGCTAAAAACTCAATAACTTAGATTATTATTTATAGTTTTGCTGGATAGTTTAATCCGCTTACCTTAGAAACGTAAAATGCGACGGCAGTGTGTAGACGGGGAGCATGTTAGCTTAGCTTGGTAGCCTCAGCTAGCTCTGGAACTTCCAGCTCGGTGGCAGCAGGTCCCGTCTCTTTGCCCTTATTTGGATTGGAGTTGAACTCTGACATCACTGTTGAGACGTTAGTGGCCGACACCGCCTACTTTAGGCTTCTCTGTAACTTTGCAGAATCCTATGGGTGACGTCATGAACCCTATGTCCATTTATATATACAGTCTATGGTGTGAACAGAAGACTTTTTTGATATCGAATTTGGTTCGTTTGCGCTTCGTTTGCGTTCCTGTGTAAATGGGGCCGAAACGTTGTTTTTGGAGGCAATGACAACTACCTACTTATTTGTTTTCTTTGGAGGACTGATAAGAGATGATGGATATCTGCAAACCGACACGGTGTGTTCAAGGATAAGACTGAAACAAAAAGGAATGGTGTCTTCACTCTAACTAACAAACATAAAATACATCAAAGACACAATATAGGATCCAGGAAGTTCATTTTGATGAATGGATCCATGAGTTTGAAGACGAAACACTAAGCTGAGGATTATAATATTCAGGGTTTTTCTTTGAAGTTGTTACGTTGGCTATTTTATCATGTATTTATATAAAGTGACAGTGTTGAAGTGAGGAAACAAAGGCAATTTCATGGGGGAAATAGTCTGAGGCTGGATTTCAATCTGGTTCCTCCCCAAGGGGACAGGGCCTTGCATATGGGCCCCCAGATCTAAGTCAGCTAGAGAGTGGTGCAGGAATGTGTCGTAAAACCTGGAAATGACGTAGCATTTTAGCCCTTCCAGCTTCCCTCATCTCAAAGTCAATGTTTTAATGAACATGTGGTAAGATGCATGCATTAACGTCTGTAGTTATACGAGCTGAAAGGATCTTCACGTTTTTTACTAGGACATAAAACACATCATTAAATACCCCACAGGTGAATGTCAGAAGCTTCTAAGTGACTTAAATATGGCGGTTGCTAACAATCATAAACGTGTATTGGCCAGAAAAGCTAATTTTCTGCCACAATCCAAAATCCCATTGCTTTTTGTCGAGGAAGCCCATTGCAATTGTTAACTTCTGGGATGGCCTGCACAAATATGTCACCACTGCACAGCTCTATAAGGCAGCCCGCACACTTTGTAATCTTTAGTCACAATGATTGTAAGGTAATCTGAAGACATATGTTGCACTCATACTCTGACTTAAATGTCAGTGGAAATGTATCTTTAATATACAAAGTTCTTGTTTTTTGTAATCAGAATCAGGTTTATTGGCAAGAAGTTTCACACATACAAGGAATTTGAGGATGGAATTAAGAGGAATTAAATTGAAAGAAAAGGAGAAAAAAATGTACGAGTGAGTCTTGATATTTAGTTGAATTTTTTTTTAAAGCCTAACTCCATCTGATTCAACCAGCTCTACCATTTGGTTGACATGTTATGCACAAAACAATCTCTAGATGCCAATGTGGTTCGAACAGAATGCTCTTCACTGAGAAAGGTGGCATGCAAAAATCACTGCTGACGAAATCACTCTTTTTGGTCAACTTTTGTAAGGTAACAATATCATTTTCGACATATTTTTGTTTCAGAGCACTGATTGAACATAATTTGATAACTTGATGCACAAAACAAGTTTTAACAAGGGTGTAATTAGTTTTTGGAAAATATGCTCAAACAATCGGTCAAATTGGCCTTTTATGTTAAACTAGCAATATGACTTTTTCAGAGTTTCAGAGATGTTTTCCAGTAAAATATGGTGAATAAATGGCTAGATTCATGGTAATATTACTAAATCTAGCACTGCCTTATGAGTCTCAGAGTGAAAGAATGATAAAAATTGATATAGCCCCTTTCATGCATGGCATTCAGCCAAAAGTTGCACAAAGATGAGCAAGTTAGGCCAACACAGGATATAGACATTTGCTGTTAGGCCAGTGGTTTCCTGTTAGGCCAATTCAGCATATAGAGTAAGATGAGCAAGTCTTTTTTTTATTATGAAAAACACTTTACATTCATTTTTACAATTATAATGTATTATCTTTTATGAATATATCTGGTTGTATTATATTGCTAATTTTCCATAAAAGAACATTTTTTTATTTCAGTTTGTGTTTTATTTGAGTTTGATGCATACAAATACTATACTGTATATGATGATTGCTAAAAATTCACTTTTACCATAAAAGGCCAGCTCGATCAGTTGGTAGAGGCTCATAAAAACAAAACGGTGTGGTCGGTCAACAAAAATAAAAATTGCTTGTGGTTATTTGTGTCCCATTTGATAAAAAAAATGCAAACAAATAATTTTTCCATGGCTTTTTTCTTGGTCTGGTAGTTAAAGGGTTACAACTATTGTCGCATAAAAAGGAAATACATATATTCACAACAATATAAACAAACACAGTACTATACAAATATAAGAATAATACATTTGATTTCTAAGCACTTTTTTCAGGTGCTCAAAGACACTTTACAGTGGTGATTCAATTTAAATATGACACATTTTCGGGAAACAAGATGTACAGTATATTGAAACATCAAAGGGTGCTCTGCAGATTCAAGCAGTAATGCAGGTAATGCACTGTTTGCAATTTATGAACCTGCTGTAACCACTGTGGCTGTAAACTGGACCTAAAGATGATTCAGATTATAATTTGTTTTGTTATTTTCAGTAAGTATAGCTCTCTGTGTAGAACACCCACCTTAACAAGAGAGACTGAGTAACACCTGCTCTTTCTGAGTGTTTAATATTTGTTCGGCAGCCAGGATCCAGAGAAAAAAGATAAATGGAAAGGCAGTACAACAGAGGGAGAGCTGAGTGGGAAATGAGAAGAGTGAGTTATGAGAGGAGTGAGTTATGAGAGAGTGAGTTATGAGAGGAGTGAGTTATGAGAGAGTGAGTTATGAGAGAGTGGGTTATGAGAGAGTGAGTTATGAGAGAGTGAGTTATGATAGTGTGTTATGATAGTGAGTTATGAGAAGAGTGAGTTATGAGAGGAGTGAACTATGATAGAGTGAGTTATGAGAAGAGTGAGTTATGAGAGGAGTGAGTTATGAGAGGAGTGAGTTATGGGAGAGTGAGTTATGAGAAGAGTGAGTTATGAGAGGAGTGAGTTATGAGAGAGTGAGCTATGAGAAGAGTGAGTTATGAGAGGAGTGAGTTATGAGAGAGTGAGTTATGAGAGAGTGAGTTATGAGAGAGTGAGTTATGAGAGGAGTGAGTTATGAGAGAGTGGGTTATGAGAGGAGTGAGTTCAGTCAGACAACTCACGTGTTCCTTTAACATGTTTATTAGAAGCAGCATATAGTTGAGTTTGGCGACTAGGCTCGGGCATCATCACTCCATAGATATACATAGCACGATGAGTGATGATTAAATAACTAACCCCCGAGCCTACAGGTGGAAGCTGGGGTGGTGGTGGGGCAGGCAAGCAGCAGCAACATGAAACACAGCAGCACGAACATGAACGCAGCAAAAGCAAATGAATGCAGCAATAGCAAATGAATGCAGCAATAGCAAATGAACGCAGCAAGCAGCAGCGACGTAGCTGCATCAATAGCAGCAGCAAGCAATGCATGGTGAGCGATCTGGCAGGTTAAATAGAGCGGCATATTAAGGAGACTCTGTTTGGTTGGTTGTAGAGCGGCAAGGGGGCGTTATGTATGAATGCAGCATAAGTGCTCGAGTTGACTGCCTGAACTAGCTCGCAGGCTTCGCCCCATTTATGAGAAGAGTGAGTTATGAGAGAGTGAGTTATGATAAGAGTGAGTTGTGAGAGAGTGAGTTATGATTGAGAGAGTGAGTTATGAGAGAGTGAGTTATGAGAAGAGTGAGTTATGAGAGGAGTGAGTTATGAGAGAGTGAGTTATGAGAAGAGTGAGTTATGAGAGAGTGAGTTATGAGAGAGTTATGATAGTGTGCGTTATGATATAGTGAGTTATGAGAGTGAGTTATGAGAGGAGTGAGTTATGACAGAGTGAGTTATGAGAAGAGTGAGTTATGAGAGGAGTGAGTTATGAGAGAGTGAGTTATGAGAGGAGTGAGTTATGAGAGAGTGAGTTATGAGATGAGTGAGTTTTGAGAGAGTGGGTTATGAGAGGAGGGAGTTATGAGAAGAGTGAGTTATGAAAAGAGTGAGTTATGAGAGGAGTGAGTTATGAGAGAGTGAGTTATGAGAAGAGTGAGTTATGAGAGAGTGAGTTATGAGAGAGTTATGATAGTGTGCGTTATGATATAGTGAGTTATGAGAGTGAGTTATGAGAGGAGTGAGTTATGATAGAGTGAGTTATGAGAAGAGTGAGTTATGAGAGGAGTGAGTTATGAGAGAGTGAGTTATGAGAGGAGTGAGTTATGAGAGAGTGAGTTATGAGATGAGTGAGTTTTGAGAGAGTGGGTTATGAGAGGAGGGAGTTATGAGAAGAGTGAGTTATGAAAAGAGTGAGTTATGAGAGGAGTGAGTTATGATTGAGAGAGGTATGATAGTGTGCGTTATGAGATAGTGAGTAATGAGAGTGAGTTATGATTGAGAGAGTGAGTTATGAGAGAGTGAGTTATGGGAGAGTGAGTTATGAGAAGAGTGAGTTATGAGAGAGTGAGTTATGAGAGAGTGGGTTATGAGAGGAGTGAGTAATGTTCGAGAGAGGTATGATAGTGTGCGTTATGAGATAGTGAGTTATGAGAGAGTGAGTTATGATTGAGAGAGTGAGTTATGAGAGAGTGAGTTATGGGAGAGAGAGGTATGATAGTGTGCGTTATGAGATAGTGAGTTCTGAGAGGAGTGAGTTATGAGAGAGTGAGTTATGATTGAGAGAGTGAGTTATGAGAGAGTGAGTTATGAGAAGAGTGAGTTATGAGAGGAGTGAGTTATGAGAGAGTGGGTTATGAGAGGAGGGAGTTATGAGAGAGTGAGTTATGAGAAGAGTGAGTAATGAGAGAGTGAGTTATGATAGTGTGCGTTATGATATAGTGAGTTATGAGAGTGAGTTATGAGAGGAGTGAGTTATGATAGAGTGAGTTATGAGAGAGTGAGTTATGAGAGGAGTGAGTTTTGAGAGGAGTGAGTTATGAGAGAGTGAGTTATGATATGAGTGAGTTATGAGAGAGTGGGTTATGGGAGGAGGGAGTTATGAGAAGAGTGAGTTATGATAGAGTGAGTTATGAGAAGAGTGAGCTATGAGAGAGTGAGTTATGAGAGGAGTGAGTTATGAGAGAGTGAGTTATGGGAGAGTGAGTTATGAGAAGAGTGAGTTATGAGAGAGTGAGTTATGAGAGAGTGGGTTATGAGAGGAGGGAGTTATGAGAGAGTGAGTTATGAGAGAGTGAGTTATGAGAGGAGTGAGTAATGTTCGAGAGAGGTATGATAGTGTGCGTTATGAGATAGTGAGTTATGAGAGAGTGAGTTATGATTGAGAGAGTGAGTTATGAGAGAGTGAATTATGGGAGAGTGAGTTATGAGAAGAGTGAGTTATGAGAGAGTGAGTTATGAGGAGAGTGAGTTATGAGAGTTATGATAGTGTGCGTTATGATATAGTGAGTTATGAGGGTGAGTTATGATAGTGAGTTATTAGAAGAGTGAGTTATGAGAGAGTGAGTTATGAGATGAGTGAGTTATGAGAGAGTGAGTTATGAGAGAGTGAGTTATGAGAGGAGTGAGTTATGATAGAGTGGGTTATGAGAGGAGTGAGTTATGAGAAGAGTGAGTTATGAGAGAGTGAGTTATGATAAGAGTGAGTTATGAGAGGAGTGAGTTATGATTGAGAGACGTATGATAGTGTGCGTTATGAGAGTGAGTTATGAGAGGAGTGAGTTATGATCGTGAGTTATTAGAAGAGTGAGTTATGAGAGAGTGAGTTATGAGAGAGTGAGTTATGAGAGGAGTGAGTTATGAGAGAGTGAGTTTTGAGAGATTGAGTTATGAGAGGAGTGAGTTATGAGAAAAGTGAGTTATGAGAGAGTGAGTTATGATAAGAGTGAGTTATGAGAGGAGTGAGTTATGATTGAGAGAGGTATGATAGTGTGCGTTATGAGATAGTGAGTTATGAGAGAGTGAGTTATGGGAGAGTTATGATAGTGTGCGTTATGATATAGTGAGTTATGAGAGGAGTGAGTTTGAGAAGAGTGAGTTATGAGAGGAGTGAGTTATGAGAGAGTGAGTTATGAGAAGAGTGAGTTATGAGAGACTGAGTTATGATAGTGAGTTATGAGAAGAGTGAGTTATGAGAGAGTGAGTTATGAGAGAGTGAGTTATGAGATAGTGAGTTATGAGAGGAATGAGTTATGATAGAGTGAGTTATGAGAGAGTTAGTTATGAAAAGAGTGAGTTATGAGAGAGTGAGTTATGATATAGTGAGTTATGATCGTGAGTTATGAGAAGAGTGAGTTATGAGAGGAGTGAGTTATGAGAGGAGTGAGTTATGAGAGAGTGAGTTATGAGAAGAGTGAGTTATGAGAGAGTGAGTTATGATTGAGAGAGGTATGATTGTGTGCGTTATGAGATAGGGAGTTCTGAGAGGAGTGAGTTATGAGAGAGTGAGTTATGAGAGAGTGAGTTATGAGAGAGTGAGTTATGAGAAGAGTGAGTTATGATAGGAGTGAGTTTTGAGAAGAGTGAGTTATGAGAGAGTGAGTTATGAGAGAGTTATGATAGTGTGCGTTATGATATAGTGAGTTATGAGAAGAGTGAGTTATGAGAGGAGTGAGTTATGAGAGAGTGAGTTATGAGAGGAGTGAGTTATGAGAGAGTGAGTTATGAGAGAGTGAGTTATGATAGCAGTGAGTTTTGAGAAGAGTGAGTTATGAGAGAGTGAGTTATGAGAGAGTTATGATAGTGTGCGTTATGATATAGTGAGTTATGAGAAGAGTGAGTTATGAGAGGAGTGAGTTATGAGAGAGTGAGTTATGAGAGGAGTGAGTTATGAGAGAGTGAGTTATGAGAAGAGTGACTTATGAGAGGAGTGAGTTATGAGGAGTGAGTTATGAGAGAGTGAGTTATGAGAGAGTGAGTTATGAGAGGAGTGAATTATGAGAGAGTGGGTTATGAGAGGAGTGAGTTATGAGAGAGTGAGTTGTGATTGAGAGAGGTATGATAGTGTGCATTATGAGATAGTGAGTTATGAGAGAGCGAGTTATGAGAGGAGTGAGTTATGAGAGAGTGAGTTATGATTGAGAGAGTTATGAGAAGAGTGAGTTATGAGAGAGTGAGTTATGAGATAGTGAGTTATGAGAGAGTGAGTTATGAAAAAAGTGAGTTATGAGAGTAGTGAGTTATGATTGAGAGAGGTATGATAGTGTGCGTTATGAGATAGTGAGTTATGAGAGAGTGAGTTATGATAGGAGTGAGTTATGAGAGAGTGAGTTATGATTGAGAGAGTGAGTTATGAGAGAGTGAGTTATGAGATGAGTGAGTTATGAGAGAGTGAGTCATGAGAGGAGTTAGTTATGAGAGAGTGAGTTATGAGATGAGTGAGTTATGAGAGAGTGGGTTATGAGATGAGGGAGTTATGAGAAGAGTGAGTTATGAGAGAGTGAGTTATGAGAGAGTTATGATAGTGTGAGTTATGAGAGTGAGTTATGAGAGTGAGTTATGAGAGGAGTGAGTTATGATAGAGTGAGTTATGAGAGGAGTGAGTTATGAGAAGAGTGAGTTATGAGAGAGTGAGTTATGATAAGAGTGAGTTATGAGAGGAGTGAGTTATGAGAGAGTGAGCTATGAGAGAGTGAGTTATGAGAGGAGTGAGTTATGAGAGAGTGAGTTCTGATACAGTGAGTTATGATTCAGTGAGTTATGAGAGAGTGAGTTATGATAGTGAGTTACGAGAAGAGTGAGTTATGAGAGGAGTGAGTTTTGAGAGAGTGAGTTATGAGAGGAGTGAGTTTTGAGAGAGTGAGTTATGAGAGGAGTGAGTTATGAGAGAGTTATGATAGTGTGCGTTATGATATAGTGAGTTACGAGAGGAGTGAGTTATGAGAGGAGTGAGTTCTGAGAGAGTGATGTATGAGATAGTGAGTTATGAGAGAAGTGAGTTATGAGAGAGTGAGTTATGAGAGAGTGAGTTATGAGAGGAGTGAGTTATGAGAGAGTGAGTTATGAGAAGAGTGAGTTATGAGAGGAGTGAGTTATGAGAGAGTGAGTTATGATAAGAGTGAGTCATGAGAGGAGTGAGTTATGAGATAGTGAGTTATGAGAGAGTGAGTCATGAGAGGAGTGAGTTATGAGAGAGTGAGTTTTGACAAGAGTGAGTTATGAGAGGAGTGAGTTATGAGAGAGTGAGTTATGATAAGAGTGAGTCATGAGAGGAGTGAGTTATGAGATAGTGAGTTATGAGAGAGCGAGTTATGAGAGAGTTATGATAGTGTGCGTTATGATATTGTGAGTTATGAGAGTGAGTTATGAGAGGAGTGAGTTATGAGAGAGTGAGTTATGAGAGAGTTATGATAGTGTGAGTTATGAGAAGAATGAGTTATGAGAGGAGTGAGTTATGAGAGAGTGAGTTATGAGAGGAGTGAGTTATGAGAGAGTGAGTTATGAGAAGAGTGAGTTATGAGAGAGTGAGTTATGAGGAGTGAGTTCTGAGAGGAGTGAGTTATGAGAGAGTGAGTTATGAGGAGAGTTAGTTATGAGAGAGTGAGTTATGAGGGAGTTATGATAGTGTGCATTATGATATGTGAGTTATGAGAGAGTGAGTTATGAGAGAGTGAGTTGTGAGAGAGTGAGTTATGAGAGGAGTGAGTTATGATAGAGTGAGTTATGAGAGAGTGAGTTGTGAGAAGAGTGAGTTATGAGAGGAGTGAGTTATGATAGAGTGAGTTATGAGAGAGTGAGTTATGATAGAGTGAGTTATGAGAGAGTGAGTTATGAGAGAGTGAGTTATGAGAGGAGTGAGTTATGAGAGGAGTGAGTTATGAGATAGTGAGTTTTGAGAGAGTGAGTTCTGAGAGGAGTGAGTTATGATTGAGAGAGTTATGAGAAGAGTGAGTTATGAGAGAGTGAGTTATGAGAAGAGTAAGTTATGAGAAGAGTGAGTTATGAGAGAGTGAGTTATGAAAAGAGTGAGTTATGAGAGGAGTGAGTTATGATTGAGAGAGGTATGATAGTGTGCGTTATGAGATAGTAAGTTATGAGAGAGTGAGTTATGAGAGGAGTGAGTTATGAGAGAGTGGGTTATGAGAGGAGTGAGTTATGAGAAGAGTGAGTTATGAGAGAGTGAGTTATGATAAGAGTGAGTTATGAGAGGAATGAGTTATGATTGAGAGAGGTATGATAGTGTGCGTTATGAGATAGTGAGTTATGAGAGGAGTGAGTTATGAGAGAGTTATGATAGTGTGCATTATGTTATTGTGAGTTATGAGAGTGAGTTATGAGAGGAGTGAGTTATGAGAGAGTGAGTTATGAGAGAGTTATGATAGTGTGCGTTATGAGAAGAATGAGTTATGAGAGGAGTGAGTTATGAGAGAGTGAGTTATGAGAGGAGTGAGTTATGAGAGGAGTGAGTTATGAGAGAGTGAGTTATGAGAGGAGTGAGTTCTGAGAGGAGTGAGTTATGAGAGAGTGAGTTATGAGGATAGTTAGTTATGAGAGAGTGAGTTATGAGAGAGTTATGATAGTGTGCGTTATGATATAGTGAGTTATGAGAGAGTGAGTTATGAGAGAGTGAGTTGTGAGAAGAGTGAGTTATGAGAGGAGTGAGTTATGACAGAGTGAGTTATGAGAGAGTGAGTTATGAGAGAGTGAGTTATGAGATAGTGAGTTATGAGAGGAGTGAGTTATGATAGAGTGAGTTATGAGAGAGTGAGTTATGATAGTGAGTTATGAGAGAGTGAGTGTTGAGAGAGTGAGTTATGAGAGAGTGAGTTATGAGAGAGTGACTTATGAGAGGAGTGAGTTATGAAAGAGTGAGTTATGAGAGAGTGAGTTATGAGAAGAGTGAGTTATGAGAGGAGTGAGTTATGAGATAGTGAGTTATGAGAAGAGTGAGTTATGAGAGGAGTGAGTTATGAGAGAGTGAGTTATGAGAGGAGTGAGTTATGAGAGGAGTGAGTTATGAGATTGTGAGTTATGATAGGAGTGAATTATGAGAGAGTGGGCTATGAGAGGAGTTAGTTCTGAGAGAGTGAGTTATGATAAGAGTGAGTTATGAGAGGAGTGAGTTATGATTGAGAGAGGTATGATAGTGTGCATTATGAGATAGTGAGTTATGAGAGAGTGAGTTATGAGAGGAGTGAGTTATGAGAGAGTGAGTTATGATTGAGAGAGTTATGAGAAGAGTGAGTTATGAGAGAGTGAGTAATGAGGAGAGTGAGTTCTGAGAGAGTGAGTTATGAGAGAGTTATGATAGTGTGCGTTATGATATCGTGAGTTATGAGAGTGAGTCATGAGAGAGTGAGTTATGAGAAGAGTGAGTTATGAGAGAGTGAGTTATGATATAGTGAGTTATGAGAGTGAGTTATGATAGTGATTTATGAGAAGAGTGAGTTATGAGAGAGTGAGTTATGAGAGAGTGAGTTATGAGAGGAGTGAGTTATGATAGAGTGAGTTATGAGAGAGTGAGTTATGAGAGAGTGAGTAATGAGGAGAGTGAGTTCTGAGAGAGAGTGAGTTATGAGAGAGTTATGATAGTGTGCGTTATGATAGTGAGTTATGAGAGTGAGTCATGAGAGAGTGAGTTATGAGAGAGTGAGTTATGAGAGAGTGAGTTTTGAGAGAGTGAGTTATGAGAGGAGTGAGTTATGAGAGAGTGAGTCATGAGAGAGTGAGTTATGAGAGAGTGAGTTATGAGAGAGTGAGTTATGAGAGAGTGAGTTATGAGAGAGTGAGTTATGATAGTGAGTTATGAGAGAGTGAGTTATGAGAGGAGTGAGTTATGAGAGAGTGAGTTTGAGAGAGTGAGTTATGAGAGGAGTGAGTTATGAGAGAGTTATGATAGTGTGCGTTTTGATATAGTGAGTTACGAGAGGAGTGAGTTATGAGAGGAGTGAGTTGTGAGAGAGTGATAGTATGAGATAGTGAGTTTGAGAGAGTGAGTTATGAGAGGAGTGAGTTATGAGAGAGTATAGTATGAGAGAGTGAGTTATGAGAGGAGTGAGTTATGAGAGAGTGAGTTATGATGGAGTGAGTTATGAGAGAGTGAGTTATGATGAGAGAGTGAGTTATGAGAGAGTGAGTTATGAGATGAGTGAGTTATGAGAGAGTGAGTCATGAGAGAGTATAGTTATGAGAGAGTGAGTTATGAGATGAGTGAGTTATGAGAGAGTGGGTTATGAGATGAGTGAGTTATGAGAGAGTGAGTATGAGAGAGTGAGTTATGAGAGAGTATGTAGTGTGAGTTATGAGAGTGAGTTATGAGAGTGAGTTATGAGAGGAGTGAGTTATGATAGAGTGAGTTATGAGAGGAGTGAGTTATGAGAGAGTGAGTTATGAGAGAGTGAGTTATGATGAGAGTGAGTTATGAGAGAGTGAGTTATGAGAGAGTGAGTATGAGAGAGTGAGTTATGAGAGGAGTGAGTTATGAGAGAGTGAGTTCTGATACAGTGAGTTATGATTAGTGAGTTATGAGAGAGTGAGTTATGATAGTGAGTTAGAGAGAGTGAGTATGAGAGAGTGAGTTTGAGAGAGTGAGTTATGAGAGAGTGAGTTTGAGAGAGTGAGTTATGAGAGAGTGAGTTATGAGAGAGTATGTAGTGTGCGTAGTATAGTAGTGAGAGAGTGAGTTATGAGAGGAGTGAGTTCTGAGAGAGTGATGTATGAGATAGTGAGTTATGAGAGAGTGAGTTATGAGAGAGTGAGTTATGAGAGAGTGAGTTATGAGAGGAGTGAGTTATGAGAGAGTGAGTATGAGAGAGTGAGTTATGAGAGGAGTGAGTTATGAGAGAGTGAGTTATGATAGAGTGAGTCATGAGAGAGTGAGTATGAGATAGTGAGTTATGAGAGAGTGAGTCATGAGAGGAGTGAGTATGAGAGAGTGAGTTTTGAGAGAGTGAGTTATGAGAGAGTGAGTTATGAGAGAGTGAGTATGTAAGAGTGAGTCATGAGAGAGTGAGTTATGAGATAGTGAGTTATGAGAGAGTGAGTTATGAGAGAGTTTGATAGTGTGCGTTATGATATGTGAGTTATGAGAGTGAGTTATGAGAGGAGTGAGTTATGAGAGAGTGAGTTATGAGAGAGTTATGATAGTGTGAGTATGAGAGATGAGTTATGAGAGGAGTGAGTTATGAGAGAGTGAGTTATGAGAGGAGTGAGTTATGAGAGAGTGAGTTATGAGAGAGTGAGTTATGAGAGAGTGAGTTATGAGGAGTGAGTATGAGAGGAGTGAGTTATGAGAGAGTGAGTTATGAGAGAGTATAGTTATGAGAGAGTGAGTTATGAGGGAGTATGTAGTGAGATGAGTATTGTGAGTATGAGAGTGAGTTATGAGAGAGTGAGTTGTGAGAGAGTGAGTTATGAGAGAGTGAGTTATGAGAGAGTGAGTTATGAGAGAGTGAGTTGTGAGAGAGTGAGTATGAGAGGAGTGAGTTATGATAGAGTGAGTATGAGAGAGTGAGTTATGAGAGAGTGAGTTATGAGAGAGTGAGTATGAGAGAGTGAGTTATGAGAGAGTGAGTTATGAGAGGAGTGAGTTATGAGATAGTGAGTTTTGAGAGAGTGAGTTATGAGAGGAGTGAGTTATGATGAGAGAGTTATGAGAAGAGTGAGTTATGAGAGAGTGAGTTATGAGAGAGTAAGTTATGAGAGAGTGAGTTATGAGAGAGTGAGTTATGAAAGAGTGAGTTATGAGAGGAGTGAGTTATGATTGAGAGAGGTATGATAGTGTGCGTATGAGATAGTAAGTTATGAGAGAGTGAGTTATGAGAGGAGTGAGTTATGAGAGAGTGGGTTATGAGAGGAGTGAGTTATGAGAAGAGTGAGTTATGAGAGAGTGAGTTATGATAGAGTGAGTTATGAGAGGATGAGTTATGATGAGAGAGGTATGATAGTGTGCGTTATGAGATAGTGAGTTATGAGAGGAGTGAGTATGAGAGAGTTATGATAGTGTGCATTATGTATTGTGAGTTATGAGAGTGAGTATGAGAGGAGTGAGTTATGAGAGAGTGAGTTATGAGAGAGTTATGATAGTGTGCGTTATGAGAGATGAGTTATGAGAGGAGTGAGTTATGAGAGAGTGAGTTATGAGAGGAGTGAGTTATGAGAGAGTGAGTTATGAGAGAGTGAGTTATGAGAGAGTGAGTTCTGAGAGGAGTGAGTTATGAGAGAGTGAGTTATGAGGATAGTTAGTTATGAGAGAGTGAGTTATGAGAGAGTTATGATAGTGTGCGTTATGATATAGTGAGTATGAGAGAGTGAGTTATGAGAGAGTGAGTTGTGAGAGAGTGAGTTATGAGAGAGTGAGTTATGACAGAGTGAGTTATGAGAGAGTGAGTTATGAGAGAGTGAGTTATGAGATAGTGAGTTATGAGAGGAGTGAGTTATGATAGAGTGAGTTATGAGAGAGTGAGTTATGATAGTGAGTTATGAGAGAGTGAGTGTTGAGAGAGTGAGTTATGAGAGAGTGAGTTATGAGAGAGTGACTTATGAGAGGAGTGAGTTATGAGAGAGTGAGTTATGAGAGAGTGAGTTATGAGAGAGTGAGTTATGAGAGGAGTGAGTTATGAGATAGTGAGTTATGAGAGAGTGAGTTATGAGAGGAGTGAGTTATGAGAGAGTGAGTTATGAGAGAGTGAGTTATGAGAGGAGTGAGTTATGAGATGTGAGTTATGATAGGAGTGATTATGAGAGAGTGGGTATGAGAGAGTTAGTTCTGAGAGAGTGAGTTATGAGAGAGTGAGTTATGAGAGAGTGAGTATGATGAGAGAGGTATGTAGTGTGCATTATGAGATAGTGAGTTATGAGAGTGAGTTATGAGAGGAGTGAGTTATGAGAGAGTGAGTTATGATGAGAGAGTTATGAGAAGAGTGAGTTATGAGAGAGTGAGTAATGAGGAGAGTGAGTTTGAGAGAGAGTGAGTTATGAGAGAGTTATGATAGTGTGCGTTATGATATCGTGAGTTATGAGAGTGAGTCATGAGAGAGTGAGTTATGAGAAGAGTGAGTTATGAGAGAGTGAGTTATGATATAGTGAGTTATGAGAGTGAGTTATGATAGTGATTTATGAGAAGAGTGAGTTATGAGAGAGTGAGTTATGAGAGAGTGAGTTATGAGAGGAGTGAGTTATGATAGAGTGAGTTATGAGAGAGTGAGTTATGAGAGAGTGAGTAATGAGGAGAGTGAGTTCTGAGAGAGAGTGAGTTATGAGAGAGTTATGATAGTGTGCGTTATGATAGTGAGTTATGAGAGTGAGTCATGAGAGAGTGAGTTATGAGAGAGTGAGTTATGAGAGAGTGAGTTATGAGAGAGTGAGTTATGAGAGGAGTGAGTTATGAGAGAGTGAGTATGAGAGAGTGAGTTATGAGAGAGTGAGTTATGAGAGAGTGAGTTATGAGAGAGTGAGTTATGAGAGAGTGAGTTATGATAGTGAGTTATGAGAAGAGTGAGTTATGAGAGGAGTGAGTTATGAGAGAGTGAGTTTTGAGAGAGTGAGTTATGAGAGAGTGAGTTATGAGAGAGTATGATAGTGTGCGTTTTGATATAGTGAGTTACGAGAGGAGTGAGTTATGAGAGGAGTGAGTTGTGAGAGAGTGATATATGAGATAGTGAGTTTTGAGAGAGTGAGTTATGAGAGGAGTGAGTTATGAGAGAGTAAGTTAAGAGAGAGTGAGTTATGAGAGGAGTGAGTTATGAGAGAGTGAGTTTTGAGTGGAGTGAGTCATGAGAGGAGTGAGTTATGAGAGAGTGAGTAATGCGAGAGTGAGTTATGAGAGAATGAGTTATGAGAGGAGTGAGTTATGAGAGAGTGAGTTATGAGAGGAGTGAGTTGTTTGTGGAGTGAGTTATGAGAGAGTGAGTTATGAGAGGAGTGAGTTTTGAGAGAGTGGGTATGAGAGGAGTGAGTTATGAGAGAGTGAGTTTGATGAGAGTGAGTTATGATTGAGAGAGGTATGATAGTGTGCATTATAGATAGTGAGTTATGAGAGAGTGAGTTATGAGAGGAGTGAGTTATGAGAGAGTGAGTTATGATTGAGAGAGTTATGAGAAGAGTGAGTTATGAGAGAGTGAGTTATGAGAGAGTGAGTTATGAGAGAGAGTGAGTTATGAGAGAGTTATGTAGTGTGCGTTATGATATGGTGAGTTATGAGAGTGAGTTATGAGAGAGTGAGTTATGAGAGAGTGAGTATGAGAGAGTGAGTTATGAGAGAGTGAGTTATGAGAGGAGTGAGTTATGAGAGAGTGAGTTATGAGAGGAGTGAGTTATGAGAGAGTGAGTTATGAGAGAGTGAGTTATGAGAGGAGTGAGTTATGAGAGAGTGAGTTATGATAGTGAGTATGAGAGAGTGAGTTATGAGAGAGTGAGTTATGAGAGAGTGAGTTATGAGAGAGTGAGTTATGAGAGGAGTGAGTTATAATAGAGTGAGTTATGAGAGAGTGAGTTATGTATAGTGAGTTATGATTGTGAGTTATGAGAGAGTGAGTTATGAGAGGAGTGAGTAATGAGAGAGTGAGTTATGATTGAGAGAGTTATGAGAGAGTGAGTTATGAGAGAGTTATTTATGAGACGAGTGAGTTATGAGAGAGTGAGTTATGAGAGAGTGAGTTATGAGAGGAGTGAGTTGTTTGAGGAGTGAGTTATGAGAGAGTGAGTTATGAGAGGAGTGAGTTATGAGAGAGTGGCTATGAGAGGAGTGAGTTATGAGAAGTGAGTTATGATAAGAGTGAGTTATGAGAGGAGTGAGTTATGATTGAGAGAGGTATGATAGTGTGCATTATAAGATAGTGAGTTATGAGAGAGTGAGTTATGCGAGGAGTGAGTTATGAGAGAATGAGTTATGAGAGGAGTGAGTTATGAGAGAGTGAGTTATGAGAGGAGTGAGTTGTTTGAGGAGTGAGTTATGAGAGAGTGAGTTATGAGAGGAGTGAGTTGTGAGAGAGTGGCTCTGAGAGGAGTGAGTTATGAGAGAGTGAGTTATGATAAGAGTGAGTTATGAGAGGAGTGAGTTATGATTGAGAGAGGTATGATAGTGTGCATTATAGATAGTGAGTTATGAGAGAGTGAGTTATGAGAGGAGTGAGTTATGAGAGAGTGAGTTATGATTGAGAGAGTTATGAGATAGTGAGTTATGAGAGAGTGAGTTATGAGAAGAGTGAGTTATGAGAGAGAGTGAGTTATGAGAGAGTTATGATAGTGTGCGTTATGATATAGTGAGTTATGAGAGTGAGTTATGAGAGAGCTAGTTATGAGAGAGTGAGTTATGAGAGAGTGAGTTATGAGAGAGTGAGTTATGAGAGGAGTGAGTTATGAGAGAGTGAGTTATGATATAGTGAGTTATAATAGTGAGTTATGAGAGAGTGAGTTATGAGAGGAGTGAGTTATGAGAGAGTGAGTTATGAGAGAGTGAGTTATGAGAGGAGTGAGTTATGAGAGAGTGAGTTATGATAGTGAGTTATGAGAGAGTGAGTTATGAGAGAGTGAGTTATGAGAGAGTGAGTTATGAGAGAGTGAGTTATGAGAGGAGTGAGTTATAATAGAGTGAGTTATGAGAGAGTGAGTTATGATATAGTGAGTTATGATTGTGAGTTATGAGAAGAGTGAGTTATGAGAGGAGTGAGTAATGAGAGAGTGAGTTATGATTGAGAGAGTTATGAGAAGAGTGAGTTATGAGAGAGTTATTTATGAGACGAGTGAGTTATGAGAGAGTGAGTTATGAGAGAGTGAGTTATGATAAGAATGAGTTATGATTGAGAGAGGTATGATAGTGTGCGTTATGAGATAGGGAGTTCTGAGAGGAGTGAGTTATGAGAGAGTGAGTTATGAGAGAGTGAGTTATGAGAAGAGTGAGTTATGAGAGGAGTGAGTTATGAGAAGAGTGAGTTATGAGAGAGTTATGATAGTGTGCGTTATGATATAGTGAGTTATGAGAGGAGTGAGTTATGATAGAGTGAGTTATTAGAGGAGGGAGTTATGACAGAGTGAGTTATGAGAAGAGTGAGTTATGAGAGAGTGAGTTATGAGAGAGTTATGATAGTGTGCGTTATGATATAGTGAGTTATGAGAGTGAGTTATGAGAAGAGTGAGTTATGAGAGGAGTGAGTTATGAGAGGAGTGAGTTATGAGAGAGAGTTATGAGATTAGTGAGTTATGAGAGAGTGGGTTATGAGAGGAGGGAGTTATGAGAAGAGTGAGTTATGAGAGAGTGAGTTATGATAAGAGTGAGTTATGAGAGAGTGAGTTATGATAGAGTGAGTTATGAGAGGAGTGAGTTATGATTGAGAGAGGTATGATAGTGTGCGTTATGAGATATTGAGTGATGAGAGAGTGAGTTATGGGAGAGTGAGTGATGAGAAGAGGGAGTTATGAGAGGAGTGAGTTATGAGAGAGTGAGTTATGAGGAGAGTGAGTTATGAGAGAGTTATGATAGTGTGCGTTATGATATAGTGAGTTATGAGAGAGTGAGTTATGAGAAGAGTGAGTTGTGAGAGGAGTGAGTTATGATAGAGTGAGTTATGAGAGAGTGAGTTATGAGATAGTGAGTTATGAGAGGAGTGAGTTATGATAGAGTGAGTTATGAGAGAGTGAGTTATGATAGTGAGTTATGAGAAGAGTGAGTGTTGAGAGAGTGAGTTATGAGAGAGTGAGTTATGAGAGAGTGACTTATGAGAGGAGTGAGTTATGAAAGAGTGAGTTATGAGAGAGTGAGTTATGAGAAGAGTGAGTTATGAGAGGAGTGAGTTATGAGAGGAGTGAGTTATGAGAAGAGTGAGTTATGAGAGAGTTATGATAGTGTGCGTTATGATATAGTGAGTTATGAGAGGAGTGAGTTATGATAGAGTGAGTTATTAGAGGAGGGAGTTATGACAGAGTGAGTTATGAGAAGAGTGAGTTATGAGAGAGTGAGTTATGAGAGAGTTATGATAGTGTGCGTTATGATATAGTGAGTTATGAGAGTGAGTTATGAGAAGAGTGAGTTATGAGAGGAGTGAGTTATGAGAGGAGTGAGTTATGAGAGAGAGTTATGAGATTAGTGAGTTATGAGAGAGTGGGTTATGAGAGGAGGGAGTTATGAGAAGAGTGAGTTATGAGAGAGTGAGTTATGATAAGAGTGAGTTATGAGAGAGTGAGTTATGATAAGAGTGAGTTATGAGAGGAGTGAGTTATGATTGAGAGAGGTATGATAGTGTGCGTTATGAGATATTGAGTGATGAGAGAGTGAGTTATGGGAGAGTGAGTGATGAGAAGAGGGAGTTATGAGAGGAGTGAGTTATGAGAGAGTGAGTTATGAGGAGAGTGAGTTATGAGAGAGTTATGATAGTGTGCGTTATGATATAGTGAGTTATGAGAGAGTGAGTTATGAGAAGAGTGAGTTGTGAGAGGAGTGAGTTATGATAGAGTGAGTTATGAGAGAGTGAGTTATGAGATAGTGAGTTATGAGAGGAGTGAGTTATGATAGAGTGAGTTATGAGAGAGTGAGTTATGATAGTGAGTTATGAGAGAGTGAGTGTTGAGAGAGTGAGTTATGAGAGAGTGAGTTATGAGAGAGTGACTTATGAGAGGAGTGAGTTATGAAAGAGTGAGTTATGAGAGAGTGAGTTATGAGAAGAGTGAGTTATGAGAGGAGTGAGTTATGAGAGAGTGAGTTATGAGAAGAGTGAGTTATGAGAGGAGTGAGTTATGAGAGAGTGAGTTATGAGAGGAGTGAGTTATGAGAGGAGTGAGTTATGAGAGGAGTGAGTTATGAGAGGAGTGAGTTATGAGATTGTGAGTTATGATAGGAGTGAATTATGAGAGAGTGGGCTATGAGAGGAGTTAGTTCTGAGAGAGTGAGTTATGATAAGAGTGAGTTATGAGAGGAGTGAGTTATGATTGAGAGAGGTATGATAGTGTGCATTATGAGATAGTGAGTTATGAGATAGTGAGTTATGAGAGGAGTGAGTTATGAGAGAGTGAGTTATGATTGAGAGAGTTATGAGAAGAGTGAGTTATGAGAGAGTGAGTAATGAGGAGAGTGAGTTCTGAGAGAGAGTGAGTTATGAGAGAGTTATGATAGTGTGCGTTATGATATCGTGAGTTATGAGAGTGAGTCATGAGAGAGTGAGTTATGAGAAGAGTGAGTTATGAGAGAGTGAGTTATGATATAGTGAGTTATGAGAGTGAGTTATGATAGTGATTTATGAGAAGAGTGAGTTATGAGAGAGTGAGTTATGAGAGAGTGAGTTATGAGAGGAGTGAGTTATGATAGAGTGAGTTATGAGAGAGTGAGTTATGAGAGAGTGAGTAATGAGGAGAGTGAGTTCTGAGAGAGAGTGAGTTATGAGAGAGTTATGATAGTGTGCGTTATGATATCGTGAGTTATGAGAGTGAGTCATGAGAGAGTGAGTTATGAGAAGAGTGAGTTATGAGAGAGTGAGTTATGATATAGTGAGTTATGAGAGTGAGTTATGATAGTGAGTTATGAGAAGAGTGAGTTATGAGAGAGTGAGTTATGAGAGAGTGAGTTATGAGAGGAGTGAGTTATGATAGAGTGAGTTATGAGAGAGTGAGTTATGAAAGACTGAGTTATGAGATAGTGAGTTATGAGAGAGTGAGTTATGAGAGGAGTGAGTTATGAGAGGAGTGAGTTATGATAGTGAGTTATGAGAAGAGTGAGTTATGAGAGAGTGAGTTTTGAGAGGAGTGAGTTATGATTGAGAGAGGTATGATAGTGTGCATTATGAGATAGTGAGTTATGAGAGAGTGAGTTATGAGAGGAGTGAGTTATGAGAGAGTGAGTTATGATTGAGTGAGTTATGAGAGAGTTATGATAGTGTGCGTTATGATATAGTGAATTACGAGAGGAGTGAGTTATGAGAGAGTGATATATGAGATAGTGAGTTTTGAGAGAGTGAGTTATGAGAGGAGTGAGTTATGAGAGAGTAAGTTATGAGAGAGTGAGTTATGAGAGGAGTGTTATGAGAGAGTGAGTTATGAGAGGAGTGAGTCATGAGAGGAGTGAGTTATGAGAGAGGGAGTTATGCGAGGAGTGAGTTATGAGAGAATGAGTTATGAGAGGAGTTAATTATGAGAGAGTGAGTTATGATTATGAGAGAGTGAGTTATGAGAGAGTGACAGGTAGACATTATGCTTATAATGGAATTATTTTTTAAAGTCTATTCTCAGTTTTAGTTAAAAATATCAAGTGACCTTAAATCAGTAGGAGGTGGTCTGTCATTTCTTAAATATGGTTTATTGTCCTTTTCCATCCGTTTGTAGTTTTTTTGTTTTAATTCACCAATTTCAAATGTCTTCTTCTGTCTTTGTCCTATCTTTTATCTTACTAATGGTTATTTCTTTTGTGTTACTTGTCAGACGGTTTTTGTTTTTTTTGGTTTTTGGTTTTTGGTTTCCATCTGCCCTCATGCAGGGCAGAATGCTGTTACAGTGATAGCATGCACAGCAGGGAGGGTATAGACTCAGAGAGGAATAAACAGAGGGAGTTAAAGGAGCTGGAGAAGAGGGAAATCCACATTAATGTGCAGTTAAAATGCTGCAGAGAGACAGAAGGGTTTACAACTGTATGGAGAGAGACAGATTTAATATTCATAACAAATAATAAAGCAAGGTCATTATCGTTAAACCACAACAAATTAAACAATAAATAAGTGCAAATCCAGCCTGGATTTCCACAAGGCCCTGTTCTTTTTTCAACACATTTTCATATTGCTGACCTTTTTATCCAAATCCCACAATGCTGTTGCACCAAATACCTTTCTAAAAAAAAGCAAATGAATTTGCAATGACAAATCATTTCCCTCAATTGTGAGATGCTGGCCTTATTTTATTATTGTATTTCTGAGTAAGCCAAACGATATGCAATAATGTTATTAATGCTGTCCTACTATATGTTACTGTGTTAGCAATCGAACATGCAAAGATTTATTTTTGAGGTTATTCTTTTTTTTGCGGTTTATGGCAATTGATTTATCTTTCATTGTCACTGAATGTTTTGCTATTTAGGTACCCATTTTACCCAGCATTACATTATATGTTACTTATTAGACACTTTTATCCAAAGCAACTTACATACTCAATACTGTGGACAATCTCCACGGGAGCAATTTAGGGTGAAGTGTCTTGCCCAGGGACACAACTACATGCTGACTGCAGCGGGGTTTGAACCTATGCAATTCGTCATTTTGACGGATTAGAACACACTCACAACAGCGCCAAAGTTTCCCCGCAGCAGGGCTCCGGTGTTATGTCTTGTTATGGATGGCCGCCAAAAAAGAAATGATATCGTTTCCAGACCTAACTTTGCCGTACAAATCATTGAATTGTCTGGGAGTTTATGCTTTAAGCTGTGGCGCACTCCCGCGAGGTGCAGAGGGCATGCATAACACCGGCGCTAACAGTTCACGAGCGTGCTCTCCCCCAGTCAGTTGTGTACAGACCGACGGGTAATAATGGATTTTGACGGAAATGTTACGATCCTGTCCGTCAACAGCGAAAAAGTATAGCGCAACCTCTGGTCCCGCCCCTTAGCCTATCACCTACAATGTGATGGAGCTTTAGCCAATCGGAGCACAAGTGTTACATAGTGATGTCACCATGTTCCGGGAGTAAACACAGGAGTACAATGGAGGCGTTTCAGGCAGGGGGGGAGTGTGTGTTTGCAGACCTACCATAGATGCACAAAAACCTAAAGTATAAACACAACAAAGGAAAGAGAAAACTCCAAACAGCATAAAAGGGCCTCTTTAATACTTAAAAGCCTTCTTAACAATGTCTCCTGTGTTATATCAGTTGCCACGGAGAATGACAAAACGTCTGTATTTCATTCCCTGGGTGACCGGGCGAACGCGTGCGTGTGTTTGCATAGATCTTCTTTGTCTAGACATGTATACGCAACGGTTTTCTTAACAGGCTGCGTGTAAGAGTGTGTTATGTCATGTGTTAAAGTGCACATGTGTGTGTGTGTGTAAACCCCTGAATGTGTTATCTCCAATGTGTCTGGGTGCATGTGTGTTTCATGCATCAGGCCATTATTTGCCACTTCAAAGTACTTACCCATAATCCTCGGAGTGTGGATTCATTTGCACTTGAAACCCACAGAATGAGAGAGTGAGAGAAGAAGAGCTAGAAGGGGGAAAGGAAACGAGACACAGAGACAAGATGAGGAAAACTCTGACCATGTGGAACAGTAAATGTGATCTCAAGTGTCTCGAGTCTTTTTGAGTGTGTGTGTGTTGTGTGTGTCTCGAGGAGCAAGCTGACATGACTCATTTTCCTGACTGCTTATGTTTCCTCCCTCTGTCTCTCTTCCACTCTCCATCTTTTTTTTCTTCTTTTGGAGCCTTAAGAACATCTCTCACAGGGATGCCCAGCTACACACTCACTGATGTACGCATCACACACACACTCGCTCCACCCACTTATAAGCATTTACTTACACACTTAATCACACACGTAGATACATGCATAAAACTAATTTATTAAGATGGTAGTTGGGATGCTAAAACATGCAAATGTAGCGCTAGCTCGCCCACACACAAATGAATCTCTCAGCACACAGATTTTAAGAATAGCAAGTTAAGAGAGTGCTAAAACCACTATCTCAATAAAATCGTGCAGAAATGAGACCTTACCCGAAAATGAGTTCGAATTTTACAACTTCCATATGCCATTGTCTCAAAGACAATGCTTTTCTTGGAAATAAATGTGGTTACATGCTCAAAATAAGAAGTGCAATGACATACATCGCGCCAGTAAGACCCCACTGGTGAAGGTCTGAAGCTGGTACGTGTGCTAACAAGTGTCTACATGAGATTACTAAACCACATCAAGCCAAACATCAGCACCTTGAGCGCAGCGGTAGTTTGTTTCTGTAGCATCACGTTAGCTTTCTTCTTCTGGCGATCACATTTACATTTCAATAGTCATACACGTGGTGTTAATATGTGGAGATTATTCTGCTCAAGAAAACGTGAAAGTATCATTCACATGGGTTTGCCAACAATGTCATTTTCTGCAATATTCCAAAAGACAATGGAAAAAACGAAACGGCTTTTGGTCAATGGAACCACGAAGATGTTTCTGAGTCGACTGACAAAATATGTCATCACTGCACCATTCGGTGTGTGTGTGTGTGTGTGTGTGTGTGTGTGTGTGTGTGTGTGTGTGTGTGTGTGTGTGACCAAGCATTACTATCCTTGTGGGGACCTACCTCTGTTTACACAGTCACGTGTGGGGACTCGCCTCCCTTATGGGAATCATTCATTTTAGGTTGAAGACTTGGTTAGGGTAAGGGTTAGGGTTAGGCATGTGTTGGTTAAGGTTTGGATAAGTCTCCAGGAAATGCATGTAAGTCAATGTAATGTCCCCTCAAGTGATGTATACATGTTGTGTGTGTGTGTGTGTTTTCAGTTTCTGACTTATATTTATATTCATCCTCCTCCCTGAGCTCTCTAATAAAAGCAACCCTGCCAAAAAAGTTTTCTTCAAACCAGTGACTCACGCCAATTTCCAAACCTTAAGAGCCTCTGAGCACAGACATGTAGTCCAAGAAAGGCAGAGTGAAATTGTCTTTGTTATCTGTGTGACTTCAGGCTCGGTCAGAGATATGTTTCGTTGACATTTGATTAGAATTCACTTTTTTGCAGATGATATCAGAGTTTACAGTAATGTACATTATGTTTCGTATGTTTGGTATCCATTTTGTATTCTATCATTGACTATTCATGCCACACTTTTACACCTTAACAACATAACCCTTCAAAATGACACACCAAATAAAAAAGCTCATGTTTGATGTTTAATGTTTGTTTGATACTCCAGCACCTAATATTTGGGGATGTGACAATAAATTAATCACAGAATATTTATGATTCACAAATTGAAAATGAGTGATTGATAAGAGATTTCATCTTTTATGTTTTTGTTACAAACACATTTCTATCAGCCTCATTCTCCTACTGCTCTTTGTAATGCAGATTTGTCCAATTTCCCAGACATCACAGGCACCTGCTTCCTTTAAAAATACACTGACATTCTTTGAAGAGACAGTGCTCTTGTGTTTAGGGTTGTAACACATAGCGTTTAAAAATGGATACTGTAAATGTTGTATCACCTCGAAAACACCAGGGAAAACATTATGACTCCCATTCACCTTCCGGTTGAAATAAAGTCGGCACTGTCAGTGGGAGATGAAACACGGGCTATTATTAGTTTGGAGTAAAGATGAAGAAAGACTTTGCAGGTATTTTTAGTCGCAGAACGTCATATCTTCCTAGCTGTGTTTTAAAGAAGCCATGACTAGAACCAACTCGTTTTTTTGTTTTTCATCCACAAAAATCTGTATTCAAATCTTTAGGCACTGGTATCCAAAAACTATATAGACACCACTGCAAATGGAGATCATTTACATGATGATATAAAAGGAATGAATTAATATAAAATGGTGATGTCAGACATTGGTTGGTTTAACACTAGAACCGCCAGAGATTTTTTTTATACCTAAAACCGGTATAAATGGCAATTTTTTGGGCGATTTCTTCAATCTGACTTCATATCGACAATTTTTTAACAAAATAGGATGCTACATACCACACTTTCAGGAAAAGTCACTGACTGGGAGACTTTAATATTTTATTGAACAAAAAGTTACCGACAATAAAAAACAGCTCTGGGTCAAATTGACCCGATTGGCGGTTCTAGTGTTAAAAAAACAAATCTCAAACCCTGTCACCATATTGGCAATTTGGTAATATAAAACCAGGGTCAAATATGATTTAAAAAATATACATATCGGTAGTTTTTAATGTTGGTGATAGGAATTTGAGGTATTGGCCTCCTCTTCCTCACGTCTCAAGATCAATTTGTTTTATTTTGTTTATTTGCTTGTAAAGCACTGTGAAAATCCTTATGTAAATGTCATGTATTATAATTATGATTATTAGGGCCCGAGAACGGAGCGCTAGGACCCAACGGCGTCTTAGCACGAAGTGCGAGGAACCTATTGTTATTGGTGGTATTATTATTATAGTGCTGGCGTTTCCTCTTTTTGAGGTCTTTAAGATGCTTCAAAAGTTGTATAATTTTGCACAGACGCCAGGACCGGTGAAAAATGCAATATTCTGGAGTCAATGGGTTAAATATTCCAACCTGCTCACTAGCGCCACCTATCAAAATCCCATTTCGGAATAAATGTACAAAGTCGCACCGTAACTCCGAATGACCTGACATTTTAAAACACATATCCGGGTGGACCTGCTCTACAAATAATTCTCTTGGAACCCTAAGCTCCGCCTACATCTTTTAAAATTGTAATTAGCATAATGTTCAAAACAGTTAAATATTCACTTACATTTCAATTTTCAGTTTTTCAACACCAAACTTCGTATACAGCATCGGTGGAGGGTCAGACACATTACCGTAGAAAATGAGCATGTTAGGACGATAAATATTGCCGCCGTCAATCAAAACGTACTCGCAAAAAGGCGAGGCTTAGAAATAAATGCTCATAAATCATCAACAATGTATCCAAACTCACAGATTTTGGTAAATAGGTTCAGTCTGTCTTGGGGAATATGCACACCAAAGCATTTTTATTTTGGACTATAGGGGGTGCCAAAACACCACCAATTTATAACTCAAGAGCGGATGGACGAATATTATGATTATTATTTTTTTACACATACTCTCGGGGTGACTACGAACTCATATTTAAAGTGTCGCAACAAATTCAGAATATGGGCGTGGCCTATACTTTTTTTTAAAATTGCGATAGCATAAAATGAGCTTCGGACGCAAAACTTGGGACACACGTCAGAGCCCACGACCTTTTCGAGAATGTAAAAACAAAACGTAATTTTTCCAAAAAACTGCTCACTAGCGCCCCCTATTGGGTGGTAGTCACATATAGTTTCTCAGAACTTCACGAATTTTGGCACACACATTCCTCATGGAATTGCGGACATATTTGTAAATAGATTACATTAGCCCCGCCCCCCAGGAAGTCAGCCATTCTGAAAGATGTGCGTTTTTGTTGCCATTTTAAGCACATTCTTGCAAACTCCTCCTAGGGGAATGATCGAAAAAATTCCAATGCAGGACAGGTTCAGCCCATATCAAATGTGATGCTAAATTGCGAAGGAATAGTTGATCGCTCAAACGAGGACTTCGTAAGCGAACGGAGAACTTTCCATTTTTGACAAATGACTCCAAATGACTCCAAACTACTCACGTATAGTTTTTCCAATATTCATGAAACGCTGTATACATAATGCTATTATAATTTCACACATATTTCAAATTGCCTTCCATGAGCCCCGCCCCCAAGAAAGTTGGCCATTTTGAAATATGTGCGTTTTTCAGCCATTTTAAGCACATTCTTACAAACTCCTCCTAGGGGAATGATCAAAAAATTCCAATGCAGGACATGTTCAGCCCCTGGCCAATGTCATGAAGAATTGCGGATTACATTTTTGATAAATCAATCGTGGAGGTCGTAAGGTAACAGCGAATACATCATTTTTAACGATTTACATGTTGCAAATTACTCCAAACTACTCGGATATAGTTATTCCGATTTTCACGAAACACTGTATACACATTGCTCACATTGCCCACATTGATTGTGGACATATTTTAAATTGGCTTTTATTAGCCCCGCCCCCGAAAAAGTCGGCCATTTTGAAAAATGTGCCTTTTTCAGCCATTTTAAGGACATTTCTGCAAACTCCTGCTCGGAGAATGATCGGAAAAATTCCAATCCAGGACAAATTCAACCCCTATTCAATATGATGATAAATTGCGAGGAAAATAGTTGCTAGCTCAAACGGGGAGCTAACGGAGAATGTACCATTTTTGACGATTTCTTTTTCAACGCCAAACTTAGTATACAGCATCGCTGGAGGACACATTACCGTAGAAAATGAGCATGTTCAGTCGATAAATATGCCCATCATTAATCTAAACCTGTTTGCAAAAAGGCGGGGCTTAGAAAGAAATGCTCATAACTGGTCAGGGTTAGGGTTTAGGGTAGGGTTACCCCTAACCCATACACACACACCAGCTCTGCTTGCGGCAAATTCAATTACAACAGACACCTATACACTCCACAACAGACACTTACTGACTGTATAACACACACATACAGCTCCTAAAGTATATAATGTATATCAGGCTACAGCCCTGGTATATTTTATTATGTGAAGCACTATATGGTTTCATGAAAAATATCTACCGTTTACTTGTAGATATCTACTAAAGCATACAAATAAAGTGTGTAATGTAGGCCTGTTACATATATTATTGCTGTTCTCACTGTAAACATCGCCTCACAATGAAAGCAGTTGTATTAAAATAAATAGCCTAACATCCAGGGGAGATGTTAGTGAGTAAACAAACGGTAAAGGGCGGAACATCTGATTTACATTTGATCATCTTGAATAACTTATAATGACAACGGGAACAGTTTGCAGAGCTGTGCTTCGTTGACATAAGTCCAGCCATGCGTCACGCCTCTTTTAAACATCACTGTTGGCTGAAATCGACTCCGGAGAATACATCAGTGTACCCTCGGTTATAGCTCCTCCAGAGAGGATTGTTGGGTAATCTATGGTAGGGCTAACCCATACAGTGCATGGTGGGGCTCAAATCAGTATTTGCAATGTAATTACATACACGCTCCCCTTGACAGTGAAACGCCACACGTGAGGTTTAGATTATTTCCCTGTCTCAATCCAAATTGAACTGTATGAAATAAAAAGGCACATTTGTCTTGTAGTAAATAAAAAGGGCGACCTGGAGCCAATCCTGCAATTTACCCACAGGTGAAAGAGTTGACATGCTGAAAACCCAACCCCTGCAGGGGGGTCCCAGGAGATTTTTTGAAATACAAACATAAAATATACATTCTGGTACTCTCGAGAACAAAAATAAATAAATGTAATACTTCACGACATATTTAAAAAAGAATGAATGCCATTTTAGTTTTTTGTTACTTTGTTCTGAAAGCTGAACCTGCTGCTCCTCACAGAGAGAAGAGGCTGTGTGAATTACTTTACATTGTGGATGTAGGGTGTCCCACACAGCTATCAATCATCAAACCGTGGGGTCTTATTTCATTACGTGTTGATTTCATTCTATGTTGTATCGATGTATCGGGACTTCCTGCAACAACACCACGCCTTTATCGTGATGGTCAAAATCCGTTAATATATGGATGAGTGTGAGGGGGGGGTGAAATAGCCAAAAAATAAAAAATAATAAAACCGGGGAAAAGTGAAAAAAAGTGTCCGAAAATAGGCACTCGTGAGGCGGGAGTCCCCTGTCAACTCCCATATAAAAATATACACACATATATATATATATATATGTGTATATATATATATATATATATATATATATTAGCAACAATGGAAACTATCAAACTCAGTAGAGGAAGTAAAAAACAGGAATGCCACATTTAAAACAACAAGTCCTCCAACTCATATGACCAAATAGGTCGATTGTTCACCAGCTTATTACGACCTATAATCAAGTTTGAAAGTTCTCGACCTCTAGTGCTCCCGCTGACTGCAAACGCTCCGGTGGGTCGTATATTCACGAATAACCCTCTCTGGAAAATCCTAAATTGTAGGATAGTTTGGCCGTTAAAATGCTTTTTTTTCTAGCGAGAAGTGTATGTTGTACTTTTAGAATCCACGTCCAGTGGTTGTGTAGGATCTATAGTTTGATAGATATCACAAAGATGATTTAAGGTCTCGCCAGGAGAACGTGTATATACTTCGTCTTTCCCACTATTTATTTATTTCTATTGACGGCAGCGTCCATGTAAAGTTGCCGTCAACTCTCACGGGGTGAAAACAGTATTTCCAGTCTTGAAGTCTTCATAATAAAACCGTATTCCACTCACTGTCAAATGATCTTTACAGTGATATCTGCAGTACTCATCCACTAAAAACATCAGTTTATCCTTGTTAATTACACAATATTAATTGGTTTAAATGGTGTTCAATGCTTTTGTGTTGTAGCCTATCCCAGCCATAGCCTGGCGCCGCCACTGCTTGTAAACACTGTTGGAAAGAGGAGATTCATAGCTTTCTAATGATATCAGGATTGTTGTTGGACTCCACATATTAAGCAAAATATGTCACATTATATAATGACTGTCACCGAGTCATCATTTTGAGAAAAAGGCCTACAAAGTTTCCTCTTCTCTGGAATCCATCCATCTGATTGATTAGTGGAGCAAATGATCAAAATACTAAGGAGGGAAGATATTTTCGTTTGGATTACTGGTCTGGGGGAAGCTCGTGAGTGTATGTGTGTGTGTGTGTGTGTATTTGTGTGTATTATGTTTGTTTCCCGGAGAAAACACTCAGGAAACACCGGCTGTTGTTCTGCCTGCTGTGACGTCAAGTTACTCCGTTCTCCGCTTGTAATTATGCCGAAGCTTCAAAGTTGTATTTATCATCTGAATTTGTTGAAACAAGTTTAATATTCTGAAAGCCAAGACTTTGTTTATTTGAAACCAGATGAAAACAAACTGTAACGGACCCTGTCGTGTTATCTATGATCACTATACGCTTACATTCATAATTGCAGCCGGAGGGAGGGGGAGCGGCGCTGAGGAACAGCAGGGTGCGAGTGAGAGCTGTCATCTTCGCTTTACAAGCTTCAAAAATATATTTATCGTGTGATTTTGGAAATAAAGGTTTTATATTCTGAAAGCCAAGACTTTGTTTATTTAAAATCAAACAAAACACCCGAACCCCAAAAAAATATTTTTTTATGCAAATCCACGTTTATTTTGAAATGAGCCGTTGCGACATCCGACTGATTTCGATAGAGTGGGTCACATATATACTTCTCGCTAGGAATCTAATCAAAAAGTATTTTAATGGCCAAGCTATCCTACAATTTAGGATTTTCCAGAGAGGTTATTTGTGAATATACGACCCTCCGGAGCGTTTGCAGTCAACGGGAGCATCAGCCCATATGCCGCAAATTGTTGTTTCTTACACGACCACTAGAGGTGCTAAACTTTAATACAGTGAATGATTTTCTGCACTACAGTATTTAAAATCCAACTTGTGGAGCAGTAATGACATATGACTGGAGTCTCTACAGCATTGCCCTCCATGATGCAGTGCTCAATTTTGAGGAAGAATACAAATTGTGAGCCAGAAGGGATTATATAGTATTTGTGTGTGTGTGTGTGTGTGTGTGTGTGTGTGTGTGTGTGTGTGTGTGTGTGCCTAAAGGTGCGTGTGTGTGACGGTCTTGAAAAGGAAGACAAATGTTCTGGAGCTACTGAGGCCAATGATTTCGTTCAGCTAACAGCACAGAGGACATTCTGAAGAAACAGAGAGCATGTGTGTGGTGTGTGTGTGTGTGTGTGTGTGTGTGTGTTTGTGTGTGTGTATCTGTGTGTTTTGTTTGGGGGTTGGAGGTGGGTAAGTGAGAGTCATGATTATAAAGCACACAAGGAACGTGTAATTGCAATATGAATGTATTTTTCTTAACTATATCCATTGTGACTATAGGTCGTAATAAGCTGCTGAACAATTGACCTATTTGGTAGTTTTTTGGAGGAGGACAGGCTGATTTAAAAATAAACAGATCAATTTGCAAATTTCACTTTAACTGTCAGATTTTTTTATTTTAATGAAGACATATTATGCCAATTTCCAGGTCCATAATCACGTACAATGCGTTGGAGCACTAGCCAATAGAAGCGTAAGTGTAACATAGTGATGTCACTATGTTACTCTTACGGAATTTGAGACAAACAAACCCAGGGGCCGGGGAATAAAACAGGAATTCCATGGAGAAAGTAAACAGAGAGAAATGGGCAAATATCACTTTTAACCTAAAAACAAACACCTTCCTTCCCCTCTTTCTTTCCCACCGTCTATCATGTCTCTTGCTTTCAAACTCTTCACATCTCTCTTTTGTTTGCCTCCCCCTCCCTCTTACACACGTTCTCTCTCTCCTAATATACTCCTACCCTCTCTCTCAATGTGTACCTCTCTCCCTCTCTCTCTCGGGTGTTGAGCGGTCGTAACGTACGCGCCAGTCATCTCTGATCATCGCCACTGTGTTCCCTGAACGCTCAGCAGTCCACATCTCTCCCTGTGTCTCTTCCTCTCTCCGTCTTCTTCTTCTATCTTGGAGTCTCTGGTCTCTCTTTTCCTCTCCTCTGTGGATGTGACTCTAATGAGGAACATTTGATGTCTGCTGTCATGTTTTGCGGTCTGAAGAGGGACGTAGGGGCAAACAACGTTGGTGAGTGCAGAACCCATGAGGGAAATTCTTTCAGTGATTTATTTATTCATTCATTGGTGTTGAGCTCCGGCAGTTGAGGTGATTCTGAACTACATTTCCCAGAAATCACCTCATTCAAATATTACTCTTCTTGCGTGGATGTTCTGCTGTTGAAGTGTAGGTTTCTGTAAGTGGTGCTCTTTTCCTTGTTCAGCTTCTTTTGTCAATTTAGTTTTTTTTGCTTTTTGTTTTCGCTATTATTTTTCAAACCAACCTACAGTATATTGACTCTATATATTGTACAGTACACATGGAACTAGTTATTTCTTGTAAAAGTATTGGATTTTTGCTTCTGTTATATGTGTTGAAATAGTCTTACTGTGTATGCAAAGTAGAATAAAGCTTTATGTTTGTCAAAAGCGGATTAAATCATTTTGATACTCTTACGTATGTTGTGCAATGTTCTTCTTCAAGTTGTTTCATGTTATCATGCTGTTCTCACCAAAGTGAGAATTTCCTTTTTTTCAACATCTTTCTTTCTCTTGATTATACTACCACCAGGAACATGTCAAGTAGCCCAATCGCAGCATTTTCTTGGTTACGTGTTTTACGACAATGATAAACACACACACAGGTAGGACGCTTATCTTGCTTAAAAAGACAACCGGGGAAAGATTAAAAAAGAGTTTAATATGGAGGAGAAGACAAATGCAGGGTATAAATGGTTTTCAGTTTTCAATCTTTAAGTGTCTCCAGTGGTATAACCTGTTTCTGTTCCTACCAACAATACTGTATATGTTGCTGCTAATTCATTAGAAAGAAGAAGAACACTTCACATTTGTTAAATATGATTTGATAAGACTGAAGTTTACTTGAGTGAGCCATCATTTTTATCAGAGTCAGCATTAGGAAACGCTCATTGCTTGTCAACAAATACAATGATTCTCACCCTTCCATCCACCCTTCCATCCACCCATCCATCCATCCATAAATCCATCCATCCACCCATCCATCCACCCACCCACCTTTCCATCCATCCACCCTTCCATCCACCCATCCATCCACCCACCCATCCACCCTTCCATCCACCCACCTTTCCATCCATCCACCCACCCATCCATCCACCCTTCCATCCACCCATCCACCCACCCACCCACGCACCCATCCATCCATCCACCCACCCATCCATCCATCCATCCATCCACCCTTCCACCCACCCACCCATCCATCCGTCCACCCACCCTTCCATCCACCCACCCATCCATCCACCCTTACATCCACCCATCCATCCATCCATCCACCCACCCATCCATCCATCCATCCACCCATCTTCTCCTGCTTATCCTAAGCTGGGTCATAGGGCTACCATGGTAAAAAGCATTCCTAACGTTCCTTATCCTAACAACATTTTCCAGATCTTCCCGGTAGTCCCTCAGGCATTCCCAGGCCAGGCGAGATTCAAAATATGTCCATAGAGTACTGTGTCTACACCAGGGTCTCTCCTAATAGTTGGGCATGCTTGGTAAATCTCCATTGGAGGCATCCTGATTGAAAGCCTGGATTAAATGTCATCAGATGCCCAAACCACTGTCACCTCTTGTGACTGCAATGTCATCAGATGCCCAAATCAGTCAGTCCCCAAATCTCATGGCCATAGGGTCAGAGCATTACGGAAGATGATTGAAGTCAGGATACTAAGAACATAAACGTAATTCTGACTTCTCAGATCTAAAAAGAAAATTGGCCTGAACCCTCTTCTGCATAACTTACAAATGTACTGTCCAAATGAAAACATGTTTGGTTGAACATTTTATAGTAATTTTAAATAACTTTGTAGTAAGCTCATCCTCATTGGGGACTACCAAGCGTTCTAAATACCCTCATAGTCAAGATGTAAAATAAGCAAAGATGAACCCAGCACAAAGCAGGCTTTATTATTTTCCTCAACGATACAAGCAGAGTTTGAGATATGCATCAGAGGTATTAATAAGGTGAGCGCCATCCTATTTCATGCACCAATGAGCACAGTGGGAGCTATATTCGCTTCTATGGCCTCGGAGACTAACTAAGCTGATTTAGGGGAATTAGCTCAGGAAGCCACTCTCATTTATTTTAGTTGTATGTAGATTCACTCTATAGAGGTCTCCCATTTCACTGCATGCTTTGTTAAGAAACACTGCTGCACTTTGGCCCCTCAAGAGGGATTCATTGGAAAAGTCACGCAGAAGAGCTTTGGAGAACAGCAGCTCAAGACATATTCTAGAAGATGTATGTTTCAATGAAGTTCTTCTTTACTGTTGGGCACATGCCTGTTCATTATAACATATATATTCATCTTTTTATCACTTGAAGATATGAGCACATCAAAGCGGAGGAGCAATGGGGAACATTTGAATGATGAGGGGTTTATCGCCACCTTGGCTTTCCGCCAAATGCACACGTTGATTTCCTTTAGCATTACTGAGATGACCGCGCTGAGAATGTAATAGAGACTGTGGCGAGGCGGCGAGGCTGTTGGATGTTATCATCAGCTGTGCATGACGCGTGCAGTTTCTCTCTGCTGTTCTCTACTAACTGCATTTCGCTCAGCGTGTTGTAACCATAACCCTCCAGGAGGGCGTCTGCTCTGTGGCTAGGAGCGTGACGGTGATACAAGCAAACAGCAAAAGATGAGAACTCATATTTACACAAACTGTACATGCACCTTCTGATTACATGTTGGAGCTGTAGGTGCACTTGAATGCGTCATACGTTATAATGGAAGTGTCAGAAATATAAATATCTCTGTGTTTTTTCCATTTGCTTCAGTTTCTCCCTCCGTCATTTACATTTTAAGGCCTTTAGATAACGCTCGATTTCAAGCGGCTTACAAGCAGTGCTCAGGTACGGCAGCTCACAAGGGCCAAATCATGTGACATATTAATGAAGGGTCTTTCTCACCACAAAACCCACTAATCTCTCATTTTCATATCTGCGCCTGTCTCCCTTCACCGGCCCTTTGCTGAACCTTGTCAACAGAGTTCTCTGAGTAGCATGTCTGATCTGTGGAATAGTGTTGGCAGAAATAAACTGTTACTTCAAAGGGGTTTTTGATGTTTAATTTTCCTTACACCTGCCAAGCTGTTTCCTCCTCATGCCTGCTTCTCTTCAGCTACGAGACATTTTGTGCTTCTTTGAAAACTCGATTTCCTTTTGTTCGTCATGTTTTAGGAGGTTTGCCTTCCTATTACGGAGGCTTTTGTGTCATATGTGTCAAACAATTTAAAAGTAGAACTCAGGACAGACATCATTTTCTTTTTGTAGACGGCAAACATCAGGTTGGTTGTATCGGTGTGCAGTCAGGATGTTCATGGTTTAGGTGGTCTTGGCTTTTTAGAGGTTAATAATCAGGGGTGCACATAACTTGTTTGCCCTGGTTCTCAAAGGAGCACCTGGAGATGTGGCTTGGTGCTCATCCATAAAATGAAATACACCGTAACTTTTGAGGGGGTGTTGACTTTATTTGCCAGACACACGGCACAGAACACACAGAGGTGAACACAGAACACACATGCAGAGGTGAACACAAGACAACATTAGCACCAGTAATCCTACAAGCTGTCATCACTACCCTCCTGACTGTTCTCCTCACTGTCTTCCTCTCTGTCAGACATGGTAGCTGGTGATGTAGGCCTACTTCTTTCTCTCTGATTGAGTCTGCGATTAGCTGCTTGCATCCACAAGTCAACAGCTGGTTTTGGGTCGAAAGTCTCTGACATCTTAGACAAGTGGATGTAATCAAATAAGTATGTGAACATAACCAATAACCTACCATAGCAAATAACAAATGAAACTTATTTTATTTGTGTTGTTCATTCATATCTTATTTTACCTTAACATTTATTTATTTATGCATTTTTTTTAAATCTCCAGTTTTATAGGATGTTTTTGGTTTACTGTCCTATAGTATACATTGGAATGATTTCAAACCTGTTTATCCCATTAATTATAAAGGAGTGTTTACATAAATTGTGACCAAACCGTTTGAACTTAGACTAAAGTGAACTATCTAAACACTCAGAGTCCTTTACCTCACTGAACTGTAGTATCAGCAGTGTTGTGCTAGTTACTGAAAACCAGTAACTAGTTACCATTACTAGTTACATCATTTCAAAAGTAACTCAGTTACTTTACTGATTACTTACACCAAAAAGTAATGAGTTACTGTGAAAAGTAACGTTTTAGTTACTTAAAAAAGGGCTCCCATTATATCAATGCCCTTATAGCCTTCATTTCAGTACTGTTATTGCATTGGAGAATAATACAATCTGTTGATCAACTTGACATGCATTATATGCAATCTGGATAGCATCGATATTAGCTGGCTTTACATGTTTGTATATTCTTTCTCCAGGTAGTTGGAAAAAGTTTCCCGTCCCATATGCCGTGTGCCGCCCGGACATGCTATCATGCTAACTAGCTCCCTGAAATAACCCCACTGTAGCAATAGCCTGCATGTGTTCTACAACATACCGTGCAATGGCTTTATCGACTTTTCCCTGGCTAGCAGTCCCTTGGTTAAAATCCAGCCGCTGTTGCTTAGGTGCAGGTGGAGGTGCAGGTGCAGGTGGAGGTGGAGTGGCGTCGGCTGAGTCTCTGTGGTCTTAGCTACTAGCTTCGTCCCAGCATGTTGTTTTTGCAGATGTTTTAAGAGATTTGAATGACTGGTTTGGGCAGTAGATAGGCTCTTTGACCAGCCAGGACACAACTTACATTTAACTAAAACGTCCTTTTCTTTGTGCTCGACAAAAGTGAAATAGTGAGAATATCTCCAGGTGGAGAAACTAGACTTGAGCCCCGCCGCCATGACAGTCTTGTTAGTAAACAACACAAACACGCCCACAGCCCTCCGCATGTGACACAGGAAGTATCTAAGTACATTTACTCAAGTACTGTACTGAAGTACAGTTCTCATCTCTGTTCACCTGGCTGTTGACTATATACAAAAACAACAAAAATGTAGTAACGGTAACTGAGTTACTGAATTTAAAAAGTAATGCGTTAGAGTACTAGTTAGGCTATTGCCAAAAATAACGGCGTTACAGTAACGCGTTACTTGTAACGCGTTAGTCCCAACACTGAGTATCAGCCTCTCAGTCTGACTGGAGAGGACTCTCCCTCCACATCATTGTAGAAACATCTTCTTCTTACATCCGTTAGAGCAGCTCGCACCTGATGCTAATAACAACAGCGGGCGGTGCGCCCTTCTCTCTCTCCCTCGCTCACTCGCATTTTGGCTGTGAGATGCGGTTGCCAGATAAAGCAAACATCCCCCATTTTCCTCACTTACAGCGCCCATCATACAGGGCAAATGAAACGTGTAACCGGAGTGAAAAAGGTGTTTATATTTTGCCCAATGATATCAAAAATAGTGTTTACGGAACTATAGTTATATATAGTTGTTGTTAATACCAACACATCTCCTTGATCTTCACCATGTCTTAGTTGCTATATGCTGCAATTGTAAGGTAGAAGTGAAAACGTTATCCTTACAGTGTATTTTGTAATATGGGTAGTCTTGACCTCGCAATACAGTGCGTCTTTAAAGTGTGTACGATTGGTTAACTACTTGCCGATAGTGTGTCAGTGGTTAAAGCCAAATGTTTTTATTTTCAGCAACAAGGTGGAGCCTCAACAGATGTGGGTTGAGATTCCTTCAACCCATACATTAATCAAACACACCTCTAAATACATTTATACAAAAGGTTTAACCTTCTCACAATAAAGAATCAACTTTTAACTTTGAATGGAAAGAATAACTCATGCATTAAAAATGTGCAAAGGTTACAACAAGTGGTTATGGGAAATGTAGTCTTACCGACCCAACATTATTTTGGAATGTTCCAGATCCCATCTACAGTATGTAAGGTCATTTGCACCTATGGGATTGTGTCAATCTATGGAAATGCTACAAAGAACTATTTCATGAAATGGAGTTGGTTTTCATATTATCACAATAAGTACTTTGAGCCATCGCTGTTTGAAAGTTAGGAACAAAAACGTTTAGAGCTTTGAGAGAACAGAGGTAAAAAGAAAACTCATGAGCTCATTAGGGATAAAGCGGTCATCACCCCCCCCCCTCCCCCTCCCCCTCCTCTCCGCCCTCAACCACCCCTTTCCACCAGATCCATACAGGCTGCAATTAACCACAACAGAGAAGCCATTAACCGTCCTAATTACTGCTTGTTCCTTCCATAGCCGCTCAATGTGTGGGCGAGAGGTGTGTGAGTGAATGTGTGTGCGTGCGTGCGTGCGTGTGTGCGTGCGTAGAGGCACTTCCTACTGTAAATGCTTTTAAAGGTATGCTACGATTAGCCCTTCATGAAACATGTAACTGCTTTACCTGATGCTATTGCGGATGTGATTATGCTTCTTGCCACTGCACAAATGGCCTTCTGTATTTATATTTGAATTGTATGTTTTTTTTGTTGAATGCCCTTGTTTTATGTTGAAACCTGTTGTATGTCGTGTTGGTCAGGACTCCCTGGAAGAAGAGATCTTGTATCTCAATGGGACATTCCTGGATAAATAAAGGATAAATAAAAAAAATAAATAAAATGCATGCGTGCGTGCGTGCGGTACAAGTATTAGTTTTGCTCATAGTGTCCTTTGCTTTTTCCATTAATTGTTCACATACTGTACGTGCTGTTTGTGTTAATGGTGAGGGGTAACATGGTTATGTGTTATTTTTTCTTCTTACATGTGTGACATTCTGAAGAAACGGAGAGCATGTGTGTGTGTGTGTGTGTGTGTGTGCGCGCGCGTGTGTGTGTGTGTGTGTGTGTGTGAGAGAGTATGGCCATGTGTGCCAGTGTGGTCGCAGACAATAGCTAATTACACATCTTCACCGCCTTCAGCATCATAATGACCACAATCAGATGCCTCGGCATTCAGAAACTCAGAGCCTGTGTGTGTGGGTGTGTGTGTGTGTGTGTGTGTGTGTGTGTGTGTGTGTTTTGCATTGGTTTTCTGTGCATGTGTACTGTGTGATCAACTTGTCCTCATGCTTAAATGATGCCTAACTCATGTGTCTAATGACTCTGTTAATGAACACATGCATTGTACATGTGAAATGGTATCAACATCATACATGTTGTCATTAAGCAGGAAGACATTTGAAACGTGATGTCTGGGAGTCAATAATAGGGTATGTTTAGTGGTCTGTCTTATTGTCACTAAATCAGATGTGAAGTATGTACAACACTAGACTAACACTGTGTTTTGATCTAGCACCAGGCTGATCCCAGCTCTCGATGAAGCCCAGGGCAGCAGGCCCGGGCCCAAAGGCCTGCTGCCCTGCACATATAGATGATGGTAGTTATTTAATCAATAACATATGCAGACACAAAGCAAAACAAAACCTCTGTCTAATACACCTTACCTAAGGAGCATGTGTCACCTTTTATAAACGTGTGCCTTAGTATTTTATGTTAGGTGAATTATATGAAACTCTCTGATGGCACACAGTAATAGTTGACACCATGCATGATCAGCTTCTTCTTATTGCCTGGTATTACTGAAGCATTACCCCATAATACCTTTATTACAATTGTTGCATTTTAGTTCCTGTTTGAATAACAGGAATACAAAGTAAGCCATGCAGAACTTTTTGTGAAAATAAAGATTGATAAAATGCACAAGTTGATACGTGTTCTGGAACAGGAGGATGTAGTTCTGCTGATCTCTCTGTGTCGTCGCAGGAGATAAACAGGTGTTTGCTCCTGTATCTCTCCAGCGTGCTGCATTGTGACGCCTACCTGCAGCGTCCTGAATACTTGGTTGATTATAATTGCGTGTCGGTTGAAATGCCTTATTTAACTAAATGAAACAGGGAGAGTGCATTACTTCTCTCAATTCAACCCCTTTCAATGGCATCTTCTGTTTCCTTTCATGCACACAGATACGAGTGTTGCCGATGTTTTCTTTAGCCGCTTCACTTTGAATGCAGACAATAGCAGCTGTCAGCTGCACGATACACACACACACACACACACACACACACACACACACACACACACACACACACACACACACACACACACACACTCCTGTAGCTTCAGCTGTACCAGTGCTTATTACGTCTGACAACAACACATCATACACAGTCAGCATTAATATGTTAATATCCTCTATTGGGTACAGAGCTAGCACCTTCTGGACATGTTGTTGCAGCCTCAGGCAAACTCATTGTTATTTGGAGATTTTCATTGAGTACTTCCTGTTTTCACAATATGAAGAATCGTGCGTCATATTGAAACTAGACCGAGTCATGATTTGCTCAGAAATAAAACTCACTTTCTATTCTCAGAGAGTAGGGACAGAGTGCTGCTGTTGTTATAATAATGCATCAATATTTGTTGGAAGAAGACACTGACAATATGCACTTATATTTAATCCATTTGTTTATCGCAATTTGCTTCATTTTAAAGCAAGATATCTCTCAAAATGTCTTCCGTTATATCTCAAATTCTCTTTGACTTTCAAAGGCTCGATTGTCCTATGCAAATTGTATTAAGGGTACATTTGGCGTTATACGTCTTAAAGAGCCTGTGACACGGTTTTCCCCCATCATCCAAACCCATCAATTTGAGTACATATTGTCCCCTTGAAAACTGTTACTGAACTGATTTTGGATATTTGTACTTTGATAACCATTAATCTGCCCTTCAATGTTGACAATTTCCTGGATCATCTCGCGGATTCTTCAAGTCCCGCCAAATGATGGGTGACGTCATTGCGGGCACAGCGCTCCAGCTGCACCGTCCAGGATCCCAGCATCTGCATGTAAACCTTTATATATATACAGTCAGATGTAAACGCACGACGGCGCACACAGCAGCAAGCTCAGACAGCGATGACAGGTTAATGTTGAACGTGTCTGAGAGCTCATATGAGGCTGAAGGATCGGTTTATGTTGTATCTGTTAGAAGTTTAGGAATGAGGTGCGTCAATATGGGCGATCATATGGTCATGTAGCCAGTGGTGGAATGGGACTACAAAATCATCCCGGGACTCTCGACCGGCTCACTTCGGTACCGCTAGTAACTTGTCAACGGGGGGAGTGGGGGATGTCAGGGGCGGCAGGTGCTGTATATAGTAAATGTAAATATGTAAATATGTGTGTCACTGCATCCTGGTAAAATACAAATATAATGTATAATGTCTGTGTCTTTGACATTAGCGCTGCTAGCCACCTGTGCCCTATACTACGAAGCCAGTTCAACAGACCCTGGATATGTTTGAGTAACAAACAAACTAACAACAACAAACTAACAAACGAGATCTCGCTAAGCGGTCCTACGATGCTGGTTATCAACTCGGTAAATCAAGCCAGGGTTTCTCTCTCCAGCTGAGAGCGCGTTCACGTCTAAGACACGAGTGGATCTGACTTTAATTACATTTGTCTCGAGTGTTTCGTCAACATAATGTGTTGCTTAAAACAATACTTCTGCATACAGTATGTGACACTGTGAGTGTTGCACGGCCAGATGAGGCTCAGCTGACTCAGATAAGAAAATATATTATATATTATATGATCGATGATCTGATTGATGATGTACTATGAATGATAAGTGCGACACGTCGGCATCTTCTTTGCATACGGCAGTTTAAACTGTATTTCCTTTATCCTGTAATATGACTTGAGAGATTTAAACTCCGCACCCCGAGTTGATCTCTTCTCTATAGACGCCGGAGTCGGGCAGCGTCAGGTAAAAAAAGTTATTTAGCCTTCTCAAACCTGAGCCTCACGCGCCGCCTATGGGGGATGTGCTGGTGACTTATCCGACCGGCCCACTTCGGTACCGGCCAATCGGGATTCGTCCCGATGGCCAGTCCGCCACTGCACCCAGCCCACGTAAACTGACAACGGGGGGAGCCTCGCTGCGGGGAAACGGTGGACCTCGTGTCCCGATCAGAGTGGGAATAATAATAATAATAATCCGTGCATTTTATCCATTAATTTCCCCAACATTGTGGTAAAAAAACCACACGTTTAATCCATGTTGGTGTACTACAACTACAAAAAGCATCGGTTTGTTTTCTCATCAGGAAATGCAGACCGGCACACACAAACGATTTTTAATCATCATCCTCACGATCATTTAATGTATCATATGTTCGCCGAATTGACATGAAAGCACTAATACATGTAGTTTCATCCACTTGAGTTTACAACTACAAAAATAATCGATTCGTTTTTATATCACATCCGACGGGAGGAAAACGTTATTAACGTGCCTAATCTCAGTAATTCACCATTTCTACACATGACAACACACTTTGTCCGTGTTCGGCTCTCTCGCCGCACAGTGAAGCGTTCCCGCATTGACGTCACTTCCGGCTTCCCCCAAAACTTCAAAATGAGTCGAAGGAATTTCCCCGCGATGTTCGAAATTATTGATATTTAACGGAACGGTATCGCTTTTTCTTTTTTAAACTGACGGTTCGACATTACTAGTAGCCCAATATTTCATTGCACAACAGTTGTTGGGATGATGTCACAGGCTCTTTAAGGCTTTTGTTCCTCCAACAATGCAACATACAAGATACTGTATTTCAAGAGGCCCTATTGTGCTTTTTGGGGTTTTCTTCTATTGGCTAGCGCTCCAGCACATTTTATGTGATAAGCTAAGGGGCGGGACATCTCTACAAATCACAACAGAGCCAGCCTGCTAACCAATCAGAGCAGACTGGGCTCTTCAGGACATAAAAAGAAAGTAGGGTCAGAGAAATGTATGCAATGAGAATAGGTAAACTACATGCTTCAGATAAAAACAGGATGTTTTTTAAATGCTGCACAGGATAGTAAAATACTGTATATTATTGTAATAATGTGTAAATAGATACTGTAAAAACAAGTGAGTGTTCCATACGTTCTTTATATAACTAAGTGGTCGTGTTGCTGAATCATTTTTACTCTATCACAAGTAGTAAGGTACTCATAGTAAGCTACAGAATAGTTTGAACATTTGCTTAAGTGTGTGTGGGAGTAGTGGTGTATACATGTATTGATCCATCACAGCAGTAATGAATACATGAGGGGGAAGACTTTATATGTGAAGGTAAACCGATTGTTTTCTACCATAAGAGCTTTAATAAGTCTACATGGTCTTAAAGGTGGGGGAGGTAAGAATTGAGAAACCAGCTCGAGTGCGCTAGAATTAGAAAATACACAACCGGAAAAAATAGACTTCCTCACAGAGCCCCTCCTCCAACACACACGAACGCGCACATGACCAATGAGGGCACGAGATCAGTTTGTGCCCAGATGGAAGGCTGACAGGCAGGCAGGCCATCCAGTTATTTTCCCCGGGCCGGCTCAGATGATTGGTCGTGCTTTTTACAGCGCCACGGCTTCCACAGATGACATTTTTGTATGGATTTGTTGTCAAAGCACTTCAGATATTCATTGCTATCGGGATGTTAAGAGCATTCCATGGAATATAACAGAACATGATTCTGAAGTGGATGACCTACCCCACCTTTAATATTGACTGGTAGAAAATAATGGAAAATGATGGGGAGGGGGGAAAGGAATTAAAAATATCTTCAACAATTAGATTACATTGATTGCTTCTTCTGAAGCAAGACAACCGCCTCAGGGTGTCTCAGTCAGAGAAAACAATATGTATTTGTCCTCGGCCCGCCCGTAGTTTCAGAGCCCAAAGGCTTGACGTTGTTGTTGTTAGTTGATGTGGGAGATTCTAGCGAGAGATATGGATACAAAAAAAAGGTTTTAAACAGCAAGCCAAGCTCACAGCTGATGCCGACCCGCTCCTGCCGCTCGCTTGCGGCAGACCACGCTTGAAAGTTTGCTGGGGAGACGCCTGGACAACAACAGCGATAGCTAAATGGGTGGCTCCAGCTTAACACTGTGGAGGACGAGGGGCCGCGTTAGATCATTAGGATCGCATCCAACGTGTCGACTGCACATCACAGCGCATTGTTTTGACCCACAGTGGGAACTTCAGCCTCATGCTTTGACTGTTATGAAGACAGAGGAGCGGCATTTCAGACAACTGTCAACAGGCTTGTCTGTTTGAGCAACTGGCTCAGTGCAAAGAAGTACACAGGGTTGAGAGAGAGAGAGAGAGAGAGAGGTTCCAGGTTGTTGTGTGGAGAATATTCATGATAATAAACAACATTTGCATAAAGCATATTTGTCCACTCATATGTTGATTTGAGTATTAAAAACTTTAAAAATATTCCTCTAAGGTACATTTAGAACAGATAAAAAATGTGCGATTAATTTGCGATTAATCGCGATTAACTATGGACATCATGCGATTAATCGCGATTAAATATTTTAATCGACTGACAGCCCTAATAAAAATGACAAAGTTTAACAATTGAACATTGAAGAAGTACAGTATAACTCAAATATTATAAATTAATAGTATAGAATATTTATATACAAAACATTATATTATATTTATTTTAACTCTAAACTTATTTTATATTTTAGCCCTTTTTTAAATAATTTTTGAGAGAATCAATGTGCCTCCGTATTTATGGTATGCATAGAGGCGATATATTTCAAACATATGTACATATATGAAACATACATTGAATAACAATATATACATACAATCTCACTTTTTTTTAAGGTCTGCTAAATATCAAAAAATGCTTTACAGTTTTGTATCCACCAGCTCTCAGAGCCACGCTCTTAAACGTGATTTTCTTTTGGTCCTTAACCAACACATCTGTTTAAGAAAACAAAATATTACACTCATTACACAGACCAATTTCAACACGCACACACAAAACACACTAATCTAAAGTGACACTGCCTTACAGTTTGAGCTGTGTGTATGTGTGTGTTTGTGTCAGATGCGAGATAATGAGGTGAACATTTGATCATAATGCTGGTCCTCCCAGCAGAGTCCTGCATCGGGTCGGGTACCCGCGGGTAAAAGTGATTCGCGGGTGGTATTTTTTCAAACACTTTTTTCCGGGTTTGGTTCTGGGTAAAACAAGATGATGCGGGCCGGGTCGCGGGTGTTGGATATTAAAATAATAATAATAATGTAGTTTAATGTTTAAATCCTCAGACCTCTCCCCCGCGGGACCGCGCATAATCATAACCTCTGCAGCGCATCAATCTGCTGCTGAGCGCGCCACATTCGAAATGGCTGAGGTGAAGGCGGAGATCGGAGAATACAGCATTTTCAATAACACTTCCTTAAGAGTGAAATCTAACGTCTGGGAGGCTTTTGGTGTCGTCCTAGATGGAGGAAATAACCAACATCCCACGCTTTTTGAGACAAATATGCAAATGCGTGTGTTAATAAGTGCACGTGTTCACTGCTCATATAGGATATTGCTGCTGCTAGCTACAGTACAGTAGGCCTACAGGTTGATTAAATGGTTCCCTCGTCACGCAAGGTATCATATGACATGAAAGGGAGCAAGGTCATTGGACAGACACATTGCTAATAGGTTGCTTGGTTACTTTGAAGACTGTGTAAACCGGTCAATGCCGTTTTTTTGATCCGGCTGCACCGTCGATACTTACGCCACCCACACACAGAAACATCTCTTCAGGGATCTTTGCGTGTTAATGAGCATGTGGGCAGGTTTGCTTTTATCTATCCATATGATAAATACTTATTGATGAAGATTTTATGTGCTGTGAATATCAAATACAAAACAAGCTGTGTGGGTGTGCATGTAGGAATCTCTGTGTGTGTGGGTGGGTGGGTGGTTGTGTATTTAATGCTATACTTTGCATTTGCTCTGCATATAAAATCCAGCACTTCCTGTGCATGATGATGTGTTTTGGCAATGACTCTCTCCGGGCTCTGGGAGGGATACATGGACATTGATTATGTAATCACTATTTTAAAAAGTTATTTTATTCCCTTACAAAAAGGAAATAGGTAATCAGATTACTGGTACATTTGTTTTACAATTGAGACTATTAGCAAGATTACAATGTAACAATGCATTTTGTCTTGAGTGAAATGCTTATCTTAGAATTCATCATTGTTCCCAAACATGCTTTCACTGGGTACACATTTAACAATTTCCAAAGGAGAAAAGATGAATAACAGTTAAATACTTTGTTATTGATACTTATTTGTAGTCCAATGCTTGGAATAGGAAGGCATACAGAGCAGAGGACACATTTGTGATACTAAATATCTTGGATTCTGTTACTAAGGTCACATTGTTCCATTTTCTTACATATTACACTTACGTAAAAGAGACATCCTTTCTCTTATTTTTCTGCATTTTTGATTTTAAAGTACTCCATAGGTAACAGAAAGTAATCAGGTTAGGATACTCCAATGATGTGATACTGAGATTAGTTCACTGATATGTATTTATGTAATAAAATGTTCTAGTAACCCTCTCAACATTGGCTGTTGTAGCTATTCATTTTTTGAATGGTGCAGTGAGGACATATTTTTGTAAGTCAAACCGGAGGTTAACTTCACAAGGGCTCCCTCAGCCATTTACTTTCATCACCAATAAAAACATAATGCCATAACGAACTACAACACGGTCGCATGGCTGCGCATCACCACCGCTAAGCGGAAGCTGACTCTGCGTGATGGCGTCAAGGAGATAATAAGTCACATGTTAGCAACTGCCGTTGTCATGACACATACAGTAGAAGCTTCGGACGAATCTCTTGTAAGGTCACCACAACTAGCACATCATCGCCCGCTGGCAAAGCTACGTGTGTGTTCGTGAGCGAGGGAGACAAAGAGAAACAGAGATTGTGTGTGTGAATGTGTCTGTTGTATCGCCCTGACAGAGCACGCTCATATCCCTCTTTTGTCTGTGTGAAATGATGTGTGTGTGTGTTCAGTTGCAGACTGCCTTGAGCTCAGTCTCTCTCTCCGTCTGTCTGGCACGCTGCCTGTCTAGTCAGTATCGCTGACCTCCAGGCAACATGTGAAATAACATAGTGCATACGTATGACCAGGGAGGGTTACTGTATCAATGTATTCCGTTACAATTACCAGTTACAACAAGTAATAAGTAGCAGTAGGTAAGTCAGTAGCAGGCATCCAACTACTGCATTACAAATACATATATTTAAAATATGGAAGAATACAAATGAAAAATAAATATGTCTACCTATCATGTATTTAACATGTATTGGTCCATCATATTCCTGTTTGTTATATATAACATATAGTTTACTTATTTCTGCATTTACTTCCATTTGCAACATTCTCTTGCATTATGTTTATTGTATTTATCGGTCAGTATTTCTATTGCCATGTTAGAATCAGCAGACAGGTGGTTCTACACATTATCCATGCTGTTCAGTGATTCTCAAATTTGACATTCTTTTATAAACCTGAGTCTTATCGCTGATCAAGCTCCGCCTGTACGTTTGTGATTCAGTGGTTCAATGTCTGACTGGCTCAAGGAACGTCCCCCGATGCGTAGCTCCCTATACATGAATATTACTGTATGTCGTGGGACATACATATATGTATCTGGTCCCATTCTTGTCGCTTTGTGTCTCTACTGCTTTTGTAACACCTTCATTATCTTCTCCATACTCTCGATGCACTTCCTGCTCTGTAATCTCGCCCTAACCTCCGACGTGCCCCTGACGTAGTAAGGGGTTAAACTCATCCATCTCACATTTTTTTATTTCAGATTTTAACAAAACAAGTTCAAACTTAGAAGCATTTTGCTAAAAAAACATTAGACTTTTCTAAAACTTTTGTCATTTGGACCTGGCATGTAATGTGATCTTATCTGCAGGGCGTATTGTTGTGAAGTTTGTTGAAGAGAAACTCACACTGCTGCAGGATAATGAGGATCATCTCGTCCAGCCTCCAGTGTCAGCACTTTGCCTCCTCCTCAACGTCCTGCACAAGGAACAGTGTGTGTGTGTGTGTGTGTGTGTGTGTGTGTGTGTGTGTGTGTGTGTGTGTGTGTGTGTGTGTGGTCTAGCATTACTATACTTGTGGGGACCTAAATCTGTTTAGGGGACATGTGGGGACTCGCCTCCCTTATGGGGACAAATTGGAGGTCCCCATAAGGGGAATCATTAATTTTAGGGTGAAGACCTGGTTAGGGTTAGGGTTAGGGTTAGGGTTAGGCATGTGTTGGTTATGGTTAAGGTTAGGATAAGTCTCCAGGAAATGCATGTAAGTCAATGTAATGTCCCCTGAAGTGATGTATACATGGTATGTGTGTGTGTGTGTGTGTGTGTGTGTGTGTGTGTGTGTGTGTTCACACTGTATACACAATAGTGTGTGTTTTTGTTTGTGTAAAGGTTTGCTTGAAGCTTGAGGGAGTCCTGCACGATACTACAGAGCAGTGTCTGTTAGTATTCACGATGCATGCACGCACACAGACTGAGATACACTCACACACAGGCCCGGCAGGTGTTTCTGTGTCGAGCTGGATGATTTTAACTAACTTCTTCGACTGTAACCATGTACAACAAGCTGAGATAGTGCACACTGGGATCATACTTAAACTGTATGTGTGCGTGATTGTGTGTTTGTCAGAAGGTTCATTGTTTGTTCTGAAACAAAAGTATTCAGGTTAAAATATGTCCCTGATGTGCCTACTGTCACACATCTCCCTTTCAACAGAGCGGCGTAATATGGCTCTGTGGTCTTTCGGAAAAAATACATGTGTTGTGTTTAAAGTTAGCCATTAGCAGGAATGGTTTTGAACATGCACACTGAGGGTGCCTCTGTGTGCATTACATGTGGAACAATACAATCGGTTTACATGTACATGTTATCGGTGCTTTCCACAGCGAGTACTGCAAAGTGTTTCACTTCTGATAATAGTGATAAGTAAAAAAGAATATTGATTAACTACAGGCAGTTAGAAGACAGAGTTATTATTTCTAGAGTTGTTCAAATGTATAATTATCGTGAAAAGAAACCTTCAGCTATGCCTTTAATGTTTTTGTTAAATGTGAAAAAATGGTTATGAAAACACTCACTCTGCAACAACAGGTTATTGCTCTTTCGATTGCTTTCGTTCACCTAATGTCGTTCTCTTTGAACATTTGAACAGTGTTTGTATTTTGACCAGGAAGAATTGTCATACATCCGTGTGAAGCTGAGCGTTGAGCGGCCCGACCAAGCAAGGAGACAGAGGCAGAACGTCCCACATACAACCCGGTGTGGGCATTTCTTTCTCATTGTGGTACAGAGCCTCAATATGACTGTCCACGTGAACGCCGTCACCAGCAACAAGGATCTCACACACACACTAACAGGGAAAACAGAGCCTAAATACACAGACTAATCATAGACTCCTCCCCCCTCACAACACAGGGCACCAGGCGAACACAATCGCCAACAACGAAGCTACACAATCTGTAACGGAGGCCGAGATTTATGGGCCCAGAGATCACCTCCGTTACAATCCTGAATCCTCCTAAAATATTCCCTCAACATTTCCATATCTTCTTCCATTCTTTTCAACCCAGTTTATATTCGTGCAGAAACAGCTGAATAGTACCAAACAGGAAATACGTGGCGCTGTCGGGTGCTGACCAATCACAACGCGTAATTTCTTGACTGCCAGCAAAACAACCAATCACAGCAGTGCTTCTCCGGCTGGCTCCGTCCAATCACAAACAAGAAGTGTTCTCCCTAAAGGAATACCCTTTCCGGAATGTTTGAAATGCTGTAGTGTTTTATGAAATGTTGTTTGGACTTGCACTTCAGGGCCACCGTACGTGAGGGCACCATACAGGTTCTCACAGCGCATTTTGCATGGGGACGCACTTATGCACTCAATATAGAACATGTTAGAACAGAATTATGCAAATTGAGACACAGCAACAAATCTGAACATTTGAAAAAAGTGTTTTACAAACTGTTAGTCTATCGACCTGCCTTTCACGTGCTTACAACATCTCTGTCACTGTTGTAAAGGTTGCTCCCGCTGTAAGCATTATGCTGGTGCTTCTACTGCAGGGGGAAATCTGGCCTGGTGCCTTGTCTATAACTCAACCTGTTCAGTACGCTGACAGCGCCAGCACTCATTAGCCTAATCACATTCAAATTATTCACCAGGAGACACTAATTTATTAGGCAGAGTTGGGGAATTGAGAGAAAAGACCGCTTCAAAGAGACGTATCAAGAGGAAATATGTTCGAATGAAGCGGATCTGTCCATCCTCCGAAGAAAAATAGTTTAGCCCAAACAGATCATATGTTCTGCTTCCAGAAGCCTGTTGATGACACATCGGCCCCGAAAAATGTGTGTGTTTGTAGGATGAGAGATGAGGATTCATACTGCTGCGGGGGGGGGGCAAGTTGTGACTAAAGCAGTTTGTCTTACATCCAGTTACAGAGACAGAGACGGCCAAGCTGCCGTTAGCGATGTATCTCTCACTCTGTGTACTGTTTATATAAGAGTGTTTGTAGGACTTGCACTTGTACACACACTGTTTCTATTTTGTGTGTGTTGGTGCCCACGTTGGTGTACGTTGGCTGCGTAAATCCTTTTGGGTATGCATCGGTCTGTGCTGCCAGAGGCGGTGCATGTTAGTGTGTGTGTGTGTGTGTGTTGATGAGCAGCCTCCAGGGGCCATTATGCCTGTGACAGATCCACAGCAGGAAAGCAGCGAGCCAGAGAACTTATGAAAACGGTTTAAAGCGAAATTGAATCCGCAACTTATGAATTATTAGTGTCATTACACCTCTGTGAGGATCGCTAAACTACGACACGCAACAACAATGGCCTCCTTTCCACTGTCTGCTGGGAGCAGGACTGGTTTCTAAGCATTACCGGGGGGAAGGTGCTGCATGTTTAGCATGGGTTAAAGGGGAAAACACTTTAATGCAACGGAATACATTGAGAAGGCACATTTTAACTTGAACTTCAGGTTCTTTGATCAATTTCACATGTTCTAAGTCAACTAGCTAACTAACTAAACGGACTGTGTGGATTGTCTTTGCTTCAAATAACACTTTAGGAAAGGTATGAAAGTATCACACAGACGTACGACTAAACCCTAAGAGTCCTTCACTTTAGAGGAGCGTTTTACTGTCCTTTTTGGCCTGCTCCGATTCCCAATCAGTAACAAGGTATTACTATACAACTCAAAATGCCTTTGTACTGACTGTAATGTGTGTCTTTACCTTGCTTCAGAAACATCTATAGTCTGGCTTATGAACGTTTATATTTTATTTATTTTACTGAACTCCTACAAATCTGAGGTTCTTTTGGGAGATGATATTGCTTTTTTGTTAGGTGTTGCATTTTGAAAAAGTTAGTATGAAAGCCATAGTAAAGGGGTTGCAATAGCATTTTTAGAACAGCACCCAACGCCTTTATAGAACATGGGACTGTCTGCTAGATACGATGACAAAAGAATAAAGGAGAAGCATGCTACTGATGTATAAAGCACACAAAGTTCCATTATACAACTCCGAAAACCTCTTTGTAAACCTCTTATCATTGTTAAATCTGATCTACAGTAAATGAGCTGCTTGGTCTTGTCCCTTTAAAAAGCCACAACTTTATATTCAAAATGCACAACTGTTTTCTTGACTGGACATGAGTATACGTGATCTAAAGTAAAAAACAAGTAAAAAACAATGTAATGTGAAATGTCTACCTTACATTGCGCAGTTACTAGGAGGAGGTTGAAGGAGTCGGTTTGCAATTGAACCATATTCTTTTACATTAAGGTTGCCCTGCGCGTGTTTGGACGGAAACCCACAAAGTCTCAGGGTGAATAAGCACGTGATTTACAACTTAAGATTCAAGTTTTCTGCTTTAGTAAATTGCAAAAAGCAAACTAACTTCTGCAGGGTATTCGTCACAGTGAAATTAAGACTTGAAGGCACTCTGGCGAAGTGTGAATATAATTTAAAGAGGAATTAAAAGCACAACTGAGGCCCTTTAAAAATCCTTTCTAACTCTATGGATGATATTAAGCTGCTTTAAAATGCCACTTCAGGTGCTGAAAGTATTACAAATAAATATGTATTCTGCAAGCCACGGTATAATTGTCCGTGATTAAAATGCAACTTAATGACACTTCTGGAGTAGGGTAATAAAGTATTTGCGAATTGGCTTATGAATTGTTAAACTCATCCCACCCTGTGAGGAAGCAGAGGTTGTAAAGTAGGACACTTCCTCTCCCCTCAGAGCCACAACAACACTGCACTGTCACAGCAGCTGTCACACTGAGCAAAATACTTAATATCCTATTATACATCATAGATGAGATCTTTAAATAGGTCATTTGAAATCTAAAAGTGCTCAAGAATAAAAACTGATGACACTCTAATATCTAAAAGTAAAATATCAGAAGAAAATAAATTCCCTTGATTAAAAATACAGATCTGTCTTACACATATAAGCCTGCGCTTATAAAAAAGTGATATCAGCACATTCACAAAAAGTGATAAACATTTATTGTAACATCTATTTGCTAAATTGGAATATCAATATTTATCCTGGTCATTGCGGATTTTCTCCAATGTAATCTTTTAGTTTTTTTTTGGCACTTCCTTTTTTTATTAAAATGTTTCACAGTGCATACAACAAACATGAAAAGTGTATACAACAAACATAACACTAATAACATTATACATAACAAAGCCAAATAGAAAAACACATTAAAAGAAGATGGAAAAAAGGAGGGAAAAGTATATTGTGCTATGTTGTGATTTTGAATTGTTCCATTGTTGTGGGGAGTGTCTGGCCAAGCTCAAGGTTCAAGGTTGTTTATTGTCAAACTAACATAGCTACAGAGTAATTATGTCGTTGAAAATCTTAGGCTTCTCCAACAATGCAACACAATAATACAGATAAGCAGACAATATAAAAACAATATTAAAATATACTATATTAAAAGTAATACAAAAAGAAAAATAGTTTAAAAAAAGTGAGAGAGAAAAAAAGTGGAATAGTGATATACGAGTCTATATACAAGTTATTGGAATGATATAATAGATAATAGATACATAATTACTAAGTAGCAGATGAATGTTATGAAATAGTTTCAGCAGTTCAGTTGTTTAACAGTCTTATTGCCTGTGGGATGAAGCTGTCTCTGAATCTGGTGGTGTTAGTCCGGATGCTGCGGTACCGCCTGCCAGACGGCAGCAGAGAGAACAGTTTGTGGCTGGGGTGATGGGGGTCTTTTATAATCCGGAGGGATTTCTTCCTAAACCGCTGGGAGTAAAGGTCCTCCATGGATGGCAGCTGCATCCTGGTGATGTTCTCTGCAGTTTTCACCCCCCCTCTGTAAAGCCTTACGATTAAGGGCGGTGCAGCTGCCAGGCCGTGATGCAGCCCGTCAGGATACTCTCCATGGTGCACCTGTAGAAGTTGCAGAGTATCCTGGAGTCCATGTTGAACCTCCTCAGCCTGCGGTGGAAGAAGAGCCGCTGTGGAGCTTTCCTGGTGATGGTGGTGGTGTGAAGAGTTCATGTCAGGTCCTCAGTGATGTGGACCCCAAGGAACCTGAAGCTGCTGACTCACTCCACCGTAGTCCCATTGATGGCGATGGGGGCGTGTCCCTCTCTCTGCTGCTTCCTGTAATCCACAATCAGCTCCTTTGTTTTGCTGACGTTGAGATGGAGGTTGTTCTCCTGGCACCAAGATGTCAGGTTTTCAACCTCCTCTCTGTACGCTGTCTAGTCGCCGTCTGTGATCTGGCCGATGACGGTCGTGTCGTCAGCAAACTTCATGATGGTGTTGGAGCTGTGTGTGGCCACGCAGTCGTGTGTGAACAGGGAGTATAGGAGAGGGCTGAGCACGCAGCCCTGAGGGGCTCCGGTGTTGAGGATCAGTGTGGAGGATGTAATGTTTCCCATCCGCACTGCCTGGGGTCTGCCCGTCAGGAAGTTCAGGATCCAGTCACAGAGGGCGCTGTTGAGCCTGAGGTCTCTGAGCTTGGTGACCAGCTTGGAGGACACAATGGTATTGAATGCTGAACTGTAATCAATGAACAGCATTCTCCCATATGTGTTCCTCTGGTCCAGGTGTGAGAGGGCAGTGTGTATGGTGAGGGCTATGGCGTCGTCTGTGGACCTGTTTGCTCTGTAGGCAAACTGCAGGGGGTCCAGAGAGTCAGGGAGGGAGGAGGTGATGAATGATTTGACTAACCGCTCAAAGCATTTCATTATGATGGAGGTGAGTGCAACTGGGAGGTAGTCATTGAGGCTGGTGATTGTTGTCTTTTTGGGGACAGGAATGATGGTGGAGTGTTTCGAACATGTGGGGACTACAGACTGCAGCAGGGAGATGTCTGAACACCTCTGCCAGCTGAACTGCACACACCCTGAGAACACGGCCAGGGATGCCATCAGGTTCAGGAGCCTTGTGTGGGATAACCCTTTTAAAGGATGTACACACATCTGCCCTGTTTAAAACAAAAGGGCAGAGCTCCTGGTCCTTCTCTGCACCCCCAGCCTGGCTGCTCTCAAAACGTACAAAAAAGCTGTTCAGCTCGTCTGGGAGAGATGCGCACGCAGACACTCCCACAGCACCCCCCGCTACTCTTTTGTAGTCTGTCATTGTTCTTAGTCCCGCCCACATGTTCCGGGTGTTACAGCCTTTGAAGTCAGATTCCACCTTCTCTTTGTACTGTCTCTTTGCACTGCTGATTGCTCTCCGGAGATACTTAGATTTCCAACCCAGTCTCACATCTAAACGTGTAATAACTACATTGGTCGTAGACAAAAACGCCTCTGAAATTGAAATTGTAGGATCGTTTTTTGTCACCATTCATTGGTGGGGGATGGGTGGCTTATATCCATGAAAATACTGTGGTGGAAACCCACTACAAAATTAACCAATTTGACCGTGATTTAATTGTAATACATGTTTCAAAATTATGCCAAAGTAACTAAATACTGATAACGGTTAGTAAAAACCATGCTTTAATGCTTTGACAAGTGTGCAGACAAGACAGCAGGCGAAAAACATTTTTAAATGAGTGTTTTCTGAATGGAGATCGGATCGATCACAAGGATAATCTGGTGTTTTGAGTTGATGAGTAGTGGAGATATCACTGTCAAATCAATCGACAGTAAGGAGAATACTTAATTCCGGGTGTACAATTCTCCGTTATCCAATGGGAATCACATTGCCTTTAAGACATGGACGGATGCGGTGCTTCCATGAGCGTCAAATACCGCCGCCAATGGGAATACATTGCAATCAGTTGAAAGCTCTTTGCGTCCGTTTATGAAGCTGAAGGAGACTTGTTGCGTCACAACTGCACGCCAAAGGACCCTGACCAAGCGTCGCTCTTTGACGATCAGGGAGTGAGACTGTGTTGGCTAAGGACCCAAAAATCAGCATTTCTCCAACAGGGCTAAAATAGAGTGATATGAGGGATATCTAAAATGCATGATCTGTTTGGTATTTTGAGCAAAACACATCATCGACATGTTTTTATATATCTGAGACCCATAATATATGCCTACAAATAGCATAATAGGAGACCTTTAAAGTAATTAGATGACAACAATCATTGTTTTTTTAATGTAACATTTGGGGAAATGCATAGTAATACTTTCATTCCATGACTATATTGTTGTTTTCTGTATTGATTTAATTCGTCCTACCCTTCCCAGGCTCTGTTTTTGTTTCTTGTACTGTCATCTTAGCCTCTTCAAGATTACCTGTAGGCCTATGGCTCATTAATAATTGATATATAAATGTTCTGGCTGATTGATTGGTTGGTTATTCAGCATTGGAGTTGAACAATGACTTCTCGCAGGCCTCTAGCATGTGCCGTGTATTGAGTATATTAAAAGTCCAGTTGCATACACCTTTAAAGACCCGAGGATCACTGGATTTATAGCTTTTTTAAATATTAAAATCCTCACACGATTATTCCAGTCTCTGCCAGACCATAAAACAGGACATCTGTTCCCCCATGTGACATTTTACAGTGATGGCCAAGCATGAGACTAATCAACCCTTCAAAAATGGCCTTACTGTGTATTTACTCACGTGTCTAACTATTAAAGAGCAGCAACTGTGTCTAAAACTACATTTCACTTGAAGTTCCTGCAAACGTTTCCTTGTACATAATTAGCTTACAAGGTTGTACATACAGAGTAGTGGATGTAACTGTGATGGTGCTAAGTAGATTACATGTGAGGTAGGTTTTTCAGTATTCACACAGCATGTACGGAGAGCAGCTCTTTATGCAGTGAGATCCAGTGCGGCTGGATCTGTTCAAGTTGTTTTGGAGATTACAAAAAAATGTATAAAGATGTTCAGATGTCTAACCTTGTCACATTTTAATCCCAGACAAGAGGAAATTATGTGGCAATATATGAAACATGACAGGCTCACCAAAGTCATTGTGACTAATTTTCTGGACATTTCTGGATGTTTGTACAACATGTGATTCAAGATATTTCACTTTTGGGCCCAATGTTGGACCAACTGAACAATGGACGACCCCACAGCCATGCCACTAGTTTGGTTATTATTTGGAAGAACCTGCCAGAAAGCTTTTCAGTAAATACAGAAAAACATAAGAGCACGTAAAGGAGAGTATCTTTTGTCTTCTTTTTTGCTCCTCAGTGGAATGCTTGGGGGATACTCTCATTTATGATGAAATGCGAGGTAAAGATGGGGTGTTTTTTATCTTATGGAACTAAATGTGCATTATTAAAGCACAATATGATTGACCCAAATCAGTGTGATGTGAATTGTAAAAGAGAGTGAGGTTAAGAGTTTTTAGTTTTAGTTTTGTAAATGCATTGGTGTTTCTGCAACTTTATCAAGACAATGTTGCCTCATTCAGTGTATAAATACAAATGCAGTACAGAACATATTCAAATAAAAATACTAGGCTATATGACAGTTAAACAAGAATACAGTTTAAAAGGGGAATGATTAGTAAAATATCCATAAAGAAAAAGTAAATCTGTTTACAGTTCTATTTCATCTGGGTGTTGAGAGATGTATCCATAGATCTCATAATGTTGCTCTCAAAGTGCACCGGATGAATGCAATTAACTTCAATAATTAAAAAAAAATCTTCCCGGGGGAGTGTGCCCCCGGACCCCCCTAGAAGAGGTTAGGTCCACCCCTCACTTGTAAAAAATAGCACTTTACCCCTGCCTACACCTATATGCCGTGAGCTGACTATCGAGCCTTCATTGTAACTGTCGCGGGTGTACTGTGCATGTGCAGAGTGTTGCAGTAGAAAATTCTACCGTAGCGGCCGGTACATTAATACATGTTTGAGTAGCATCTATGAAACGGCAAGCTACCCCACAGCACCCCCAAAAGAAAATCTCTGGCACCGCCCATGATGAGCATAGAGGTATAATTTATCTGTAGGCTACAAGGGTGGTCCGCACGCATAGGCCGGTGTGTGGGCCGGTGCGTCTGAACGTCCCGGGCTGAATTTGTGTCCCAGTCATCCCCTTTGAGATAAATTAAAGAAGTGCATCAGTACCTCTAAAGCTTTTCTGTTTGTCTTTTTGTAGATGACGGACCATATGGAAAAACGAAAGATATCTCCGGACCAGAACAGACCATGGCCTCCAGAAGACACAGTATACCAGGTAAAGCCATCTATCTATCTCCATCTATCCTTCTATCCATCCATCCATCCATCCATCCAATGCTTAGTAAACTACTGTGAACTCTATAATACAGACTTTGTCACACACTGAATCATCTTGCCATAGCCCTCGAGACGTTTACCATTATTTATGTTATGTATTTTTTTTATGATATCCCATTTACTTTACTTTACGAAAACAATATATCCTTTACATTTTAAACTAATGGTCAGCCAGCCATTGTGAAACAGTGGAGAGAAGACAGTGCTTCTCCTCATATCAACTTAAATGGGCCTAAAATAGGAATGGGCCTATATAATAACCCAACATCCAATGCAAACAGGAAATATACCACAATAAAAGAGCATGGTTATTCTTACACTATTAATTACGCTGCTTTCATTGCCAACCTTCAAACAGACACATGGCTTAAAGAGAGCCAACAGTAAAGCTCAAACATTTCTGTATTATTTGAGAAATGTGTTTAAATATTCATATTCATATTTCTGAATGATACATTTATGCTCTGTATCAAATTGTGCTTTTTAAATCTGGAATCATTATTACTTTCTTTCTCATCAGAATTTCATTAAATAGGCCTTATTATGCACTTGGGGTTTTCCCTTTCCTGTAGTGTGTTTGTAGATTTGTGTGCATGTAAATGATCTGCAAAGGCTAAAATCCCAAATTTCCCTCCACTATTACCTGTAGGCTATAAGCTTTCATTTTCCCTTATGAATTTGTTTAAATGCCTCCACCATCCTATTTCTCTATTTCTTCTTTGCTGTTTTCCTCATATTTTCTGTACCAATCTGTATGCATGTATAGTTTCAAGCATCACTTTGCTTTAATAGCTTACAACGTTGTCTAAATGTGTGTCATTCCCCCCCCCCATACCTTTATGTGTGTTTGAGAGAGATACCATCTTTCCATTTCCCGGATCATCATTAGATGTGAAATAACTTTCCTCGGTTCTCTGTTTTGATAATAAAAACCATTTCATGAGTTACTGTCTGTGTTGTACAATCTTCTCCTGTGTATTCCTAAGCATCAAAATGAAATGGTAGATAAAACGTTATGAATCCCAACACACTCACTCCTGCATCTGTTGATAAAATAACTCATTTTGAGAGGGATTCAGTTCAGAAGAACCCATCGGCTTCAAACTACACGTGTAAAAGCTTTAATACTTGTATGCAAATATGAACAGTACAGGCACTAATGAATGATTAAGTGCCTTTTGCAGGTACTGTGTGTTCGTGTGACTATGTGTGTGTTGTAACCCCCAGATACAGCTGTGGTATGAAGCACCTCACTGATCCTCAGAGCGCCTCAGGGATTTGACTAATCTAACCATCTATTACACCAAAGCTTCATCTTACGTGTGTGTGTGTGTGTGTGTGTGTGTGTGTGTGTGTGTGTGTGTGTGTGTGTGTGTGTGTGTGTGTGTGTGTGTGTGTGTGTGTGTGTGTGGAGAGACACTGTGATGGATCGTTGGAGCTATGTGCAACTCAAGTCATATGCTCGAACGGGAGCTGCCTGGACGCTGCGATCATGTTGCGCGCACTATCCGTGCTGAGTGTGCTGACTTCTCGTACAATGTCCCCCTGTCTGGCTACCTGCATAAGGTCAAATGCTCGGTGCAGTTGTCAGCAAAATGTCGCTCCTCTGTTTTCATTGAAACAGCTCCTTATATCCATTAGCGCAGCAAGCTAGCACCAGATGCTAACAACAACACTACACATACACACACCCTCCCGGTCCTCCCGATGGCCAGTCGGTGCCTGCCGGTGAGTGTGGAAGTGTGGTCTGAAGCAAGTGGGCGGCAGGAGCGGCTTGTAGATGGTATTTTAAACTCGATGCGCTCTGAAACTGAGGACAAAAAATACACATGCGTTAATCGCGTTAAAATAATTAGTGGCGTAACGCGTTATTAACTTGACAGCCCTAGTCTTTATAAAACTTCCATTTACTTGTGCTTTGTATTGTAATCTAACTTAATTTGTTTATATACATATAGTGTTTATATAAATATCTTATTAATCCTTTTTGTATGTATATTTTAATTTATTTCAAAATTCAGTGGAGCAACTGTCACAAAACACACCTTCCCCCAGGATAACATTAAGAATTCAGATTATCATTCTGATTAATATTGCCTTTTACTTTAACATGATAAGCATGATCTTTAGAACATCTTTCCATAAAAGATGTGACATATTGAAAGTGGTCGCTTTTTGTGATACACCCAGGGATTTTGGGCCCCATGAAAAGATATCCCATTGGTTACTTAAACATTTTTATCTTAATGTTCTAAAATAGTTTGGGCCCCTGTCAGTCACGGGCCCTTAGAATCGTCCTAACTGTTCACCCCCTTACGGCGCCCCTGGACACACCTACAGATACTTATCATGAAAACTGCAACTCAACCCGGGACATACATCTACAGTTCTGATTCATACACACTTCTTATTTTTCGCTGCACACAGCATCTGTTTTCTCAGTGATTTAACTCTTAAAACCCACTGTACACTTCCTGCTCAGCACTACACTGTGGGCATGTGCATTCAGAGAGGTGGTGAACAAAGAGGAGTATATAGCAGCTAAAGAGACACATTATTATTTCAGTAGTTGGGAGAATATCACAGTTGTTCTCTATATTTGCTTACAGTTTGGTGTTCAGTACCTTCTTCACAGGCTTGCGGATGATATGCAGCCAAACTCATTATATTTTGTAGATGTTTGATATCACAATGTAACAAGTCTTTCTTCTTTCCTCAAAACCAAAACGATTTTGAAGGTAAACTCGAGTTTCATTCCCAGTTCAACCCATCAAGTTGTTTACTTCATGAAGCCTTGACTCCGCCCGACAGTAGCTGCAGTCTAGACGTTGTGATCCTTTGTTCGTACAGTAGTTTAATTGAGTGTTGAGGGAATATTGCACTGTACATAAGTTTATTGTCCTTCTGTTGTTTCAGAATCAGAACAATCCACCATTCTTTGATCCTTGTTTCCACTCAATAAAAGTCCTTGTAGCCACTGGGACAGAGTGTAACAGGAACAGTAAAGAAGAAGGATGTCCTCCAGAGCCCAAGGACCTTCTGATGACTCATGGTGAAGACATGATGAAGACTCAGACTCATGGTGAAGACATGGTGAAGACTCATGGTGAAGACTCATGGTGAAGACTCGATGAAGACTCAGGTTCATGGTGAAGACATGACGAAGACTCAGGCTCATGATGAATACATGATCAAGACGCAGACTCATGGTGAAGACATGATATAGACTCAGACTCATGATGAAGACTCAGACTCATGATGAAGACTCAGGCTCATGGTGAAGACATGACGAAGACTCAGGCTCATGATCAAGACTCAATGAAGACTCAGACTCATGGTGAAGACATGATGAAGACTCAGACTCATGGTGAAGACTCGATGAAGACTCAGACTCATGGTGAAGACTCGATGAAGACTCAGGCTCATGATGAAGACTTGATGAAGACTCAGACTCATGGTGAAGACCCAGGCTCATGATGAAGACATGATGAAGACTCATGCTCATGATGAAGACTCAGGCTTATGGTGAAGACATGATATAGACTCAGGCTCATGATGAAGACTTGATGAAGACTCAGACTCATGGTGAATACATGATGAAGACATGATGAAGACTCAGACTCATGGTGAAGACATGATGAAGACTCATGATGAAGACATGATGAAGACTCAGACTCATGGTGAAGACATGATGAAGACTCAGACTCATGTTGAAGACATGATGAAGACTCAGACTCATGATGAAGACATGATGAAGACTCATGTTGAAGACATGATGAAGACTCAGACTCATGTTGAAGACATGATGAAGATTCAGACTCATGGTGAAGACATGATGAAGACTCAGACTCATGGTGAAGACATGATGAAGACTCAGACTCATGTTGAAGACATGATGAAGACTCAGACTCATGGTGAAGACATGATGAAGTAGCCATCTTGTCGATGCACTGGTATATAATCAGGTATTTAAGAAGGATAATTAAGTGTGATACAGGCCACACTATAACAACTGTGAAAACACATCTCTACAGGAACATGCCTATCCTTAGGGTTAGAGTTAGGGCTCTGTGTTTTGTTGTGTCATAAAGAATATCTTATGAAGTACACATACTTTACTGTGAAGAGTGACTGTTGTAATTTGCTGTTACTGATGATGTGCTTTAACCTTTCAAAGCCTTTCCATCCCTGCCAGGAACTTTCCAAGCGGAGAAACAGCATGAAACACGAGGATTTGTTATTTCTCATTCACTGATGCTTATCTGATCTGATCATTTACATTTTAGTCATTTCAGCTGACTCTCATATTGAGCAGACGGGGGATCTCACTCAAGGACACATGGCAGCAAACAGCTTTCAACGTATCTTTCCTGTAACTCAGCTTCCTTTTAATCCACCAATCAGAATGGACAGAGAGAAGCCGCTAACCACTTTCCACCTCTCTGCTGTATCTGTTTGTTTGAATGTGTGTGTGTGTGTGTGTGTGTGTGTGTGTGTGTGTGTGTGTGTTTCTGTTTGCACATCTGTGTGTGTGGGTGTGTCCATTTCCGTCCCTGTTTGTGTGTTTGTATTTGTCTTCATGTGTATGTGTGTTTTTGGTTAGAAGCTCTGCGGGGGGTGACTATGGTGGAGCTGGTGAAGAAGGAAGGCAGCACGCTGGGACTCACCATCTCCGGAGGAACAGACAAGGACGGGAAACCCCGGGTGTCGAACCTACGGCCTGGAGGGCTGGCAGCCAGGTGGGGGCAACACCAGAGAATCAGATTCAGAATACTTTTGTTTTGGGTTCTGTGTCATCCGTTCCATAGAAGGATATAAATACGAATTATATAATTTCAAATATTTATATAAAAAGGTGTGATTAAAAAAGATAAAAGATAAAAAAAAAGAAAATAAATAAAGATGCATATAGACTTAAGAAGTTAAAGTGAAATGCCCAAAGAAATATCAAATCCAATACAAAACAAGATGTATATACACTTTAACTACTATATATAAACTGTACAATAAAATAAATACAGTGATATATAAATTATATAAGTAATAGAATATTTTCAATATGGGAAAATAGCAGAAGTATTTGCAGATACATTTATTTAAATGACAAGCAGCCATGTGTAGGTAAAGTGATTAAACCCAAAATAAAATATGCAAAGTAAAAATGTTCAATGAAAATTGAAAAATAAAGCTGTTTGTATAAACACAATAATTTTTTTTTAAAGCGGTCTAAAAACTAATAAAATGAGATAAAATAAAGATTTGTATCTGACATTAAAAAGCTAAAGTGAAAATGATGATTGAAAAAAGAATGCCGATTGGAAAATATGCTGTACTGTACCTGCAACATTTGAATGCATTTCTGATTGTTTCATTAACATGTGATTAAATCCAAAGTCATAGCGGTCTCGGGGCCGAAATTCCGCATTCGGTATCGGCCCTACACACGGCGGTGTGCGTTGCCGCTTGGCGGTGGGCGTGTCTTGAGCTTGGGGAGTCAACGCGAGCAGCCCGACCAACAACCAACCACATGAATGTCCCGCCCCGAACATACAAAGCAAAGCATTCATGCTACATCCATGCTGGCTAAATATACTGTCTATGCTTGCTAGGTGTCCATTCAAACGAAGTACACTGGATATAAACTCCCCAAACAAGCGAAAACCTACCAGTTTCCCCCACTGTCTCTGCCACCTCCCCCCATGCCTGGCTCCTCCGGTTTGTATCCCTGTATGTTCCCTACCGCCACGATCATTTTCTCCTCCTTTTCAAATTTACATACGAGGGATTTGATTGGCTGACGCCTCCGTCGAGGCGGCAAAAGTAGAACATTGCTCTACTTTTGCAGCGAGCACCTCGAGAGAAGCTACGCTTTGCTCCCACAATGCAGTTCGGCAAATCGTGACGTCACCCCATTCAAAGTGAATGGGCAGAAGCGTTGAAGCGGCAACGCACGCCGCCGTGTGTAGGGGCAGTAACTGTGGTTCGCTGCGAGTGGAGCCTCGCAGTTTTTCAGGTTGATATACGAAGCTCATTAGCTAGCCAACATGTATCTAGAAAATGTTTAGCAAAATATTAGAAGTGAGGCTACTAGACTAACGTTAGGTCTACTGTAATAGCCTCACTTTTAATAGTTTGCAAAACATTAGCTAGCACTAGTGTTTTGCAGATGCTTGCAGCTTATTGGGATGTTATACTCGATAGACAGATATAATAAATTAAGCATTATTGTTAGTTAAGCATGTCAGCCTGCAGCCCCACTTCTTGTCTCTCTCTAACTCATAGCAGATGAATGCACTAAAGAAAAGGGCACAGAGAGGAAACCAGTTGTAAGATGTTTAAAAGTGAATTAAACATAATATATGCTTAAATGCATTTCAAATAAGTTGTGTTGAGTTGTGTTGGAGTTTGTGTTATTCTACATTTTGACACCAAGATTTTTTGATTTTACTGCAAATGTATATCGGTTCCAAATATCGGTTATCGGTCTCCTTGATTACTAATAATTGGTATCGGCCTTGAAAAAGCCATATGGGTCGATCCCTAATTCATACCCACTTTTGTCCATGCTTTGTTCCTTTTCTTTTGTGCAGGAGCGACCAGCTCAATGTGGGTGACTACATAAAGTCTGTGAATGGCATCAATCTGACCAAACTGCGGCACGAAGAGATCATCAGTTTACTGAAGAACGTCGGGGAGAGAGTCCTGCTGGAGGTGGAGTACGAACTGCCCCCTACAGGTACATAACTCCAGCTCCACACACACATGTAATGAAGATGTGCTTGTGGAAATAAAATATAATGACGCATATATCAACACAATAAGAGGAAATACGTTGTGAAAAAAATAAGCAAATATTAAACTATTAAAATCACTATTTTCCAAAAAATAAAACGGGCCAAAACATTTCCATTCGGATGAAAATGTAAACACTGAAAATACAAAATTGTCACGATCTGTCTGTGTTTTGTTTTGTCTTATCTTTTTCTGTCTTTGGTTTCCTGTTTTATTTTGAAAAGTGTTCACCCCCTGGCTGAAGTCGAATTGTCCATTTAGCTTAGGAACCTTCCTAAAAGAGTGAAATGACCCGGAAGTCCCTCAGTGGCAGCCATGATAAGTGCCGTTCGAATTCTCTAGAATGATGAGAATGATAGGAAAGGAGGTTTCAAACTTCCTTTATAACCTCCTTTAGCTTAGGAACCACTCGACCTCCCTAACCGACAGGAGAAGCGAAAATGCTGCCCCACAATGCCTTGCAGCCGCAGCATTTGCCGTCAGTCAACAGTCGGCCGTTCACGGAAACAACCGATTATGACCGAGATATGATATCATGAAAGTTACGGTGCTTATTAAGCATTTTAAAACATAGGTGGTAAGTTGCCAAAGTGCTTTGTTTTGAACGTTCATCAGTATTATAATCAAAAAGAGAAATATGAACGTTAGTTTTGACTGAAATTATCAAATAAAGTCAACATTTCAGTCTTTACTGAGCTGTGTGGGGTTTGTTCAACTTCTAAAAGATGTTTGAATGGTGATATACACAGTGATAGATGTTAAGGACTAACGTTTATAATAAATACATCTGTATTGATTTTAAGATCTTTAGTTCATACAATCATACGTATTGGGATCATTGGTATTAATGTGGACCGGAGGGAGAGGGGGACGAGCATAAGTTTCACTTTCCTTTTTTACTTTCAGTTCCAGCTTTGGTCATTAAGAATATGTTTCTCTGTTGTCCACGTTCATAAAGCAAAGTAGCAGCATCAGAGCACGGTGCAGTCTCTAGATGAGTTCACAGCAGTCCCTCGTTCTTATTAAACATCCATGTTGTAGTCCGCTGTATAGAAAACTGTGGTTTCCATGGTTTCCCCACAGCAGCAGACGCACACAATGACGTCCGCTGGCGCATCATAAACACGTCGGATAGTGAAAGTGCATTCGGATTCTCTAAAGTACCGCAGTCTCTTCTCCTGAGTCCTTTTGAATTCTCCTATCCACTATCCCTTAACCCCGTGATGTTTCACTCAGAGGTCAAGGAATAGATGATAGAGTTAGACGTTAGGAGCTGATCTTTGGACTATTCGACTGCAGCCCCTGTCTTGCCTGTTGCTTTCTGTCTGTGTTCCCTCCTGTCTGATTACCGATTGTGTTCACCTGGTGCCCCTGTTTTTTTTGTCCTCCCTCCTCACCTGTCTCTTGTTTCTTTGATTAGTCTTGTGTGCATTTAAGTTCTGGTTTTTCTGTCTGTCATTGTTAGTTCCTTGTTTGTCTATGACTGTGTTCGCGGGGTAGTGTTCTGTTTGTTCCTATTTGAAACCTTGAAATAAAGGTATTTTCTGTTTATTCTGCATTTGGGTCCTGCCTGCTTCACTCACCCTGAAACAAATCAATCAACATCTGTTCCTTTTTTGATATTAAACTTTTCATTAGCAAGATGTTAAACTCTGTGAAGGAGAACAAAAACTTTAATTGTTCACAATAATGGAGCAATAGAAGTAAATGATGCTTAAACATACTTAACAGCTAGCAGCAAATTATTGTTCTCTTTACCTTCTCTCACAGCTCCAGACAGCACCTCGGGGGTTATATCAAAGACAATCGACATCTGTTTGCACAAGGAGGGGAACAGCTTTGGATTCGTGATGAGAGGTAATCCAGCAATACAAAAACGGTCTTTGAACTATGTGAAAAAATGAAGATGACTCAAGGAGAAGTATTTTATAGTTCCACTGTTATTGTCAGTGATATGCAACAATTATAATTACAATGCATTATTTATCATTAAAAAAGGAAAATGTAGTACTTTATATTTCTGATGACATTAAAAAGAAAAAATGTGGACCTGATTTGCGTTTAGAAAACCATTACTTTCTTCTTTTTGTCCTGTTGGTGTATACATCCATTTGTGAGGTTTTCATTTTTAGAAATAGGTAGCTTAACCCCTTACTGCCAACAATTTGTTGAGCTTATTTTTTGATACAGAATCTTTTTGACAAGTACTCATACTTCACAGTATTTAGGATTGACAGATTTCAGAAGAATTAATTAAATGTTGAAATAAATATAGAAGGTGCAGCTTCAACCTTTGCTTTTCTTGCAGGTGGTTCACATGAAGACTGGCACAAGTCGCGCCCCCTAGTGGTCACCTACATCAGGCCAGGAGGGCCTGCAGACAGGTACTATTGGCACAAACACACTGACGCGCACGGTGAAGACGAACATCCTCTACTCAAATAGAAATAATGTGTCTGAATACTCCGTTACAAGAAAAGTCCTGAATTCAAGTAAAAGTTGTTAAATAGGCAGAATACCCAGGCCTGCCCCCAGATCACGCAGACTGCGGACTTTTTTCGTTTTTCGATATTGAGTTATTCATTTTGTCTTGTACACATAATAATAATAATAATAATAATAATAGTACGTTCTATTTCGAGGCGCCTTTCAGGACACCCAAGGTCGCCTTACAGTGCATTTAAAAGTTAAAACGGCTAAAACAAAAACGGAACACAATTTCATTGAACCGACAAGCAGAATAGAATACAGCAGCATAAAAGCATAAAACAGGCAAGACAAGAGTGTGGAGTGACGGAGTGAGAGGGGGATCTGTGATAGCAGGTTGAATGTGTTTTAGAGTGAGTGGGCCAGTTTAAACAGGTGGGTTTTGAGGTGGGATTTGAATGTTGTGATGGAGTCAGACTGTTTTGTGGAGGCAGAGAGTACCAGAGCCTGGGTGTGGTGCAGCTAAAAGCCCTGGCTCCCATGGTGCTAAGGCGGGAGGTGGGGACAGTCAGGAGTCCGGCTGAGGATGAGCGCAGGGAGCGGGAGGGGGTGTATTCCTGGAGGAGGTTTGAGAGATAGGTGGGGGTGGGGTTGTTGAGGGCTTTGTATGTAAGCAGAAGGTGCTTGTAGTCAATCCGGTGCTGAACAGGGAGCCAGTGAAGTTGGATGAGGATGGGGGTGATGCGGTCAGACGATTTGGTACAGGTAATGATCCGGGCAGCCGAGTTTTGAATGATTTGGAGTCTGTTGAGTAGTTTTGTGGGTAGGCCAGAGAGGATAGCATTACAGTGGTCAATCCGGGATGTGACAAATGCCTTAACCAGGATTTCGGTGCTGGATTGTGAAAGGGATGGGCGGAGTCTGGAAATGTTGCGGATATGGAAGTAGGCAGTCCGGGTGATGTTTTTTATGTGGGGTGCAAACGAAAGGGTGCTGTCCAGGATGACGCCAAGGCTTTTGACTTGGCTGGTGAAGGATACAGGGAAGCTGTCGATCATGATGCTTGGGGGTGGGGTGGTTAGGATTTTGGAGAGGGTGTTTTTTTTGAGCCGATGAGCAGGGCCTCAGTTTTACTACCATTTAGCTTCAGGAAGTTCCTGCTCATCCAGCTCCTGATATCCTGGAGGCAGGTGGTGAGGGAGGTGGGCGGTGTTGGGTTTGGTTGACATATAGACTCAACCTGTGTGTCAACATCTTTTAAGGCTTGACCTGTATTTGCTTATGTTCTGTGTGTTTTGTTGTTTGCCATAGCAATGTGAGTTGCATCATGTGTATGAAAATTAAAATGAGAAAAAGAAAACACTCAAACTGAAAGAGGAATCGTGTTATTTTTAGCAAATATCCGAAAAAAAGGGATGTCTAGGAATCATTCAACCAAGCACCCAATGACCTCATTGAGTTTACACTAACAGCGGGATGGAGTCAGGAGTGTAGGAGATTTGTCTTCATGCAAATAAACCCTGAGGATAATAATGTCACTTCCTGTCATCATCACTGTTATGTTGACAGTTATGTGTTACTCATACAGCAGCAGCATTAATCAACTCGTATCCCTTTAATGTCACCATCATGTCTGTTTCTGTCTCTATGTTTAAGTTATAATCCCTAACATTTCCATATTAATGAGCAAGAGTGATTCAACCTTGTGTACATCCAGGCCGGGAATTCATTGACATTTACATCATTTTAAATTCTGCTATAGGGAAAAAAGATGCTTTGTTAATTTCCATTTTGGATAAATTAACAGTCAAACAGGTTGTATGTATGTGACCCGCTCTATTGAAATCAGTCGGAATTCGCAGCGGCTCATTTCAAAATAAACGTGGATTTGTTTCCGAGGTTCGGGTGTTTTGTTTGATTTTAAATAAACCAAGTCTTGGCTTTCAGAATATGAAACTTTATTTCCAAAATCACACGAAAAATACATTTTTGAAGCTTGTAAAGGGAAGATGACAGCTCTCATTCGCAATCTGCTGTTCCTCAGCGCCGCCCCCCCCTCCCTCCGGCTGAAATTATGAATGTAAGGCGTATAGTAATCATAGATAACACGGCAGGGTCCGTTACCGTTTGTTTTCATCTGATTTCAAAGAAACAAAGTCTTGGCTTTCAGAATATTAAACTTGTTTCAACAAATTCAGATGATAAATACAACTTTGAAGCTTCGGCATAATTACAAGCGGAGAACGGAGTAACTTGACGTCACAGCAGGCAGAACAACAGCCGGAGTGTTTTCCCCGGGAAACAAACACAATACACACAAACGCAAAATTACACACACACACACACGTATACACACACACACTCGCGAGCTTCCCCCAGACCAGCAATCCAAACGAAAATATCTTCCCTCCTTAGTATTTTGATCATTTGCTCCACTAATCAATCAGATCGATGGATTCCAGAGAAGAGGAAACTTTGAAGGCCTTTTTCTCAAAATGAGGACTCTATGACAGTCATTATATAATGTGACATATTTTGCTTAATATTTGGAGTACAACAACAATCCTGATATCATTCGAAAGCTAGGAATCTCCTCTTTCCAACAGTGTATACGACTCAAAATGTGTCTGTGGGTCAATGCGACTGATTTCGATGGAGCAGGTCCCATATGCAGATAATTTAACAGACAGAGAAAAAAGCAAACGGACATCTTACTAAGACGCTTTTTGTTTCAAAAAATGAAAACACAAATCATGCAAATGAAGAAACAAATGTACTAACTTGACAACACATGTGCCGCAATATATTAACCGATTTGACGAAACATGCAAAGAGTTTATTAAAAGCGCTGTATAAACGTGTTGTCAGTGTATTTGAAAGGACTAGCTTAGTCAGGTTAGCTAGCTAGCTTACAGCTGATCTGCAATAACATTTGAAGGAGTCATGCAATAACATTTTGAAAAATAAGCTGATAAAACGAAAAAAAACACAAGACCTTTTGAAAATTGTTTTTAATGTAAAAGAAACCAAACGATTATTACATCAACTAAATTGAACAGTAATTCACATCTCATAACAAAATAAGCTAAGGCGACTTGCAGCGACTTGGTGACTTGATTTTAAAAATGAAAATCAGGGAAATGTTTTGGTTTGCGGTCCATATCTCATTAAAATATCTAATGTTAATAACTATTAAAGACAACATGGGGACAATTCTGTTCTAATGTAGTTTAACCATTGTAACTGCTATGCAGTCCAGACAAACTGATAAAAATAGGGCCTCTAACCAGGGGTTACATTGGGCTGGGGCTCAGCACATAGGACGATGTTCTGACGTCATCACCCTCGCTCATTTGTCATTTGTTTAAGCCATAATGTTAAAACATCTCTCGTTCTTAATATAGACTTTATTTAGGGTCGATATGTGTTGACTTTAACATTTAAAATAGCAGATCTGTTACAGGATATAGTTTTTCCGCTTAGTGAACGTGTGTCTCTGCTCCGATCAGGAGCTGCAGCACCGTTGCTCCTTTGTGCAGAGAGTCTTCAGCGGTGTGTGTGTGTGTGCAGAGAGTCTGCAGTGGTACCACTAAACCCCCAACCCGTCTTGTAACACGAAGCCCGTTTCCTACACCATCAGGGCAGGTTCTAACCAATTTGCTGCCCTAGGCGAGAATGTAGCTGCCCCCCCCCCTGCCTGAATATCGTTCAGTAGAAAAGATAAAAGTACCCAAGGAATACACAATAGAATATATAAAGAATAAATTAAGAATCTCTACAAAAGACCAACACACCACAAAAACAGAAACGTATTGACATGTTGGTAATATACATCAAAAAGACTTCAAATGTATTCGGTATTGTATGAACATGTTTGAATTGGGGTGTGGACGTCACATCCTCTAGGGGGTCTGGGGGTATGCCCCCCCGGGAAGAAATCTTTGAACATTTAAAGTAAAATGCTTCAATCTGGTGCACTTTGAGCACACATTACCTGATCTAGGGGGTACAACTCTAACCACCCATATGAAAAAGATCGGTTTACATTTTAATAGTCAAGTATGTGAACATAACCTACCATAGCCAATAACAAATAAATGTAACTTATTTTATTTTTGTTGTTCATTCATATCTTATATTACCAGTTAACATTTATTTATTTATGCATATTTTTTTATCCCTCAAGGTTTAAACGATATTTTTGGTTTACTGTCCTATAGTATACATTGGAATGATTTCAAACCTGTTTATCCCAATAATTATAAAGGAGTGCCCCGGAAATATTTGTTTACATACATTTCAGTTATCTCTCTCGCTCGCTTCCACGCCCACTTTGGCTGTGAGCTGCGGGTGCCTGATAAGCCAACACCCCCCACTTTCATCACTTACAGCGCCCATAGTACACGGCAAATTAAACGTGTAACCGGGTGAAAAAGGGTGTTACATTTACTTAATTAGGAATGTTGTTACATCAAGGCCAAAAATTAGGATGAGCGCAAACAGTCAACATTTTTTATTTCCCTCCCAGAGCTGCCAGCGCAGCGCCTCCTAGATCTGGCGCCCTAGGCGACCGCCCATGTTGCCTATGCCAAGAACCGGCCCTGTACACCATGCCAAATGTATGTCTGCATAAAGCTGAGTTATGATCGGTCATAATAACACAGAATTTGGTGATGATTAAATAGTTTACAATGAGATTTACTCCCATACTTTTGGCCATACTCACGCAGCCCTACAAATGAATTGAGATTTCCACACAAATGTTCTTTAGCAAGTGTGCAGAGCAGTGTTGATTTAAAAAAACAATTTGAAGGTTGGATATTTGTAAACCTTTTTTTGTGTATCTATATTCCTATATATATTCCATTTAATTATGAATTCCAGTTTATTTGTAGTACTTTCTATTTTTATTGTGACATCTGGTGGCATCAATGTGTGCATTTGATACAGATAATGGAGTAGTTGCTTTAGGGCCACAGTGTAGGCCTATATCCCTTAATGTCAAATAATGAGATCATCGACCTCCGCCCCCCCTCTCGCACCTCCACACAGAGCCCCCCCCACATATCAAATCCCAATTTAACACCTGCCTCTAGCTAATTAGGCTACCTTAAATAAACTCACTAATTAATTAAAGCAGTTCAATACGCATTATTCTTATTCTTATCAGTATGAGCGCAGCCAGTAACGGTAAGGTATCTAATTACTTATGTATTTAGTATTCCGTAACTTAATAACATAAATGGTCAAACTATAGTGGTAAAGAAATGGCAGAAATCCTACAATGAAGCGGGACAGTGAAGTGTTCACCCATGAGAGGGCGGTCAAGAAAAGAGAGCGAGCGGCCCCGTTGAAGGAGTTTACAGATTAAAAGACACACAATAACAACAAGTAGGCTATATTTAGGTGTTTTTTAACCAACGGTATCACGAGGAAGTAAAGTCCCCTGGGTTGTCCCTTATTCCCTAACTGCCATGAGACAACTCAACATCAAGTTTCCAAAATCCGACACTGAGGTGGTCTTATGGCACCGGCAGATGACAGCGCTGACAAAGTGTGTTTCCCGCAGCGAGACGCTACTAATTGTGGGCTTATCATGTTGATTCGGCCACAACAGAAACAAATAAATAAACTCTCGCTCTCTCCAGAGGGGCAGGTCAGCCAAAAAGGCCAAAAGGGGCCGTTGCCCTGGCAACATTAGCCCGTACCTGTGCACGTCCCTGCTCTGGTCCCAGCTATGTGCGTCACTTTTTAATGACCCCTGGTTTCCGTTTTGTATTTACAGCAATTAATTTAGTTAAACTATTAGTAAACGCTGCGCAAATTGATCAAGTTGATGAAGATGTTTCTTCATTAGAGGTGTTTCTATATATACGTATATTCTTTAAGTGCAGCCCTTTTCTCCCAATGGAAGTGTTTTGGGATGATGTAGCGCTTGCCCCTGTCAGCCATCATAGTATTGCCAGACAAATATATATAGTTTTTTTTAAAGTGCTGTGTCTCTGCTGTTATTCCAGCTGAGACACAGGAAAATATACAAAATATAAAGTGTAACCCCTCCTCTGATCACTCACAGCTTCAATGATTCGATGCTAGACTTTGAAAACTGTCAGATGCTATTTTTATTCTAGTAGCAACTATCTGTGAAATAATTGTTCCAAAATTAGGACACATGCTGCAAGAAACTGCAGTTATTTTGTTTAATGTTCAATCAGACACACACATGAATGCATGATTGAGGCAATCTAAAGTTGTCAAAATTGATTGCAGATCAATCATTGCTTTACAGACAGTGACAGTCTTGGCCAAGTATAAATCATACTTTTGCGTTATTTTGCCCGAAGCTCATCTAACTTTAAAAAGAAAATCTGCTTCAAAATGTGGGTCAGACCAGGGGTAACGAATGCGATATTCATGCTGCTTTATATCCCATTTTTATGCCAATTGGATAAAAGTTAATCCGCAGCACCATCCAGTCCCAGGAGTGCCTTCATTATTCAGCATTTCCCAGAGGGAATTAAAACGGCAACTCTGGAAGTTGTAGAGACATCCTGTTTTATGTACGACCTGGAATAAATGCTTAGGAACATAATTTAAAAAAGTTGCATCTCCTAAAACAGTTCGCCAAATGAACACAAGACACTGACTCTTTGTGTCATACACGCATTTAAAAAATAATTTGAATTTACATTACTTGCCGCTGATTATTTAAAAAATACAAAAACCTCTTCACACTGCATGCTACTTTCAAATGTGGAAATGACATCAGCAGTTCTTCACATGCTATCCAAAGATGGCAGAGTGATACGATTTTTCTCAGACCAGTGAAAAGTATAAAGACATTGAAAAATGATTTTTATTTACTTGTAAATCAAAATAATATATTGAGATATTATTTTAGCAATTTGCAGATGTTATATACTCTGTTGCCTGTAGAGTTGGAATAATTTAGTTTTCAGATACATTGCTCTTTTAGTTGTGGTTTAATTTTCACTGTGACATGTTTGGAAGACATTGTGTTACGATTTGGGAAAGGTAGGACCCAAAAGCAGACGATAAAAAAAAAGGTAAGTTGGTCTAGAAAACAAAAGCTGATGGCAAAAACATGGCATAAAACACAAAGGAAACACAAGGAAGATACAATACCAAAAAGCTGACGGTGACTGACATGGAGGGAGACAGGAAAAACAAAACAGCAAAATAACTAAGAGATGACTTGAAAAGAGGACTTCAGAGGGAACTTGAGAGGAGACTCGAGAGGTGACTCGAGAAGAGACTCGAAAGGGGACCTGAGAAGGAACTCGAGAGGGGACTTGAGGGGGGACAAGAGAGGGGACTCGAGGGGGGACTAGAGAGGGGACTCGAGAGGGAACTTGAGAGGGGACTTGAGAGGGGACTTGAGAGGAGACTCGAGAGGGGACTCGAGAGGAGACTCGAGAGGGGACTCGAGAGGAGACTTGAGAGGGAACTCGAGAGCAGACTCGAGAGGGGACTTGAAAAGGAACTTGAGAGGAGACTTGAGACGGTCGGTTCACCGACAGAACACGGGGGGCTGGAGTTGGCCGGAACGCCGACAGGACACGAGGAGCTGGCGTCGGCCGGCAAGCCAGTACTGGAGCCGAAACTGGAGTCGGGACCATGGCTACTGGGGCCGGTACTGAAGCCGGAACCATGGCTGCTGGGGGCGGTTCTGGTGCCGGATCCATGGCTGTTGGGCACGGAACAGAAGCCTGGACCCTGGCTGTGTGAGCCAGGTAATGGAGCACGGAAACATGGCTGTGTGGGCCGGTACTGGTGCATGAATCCATGGCTTTGTGGGCCGGTTCTGGAGCCGGAACCATGGCTGCTGGGGCCAGAACTGGGGCTGGAACCATGGCTGCTGTGGCCAGAACTGGGGCTGGAACCATGGCTGCTGGGGCCAGAACTGGGGCTGGAACCATGGCTGTGTGGGCCGGTACTGGTGCACGAATCCATGGCTTTGTGGGCTGGTTCTGGAGCCGGAACCATGGCTGCTGTGGCCAGAACTGGGGCTGGAACCATGGCTGCTGGGGCCAGAACTGGGGCTGGAACCATGGCTGTGTGGGTCTGTACTGGAGCCCAAAGCATGGCTTCTGGGGCTCGGGCTGCTAGCCTGGACTTGCGACTCCTTCTCTTAAGAGCCTTTTTGGAGACCTCCAAAAGCCAGACGAGTATCCGAGAACGGCTCCTGGACAGGAGCAGGACATGGGGAAGAAGCAGGGGTTGACTCTAGACGGAACACACCGATATGTATGGTGTCAGGTTGGGAATTGGGAGGCAGGGGGCTAGCATGCCTGGGCAGGCCGGGATCCAGTCAGGTAAGAACTTCAATAAACATGGTTTCTCTGTGGACAACCGGATCGCCGCTACCAGAGCGGCCTCCTTCTGTAGAACACTGGACGCTCCATTCCACCAATCACAGCAGCAAGCCAATAAAAAAGTAAAATTAATTAATTCCACCTCAAATGGATCATCTGCTGGGTCCAATCCCGGTCGGTTCATTCTGTTACAATTTGGGAAAGGTAGGACCCAAAAGCAGACTACAAAAAAAAAGGTAAGCTAAAGCGCGCCTTATTTTAAAAGCTGATGGCAAAAACATGGCATAAAACACAAAGGAAACACAAGGAAGATACGATACCAAAAAGCTGACGGTGACTGACATGGAGGGAGACAGGAAAAACAAAACAGCAAAAATAACCCCAAAACTATAAATGTTATTCCAACTTTATGGGCAACAGTGTATATATGCACTTTTTTCTGCAGATTGTTGATCTGTTCACATACTGTACATAATGACACAAATCTAACTCTCTCCGTATATATAATCATTTATAACGCTTTTTGCATCAATTTTGTTGCCTATTTTTTATTGCAAAGACTTCTATTTGACCCCATATTTCTTGTAAAACATTCCTAAAATACATCACACATCCTTATCCCAGCCTTAATAAAGCCTCTGGGTCTGAGCTTAGTGTGCATCATGTTGTTGGAAAGCTTCAGGGCGAGTATCATATTTTACAACTCCTGGCTGCTCTGATGACAGCTCGGCATTACTCGCACTCCGGCATCATGCATAACACATCCACCAGCTCTTTAATGCATGAACCCTTTTGCATGAAAAAACAAAACAAAATGCGGCAGAAATAAATGAATAAATAATAGCCTGAAATGTGCCATTAAGTGCTTTCAGAATATTGAGAAACTATTGTTTTGGGGAGGGGATTGACATTATTAAATGGTAAAACTAGATAACATGGTGTTTGTTAAACCCTCATATTTTAAATACTGTAAACCAGAGCAGGATAATCTGTCATCTGACTGCGGGTTTCACTGTCTGTCCTCCATTTGAACTGGATGATAAATTATAAGTCTCAGACAGATGAGAGGAGGATGAGATCAGAATGATGAAGGCTAGTTAAGGTGGGAGAAGGGAGAAGCTTGGAACAAGTAGGACAGCAAGGAAGTTAGACCACAAATAAGAGAGATGTTAAAAGATAAAATATGTTTGAAAGTCAGGCTTGGAGAAAAAATTGCGAGAGGAATGAAACTTCCACAGAAAGATATGAGAGGAGGACATAAGAGGAAGTCAGAGATGATGAGAAAAGTCATTCATTCATTCATCGAGAAGAGACTGCGGTGCTTTGAGAATCCGATTGCACTTACACTCTCAACGTATTTATGATGCACCATCGGACGTCATGAATGTGCGTCTGCTGCTGTGGGGAAACTACAGTTCTCATTCATAACACTCCGTTCAATGTCTCACTATGGGATGCGCCTCAACGCGTATGCAAACAGAAGCATCAATCTCATTACGCCAATCCTGATTGGCTGGTGATCTTGACGTATACGTTAGGGAATCCACCCACCCTTTAAGTAGCTTGTGCTACGACGCAGCGTCATTCAAACACCTCTTCTCGCTTCACAGCACATCTCGAATTATCAGTAACCGGGCTAGCTTAACGGTCCACAGACTGAACCCAAAGCTAACATTCGGTCGACAGGCGCTTACCGGTTACTTTTTTGCTTTGCAAGAAGACTGGACAATATTAACACACCAGTTAATATTGTTTCGTTCTGTTTCGTTCTGTCGCAATAACGGTAAGGTTTGATTTTTTTCTTCAAGCTAGTAACATACCTGTTGCTAGCTTTTTCTTCCCTCCACACCGACACCACGGTAATGAGGACGTTCTCTTTTCTCTCACACCAGAGGAGAGAAAAAAGGTATAAAAAGGTATTAACACACCAGTTAATATTCTTTAAAGAATAAAATCTACACCGTCGCCTTTTTTCCTAACTAACGGCAAGGTTAGATTTTTTTCTCAGTAACGTACCTGTTACTAGCGCGTCCACTCCACGGCGACACCCCGGCGAACGAAGATGGACCCTTCTCTCCCTCACACCAGAGGAGTCGGGGACTCGGAGGCTCGGCTATGCGGCTGCGGGTTTAAGATCTCAGGCACAGACTCACACCAGGTCTGCTCGTCCTGCCTCGGGCTGGAACACACCCGGGAGGCTAACCCCGGCTTGTGCAGGCATTGTACCCGCTTCACCATTAAGAGCCTCCGCCGACGGTTAGCACGCCAAGCTAGCTTGTCGGGACGGGACCCCCTCATGTCCGCTGATTCGCCGGCCGGCAATCAAGACATGGTGGCGTCCGCCGCAGAGATTGAGCCCCGCACTGTGTCGGGCTGGGGCTCAACAACAGCGGGAGCCGCTGAACCGGAGCCCCACGCCTTGTCAGGCTGGGACCCGGTGGCGGCAAGAGTCGTGAGAGCGGAGCCTCGCTCTCTCTAGCTGGGGCTCCCAACTGGACCTCACCATGGTTCCACCCGCGGAGGATGTCCTGGAGTTGGACTATATGGAGGACGAAGAGGATACCTCCGAGTTCCTCCTGTCCGACTCGGATGAGGATGACATCTTCGTTTCATCGGCTCAGGCTGCAAAGCCGGCAGCTTCGCCCGTCCTAAGAATGGAATTGCAGGCCGCGTGTCAACGCGCTGCATCCAGGCTGGACATCCCATGGCCTGAAGTGGCCAAGGAGACCTCCAGATCTCGCTACGAGGGGAAGAACTTGCCCCAAGCAGCGAGGACGAAGAGGCAGCTCCTTCCAGTCTTTCCGGAGATGCTGGACGAGGTGTCGGTCTCGTGGAGAGACCGCCCTTTAAGCAGCAAGGCCCCAATCCAGGGTGCCTCCTCCCTGGACTGTGACGGTATGGAGAGGCTCGGCCTGCTCCCCATGCCGCCCATGGAACCGCTGGTGGCAGCCCACATCCAACCGAGGCTGGCTTCGACACCGAGCAGGAACCCCATGCTACCGGCAAAGGCAGACCGGTTCCAGTCAGCGATATAAAGCCGCCGCTTTCTCGGCCAGGGCACTCAACATCTCCTCACTGCTGACCGCCTACCAGGCAGAGCTCTGCGAAGACTTGTCGAGCAAACCTGAGCCTGCCGTGTGGGACGAGATCGCAGCGATCACGGACATTTGCCTCCGTGTGCAGTGCTGTGCAGTCCAAGCCACGGGCAAAGCACTGGGAATTATGGTGGTACAGGAGAGAGCCAGGTGGCTTACCCTGACGAACCTTCCAGACCGGGAAAAAGAGGATGTTCTGGACATGCCTATTGTTCCCGAGGGCATATTTGACACGGCTCTAGCTTCGATGCAGCTCAGATGCAAATCAAAAAGGAAGGGAGACGAGGCTCTCCAGCTCTGTCTCCCCCGAAGGGTCCAGCCGCCACCTTCAATGGTCCCGCGGCATGCCTTCACTCAAGCTGCCTCACGTCCTGCCCGGTTCAAGATACCGAAGCAGCAGAGACCACAGCCCGGCCCAGGCACGAGGCGAGGGGGAGCTGGCCAAGAAAATCTCTGGTCCCGGCAGCTGCCGCTCAGGCGCAGCCGACCCAGGTTTTCAGCCACCAGGCGAGGAAGAAGGAGCGGGGGCGGCCTGACAGCCTCCGCTCCTCTCCTCGATGAAGGAGCTGGAAGTTCCCTGTTCCCCAGCTCCAGAGCACGTTCCAGTGTTAGATGCTCATGTGTTTTCGGGGTGCCACCATGGCCCCATCTTCCCGTCGCCTCGAGTGATGCCAGAACGTCATCCTCAAGTTCGCGCCATCAGGGAAATGGACTTAACATCAAAGACAGCAAGTTCCGCTGCCTGTTTAAGTCACACAAACACATGTCATCATTGTTGTTTCAGAATAAATCATTTCCCACTGTCGTTTCCAGGTTTGAAGCCAAGGGCGCAGTCAATAAAAATGAAAAGAAAAACAATAAACAGTCTGTCGTCTGCCCCTCTTTTGAGAGCGGCTACGGCCTCTCTCAAAAGGCAGACAATAGACGGGATTATGAAGGCACCACCGCCACGCGCATGCGCAGTGTCGGCCAGGGTTGTCAACCTGGGGTACCACCGTGTTCAGACACTAGAGGGCCCCATAACACAACAAATAGAGACACTGAGGGCAGACGGCAGAGCTGTGACATCTCCGCTTGCTTTGAGAAGCGAAAAGTGGAGGATGCTCACAGATTCTGCTTGGGTTTTCAAGACAGTAACACGGGGCTACAGGCTCCAATTCGCTGTCACCCCCCCCTCACTTCTCGGGCATTCTGTATTCACAGGCCCGGGGAGAGTCGGCCCATATTCTGGAGCAAGAGATTTTCTCGCTACTAGAACAGAAGGCTATATTGCATTAGCGTGGTGTGGGAAAAAAATGACGGGAAGCCAATAGTACATACTTTCTTTGGGGTTGGGGTGTGGTGGTCAATGTAATAACGTAACCAGATGAGTGATTACAGCACCCGGTATCATTTTACACACATTTGTATCAGATGCAGGACTTACACACGCCTGTTATCTAACAGACAGGTCCGCACGCACTCTCCAGTCCAAACTCTAATAAGCATTCATTCACAAACTAAATCAGGAGACCTTTAACGTTTTACGTCCGATTCGCTCCTTTTTTCCTCGCTGTACACAGCTCCAGTTTGGGCATTGGCCTGTCATCAGATTGTATTTGTTGTTGCTCCTGTAGCGGAAGTTTAGTACAATTATTTTTGATGAAATACTCCAAATCTCCACCCTCCATAATTGCATTTGCTTCAGTTGCTTGCTACTTTCTAACGGCGGTGAGAGTGATGCAGTGGCGCTTTCTATCTTCTATCGATTAGATTTATGATTCGAAACTTATAAAAGTAGGGTAGACATGTGGATATTATCCGACTGAACAAAACTTGCATTTATCTAACAGGTTCGTTTTCCACTGACCTTATTTCGAGCTATTTTCCTAAATCTTATGGAGAAATCACATTGCCTTTTTGTCGAGGGAAACCGAGAGCAGCTTACTTCCGGATTTTAGGACGCGTCACTGCACCACTAAGTTGATGCGATTTGATTGGATTGTGAGGCAAGGGAAGCCAGCCGCCTCTGGCTTCCCTTGGCATGGCCCTGCCCAATCACAAGTTGGCAGGGGCATCACGTGAGCCAAGGGAAGCCAGATTCGGCTGGCCTCCTCTCGCAACAGTGAGTGCAATCTACTGTTTCACCATAACATCTAGAGGGGCGCTGTTTGTTTCACTCTTTGTAAAGTACTCAATGAGAATGGGGGAGAGACCGGCCGGCAGCAATACACAGCAAAGGAGAATTATCGAAACAAAACAAAGTGTTTTTATTTATTTATTTAAATTATAACTACAATCCGAAAAAACATCAATATGTTTTGGCGTTTTCTCCCGGAGGCCAAGGGAAGCCAGGCGAGAAAACGCCACTGCTATATTGATAATACCCGCCGAACAGAGTCAAAGCCGCTTTTATTCCAAGTATTTCCTCGTTCCCAAACGGGGAGGAAACGGAATTCGGCCTATACTAGATTTGAGAGCTCTGAACAAATATCTCTAAAGATACAAATTCAGAATGCTCACTCACACATCTCTGTTGCGTCTCGTGCGCCAAAACGACTGGTTCACATCAGTCGACCTGAAAGATGCGTATTTCCACATCCCAGTATATTACCCACACAGGAAATATCTAAGGTTCGCCTTTCAGGGTGTCTGTTACGAGTACAGAGTACTTCCCTTCGGTCTGTCTCTCAGCCCGCGAGTATTTGTACGGCTTACAGAAGCTGAAATAGCCCCGTTAAGACAACAGGGTATTCGCCCGGCAACTTATCTGGACGATTGGCTCCTTCTCGCACAGTCGGAGCAAGAGGCTATTACGCAGACGAATGTCCTCGTAAAACACCTGCTCGACCTGGGTTTTGTAATAAACACAGAAAAGAGCATGTTGTCCCCAGCCCAGACTGTACTCTTCCCCGTGCGTCATGGCGCGCGGAGAGTGATGGTCACTATGAAAAGCGTAATGGCACTGCGCCACTGGCTACACCCGACTTTTCTAGTACGGGGCGTGCCGATGGGTGCTGTCCTATCGCGGAAAGTGGTCACCACAGACGCATGTCTGACGGGCTGGGGGGGGTATATACGAAGGTCGACCTGTGAGGGGTCTCAGGAGCAGAGACCTCCAACGGTCACACATAAATTATCTGGAGCTTTTAGCGGTGTTCCTCACCCTGAAACGCTTTCTGCCTTTTCTCAGAGGACATCATGTCCTCGTGAGGACAGACAACACGACCACAATATCGTATATAAACCGCCAAGGGGGTTTGCGTTCTCTCTAGTTACACATGCTGGCACGCAAACTGATCTTATGGAGCTGCGGACGTCTCCTCTCTCTGAGAGCGACACACGTACCAGGAGTGATGAACCTCAGGGCGGATCTACTGTCCAGAGGTTCACCACTTTATGCAGACTGGACTCTACATCCAATAATTGTGAGTCAGCTGTGGGTGCGTTACGGCCGAGCCGCGGTGGATCTGTTCGCATCAAAAGAAAATGCTCAATGTTAGCTGTCCTTTTCAATGCGCGATTTGAACGCACCGTTAGGCGTGGACGCGCTCGCGCACGTTTGGCCTCCGGTCCTTCTGTACGCGCTCCCACCCCTGGCTCTGATACCCCCAACTCTGGCCAGAGTGAAGGTACAACGCCACACACTTATCCTGATAGCTCCGCACTGGCCTGCAATGTACTGGCTGGCGGAGATATATCAGCTGCTGTGCGAGCAGCCGTGGCAGCTCCCACTATGCAGGGACAGACTGTCTCAGGCGGGGTGGGGGGGGGCGATCTTTCACCCACACCCAGAGCGCTTGGCACTATGGGCCTGACCCGTGAGTGGTACAATCTGAATACAGTGGAACTCCCTCAGAAGGTGATAAACACTATTCAGAGTGCGAGAGCTTCCTCCACCAGGTCTCTCTATGACTGTAAGTGGAGGGTGTTTGAGGAGTGGTGCCTTCAAGAAGGCACCACCAGTGATTTTATCATTTCAACAGGACTTAATTAATAAACACAGAGCTTTCTCTACGATCAAAGTGTACCTGGCTGCTATTGCTGCGGGCTTTGAGGGAAAGACGGCTAGCCAACATCCTTTGGTCTGCCGTTTTATGAAAGGGGCTCGCAGGCTCCTCCCTGTTTCCAGGTCACTGGTGCCCTTATGGGACTTGGCAGTGGTCTTAGATGGGCTCACTCGACCTCCATTTGAACCCCTGGAAGAAGCTGACATGAAACACCTGTCACTGAAGACAGTGCTGTTACTGGCCCTGGCATCTGCCAAGCGAGTCAGTGATATTCATGCGCTCTCTGTACATCCTTCATGCACTCAGTTTGCCCCGGGGCAAACGAGAGTGTTGCTGAAGCCCAACCCTGCCTTTATACCTAAGGTGGTTGGCTCATGTACCCCCATTGACATTGTGGCATTTCCGCCGCCGCTGTGTTCCTCTGAGGAACAGCGGCCGAATTTGCTGTGTCCAGTTCGTGCTTTACGCACCTATATGGACAGGTCAAAAGAGTTTCGATGCAATGACCAACTCTTTATATTCTGGGCTAACCCTCAGAAGGGCAAGCCCGTTACCAGGCAGTGGCTCTCCCACTGGATTGTGGAAGCGATTGCTCTGGCTTATACGAGTCAGGGTTTGCAGGCACCAACGGGCCTGCGTGCTCATTCTACTCGTGGACTGGCTACATCCTGGGCTTTGTTCAAGTGTGTTTCCATCCAAGACATTTGTGCAGCAGCGAGCTGGTCCTCGCCGCTCACTTTTGTCCGCTTTTACAGGCTAGATGTCTCTGCTCCTAGTGTGGCCCGCGCAGTGCTGGACCCCATGTTGAGACAGGGTTCTACCTGTTAAGTTCTGGTTGTTTTGGTGATTTTCGGGATAAGCATGTCTAGCAATACGGGAGTTTCAATATCCCATAGTGAGACATCGAACGGAGTGTTATGAATGAGAACTATAGGTTACTTACGCAACCCCAGTCCTCAGAGTAACATGAAGTGAGATGTCTCACCAGACGGCCCTTCTTGCTATGGAGAAGGGAGAAGAGGTGCTTATTTTGAATGACGCTGCGTCGTAGCGCAAGCTACTTAAAGGGGGGGTGGATTCCCTGACGTAGACGTCATGATCACCAGCCAATCAGGATTGGCGGAATGAGATTGATGCTTCTGTTTGCATACGCGTTGAGGCACATCCCATAGTGAGACGTATCACTTCATGTTACTCTGAGTCCTGGGGTTACGTAAGTAACCTATAGTTTTTTATACAGCGGACTGCATGGATGTATAATAAGAACGGCGGACTACTGTAAAATAATCTTTGCACCATGCTCTTGTGGTGTTGTTTTATGCCTTATGAACGTGGACAACAGAGAAACAAATATTTTTCATGAACAAGGTTGTAATTGAAATAAAAAAGGAAAGTGAAATGTATGCTCGTCACCCTCACCCTCCGGTCCACATTAAAGGGGACCTATCATGCAAAATGCACTTTTTTATGTCTTTTAAACATAAATATGTGTCAGGAAACTCACGCAGCGTCAGAAAATAAAACCCGCTCTCTTTTCCTCCGAACCCAAATCTCTAAAAATGGGGGTACAACGGAGCTGATCCAGATTTGCGTCCTATGTGACGTCATATCGGCAAAGCAGACCCACAGCACTATCAGAAACGTTGCTATCAGAAACAATGCCCGACTGTTTTGGATGTAATATTTTCATTGTTTACATTAGCATCGCTAACACTCAGAGCTAACCTGTACTGGAGAGCATGTGTGTGAAGAAGCAGGAAATAAAAAGGAACTCACCTTGTGGTATAACCGGCAAGAGAGAAAGCCTTTGAGCTCCAGACTGTTTCAGAAATAATCCTTGATAATCCATGATATGGCGTTTCATTATGGTAGTATCTGCAGGTAGAATCTCCCGTATGAGCAGGCATAAGCTCCGCCCCTCTTTTTTATCAATTTTTTTAAAGCTTTATACCCAAAATCAGCACCTTTGAAACAGGAAGTGAAATAGAGGGAAATGAGACATGGCTAGAATGGGTGATCTGTTTGGTATTTTGAGCAAAACACAATTTTTTTGTATATTTTTATATATCTGAGACCTATGCTATTGCCTAAAAAAGCATGATAGGAGACCTTTAATACAAATTATCCGAATACGTATGATTGTATGAAAATATCTTAAAATAAATACAAAATGTATTTATTATAAAAGTTAGTCCTTAACATCTATCACTGTGTATATCACCATTCAAACATCTTTTAAAAGTTGAACAAACCCCACACAGCTCAGTAAAGACTCTGAAATGTTGACTTTATTTAATAATTTCAGTAAAAAATAACGTTCATATTTCTTTCTTGATTATAATACTGAAGAACGTTCAAAACAAAGCACTTTGGCAACTTACCACATACGTTTTAAAATGCTTAATAAGCACCGTAACTTTCATGATATCATTTCTCAGTCAAATCACTTTTCGTCAGATCTCAGAAAAATCTGCCCTAATATTCAAATCGCAGGACGCGTAATATTTGTTTTGTGGTGCTGCAGAGATGTCCCTGCCTATAAATTCAAATTTAAGAAAATGTCTGATCATTTCAAATATATCTTTCAATGACAATGAGAATAACGATGCAAATATTATCCATCTTTTCAGCATTGTGAATCATTTAACAATTGATCACATCGTATTTTTTTTTCCAAATCGTGCAGCTCTAATTTGCTAGAATATTTTGGATTTGTCTGTGTTTCTGAGTTCTTGTCTTGTCTGTTGATTGTCTGTGTGTTCAGGGAGGGAACTCTGCGCCCCGGGGATCGTCTCCTCAGCGTGGACGGTGTCCCGCTGCACAACGCCAACCACTGCGACGCCCTCAGCGTGTTGGCTCAGTGTGGCCAGGAAGCCCTGTTCCAGATAGAGTATGACATCACTATCATGGGTGAGACACACACACACACACACACACACACACACACACACACACACACACACACACACAGTGCCGATTCTTGAGTCTGTGGGGGCCCTAGGCAAACATTCACTGGGGGCCCCTCAAACCAGCTTTTCATCACCACGTTGCGTTGCCAACATTTCTCCAGTCTTAAAAGATACCTCATGCCTGCACCACTCTATTTAAAATTGGATGTGTTGGTATTGTCTGTCACCTCAGGCTGAGCTCTGCCTTTTTTCGGGTAAAACTGCGCAATTTAACTTACCAGAATGCATTAAGAATCCCTCGGTCATCACTTCTGATAGTCGTTGCTTTCAAAGGCATTTTTGCCTCAAGCTGGTGTACTATTAATGTTGGTGATACAGAATGTAAAATGTAACAGAATGTTGTTTTGTCATATCACAGGAGCATCAGATCAGAGTTAAGAGCATAATGATTCATTTTGATGTTCCCACTCAGACACAGTTACGAATGCCTCCGGGCCGCTGTTGGTGGAAATAGTGAAGTCACCAGGAGCAACGCTGGGCATCACGCTGACATCGGCCAATCATCGGAACAAGCAGGTCATCGTCATCGACCGGGTTAAACCTGGCAGCGTGGTGGACAGGTACAGACACACACACACAAACACACACACGCACACACACACACACACATATATTTTCACATTTCTAGATTAGATAAATCCCAAGTTGTTAAGAGTCAAAGTTCAAGGTTTGAACATAGTTTTTATTCTGCTTCTGGTTTTTAATTCTCAGGCTACAGGCAGGCTGAATGTGGTGAAGGTCACATGAAGCCATAAAGAAACTCTTAGTACATATGGATTCACAGCGTCATTACCATATTCTCCTGAAACGGCTGAATCTCTTGGAAAAGAGATTTTAATCTCAATGAGTTTTTTACCTGGTTAAATAAAGGAAACCACATTTTACATCAAACAATGCTAAAGTTTAACCCAGCACTTTATGAAAGTAAATGTGATTGAAATGATGGTTAAATGCATTAATATTAAGTCAATCTGCCTTATTTATTCATGTTAATCTTATATCATATATAGTTGTGGTGTTAAGCTTGATTAGAGGCAGAGGGCCTGACAAAAAGCTCTGTAACAAGAGGATTGTGTGATGTAAAAATGTGATATAAATATGTTTGACTACACCAAGTAGCATTTTTTGGTTCAAGAAGCTCATGTCTTGCTTTATGTAGTTGTGATGAGATGTTAAATGTCTATTTTTGATAATAGTAGGTGCTTGGACTGTGAGCCGTAGGGTCGTCGGTTCAAGTCCCCGACCAGACCTAAAAGATATGGAGTGTGGATTGCTACCTGGAGAGGTCCCAGTTCACCCCCTGCCCTGCCGTGGTGCCCTTGAGCAAGGCACCGGACACTCCCATTGCTCTCCGGGCGCTGTACAATAGCTGCCCACTAGCTGCCCACTAGCTGCCCACTGCTCCTAGTACTAGACTCCTGGTACTAGGATGGGTTAAATGCAGAGGCCAAATGTCACTGTGTGTGCTGTGTGCTCTGCATGTGTGACCATTAAAAGAGGGTTTCATCCCTCTCAATTCTATTCTATTCTCTCTAACACGCACACACGCACAGCCAGACAAACACATAGCCTGTTCTTTCAGCCTAATAACTAATACAGACAGTAGCAGACAGGGTATTTCCCAGCACCTCAGTCTGGCTCTAACATATACATGAAGCACTTGAACTCTGTGTCAGTGATGCACAAGCTCTAAAATAACCAACTGAACAGGTATACTGCACACAGAAAGGTATTCAAACAGAACCAAAACGAGGCGAAGTATTCCTGGAATGGCAAATCAACGGTTGAAAAGATAATACATTTACAACATAGGTAGTCCAAATGTTTGGAAATGCATGTGTGTATAATAGGAAGATGAATCCACAAGGATATCCATCCAGGACCGAAGATCCAGGACACAGGACCGCAGGATCATCCATGACTCCGGATCGCGGCGTATATAGACACCAAAAAGAAAGAAATGTGGGGAAGCTGGGTTAATCGGAACATGAGAGTACACAGGTATAGACAGAGAGAAGGAAGAAGTAAGATGTCCCCCGACAAACTAAGCCTATATCAGCAAAACTAGAGGCTGAATCTAATCAGCCCTAACTATAAGCTTTATCAAAAAGGAAGGTCTTAAGCGCACTCTTAAAAACGGATAGGGTGTCTGCCGCCCGAACACAAACTGGAAGCTGATTCCACAAATGTGGAGCTTGATAAGAAAAGGCTCTGGCTCCCATTGTACTTTTAGAGACTCTAGGAACAACCAACAACCCTGCATTCTTGGAACGCAATGCCCTAGTAGGACAGTAGGGTATAATGAGTTATTTAAGGTAAGATGGCGCCTGCCCATTAAGGGCTTTGTAGGCGAGAAGAAGAATTTTAAATTCTATCCTGTGTTCTATAGGGAGCCAGTGTAAGGCAGCCAGAACAGGAGTAATGTGGTCCCTTTTCTTAACTCTGGTTAGTACACGAGCCGCAGCATTTTCAATCAGCTGAATCGACTTGACTGACTTCTTGGTACACCCTGATAATAAGGAGTTACAATAATCCAGCCTAGAAGTAACAAATGCATTGACTAGTTTCTCTGCATCGTTTTGAGGCAAGATATGCCTGATTTCTGCAATGTTACGTAGGTGGTCCTTGAAATTGATTTTATGTGGGCGTTAAAGGATAAATCCTGATCAAATATAACACCAAGATTCCTTACAGTCTCACTGGAGGCCAAATTAATGCCATCCATAGTTAGTATATCTTTAGATAATTTGTTTCGTAGATTCTTCGGGCCAAGTACAATAACTTCAGTTTTGGTCGTGTTTAACATCAAAAAGTTTAAGGTCATTCACGTTTTTAAGTCCTTAAGGCAGTCTTGAATTTTATTTAGATGATTAATTTCATCAGGCTTGATTGATAAATATAGTTGAGTATCATCCGCATAACAATGAAAATGTACAGAATGATTCCTTATAATATTGCCTAACGGAAGCATATATAATGTGAACAAAATAGGTCCGAGCACTGAGCCCTGTGGCACTCCATGGCTAACTTTGGTTTGCGTGGAAGATTCATCGTTGACACGTACAAACTGAGAGCGTTCAGATAGATAGGACCTAAACCAGCCTAAAGCAGTTCCCTGTATACCAACTAAGTGCTCTAGTCTCTGCAATAGGATATCATGGTCGATAGTATCAAATGCAGCACTGAGATCGAGCAAAAGAAGAATAGAGACAAGTCCCTTGTCTGAGGCTATTAGAATGTAATTTGTGACTTTAACCAGAGCTGTCTCTGTGCTATGATGTGTGTTATGGAAATCTAGGACCCAACACTGTGGAGAGTACAAGTCAAAGTGATCAAAACAAATAAATGGTCAATCAGACAGAGCTGTCTTTCTGGTTATTTATTTGAAGCTTCAAATACATAAGATACAATAAAAATAGACACAGGTCTCACAGAGCATAGAATAGTCTGCGTGAGTGTGCGCCATACAATATGGTAGCTAAGCTTATATACAAGCAGTAGTGGGAAGGTTAGAAATCTGTCTTCACACGGTCACATTGTTATTAGACATCTGTCCTTGAGCTGTAGATAGCATAACGGTTCCCAGAGTAGGGAAGTTCTTGTGTGACTTTGTGTGAGTCTCAACCTAGTAGCCAATGCAGCTCTGTGGCCTTGAAGCGCTTGGGAATAAACCCAAAGTAGAGTAGATGGAAGAAAACAGCACATCTCAGGAAATGAGAAGCATTTGGTTTAAGCATATAAGGATATAATAAACATTTCCACTACATGTGTTCTAAAGCCACACTGAACATCTTCAAATAAATCATTGTTTTTTAAGTAATCACACAACTGTTTTGCGACCGCTTTCTCAAGAACGTTTGAGAGGAACGGAAGATTAGAAATAGGTCTATAGTTGGCTAAAACCTCTGGATCGAGGTTGTGCTTTTTAAGAAGCGGTTTTATCACTGCTACTTTGAATGATTGTGGAACATAGCCTGATAATAAAGACATAGTCATTATATTTAATAAAGAAGTGCTAATTAATGGAAAAACTTCCTTCAACAGCTTTGGAATTGGGTCTAACATGCACGTTGATGGTTTAGAAGAGAGAATCATTTAATTGAATTGTTCAAGGTTTATGATAAGATACCGTAGTCCTTATTGTCCCTGCGTCTGTGTTGTTCCAGATGTGGAGCGTTGCATGCTGGGGATCATCTGCTCTCCATAGACGGGACGTCGACAGAACACTGTACGGTCCTGGAGGCAACACAGCTCATAGCAAGCACATCAGAACTGGTGAAACTGGAAATCCTCCCCTCCTATCAAACAAGACTGACTGGGAAACAGCATGACACAGGTGGGTCAAAAGTTTTCCAACTTTACTTATTGATGTGGGACCTTGGGTCTCCTCAAGTTTTTGGGAAAGTAATTAGTGAATGAGTTAACATCTACAATTATAATACATAAGAATAGCATCAAACCAGTTGTGTGAGCAATGGTATACCAATTGTCACAATTTCTAAAAATAACAGTTATAATAATAAAACCCATATATAATAATCCCCAAACTTCCAATCCAATCAACTTCTATGTTGTGAAAATAGACAATTAGCAGTACAGAACTACCTGGTAAGGTTACAGGTCCCATGAGATGGCCATTTCTACTGATCATAATTCCATTGTTGAGGTCTACTAGAATAGATTTACATTGATCAATTTTCCAAAATCACATTGGTTTCTCATACAGCATCTCTGTATAGTATACATATTCACTTTCTGTCCTAAACGGTTTGTTGGAGCTCCTGCCCCCCATCCCTATGAGCCCACTGCGTTCTGATTGGTCAGTTCGCCCACTCTGTTCTGATGAGTCCACCACCGTTACAGCGGAACATCAGTGATTATGTGTTACAATGGTGTTTGTTAGCAACCAGAAAATGACACCAGTAATGACAAACAGATGAGAATGCTGCGTGGGGTCTGGGTGCCGTGTTGGCGGGACGTTGCGGGCTCGCTGCTCCGCCCTTTGAGGCTCGAGGAGCGGACAGTGTGAGCTGTATTACTGGTGTTGTTTCCTGGTTTGCTACACAGTGAAACTCAGCCTAAGCACACACCCACACACTCACAGTCGAAGTAAAAACAATAAGTGTGGCTTGATATTGAGTAAGAAAAAGGTTTATAACGCTGTGAGAATGGGTCTACAGAGAGCATTTCTCCACCATCCCAACTCGTCTATTACCAGCGTTCAGGGAGCTCTATGCAAGTCAATGGGACTCCCTGATATTTGAAAATTGACGCTTAAGGGCCCCCACTGTGTTTGATAGTGACGCCAAGGGATCCTGGTGTGTGAGGAGCTATACCCAGGAAGAATAAATTGAAAAAGAAAAATGTCCAACGAGGCGTTCTGGGGCAGCAGACAGGTCTTTTCTGTGTTAGAGTTTTACTCGCTACAGGGTGTACATTGATGGTTTGTGACTTTGCAGACCGTTTACATGCAAACAAAAGTTACACAACACACAAGGGGATGGGTAATAACCAGAAAAGCATGACATGGGACCTTTGATTGTGGTTTGGATAAAACAAATCTAGTTGTGGCATTCATAACACAAGCACGTTAACATATACGACAATGTAAATATTGCCATTGAACGTCATGTGTTTTTTGACACATGCACCCTCACCTCCCGCTGCCATACGCATCATTTCCGCCATCGTCAACTGAATAATTTGCTATCATCATAATTACTACTGCTACTAGAGGTTGTGAATAATTCAAGCGTAAATATGGGTCGTAATATACTGCTGGTAAAAACGCACAACTGTTGGCCCCTTTTAAAAGGCTCACATCAGGTCACAGTGTTGATGTGGATGCAGAACATTGGCTTTCTTACATTTTGTCCCTGGGATATTAACCCTTTCACCAGCTAAGGCAGCCTGTTGCACATATTGGACATGTGTTATAAGGTCAACACTGAAAGCTACATTTTTACTTTTTACTTTCATTATCAATCATTCATCATTACTCAGTCTCATCCACTACAGCATTCATGTAAAATGAGAGAAAAAGTCATTACTAATTAGCAGAGGTGGGAGTAAGTCCTACACGTGCAAGTCATGAGCAAGTCTCAAGTATTGACCTACAAGTATCAAGCAAGTCCCAAGTCACTGTGATGAGAGTCAAGCAAGTCAAGAAGTCATTGTTCAGGTCAAGTCAAGTCATTCAAAATGCTGATGAATAAGCCCAGGTTCTGCATTTAAATCAGTTATGACAGTGGTTATGAAAATGGATCCAACCCACACTATGATCTTCATTACATACACAGTTAATCATTTGAAATCTAATTTAGACCGATGACAATCATATTAGATTCATATTAACCCTAGAACTGCAGACTATATAGCTAGGACTCAAAAAGTCTGCTCAAAAAGGCAGAACTCCAGGTAAGAAAATCATATGGCATTTGCCATTACACATATTTAGTTTACATGTATGTTAACACTAGAACCGCCAACAGCGTCAGCACCTACATAGATATCATTTTCAAATCATTTAATTTGTTCCTCTTCATAATTTCCTTATAAACTAAGTAGGACGATTTAAAACTCACTTAATTGGGTTCATTTAGAAATTGCTTCAGTTTATCATCATAACAGATCAAAAAGTTAAAATTCATTTTACAATAAATCAAGGAATGAAGCACTTCTACAAACAAAAACAACATCATTAAAACATTTAAACAAACTACTAAAAGTAGATGAACTACATTATTCAACAGTTTACAGTAACTTCTGATAATAACACGGGAAATAAACGAGGCATCTCTTTTCCTCTCTCTCTCTCTCTCTCTCCCCCTCTCCTGACAGCCCGTCAGTATCAGGGTTAGTCAAAATGAATCCCTTGGAGGTTCTAGTGTTAATTTACCGTGTTGTCTTCTCTTTGCTTAATCGATTTGAAACCAAGTCTAACGTAGCTTAAACTTAACGTTAGCTTTCTAGCAAACACAACACATTCACGCACCTTTCTCTGTGGGATTTTTTGTAGTGACGAATGAAGTTGGATGTTGTGGTGGTCGTGTCACTGATCTTTATGCTGCAGACCCTGCATACCGCTGTTCTCTTCTTATTACCGTCATTGACAACATCATCCTTGAATCCAAACGTCACTATTTGTGGAGTAACGCTAGCCGCTGCCATGTTAACGGACACTCATGCCGTCTAGTGGGTTGCCAGGTTTGCGCGCACAGCGCTATAATCACCCAATCACGTTTCGAAAAAACTAAATGTAATATCTCAATACAAAAACAAATGCAAATATTTCAATTTAAACAGTCAAGTCCTTTCAAGTCATCTGTTTCAAGCTTAAGTCAAGTCTCAAGTCATGAATACCAAGTCAAAGTCAAAGTTGTTTTATCAATGTTAGTCAAGCAAGTCTCAAGTCAAAAAATATGCGACTCGAGTCGGACTCGAGTCAAGTCATGTGACTCGAGTCCCCACCTCTGCTAATTAGTGAAACAAAGTAAAAGCCGCAGCAGGTGGCTGTTGTCTGGTGAACTAGCAAACACACGATGCTGTCCATCTATCATCCTCACCGTCGTCTCACATCGGCTCGTTGTTTAATAATTCAGCAGCCATTTGTTGATTTTGTGGCACTTTAATTCGTTTTTTTACAATAGTAGATGGATTTAGCACACACATGTGTCATGAATCATAAAGTCATGAATAACAAAAACAAGAACATTTGGATCTGGGAATTGGCAAAAAAATGATTCTTGGCATAAACCATTTTTCCACTTTTGTCAGGGTGTGGTAATTTGTTGAGTTATATCTTAACTGCATGTTGTAATGAGTCTGTACTGAACCCATCTGTGTATATGTTTAGAGTTAGTACAACTTTACGTTAAAGCCATTTTATGTATATGCTTCGTCAAAATGTTGGCCTGAAGTGACCTTTAAAAACGAATTGTAATAATTGTTGAATTTTTTCTGTGGTTTCGCGACCTGGCAGTCTAAATCTTGTCATACTGTATGTATAAATACTCTGAGAAATGACCTGCAAGGGACAATAAGGAATTTTAAAGTTGTATTACAGGAATGTCGAGGAGATTTCCAAGTGTTCCTGTGGTGATCAGGTGTGCAATGCAGACCTGCCATGATCAACTGAATGAAACAAGAAATCAGAGAGCCATCATGGCATGAATAAAAAAAGTGATTATCTTTCAATCTCTCACAAACACACTCGAGTCTGGACCGCTGTCAAACAGATGGTGTGTGTTTAGTCATGTTGCCAAATTCAAATTGATGTTGATGTTGTTCTTTTACACCTTGTGTTGTCCTCCACCACAGCTGTTTGATGCTGCTGTGTCAGACGTGTGATGGAGTAGTTCTGTGGTGACTACTTGTACACTCTGCTATGTATCTGAAATATCTGAAATAATTTAGAAGAACGCTGTGTGAATGTGTGTGGGTCATATTCATTGTTCCACCTCCTGTCAAGAAGTTAGCCTTGTGTGAAATACAGCATCCGATTAATAGTAAAATTGCATTGTTTGTTCCGCAGTTGGTAGAGCAACATAAAGTTTGTAAAGCTTGTGTTTTCTCGCACCATATAGTGGACACAGGAAGTTGCGCAAGATGGGCAATATGTCAATTTCAGCCCTACACACTCTATTCAATTAGTAATGTTCACTTTTCATCCGGGCAACCACAGCAAAACCAGCATCCGGCCATTACCCCTAATTGCCTGCAAGGTTGGGAGGGACACTTTAAATATGTATTGCTAGTGAGCTGTAAAAAAAAAGAGTAATCAATAACCGAATCTGAGTATCATAATACAAAAGTAAATCAACCCCATTCATTTCTGTTATTTATGGATTACCTCAATGTTAAATGCAATGCAAATAAATACAATAGAAAATGCATAAAAATAAGATGTATTGTGACAGAACAATGTTACCATAGAAAAGAAGAAACCAAGATATTTAAAGTAGGATCAAGAATGGTTTTATTGAAAGGAAAACCTGTCTTTCATTCGAGCATATCCAGGCAGTATATACACCAACACTGAAACACATGAGCACATACTATTGTTTAAAAAAGCAGAAATCAAATCTGAGCTGACAGAAAATGCTCCGTTTTAGTTTAATACACACAGTTAAGCTCACACACACTATTTTATGAACATATAGGTTCACCTGCTGAATTAAAAACAGAACAAATGAAGCAAAGACAGTGAAAACCATAAAGCCGATTCAGGCAGTAGGCACTTAGAGTATGAGCCTACAGAACAGTACAGCTTATGTTTAATTTATGTCTGTAACAGTTCTCAAGTAACACAATATAACACCTTTCTCCCAGTCTTTTTGGATAAACGTGGACCCACAAATAGGGCATTAGAGTAAAAACCACAACAACGACGTTCACCATTTTTAAGTCAACCTACGCACATTTAACAGATACAAAAAGAAGAGACATTCTATCCACCCCCCTCTCTCACGAAACAGTTTTTGCGTAATTAGTTGAAGGAGTGTTTCTTCACCCGTAGCCAAGTGTCAGCTTTTCATCTGCAGCAGAATTAGTGCCAGTGGATTTATAAAGAAATGCTGAATATCCCAGGTCCGCCTCACAGCTGAGAGGTTTAAGTTTGACACACTTACAGTGACATCAGTACATATCTTCACCCACATGTAGAACCTGTGATAAAGCCGCCAGTATTGTAGAAACGTTCGTCAGACAAATGTAAATGAATCACTTTATTCTTTCTCTTTTGCACACCTTTTACCTTTAGTGTGGTGTCTAGACATTTGTGTTAAGTTAATTTATTTAGTTCAGTCCTTGTGTCTTTTGCCTTGTCTTGTGATTTCCTGTTTTATTTTGTAGTAACCTTTCCCTCTCGTTTCAGAGCATTCCTGCCCTTGTGTGCCCCAGTGTGATTGTCAGCCCCTCCCTTAATTGTTGCCACCTGTGTCCCCTTACCTAGTGTGTGTATATATAGTCTACGTCTCCCTTTGTCCTGTGCCAGTTTGTCTCATCAAGCCTGCCAGTCATTCCTTGATCGTGTTAAGTATATTTGTGATAGACTCTTTTGGTTTCATTTTTGATGTAGATGTTTTTCTTTAGAGTTTTGATCCTCCACGTGAGCGTTTTGTGTTTTGACCTTAATTAAAAGACCTTGTTAATCCTGATCTGTTTCTGGTGTTGTGCGTTTGGGTCCTGAGCCTTGTGACATTTCTAACATTTAGTTTCAATGTTGGTGAGAACATCTGTGTGTTTCTTAACTGACACTTGTGAGCGGTTGAAAAAGAGAGATTGATATACATGTGGAGATGATGAATTCTAGACAGAAATAAACTTGAAACCTCTGACTGAGCTCGACTTTCTATAGATTTTTAGTGGGGCAGCGTTTCATCTCAGCATGAACACGGCAGGAAGAGAGCAAGTTGAAAGGAGAAGTGACGGATGTGTGTGACAGGGAGAGTAAAGGCAGGATGGTTTTTAATGAAAGTCATTGCACCTCTCCTGCATGCTGTCAGATGCTGCTTACAACATCCTCTCATGGTTTCCTCTACTCTTTTTTTGTCTTCCTTCTACCTCCTTTCATCTTATCTTCTGTTTATCTCCTAATTTTCCCTCTTTTCTCAACTTCCCCCCCATTTAATTGACTAATTTCTCCTCTTTTTATCTTTCCTACCAATTTATTTCATTTTATTCTACGTTAAAGCAACGCAATACTTTACAAAGTACTAGAAGCTACACATTATGGGACATCACACACACACACACACACTCGAAAGGTCACCATCTCATCTCGCACCCCTTCATTTGTCTTTTCGAAGCAAAATGCAATCCTTTTTCGAATCATGATTGTGACCTCCTTTGCGTGTATATGTGTGTAAGAGAGTATGTGTGTGTGTGTGTGTGTTAGGAAGTGAACACAGGTCATTAAGATACTGATGGCCTTGCAGGAGACCTTGCGGCCAGCCAGCCACTGCTTTATTAATAGACACTGATTAAAGGTGTGTGTGTGTGTGTGTGTGTGTGTGGCATAGATTAGTGTTGGTGAGTCAAAAGTGTGTGCATTCGCTTAATCTTGTGGAGATGTTTGTATCTTCCATTAAAAGGTGTATAAATTAGCGTGTTTATGCGAAGGTGGAAGAAGTGAGCTGAAGTAAAAGTTGCAGTAGTGTAAACAAGTGAAAGTAATGTATTCACAAAGAGAACATATTCTGCTCATTTTTAGGTTCACATTTATATTTAGTGTCTCTCCTGTGACATGTTTCCATGCTTTAATGTTCAAAAAGCTCTTTATTTTTATCATACTGCCTGTGCTGTATACTGTACCTCTTTTCACCCTCTGTCTGAAACCAGAGCCCAGTCTGCTCCGATTGGTTAGCTGGCCAGCTCTGCTGTGATCATGGGTGCTGAGGGCGCTGCAGAACCCCCTAGCGGCAGGCGGTGCGAAGCTCCCGCTGTGCATAATCTGTGTAATATACACTAAACAAAAATATAAACCCAACACTTTTGTTTTTGCTCCCATTTTTCATGAGATGAACTCAAAGATCTAAAACATGTTCTATATACACAAAATAACCATTTCACAAATCTTAAAAAATATGTGATAGTGGGCACTTCTCCTTTGCCGAGATAATCCATCCCACCTCACAGGTGTGGCATATCAAGATGCTGATTAGACAGCTTGATTATTGCACAGGGCTGCCTTAGGCTGGCCACAATAAAAGTGGCCCATGGTGGTGGTGGGGTTATATTATGGGCAGGCGTATGTTATGGATGATGAACACAGGCCACTCGATTCACAACATTACCATAACCCTACCCCTCACACCAGATACTGACTGGTTTTCGGACCCCCCCCAATAAAGCAAAACTGCACATTTCAGAGTGGCCTTTTATTGTGGCCAGCCTAAGGCACACCTGTGCAATAATCATGCTGTCTAATCAGCATCTTGATATGCCACACCTGTGAGGCGGGATGGATTACCTCGGCAAAGGAGAAGTGCTCACTATCACAGACTTTTTCAGATTTGTGAACAATATTTGAGAGAAATGGTTATTTTGTGTTTATAGCAAATGTTTTAGATCTTTGAGTTCATCTCATGAAAAATGGGAGCAAAAACAGAAGTGTTGCGTTTATATTTTTGTTCAGTGTATGTAACCAATAAATTCCACATTGTTGGTAAAATAATATGTTGGCCTGCCCCTTAATATTGTACATCACTATATTCCAGGACTGTCTCACATTGTACAAGGAAAAACTTCCGGGGAAAACCCACAGTTTAAAGGGGAACATGGGAGAAACCTCAGAGCAACAGAGGAGGGATCCCTCTCCCAGGACGGACAGATGTGCAATAGATGCCGTGTGTAAATTGAAAAGATAATACATTTGCAACATAGGTAGTCAAAATGTTTGGAAATGCATGTGTGTATAATAGGAAGATAAATCCACAAGGATATCCATCCAGGACCTCAGCCACAACTCGAGATCCAGGGCTCGCGATCCAGGACACAGGACCGCAGGATCATCCATGTCTCCGGATCCTGGCGTAAGAAATTTGGGGAAGCTGGGTTAATTGGAACATGAGAGTACACAGGTAAAGACAGAGAGAAGGAAGAAGTAAGATGTCCCCCGACAAACTAAGCCTATATCAGCAAAACAAGGGGCTGAATTTAATCAGCCCTAACTATAAGCTTTATCAAAAAGGAAGGTCTTAAGCGGTCTACAGTGTGTTTGGCTGCACTTAAAGATAGTATTTCTTCCCAGTGAGGAGAATGTTTTAACATTTCTCAGATCTCACCCAGAGACAACCCAAGGCTTCTGCTCCTCAGACCTCCTGCCAAACGATTGCTTTAGATAAGATGACTGTCACATGGAGGAAACAAAGGCTCTGCGGGATGGATGTGACAGCACAGGGCAGCTTAGGATCTACTTCAGAGCGGAGATATGTGTGATGTGAGGAATTACTCATGAAGTTGTGTAGGTTGCCAGAGTTTAGCTTTAATTGTATGCAAATGCTCACAGTGGGAGTTTCCCAAGAATATACTCTCCCAGAGATCTGAGGAAAAGGGACTTCAGCAGATGGTACCAGCATTTCTGTTTGATTTAAATTTCTTTATCAGCTTGCATTTTGTAGACACTGTGTTGTTAATCTAATTATCGTTCCACAGAAGTAGACGATTCCATATGATATGCTAATTAACAACAGACTTCCAGTTAGTATTTTTTGTGAAATACTGGCAGGGGTTGAATATACTTACTTGCTCTCTTCACAGAACTGGCGTCTGTGAGAGTATGTGTTACAGGTGTCTTTATTTTTCTTAGAACATTTGGGGTAAATAAATAACTATGAACACAGCCTGTCACACCATACATAGTATGATCCTATCTCTACCTGACTGTCCTAGGCTAATGTAAATGACTTCTTATCAACAACATTCCAAGTGTGAACATTCTTGAAAAGCTCTTAGGCCTTACAGCACCACCATGGACATTAAACAAGGTGTGTTTTACTGAAAGAGAAGGAACATAACCTTATCTATCTCAAATCAGTCACAGTACCATATGTCTCCTTAGCTGACGCTTAGCATACAGATGTAGCACCTCATTTCGGACGCCCCTACCGATGTGGGCCCGTGATCGGCACGGAGTGGGCCCTCGCTGAAATGAAACGGCAGCTCTCAGGTGATCAGCTGTGTGTGACTCTTTGTTTACACACCTTATGGCCCATCAGCCACAGCTCTCCCTCCCCCCCTGATCTCTCTTCTCCAGCAGTAAAGTTAACTGTAGGTTTGCATATGTATGCAGTGATCTGTCTCTTCCTCTCTCCCGCAGACAGCTGATCGCTGTCGGACCGGACCATGGCTGTAAAGGACTAGAGGTGTCTAGTTCCCCCTCGACACATACTGATCCTTTTTTTTGTCCATGTCAGATTGGCTTAGACCATTCACGACTGCATACATTTTTAAACAAACAAACATTGACCATACTGTTCACCAGCCCCCACCCCCTCTGAGTGACAAGCTTACAGTTAGCTGTCTTTGTGTATTGCAACCAGGGAGAGCCGTGATGGATGCTGCCACAATGGAACTCATATGAAATAAACAGCTGATTCCTCACACACACAGTAGCCTGTTGTTTCTATAATACTGAGAAACATGGCTCTGGTTAATTATTATATAACTTGTTTTCTCCATAAAAGCTGGTGGGTTGAAAGCAATACAGGAGATGAAAATAACTATATTGTAGAATACAGAAGAATTGTGATGCCGTGGCTTTATCTGAAAACTGACAGCATAATTGCATGTATGGCCCGGGACACACATATTTATTTAGTTTAAATAAAAGCCTGCGCGTGGTTCTTGCTCTGCCAGGTACAACAAGTGGGAGCACGGTGCAAAGTATCTAGATAGAATACGGCGCTGGGTTTACAGTAATTGTTGTTCTTATTATACATCAATGTAGTCCGCTGTATAGAAAACTGTAGTTCGCATCATAAATACGTCGATAGTGTAAGTGCAGTCGGATTCTCAAAGCACTGTAGTCTCTTCTCCTAAATCCTTTTGAATTCTCCTATCCACTATTCATTAACACTGAAAGGGTCTGTCGGCCATCATCGGTGTGATAAAGCTCTACCATCCCCCCTCTGTTAACAAGAGATAGTAGCCTATAGCCGCGTTCACACCAAGTACTTTGCCGTACTTAGTGTCGGCACTTATTACCCCAGGGCACTTAGTATAGATCGCGTTCACACTGGAATAAATTCCCCTGAGGGAAGATTACGCAAATGAGCCGCTGATGTCACTTCGTCTTCTTCTGCTTTGGGTTTACTGGCAGGCCACAAACAACTTCAAGGCGTATACTGCCACCCAAAGTCCCCGGCCAGAAGTCCCCGGAGCCTTCCGAGTAAATCGCCAGAAACGCCAACACCTCCTCATCTCCACCGCTCCCATGTTTTATTTTGTGTTGCCATAAGTTAGTCTCTCTGCGTTTGTGCGCTGGGCGAATGTTAATAATGCTAATGCGAGGATAATAAAATGGCGGCTCTACAAAACATTTCAGAGTTTTACGGGGCGTGGTTTGCAATTCACCCAGCCAATCAGAACTGGGGCACTTTTTTCCCCAAGGAAAGTACCATCTCTCAGCAGGCACTAAAAATGGGGGTAACATTTCCCGGCACTAAGTACTCTTTTTGGTGTGAACGCGACATAAGTGGTACTAACGGAACTAAATGCGAAAAGTACGGGGAAAAGTACTCCGTTGTGAACACGGCTTATGTTGCGGACTCTCTTTGTTTCAAATAATTGCCCATCGGAATTACATGCAGGGCAGCATTGCCGGTCTGAAAAGGTCTCTGGAAATATCAAACATTTAATTAAAGTTTTAAAAACAGTGACAGGTTAAAATCAGAGGTGGAATAAGTATTTCGATTATTTACCTAGGTACAAATACGTGTTAGAAGTAAATGTCCTGCATTCAAAATTGTCAATTGCCAAAGTGAAAAGTATTAACATCTGAAAGTAAAATGAATCATTATGTTATTATTAGTATTAAATACATATAAGTATTTGTACAACTTATATTTAGAAATACTCCATTGTAATTATTGATGCATCAATGTGTTCATCCATTCAATGTGGCATCTGCTATAATGGGGTTAATGTATGATATTACTTAATAATACAACACATTACTGTATATTGTATGAGTTGATTTACTTTGATCTACTGTACTGTGTACACACCACAACAATATTACAAAAATATACTGCATATTAATGCAAACTATTGTAAAGGTAAAAGTATGAGCATAAAAAATAAAGAAGTGTAAACATTTACATTATTATTATGATTATTTAATATATAAAGACTATATATTATTGAATTACAATTAAGATAATAAGATTAGATATACTTTATTTGATCTAAAATATTGATGTTTTCTCGTTATAGTAGCCTGTGAAAACCATACCAAATAAGTGATTAAATGCTACAGTATTCAGCAAACACAACTGCAGAGCTGCAAACATTGCAAACAAACTAAGGTCTACAACACCTGTCTTTGTGTATTTGTGAATGAAGCCCCATCTCATGGTTAAATACTGAAATTGAACAAATGGGGAAATTTGGGAACGCCCTCTTAGGAAATAGTGGGAGGGCTTTAATCTCCCAGCCACTGGGATCCACTGGGTTTTTGGTTGGAATCCGCTGGGTGCAGTCCTATCTGGAGTGCTACATCTGTAATTAGCTTGTTACTGCTGTCCCAGGCATTGGTTTATATGTTTTTGCATGGAAGTAGAAGCCAACGTTGTGATCACATTATATTATTTAAAGAAAGATCAGCTTCCATGCCTACAGTGACACACCAAACATGTTTGTAACTAACACATGTTAAGATTGACACAGTTTACAGCAGTGTTAAGCTGTCCTACTGATCGGCAGGTAATGGCAGTAAGGCACACAAACCAATTGGGCAAGACTACACTTGCAACAATGATGTTAGCTAAATAATACAGGAATGGGTATTCATTCAGCATTATTATTATTATTATTCACAGGTTTTACAATAGCCTATGATTTGGTGAAAAACTCCTGATATAAAACATATGTTTGTTGTCAACAAAATAGAAAACTGGGCACCTTCAAAGTTTTAACACCAAGGTTCAAGGTTGTTGTCCAGGGAATTATTGTCCTCACAAGTAACCCAATCATTTTTGTGTGATCCAGTAAAGGTTCAGAAGTCGGACCACCCCCACTCCTGGGACCCCTGTGTGAACTTTGGTCATACTTTAAACTCCAGTCTCTGCAACACAAGTGCTACCCTCAACAAGTCGTGGACTGCCTCGAATAATAACACCATCAACAGCCTCGACTACTGCAAGTGTAAGAACGCAGGCAAAGTTAATAAGCCAACATCCCCGTTTCTCAAATATATATATGATATAGTATATTTGGTACTGGTTTTATTTAACTTTAGCTACTTCTAGCTAAAGTTGTTACTTATCTAAAGAAACCTACTTACATTATGCCAAAGATTTTGAATTAACAACCTTGCTTGCCAAGATGTTATATGGAAGAATACTGAAGTAAGTGCTTTACATGATAATGAGCTGAAACCCTTGAAGTTGCCTCAAAACATTTTCTATTTCAGAGAGGTTATAGCCTTTTTCTTTTTCAGCTCTAGTATCGGCCAGTTTCTCTCCTGGCTCTACGACAACATCCGGCCCCAGTAGCCAGAGCTCCAGCACCCTGCCAAGGCCTACAGTTCCCATGAGTCCACGTAACTCGCTGCTTAAACGACGGCAGAGAAAGAAAGAGCACAAAAGCTCCTGTGAGTCCTTTTGTCTCTGTCGTTACAATAATATCATTTTCTGAAGGGAAATTAACATAAAATATCACTGTTGTGTGTGTTCAGTGTCCCTGGCATCCAGTTCAGTGGGTCCCGGTGGTCAGGTGGTTCATGTGGAGACCAGTGAGGTTGTCCTAACAGGCGACCCACTCAACGGCTTCGGTGTCCAGCTGCAGGGAGGAATATTTGCCACCGAAACGCTTTCTGCACCCCCACTCATCCGATTCATAGAGCCCGACAGCTCTGCAGAGAGGTGAGCACATGCGTTCATGCATGACTAAACAAATGTGTGTAGTCTGTGATGTACAGCCTTCCGGACACAAATATCTAAGTCAAGTTGTTCTGCCCTTACGGCCTGTCTACACTACAGGCATCGAAAAATGCTTTCAACGCTTCGCCCATTCACTTGAATGGGGTGACGTTGTTGATTTTCAATCTTCGCCGAACTGCATTGTGGGGAGCGGAGCGTGGCTTTGCAAGTATTGCGAGCATCAAAAGTTGAGCAATGTTTAACTTTTGAGGCTCGATGCTTGGCATCAGCTAATCAAATCATGCGTATGCAAATCTGACAGTACAAGCGCTAGCCAATCAAACCGCGTGTATGCTGGGAGAGAGTACGCAGGTCATTTCCTCATATTAAAAAAATGGAGCGGTAGTGAATCACCCGGTGCTGTATGATCAGTCTCTGTTCATCTACCGGGATACAAACCGGAGGAGCGAGGCATGGAGGGAGGAGGCAGAGACAGTGGATGAAACTGGTAGATTTTCGCCTGTTTGGGGATTTTATATCCAGTTTACTTCGTTTTAACATTGCTATTGCTTTGTATGCCGGGGGCGGACGGGAGATTCCTGATTGGTTGTTGGTCGCCTTGGGCGCGAGAAATCGCCAAGCCTCAGACACGCCCAGCTTCAAGATTTTTTGATGCCTGTAGTGTAGACGGGCCGTTACAGCGCGTATCCTTTTGCGTCGCTTGACAGCTACGCATTTAAAGGTCCTCCAATAAAGGTCCAAGGTTTGCTTTCTTGACTTTACTGTAGATGTATTTTACATTCTAAAACTGTAACAATACAGAAATAAAACACATATAAGTATGCAGGCTTGGTACTGTGGTACTGTACAAACGACACACATACTACTATTAAAGGAATTAGCTATCATTAGCATCACTATTAGCTAGAAATATCACAGATCACCATTAGCTAAATTAGCACACATTAAACTAGCTTCAGACCAAAAGGTACAAACTTCAAACATTCTGCACATAACACATCCAAATTGCACATGAATAACTCAAAGACAAATAGTCTCCAAGGCTCAAGCATCACAGACACGAACACAGTTTACATGACGTCTCTGCTCCATGTGTTGATCTCCGTGCTCCGTTTACAAAGGTCCTTGCGAAGCAGAGAGCGCTGACTCTGACACGCCCCGAGTAAACCAACACAACCAAGGAGCGCTCACTCACCCAACTCTATAAGCATAGAAATAGGCAGCACACAAGTTAATTTTAATGTCATAGTCCAACAGAGATTTGCAGGAATTAGTCCTTAACCTGGTAATAAGTGAGCATTTTAGCATGTCCAGGTTGCCTTGTAAGAAAGTCATTGGTTTTTCGTTACATTCTTGATTGTGGATGTTGTGGTTAATAAAAGCTTATGAGATTTGTGTATTTTGTTCTGCAACATTAAATATGAAGTTACTCCACTGGTGAACATTCAGAGCTTTTACGTGTTTTAAAAAATGGCGGTTGTTAATAAGTGTCTAAATAAGACGACTAAACGTCATCACGCTGAACATTAGCCACCTTTAGCTTAGCGAAGGGGGCCGTGAAATCACGTGACTCTGATGTGATTCCTTTATAGCCAGATGTTAGCTTTAGTTCAACTTGTATAAAGAGTTAATATGAGGGGACTATCCTGCTGAATAAAAAGTGTAAGCATCATAAACGCGTGTGCAACAGATGTTGTTTTCTGCAATATTCTAAAATGTCATGGAAATATCCCATTACCTTGGGTGTTATGGTTGGGATAATACATTTACACTATAACTTCACAAATGTATTACTTTATTATTACTCAATTTACAACAATTTGAAAGGTTTATAATAGATAAAGGTAAACATAATTGACACAGTAGCTTAAACATTGTTGATGTTGTTAGTGTTAATATGGTATCCAATATATTATATAAGGCTATTTATTGACAGGTTCTCTACCCTGCAACATTGGTTGTATGTTACAATTAGGGCTGTCAGTCGATTAAAATATTTAATCGCGATTAATCGCATGATTGTCCATAGTTAATCGTGATTAATCGCAAATTTATCGCACAAGTTTTTAACATATGAGTGGACAAATATACTTTATGCAAATGTTTGTTTATTATCATTTGAACAATGACAAATATTCTCATGAATATTAAACACAACAACCTCTGAACATTACAAATATTCGCCTCAATTCAACCTGGAACCTCTCTCATACAATACAAATGGTGTGTGTGTGTGTGTGTGTGTGTGTGTGTGTGTGTGTGTGTGTGTGTGTGTGTGTGTGTGTGTGTGTGTGTGTGTGTGTGTGTGTGTGTGTGTGTGTGTGTGTGTGTGTGTGTGTGTGGTGTGTGTGTGTGTGTGATCGTTGGAGCTATGTGCAACTCAAGGCATATGCTCGAACGGGAGCTGCCTGGACGCTGCAATCATGTTGCTGCAATCATGAGTGTGCTGACTTCTCGTACAATGTCCTGCATCAAGTCAAGTGCTCGGCGCAGTTGTGGCAAAATGTCGCTCCTCTGTTTTCATTTAAACAGCCCCTTATATCCGTTAGCACAGCTAGCTAGCACCAGATGCTAACAACAACAATACACGTAGGGTGTGCACGTTCTCAACAGTAACAGTAAAATACTGACTTTAAATGCAGCATTGGAAGCTTAGATTTCCTGTGTGTATGTCAATGTTAGAGTTTGTGTGTGTGGGTGCTGTTGGCAGTGCTGTTTGTGTCATGTGTAGGGATTTCTAAATATTGGCTCGCAAGTGTGTTTACAATACATTTTTGGTGACACTTTAATTCATCTGTTTGTGCTCATGAATTAATTGAACTCTCTATGTTTGGTTCCTCAATTTACTGATTGATGTTCCCGTTGTATTACCAGCTTCTCTAAGTGCAGGGTGTGTTTCTTCACCCTGATAATGCACTCCCTCCATTAGTGCCCACGCTAACAACACTAATTAGTTAGCTTTGTTTCACCCACGCTGGAAGAATCAATAAGTCCCTTCCTTTCTGCCTGACAGGGTGAAGCCGCATAAAGCCCCTTCACACCTCCCTGAATTACGTTTAACCATAATTAATAGTCTTTAATACCACAAGTCTTTTCAGCGGTGACCAACAAGGGCAGCCATTTTGGATCATTTGCATTCTGATCCTCACCACCAAAGGTTTCTGTTTAAGCCAAAACTCCAGAAGACATTTGTGAGGAATCTGCAACTAATGGTGAGCATTGTGTAACACCATAATAACATGTTGCTCTTACTATAAAACTGCTGTCAATGCTATACAAAAAGTATGACTCAAAATGTAACAATAAGATAGGAGTTTTGGACTGGAAAGACAAAATATGTTTTTAATAGTATTTATTAAAAAAATCTCAAAATGAATATGTTATTTTGGTAACACTATATTACGGTGGCCCTGAAGTGCAAGTCAAAACAACATTTCACAAAACACTACAACACAATGAATGAAAAAACTTGGGTCACAGCTGAGGTTCCTCAACAGTGCATTACAAGACATCTATCCAGTGTTGGGAAAGTTCACTTTCTACATGAACTAGTTCAGTTCATAGTTCATAATTCAAAATGTTGAACTAAAGTTCATGGTTTCAAAAATGAACTAATTTATAGTTTATAGTTATTTTTCAATACGTTGCTGCGAGCTATTATTTGTCTCCTGTACGATGTTAATGGGATTTGGGTGGTAGTGGATCTGTTTTGGCTCTCTTTTTTATTCGCCACTCGCAAATACTGTGAAAGGCAAGTCGTGTGCTTTTTCTCAATGGGCCGTTTAAGGTTTGTTGTCGACGTCGTCGATTTACGGACTTGCTTTTTCAAACCGGGCGGACATAGTTTACAGGCAAACGTTTGATTGTTTCCGTCTGAGTCAGTACTGACTTTAACGTAAAACTCTTTTAAATGCTCATACGCCGACGCCGTAGAGTCTCACTCTGAGCGAGAGCTGCTGCAGCTGCTCTCGGCTTCGTCCATACTAATTCATTCATTCATTCAATGCTCGCCGGTTCCGCGGTTCCACATTGTTTGTTGTGAGGAGTCTGGTATATTTATATTTTAGTGCAACAGCCAGGGATGACAGGCAGCTTGCTGTTGCCAGATTGGGTGGTTTTCTGCATTATTTTGAAGCCTGTTTACGGTGTGTTTTAACTGGGTTTTCGGCTGAAAGGCATATGAAATCTGGCACACTTTTGAACGCCGTTATAATACACTGATGAGAATGAACGCACTTTTGAACGCCGTTATACAGCGCTGAGCATGAACGCGTTCTCAATTACGTTCATCTAGCGGAAATACAGTACGTTCAGTTCACGTTCGCCCAAAATATGAACGCGTTCAGGTACATCACTGCATCTATCAATATGTGTGTATACCTCCACCATTAAACTGTCATATGTGGGGTTTGTTCAACTTTTAAAAGATGTTTGAATGGTGATATACACAGTGATAGATGTTAAGGACTAACGTTTATAATAAATACATTTGTATTTATTTTAAGATCTTTTCATACAATCATACATATTGGGATCATTTGTATTAATGTGGACCGGAAGGAGAGGGTGACGAGCATATGTTTCACTTTCCTTTTTTATTTCTATTCCAACTTTGGTCATGAAGAATATGTTTCTCTGTTGTCCACGTTCACAAAGCATAAAACAAGAGCATCAGAGCACGGTGCAGAGTCTCTAGATGAGTTTACAGTAGTCCGTTGTTCTTATTATACATCCATGTTGTAGTCCGCTGTATAGAAAACTGTAGTTTCCATAGTTTCCCCACAGCAGCAGACGCACATTCGTGACGTCCACTGGCACATCATAAACACGTCGGATAGTGAAAGTGCAGTCAGATTCTCTAAAGTACCGCAGTCTCTTCTCCTAAATCCTTTTGAATTCTCCTATCCACTATTCCTTAACCCCGTGACGTTTCACTCAAAGGTCAAGGAATAGACGATAGGGTTCGACGTTAGGAGCTGATTTTTGGATTATCCGACCGCAACCTTGGACTTGTGAATTGGTGACTTGACTACAACACTGTGCTAGCATTAGCCATACTAGCCTGTATACATGCTTATTGCACAGCTAGCATTAGCTATATTTACCTTGTTTACACTTCTTCTTCTTCTTTCGTATAATGTTAGAGGTCCAACTCGGTGTCGTGTAGCCATGCCCGCATCTCTGGTCCTAGGTCGAAGAGGCTGGCTTCCGAGGGTGGTCTATATAAAGGGCAGATGGTGATTATATGGACAGCAGTCTGCTCAGGGTCACCGCACTCGCATGCCGCACTGTCCGCCAAGCCCCACGTCTTCATCGATGTTTTAAAGCGACCGACCCCAGTTCGTAGACGGTTCAGAGTGGTCCACTGCCGGCGCGGTAGGTCGTCTCCTCCAATGGCGCCATCTCCTGGGTCCCAGATGTAACGGTGGATTCGGGAGGGCCCGGCTGACTCCCACTCCTGCTTCCAAGCTGCTGCCAACCATGCATCTCTGGAGATATCCTCAGAGGTGGAGTTGAGCATCTCTTGAGCTGCTTTGTTGTAGGGGTGGCGGGACTTGAGTCTGCTTGGAGGTGTTGGTGTTATTGTGGTGTTGTGCAGGATGTGCCAGTCATACTTTTGTGCCTTCCTGGCCAGGTTGAGGGTGGCAGCCTCCCGTCGGAGGCCGGCCAGTGCTATTCCCGCGAGGACTGGCAAGAGGGACACAGGGGTAGGCTTTAAGCATCCAGTTATTATTTGGAGGGAGGTATTGATAGCCACATCGACCTTTGTTTCATGTTCTTTACAGTTAGCGGTCCTAAGTGTTAATCTGTGTATCCTAGGGGTGTAACGGTTCACAGCAGTCACGGTTCGGTTCATAGCTCGGTTTGGGGGTCACGGTTCGGTACAACAAGGAAAAGCAAAACAAAGTCCCAAATGCATAATTTTTGTTGCTGTTATTTATTTTTAACAGTAGTGCAAGTTTAGAACTCTAACATTTGGAATCATGAACTGTATTTCAGTCAGACAACTCACGTGTTCCTTTAACATGTTTATTAGAAGCAGCATATAGTTGAATTTGGCGACTAGGCTCGGGCATTATCACTCCATAGATATACATAGCACGATGAGTGATGATTAAATAACTAACCCCCGAGCCTACAGGTGGAAGCTGGGGTGGTGGTGGGGCAGGCAAGCAGCAGCGACGTAGAGGTAGCTGCAGCAATAGCAGCAGCAAGCAATGCATGGAGAGAGATCTGGCAGGTTAAATAGAGCGGCATATTAAGGAGACTCTGTTTGGTTAGTTGTAGAGTGGCAAGGGGGCGTTATGTATGAATGCAGCATAAGTGCTCGAGTTGACTGCTTGAACTAGCTCGCAGGCTTCGCCCCATTACACAGTTAAAAACAAACCACAAATAGTAACACTCAGATGGCCATATTATTTATCATGGCTGATGTCAAACTAAAAGGTTAAATAAGCTGTACAACTAAAAAGAATGTCTTGAACATATTAAAATAAATAATAAGAAAGTGTTTCAATCACAATCAATAAAAGGCAATACAGAACTGTATAACATTTCCTGATGTCAACATATAAAATAAATACAATGATAAATAGAAAACAAAATAAAATCTGAACCTTTAGGAGCAATGTCTAACATGTGTAATTAACTTGTGAGTGTGTGAGGCCATTATGCCTAAATAAAGGTACTCAAGCTTTACTCTATTTTCAAGTTGTTCTTCAAAAAGATGAGTTTGTCTACATTGTCAGTAGTGAGGGCAGGTCTGTTGGCGGTAACTATGTCACTAATATGTAAACCATGCCATCGAGAAAACCCTCTCGCTGGAGACTGAGACTGACTCGGATGTGATTGAGCACGTTTGACGTGTTACCACTAGCATACCGCACCGCTGTCGAACAACGGCGACACACTGTCCTCGTCTGAGCTTATCACACAATAGTCCATATGTTTTCCCGCTATGAAAACCACAGGTGTTGGGAGGCCTGCAGGATGCGCATCATAAATCCGGGGAAAATGTCCCTCCCAATTTGCAAAGCCTATCGATGGTTTAATCCAGAGAAACATTCAAAGGGGTAATCTTTTCACTCAAAACAGAACTCACAATTAATTCTGCATCTCCCTTCTTCAAAAATAGCTTAAAAACACCCTTTTGATAAACAGGTAAAAAGTCAAAGAAAAAGACTATTGCGCTAATCTACTTTTAAGAAAAAGGAAACATCGTTTCAGGAATCTATAAAAAAACCTCTCTATATTTGAGAGGAAAAATGTACTTTTTGTTCCTTCAACTATTAACACACAGTAATGTATAAACCCACACATATATTAGGGATGACATGATGCAATACACCTCCTATAGATGGGTGACATTAAAATGAACAGACCAAAAATATGCTGCCTCACTTCTTTGGTACAATATCTCACATCAATTTCCACAATTCCCTCTTTTGCACTCTTAAAAAAAGAGTGCAACTTACACAAGGCACTTGAAACATAACTATTGTCACTCCTCTCCACTGTGTTCATCTCTCAACATTATATTTAGAGCCCTTTAAACATTTGGAAACAGCCCTTCATAGCAATGTCTTATGGCAGAAGGAGAGGGAGACCAAAACATGTCAAAAAACTGCGTCCTCGTCTGCTGAGTCTCCATACTCGTCCTCTCCCTCCGAAGTTCCTCAAAAGATGAAATATTAAAAGTTCCACACCGGCTATATCCACCTGTTTCAGCGGAGAGTGGGGTCTCCTGTGCCGTCCTGGCTTGCCGTGTCTTTGTCCCCCCCGATCCGCTGACGGCGGCTTCTGGGCTGCCTGCTAGAGAGATGTCTTCCTTCTCCTCCGGCTCGCTGATGGCGGCTTCCGAGTCGATGCTGAATAGATGTCCTCCCGATCTTCCTTCTCCGGTCCGATGATGATGCCTCCCGGGAAGACTGTTGGATGGATGTCCTTGAGGTCCTCCTTCCCCGGTCCGATGATGATGCCTCCTGGGACGACTGCTGGATGGATGTCCTCGAGGTCCTTCTCCTCCAGTCCGCTGATGACAGCATCCGAGTCGACCTCCATGACGAGAGCCAGATCCGTCCTGATGTCGTCTAGGGTCCTCGCAGGTGTTTTCCCGACCGCACACTGGCTCCAGTGGTACCAGTTGTCCCCCTTTCCTTGTTGGCGGACGGCATGGGATGTCCTCTGGATCACTCGGTAGGGGCCGGAAAACCTGGGATTGAGCCACTTTGTCCTGATGACAGTCAGCCTCCTGCGTCTCGGGTCCCCCTTTTGGCGTCGACAACCTGTGTGGAGAAATCTGATACAAATCCCTCAAGCCTACGCTCCGGGCTCTGGGGCCCTCGGCTGTTTGACCCACCACTGCATGGCCACTTGAAGCCTGTTGGTGGGGTGTCTTAAAACAACAGACGTCTGTGCACAGGTTTTCTAAATGAATTGTGCAGCTTCAGAATCTTAATACTTGGACTGTGCCAACTAAATAAGAACCCCAACATCTTTAGGTAAACTAAATAACATATTTCAATAGCTCTGAATTTCTGACAAGCATCTGTGTTTATTTTTTAAATGAAATCCTTGAGATCCCATTAAAAATCTAAATATGATTTGAACTGCTAATGTTTCAGGTAAAGAAACACACTAATGTTATGGATTCAAAAACGACCAAAATCACGATACCATCAAAGTGAATGGCTTCCTGGTGATACTGCTTCTACCCGTCAGTGCTTAGATATTATCCCGCTGAAAAAATTAATACAGAATTCCCACAAACTGTCATCAAATGTTTTTCTATTATAAATGTAGATGAAATGTATATCCCCATAATGACCTAAACAATAAAGTCTATGGCTTTTACTTCTTTACCAGACTAGTTACATGATGTTGTTTAAATTACATTGTGTCTCATTACATTACTATGTTTTAGCTTAACTGTAAATATGTTCTTTCTACATTTCAAACCTCAGTTACTTTAATACCTGTTGAAACATTAGTTGAAACATTACTCACAGGTCAACTTCTTCAGTATTCCATTCTGGACTTACATCTCTCTGGTAACCCCTTGGCCACTGATTCTTTATCTGTGTTACCTGCTATAACTCAATCAATATTAGAGACATGTCAACATCCATCAAACAGTATCTTATCCCCAGATATGGAGCAGGTCAATTCTAAAACTGTCAATCAATGGTCAGATTGAACAATCGAGTTGGGGCAGCAGGTTCCTTTCAGTCCCTAAATGTACATTGTGAAGTTTACACTCCCCCTTTTTTACACATTAATTCATGTGTAAACAAAATCCTGTATGGGAAGAAAACCTTCAGGTCATAATGGATTATAAGACAATACCAAACATTTTCCCCAAATGTACATCCATTATTTCCACAGTAAACACTTCAGTGAAATGAAGTGTTTCTCTCCCTCTTTCAGTCCTAAAAGAAACAGAATCCTCAAATGTCATAGTTTGAGTTTCACATTCTGCAAACTGCCACCTCCTGTGGGAGTGACATATCATCAAGCAGATTAGAAATGGGTCACATGTGCGGTTTCCCCTTTTGTGGAATGTTAGGAAACCTCTCATTTCACACATTATTATCACAAAAAATAATGTGTTAGTCCAAAAACATGCTTGATTAGTCATTGTTTTAAATCATGCAGTTGCACTGATCAGATGCAGACATACACTCACTCACACTGTCAGGTTGTAAAGTCAAGTTTGGTCAGGTACACCTCAGAGTCAGTCATTGACAGTGCCTTCCCAAGTTACCCTGTCGGTCAGGGTCAAAGGTCAGTTGGTCTCAGTCTTTTTGACCATGTGTCGTGCTCTGCAGAGACTCCGATCTTCCAGCACAGGCCAGCATCCTCCGTCTATACAAATCTGGATATATGGAGCGCCATCATTTATTAATTCACATTTACAACTATAATGTTCAAGATATCTCCAACCCCTCATTGGACCAGCTGTTTCCCACATTCCCTGAAAAGTGTCTAGCCAAAAAATGTCACTTCCCCATTGTACACCACTGCAGTTCATCCACATATAATCCACATCAAAATGTCCAATAGATCTATTTCAGAAACTTGTGCACACAATTATTATCTTGAGTCAAACCTCAACTACGACCTGTGTATCTCTTCATCGGTCACTATTCCCATGTATCTTCAATTCTGGTACACCTAAAAAACAATGTTAACGTCTTTAACCGTGCGTGGAACCCTGGGTGTCCGAACATGTAACAATCACTCCTTCCTTTATCAAGGACCTAAAAACAGAAGTAATTTCATCAATGGTTTGTAGCTGAACTTAGAAAGTATCCCTCATGGTAGGTATGTTTTTACTTTTTAACATCTCTTAATGTCAGTTAATTACTAACTAAATGAATGTCCATTAGGAGGTGGTGCCGCTAGTCCTCTAAACTCATAATTTGGTGCCGTGCGCTTCCTGTGAAGCTGCAACAGGTCAATTAGAGTCATACTACTAGCTTATTGGTTATGAACAAGACTTCACTTTAAAATAGGGAACATATTCTTAGATAAAAATACCTAATTTTGAGTTATTTACACTTAATTAACACTAATAGTTTCATGTCTTGTTACTAGGGCTGTCAGTCGTTTAAAATATTTAATCGCGATTAATCGCATGATTGTCCATAGTTAATCGCGATTAATCGCACATTTTTTATCTGTTCGAAATGTACCTTAGAGGAATATTTTTCAAGTTGTAAATACTCTAATCAACATATGAGTGGACACATATGCTTTATGCTTATGTTTATTATCATTTGAACAATGACAAATATTCTCATGAATATTAAACACAACAACCTCTGAACATTACAAATATTCGCCTCAATTCAACCTGGAACCTCTCATACAATACAAATGGTGTGTGTGTGTGTGTGTGTGTGTGTGTGTGTGTGTGTGTGTGTGTGTGTGTGTGTGTGTGTGTGTGTGTGTGTGTGTGTGTGTGTGTGTGTGTGTGTGTGTGTGTGTGTGTGTGTGTGTGTGTGTGTGTGTGTGTGATCGTTGGAGCTATGTGCAACTCAAGGCATATGCTCGAACGGGAGCTGCCTGGACGCTGCAATCATGTTGCTGCAATCATGAGTGTGCTGACTTCTCGTACAATGTCCCGCTGTCTGCTTCCTGCATCAAGTCAAGTGTTCGGCGCAGTTGTGTGGATAGGGCGCTCCTCTGTTTTCATTTAAACAGCTTGTTGGAAAATTCTAAAGCACCGAAGGCAGGAGAGACTGAAAAGAGTCAAGGGAAGCTTATAAAAGTTAACAGCATTTAATTACACAAAAGATGCGGTGGTGTACATTACAACATGTAATGTGCGAGTGGAGGCGGCTCTCCCCATGCGTCCGGTCAGCCGGAGTCAGCCGGAGCAAGAGGTCAATTTTTTGCTTGCTCTTCCTGTTGTCATTTGAGGTCTTCTCCTATTGGCCGACGTCGTCGGGGGGGCGGGTCCAATGCAATTCCTGCCTTGTTCTGTCGTTAAATTACATCATTCTGGTGTCTGTGGTTATTTAAACATTCCCTAATAAACGTTATTCAGCGGCAATAGATGAGTGCTAAACCCAGTGTGCTCTGTGTACAACACCACATGTCATTTCACCTTCGATTCATGGTTTGAACATGCAGCATTTCGCCACATGCTAATGCTAACCGGAAATGAAGCATTTTCAGAATAAAAGTATTAAGTGAATAGTTAGTGAACTTCAGGTTTTTCAGAATAAAACTGATTTAAATTAAATAGTGTATTTAATTCAAATTACACCATATCAACATTGATTTTAATTTCTAACAATCCCTCCTTACATACCTTTTAAGGTATGTACATAATATTGAAATCAATGAGTTCTTCATCCGAACATTGCATGGTACATAACTCATAAAAGTAAAAAAACAAATAATACATATTCATCATAACTATGAAGTTTTTCATTTGTGCATAACTTCTAGCTTAAACCTTTAATGTCACTTAGTAAAATAGCAGCAATTAGCTTGGTATGGAAAACGTCTGACTCCCTCCTTTCACATCATAAATCATCTTCTTACTGTATCTGGTGTAAAGGCACTTTTTCTTTTACAAAGTATAAGAAGGATTAAACTATCTGAAAATAGCTAAATATTACTCTTTATTTACTGTTACTGTGTCTCTGGTGTAATTTCTGAATCTCTGCTGGTTCTAGTAGATATAGTTCTCCTCATCCACATGCTTGTTGGTTGTGGGACAGAGGAATAATAATTCAGAACCTGCTGATATTTGAATCTTACTACTGGGCATATGTTACAAACAAAAAACATCTTCATGGTGAACTAAATAAAATCCTTGTAATCTTTCTCAAATCTAAATATAACCATGAACTATTCCTGTTTGTGGTAAAGACACACACTAACGTTATGTAATACAATTTCATTATGGATTCAAAAACAACTAAAGTCATGATGCTGTCAGAGTGAATGATTTCCTGAGTGTATCTGTCCTGTAAGGTACGTCATTCTCTACTTGGATTGAGTGCAGAAATCCCATCGATTGCACCTGGCAATACGGCTTCCACCTGTCTATTATCAAGCTGAAAAATGAATACAGAATTCCAACATCCATCCATCCATCCATCTTCTCCCGCTTATCCGTGGTCGGGTCGCGGGGGTAGCAGTTCCAGCAGAGAGCCCCAAACTTTCTTTTCCCTGGCGACATCAACCAGCTCTGACTGGGGGATCCCAAGGCGCTCCCAGGCCAGCGAAGAGATATAATCCCTCCACCTGGTCCTAGGTCTACCCCTTGGTCTCTTCCCAGCTGGACGTGCCTGGAACACCTCCCTAGGGAGGCGCCCAGGTGGCATCCTAACTAGGTGCCCGAACCACCTCAACTGGCTTCTTTCGACGCGAAGGAGGAGCGGCTCAACTCCGAGTCCCTCCCTGATGACCGAACTTCTCACCTTATCTCTAAGGGAGACACCAGCCACCCGGCGGAGGAAACCCATCTCGGCCGCTTGTATCCGCGATCTCGTTCTTTCGGTCATGACCCATCCTTCATGACCATAGGTGAGGGTAGGAACGAAAATGGCCCGGTAGACAGAGAGCTTTGCCTTCCGGCTCAGCTCCCTTTTCGTCACAACGGTGCGGTAAAGCGACTGCAATACCGCTCCCGCTGCTCCGATTCTCCGGCCCATCTCACGCTCCATTGATCCCTCACTCGAGAACAAGACCCCGAGATACTTGAACTCCTTCACTTGGGGTAAGGACTCATTCCCTACTTGGAGTGGACAATCCATCGGTTTCCTGCTGAGAACCATGGCCTCAGATTTGGAGGTGCTGATCCTCATCCCAGCCGCTTCACACTCGGTTGCGAACCGATCCAGTGAGTGCTGAAGGTCGCAGACCGATGAAGCCATCAGAACCACATCATCTGCAAAAAGCAGTGGTGCAATCCTTAGTCCACCGAACTGCAGACCCCCCCCCCACGACTACGCCTCGAAATCCGATCCATGTATATTACAAACAGGATTGGTGACAAAGCGCAGCCCTGGCGGAGGCCAACCCTCACCGGAAATGGGTCCGACTTACTGCCGAGGACCCGGACACAGCTCTCGCTTTGGGAGTACAGAGATTGGATGGCCCTGAGTAGAGACCCCTCACCCCATACTCCCGCAGCACCTCCCACAGTACCTCCCGGGGAACCCGGTCATACGCCTTCTCCAAGTCTACAAAACACATGTAGACCGGATAAGCGTACTCCCAGGCCCCCTCCAGGATCCTTGCGAGAGTAAAAAGCTGATCCGTCGTTCCACGACCAGGACGGAATCCGCATTGTTCCTCCTCAATCTGAGGTTCGACAATCGGCCTGACCCTCCTTTCGAGTACCTTGGAGTAAACTTTCCCGGGGAGGCTGAGTAGTGTGATGCCTCTGTAATTGGCACACACCCTCTGATCCCCCTTTTTGAAAAGGGGGACCACCACCCCGGTCTGCCACTCCTTCGGTACTGTTTCCGACTTCCACGCAACGTTGATGAGACGTGTCAACCATGACAGTCCCTCAACACCCAGAGCCTTCAGCATTTCCGGGCGGATCTCATCCACCCCCGGGGCTTTGCCACTGTGGAGTTGTTTGACGACCCCAGTGACCTCCCCCCGGGATCCCCCGTCATACTCCAGCTCTGCCTCTAACATAGAGGGCGGAGTTGTCGGGTTCAGGAGTTCCTCAAAGTGTTCCTTCCAACGCCCCAACACTCCATCAGTTGAGGTCAACAACGTCCCATCCTTACTGTACACAGCTTGGATGGTTCCCTGCTTCCCCCTCCTGAGGTGTCGGACAGTTTTCCAGAACAACTTTGGTGCCGCCCGAAAGTCCTTCTCCATGTCTTCTCCGAACTTCTCCCACACCCGCTGCTTTGCCTCGGCCACGGATGAGGCTGCTGCCCTTCGGGCCTGTCGGTACCTTGCAACTGCCTCGGGAGTCCCCCGGGATAACAAATCCCTGAAGGCCTCCTTCTTCAGTCGGACGGCTTCCCTGACCACCGGTGTCCACCAGGAGGTTCGAGGGTTACCGCCCCTTGAGGCACCTAGGACCTTGAGACCACAGCTCCCCGCCGCGGCTTCGGCAATAGAGGCTTTGAACACCGACCACTCTGGTTCAATGTCCCCAACCTCCACAGGAATGCCCGAAAAGCTCCGCCGGAGGTGTGAGTTGAAGGCCTCCTGAACTTGGGCCTCCTCCAGACGTTCCCAGTTCACCCGAACTACACGTTTGGGCTTACCAGGTCTATCCAGAGGCTTCCCCCGCCACTCGACCCAACTCACCACCAGATGGTGATCAGTTGACAACTCCGCCCCTCTCTTTACCCGAGTGTCCAAAACATACGGCCTCAGGTCCGATGATACGATAACGAAATCGATCATGGACCTTCTGCCTAGGGTGCTCTGGTACCACGTACACTTATGAGCATCCTTATGTTCGAACATGGTGTTTGTTATGGCCAATCCATGACTAGCACAGAAGTCCAGTAACAAACCACCACTCCGGTTCAGATCAGGGGGGCCGTTCCTCCCAATCACGCCCCTCCAAGTGTCTCCATCATTGCCCACATGTGCGTTGAAGTCTCCCAGCAAGACTAAGGAGTCCCCTTCAGGAGCCCCATACAGGACTCTTTCCAGGGTCTCCAAGAAGGCCGAATACTCTGAACTGCTGTTGGGTGCATAAGCACACACAACAGTCAGAGTTTTCCCCCCCATAACCCGCAGGCGTAGGGAGGCGACCCTCTCGTCCACTGGGGTAAACTCCAACAACGAAGCACCTAACCGGGGACTTGTGAGTATCCCCACACCCGCCCGGCGCCTCACACCGTGAGCAACTCCGGAGAAGAATAGAGTCCAACCCCTATCCAGAAGTAAGGTTCCAGAGCCGACGCTGTGCGTAGAGGTGAGCCCAACCAGATCCAACTGGTACCGCTCCACCTCCCGCACAAGCTCCGGCTCCTTCCCCCCCAGAGAGGTGACGTTCCACGTCCCCAAAGCCAGCTTCTGCCGCCCGGGTCTGGTCCGTCGAGACCCTCCACTTTCACTGCCACCCTTCTGGCAGCGCACCCGACCCCATCGATGTTTCCCGTAGGTGGTGGGCCCGCGGGACGGAGAAGCGGAGGTGTTGCCCACGTTGCCTTTTCGGGCTGGGCCCGGCCGGGCTCCGTGGCAAGCCCGGCCACCAGACGCTCGCCGACGAGTCCTCCTTCTGGGCCTGGCTCCAGAAGGGGACCCCGGGCTTCCTCCGGGCCGGGTATCCTCACTTCTTGTTCTTATTTCTTTCATGAGGTCTTTTGAACCAATCTTAGTCTGGCCCCTTGCCTGAGACCAATTTGCCATGGGAAACCCTACCAGGAACACAAGGTTCCAGACAACACAGCCCCCAGGTTCATCAGGGCACACAAACCTCTCTACCACGGTAAGGTGCTGGTTCTTCAGAGAGGGAACATACGAATTCCAACATACGATCATCAAATGTCTTTCTATTATGAATTTAAATTAAATGTATTTCCCCATAATGAACTAAACAATAAAGTCTATGGCTTTTACTTCTAATTCTTTAACAGGCTAGTAACAAGATGTTGTCTAAATTAAATTCAGTCTCATTACATTACTATGTTTTAGCTTAACTTAACTGTAATATGTACTTTCTACATTTCAAACCTCAGTTACTCTAATACCTGTTAAAGTATTACAAAATGGTTTCATTATCACAGGTCAACTTCTTCGGTATTCCATTCTGGAATTACATCTCTCACAGTAGCCCCTTGGCCACTGATTCTGCATCTGTGTTACCTGCTATAACTCAATCAATATTATAAACATGTCAACATCCAGCAAACAGTATCTTATCCCCAGATATGGAGCAGGTTAATTATAAAACTATCATTCAATGCTCAGTTTGAACATCTGGGTTGGGGCGGTAAGTTTCTGTCAATCCTTAAAAGAAAAATTTAAATTGTGAATTTTACAGCCATGTTGACATTATACACACTCCCCCCTTTTTACACACGAACTCATGTGTAACAAAACCCTGTAATGGGGAGGGGGGAAAAAACTGTTAGGTAAATAACAAACATTATTTACAATTTTACATCCATTATCATCATTTCCACATTAAACACTTCAGTGAAAAGAAGTGTTTCTCTCCGTCCTTCAGATTTTAGTTTGAGTTTTACATTTGCAAACCGCCAACTCCTGTGGGAGTAAAATATCAAGTAGATTAGAAACGGGTCACATGTGCGGTTTTCCCTTTTGTGGAATTTTTAGGAAACCTTTCGTTTCCCTTGGAGCTCCAAAATAATATGTTAGTCCAAAAACATGCTTGGTTAGTTATTGTTTTAGAATCATGCAGTTACACTGATCAGATGCCGGCATTCATTCACACTCACACCGTCTGATTGTCAAGTCAGGTTTGGTCAGGTACACCCCAGAGTCAGTCATGGACAGTGCTTTTGTCACACTGTCAGTCAGGGTTAAAGGTCATTTGGTCTCGGTCTTTTGGCCATGTCGTGCTCTGCAGAGTCTTTTCAGAGGTAATTCAGCATAGGCGGGTACCCTTTATCTACAAAAATATATCATATGCGGAGCACCATTCCTTATTCATTCACGATTACAACTATGATTTTCAAGATGTTTCTAACTTTTCATTGGGACTTCTGCCTCTCACCTTTCTTGAAACTTGGTACAAAACTCACTTCCTTAGAGTACTACTACTGCAATTCATTTACACCTAATTAGTATTAAAATGTCTAATAGATGTATTTCAGAAAATTGTGTAGATCACTTTTATCTTGTGTAAAAACATTACTAGGATCTGTGTAGCGCTGCTATGCATTTCATAGCTCATCTTCAATTCTGGTCCACCTAAAAATCAATGTTAAACTCTTTAGCAGTGTGTGGAACCCTGGATATCCGAACATGCAACAATTATTCCCTCCTTTATCAAGGATTTAAAAACAGAAGTCATTTCATATTTCCAACTATGCCCTCCTATGGTAATAACTATGTCACAATGGTGAAATCAATTCTTTAGATTGGAATACTATATCTGGCTTGGCACTAGCTCTCCCTTTAACATTATCCATACAGATAAAGATTTGTCTTATAGAGTGGTTCCTAAAACTATCCCACTACTTTATTCACACGTGAATAAAAATCTCAAAGAATATGTTGTTAAAAGATTGAAGAATATGGTTCTACTCTGTCATGTCTCCCCCTTTAACCCTCAGTGTGTTTTAGGATGTTTCTCATTTTACTTTAATAGTTTCCTCTTGACTGCTATTTTTAATTTAATAAATCTTTCCGTCTTTACGTATTTATGCTTTAAATGTGCGTTTTGTGAATAAGTGTGTTTATGTGTAAACTCACTCATTCCCGTTCTCCTTTTCTCCTCCCCTGGTTTTCTCAAGCCGTGACCCCGGCCTCCTCACTTCTAATCGACCATGCCAACTCCTCTGATTCTGTCTTCTCTTCAGTCCATCAGCTCTTGAATCCATCCGCTGTAACTCTTTTAGGCAGCCATTGGCCCAGCTACATCTGCAGCCCCCATCATGCCACTGTTCTTGTACTGCTTTGCATTTCATCTCCTCCTTTACAGTCTCCCTGCTGTTTTTATGGAGGGCGGATTCTGCTCTCATGTCCCACACTTTGCTCTTGTGCCATATCTCGTGGCTCAGCTTGGAACGTCATGCCCTGCCCGAGGGACTGGTGAGCGTAGATCTCTGCCTGTCAGCAAGCTGTTTGGTTCTGGATGCCACAGGTGGAGATAGTTCTGGCTGCAGTCTTGTTGTTGTTGTTGTTTCAGCTTTGGTTCTCTGTCTGTTCGATGGAGAAGGAGGAGTCTCCTGTTGGGTTAGGTCTTTTGTCTGCTTGGAGGGTCGGGATCGTAGCCTTTGTAACTCAGAGGGGGAGTCCAGGTCTCGGGACGCATTACCTATAAAAAAATCTAGCACACTGAGGTTAAATAAATCCAACCCTTTCCACTCTGACTCTTTCTAATCATACTATCTGTCTTAATTGTTAAATGCCATCTAAACAACATCATTGATGTCTACTAATGATATTACAAAAACTCACTGTAAAAATTGTTTCATCCATTGCTACATATTTACCCAACAACTCTTTCAGGAAACCATTTTCTCCTATAAATTGAAAAACGTAAATGTTTCCAGCATCACATATTCCACACACTACGAAAGAACATCTTCATATTTTCTCCAATATTTTAAATCCCACCGTTACAATAGTATAACCCTGCAGAGCACACTAATCAGATCACAGTAATGACATTTGACTCAAGTGTAGGCCTATGTCTACTTTCCATTATACTTATTACTTGTGCTGAACATTTATTTATATTGTCTAAATTCCTTGTCTATGATGTGCAAACAGTTCGAGTGTAAAATGTGTTTTTCTCAATGTATTTACACTCTACAGATTCTTGAGTTTACTCATCTCCTGGTGCTGTCCTTGTAAAAAATGTTCAATTCCTTATTGTTTTGTACCAGTTTTCCAAAATCAGTTCTAACTGCCGTGCCGTTTCAGGAAAGGTGGCGGTACGGCTACACAATGTGTAAGTGCGTGCCAACATGTTCCCTTTTTAACTTTGATCCGGAGTGCATCTGCAGTGCGTTCTACAACTTCCCATGGTCCACTCCATACAGGTTGCAACGAGTTCATCTTGTGGATTTTTACATTTACCCAATAACCTGACCCAACAGAAATATTCGTCATGGCCCTGGCATATGCTTCCGCCTCAATATTTCTAATATTTAACACTGGTTCTCCTCTGCATTGTGAGGTGCTACCTTGTGGTGGATATTGCTGAGTGGGGCAATCTCTGGCCAGATGTCTACAATCTCCACATATGAAGCAGCCATCATTCCTTCTTCCTCTCCATTGTCCCTTTTGTTGATGCTGTATGGGAGTGTATACCTGTGCTTGCGACTGTACTTGGGTAGGAAGATACACAGGTGTTTGCTGTTGAAGATACTGTGGTGCTTGTGGCTGTACTTGCGGATAATACTGTTGTGTCTGAGGTTGGAATTGTGTAGGATTGTATTGTAGCACTTGTGGTGGGTTTTGTATTTGTTGATGCGGACAATCTCTGGACCAATGGTCCATCTGACCGCATGTGTAACATCCCACTTTCTTGAAACCCTTTCCTCCGCCTTTTCCTCGGAATCTCCCTCTACCTCTTTGTTGGTACTGCATCTGATGTTCTGGCACCACCTGAGCTTGAACGGTTAGCGGTGCCTGCATTACTGTCTCCGTTTCTATGGTCTTCTCTGCTGTAGTTGCCATTTGCCTTGCCGCTTTCTTGTTTTTATTAGCTTCGGTATCTTTCTCAGCTATTTGTAGCTTCACGAGTCTCCTTGCTTGGATTTTATCGTCCTCATCAAGTCCCGTTTTTGCTGCCTGGTGTCTGTTATCGTGGTGAATGAGATGTTGTCTCCATTGTTCAGCGGGTTTATTGTCCAATCCCACCACTTCTTCCAGACGTGCCTGCACTGCCAAGGGAAGGGCTTTAATGACAGAGTTCTTCCACACCATTTCAATAGCTGGAGAAAGATCATGTCTTTCACCCGTGCAAGCCTCCCACACTTCTTCACATTTCTTCAAGAATGCATGCATGTTTTCGCCCGGCTCCTTCTTCAAGCTGCTGAGAGCATGTAAACTGCGTGTTGTCGGGTAGATGTGACGAATAGTAGCCCAATAATTCGACCTGATGTAGTTGAATGGAGTGTCATCTGGGTCATTTGTGCAATTGGCCTCGGAATCTATTGCTCTCACTTCAAGTCGTCCTTCAATCCGTCCGAGCAGGGCCCTCATGTCTCCCAAGCACAGGTGGTCTTGGGCTGTGTATCGCTCCAGATCATTCACCCACTTCTGACCTCCTTTCGTGAGTGGAGGTAGCTTTGACACTAATGCTTCCATGTCCCTGTGAGTCCATGGTTGGTATTGAAATCCTCTTCTTCCAGCCGCTATCAATGGCATGGAGGTATGTGCACTGGTCTTGGTTCTTTTAGTTTTGGGGCATGTCCCAGGGTAATGTTGCTCATTTCCGCTGTCGTCATTTTCATCTCCCTGTCCATTGGAATAGTCAGGAGAGTAGTTTGTCCGGCGTTTTCTTTGAGTTATTTGTTCTTCTTGTTCTCTCCTCTGTCTATCTGCCATCATGTCCTGGAATCTTACATCTTCTTGTCGTCTTTCCGCCAGAAGTTGTTGGTATTTATCTTCCTCCCTTTGTCTTTCTGCAATAATGTCATTATGGGCTTCAACTGCCTTCCGTTTTTCTTCAATAATGTCATTATGGGCTTCATCTGCCTTTTGTCTCTCTTCCATCCCTCTGATGAGTTCTGCTTCCAGTCTTCTGTCGAGTTCCTCCATTCTTCTGTCGAGTTCCTCCAGTCTTCTGTCGAGTTCTTCCTGTCTTTTGTCGAGTTCTTCCTGTCTTCTGCCGAGTTCTGCTTCCATTCTTCTACTGAGTGCTTCCTCTCTTCTGCCAAGTTCTTCCATTACTGGCAGATCTTCTGCTGCTACCACATGTAAGCTGTTTGTCAATCCCTGGCTGGTATATTTTAGATAGAGAATCAGATTTGCAACCATAACTTTTCTTTTTTCAGCTTTTTTCATAGCGTTTTTAGCAGGTCCATACCGAGGGGGTTGTCCGGCTTTGATCCATGCTTTTTCCTGTTGTAGGTATTCAGCATTCTCATGTTCAACTACAGCTTTTCTATGGGCATCCGTTGGTCCAGGTTGATCATCTGCTGGAATAAATCCTCTTGTTTGCCACTGCTTGAACAGTTCCTCTATTTGGTTCCATTTCTTCTGTCTTTTAGTGGGAACTGTCCCAGCATCTGACCAGGTGTTTACTCTCGCCTTAATATCTGCAGTTGTGCCTGGCACTGGGAGTGCTCTTAACTTGGTGTCTTCTGGCGACATGTTTCTTAAGTTCACGGATAATATTATTAAGTTATCAAAAATGAATTACTAATCCTCTGAATAGTACCTTTGTATTCTTTATAAAGATATCCTATGTCATCTGAACTTAACTTGAATTTGGAAAATAAATGTAAATGTTGTAAAACTGAGATTAGAAAATCAAAATTAGACAAAATTAAAATTATGCAAATTTCTAAAATCTAAATAAATAAATGAAAATGAACAGTGTATGGTTTTCACTTTGTAATATTAAAATAGGAATATGGTGCAAATCCAAATAAACCGTGTAAGTCTACAGTGTATACTAAAGTTTATGAAATGATGCAAATGTCATAAAATGTGTTAACTACAATACGTCAATTCAAAGAAACCACATGTAATCTTTATCTGTGTGATGAAGAATGTATTAACTGTAATACTTAGTATGTCCGCTAGGGGAGCCGTTTCATTTGTAACTCCTCTCAAATGTATCAACTAGTACTTCCGGTTCATAAACCTACATCCTGTTTATTTCCTCAAAATATAAAGTTCAAATTACTTTCTTTGAAAAGCATGAAAAACAAAACAACTCAATCTACTCTCAACGTTAATCTACACCATCCCTGTGTATTCAATCAGTAGTTACCGGTTGTATCTTTACTCAAACTATTTCACCACTAATAATGCTAACTGGCTAGCTAACTAGCTTAGCAGTATAGCATTAACCACATGTGATTGGGGGAAGGGGAACAATGGGAACACAACATCTGCAGATAAATAACCACACTGCTTGACAATACAAAACAATCTTCATTTATCTTAGCTCTAAATTCTATAGATGCTGACCTTAAAAGCTGATCTCATACCAATCTTGTACACAATCACCTGGGCTTAGATCATCACACAAAAATACTTTATTAAACCAGACTACGCAGGTTTAACACATCAAACATATAGACTAACATGAATGGACCCAGTCCAGCGTAAAACAGATCAGGTCTGGTACCTACCCAGAGGTATCCCAGATACAAGCTTGTGCCTCCCCAGAAGGTCTTAATACTATGTAATATTCACATTAATCGGGCGGCGCCGAAGATACAACATAGACGAATAGAAACACTATATACACACTCCACACCACTTGCAATCACCACGGAATTAAACAGGTAACTGTCTCACCTTTCGTTTAGGCCCAGCCAAAAACCTAGTGTGATGCTAGTTAGCTTGCAGCCTTCACCCGTCTGTTCCAGCTCAATCTCACTTCAGGGTCCACCCAGTGACGCCAAATGTTGGAAAATTCTAAAGCCCCGAAGGCAGGAGAGACTGAAAAGAGTCAAGGGAAGCTTATAAAAGTTAACAGCATTTAATTACACAAAAGATGCGGTGGTGTACATTACAACATGTAATGTGTGAGTGGAGGCGGCTCTCCCCATGCGTCCGGTCAGCCGGAGTCAGCCGGAGCAAGAGGTCAATTTTTTGCTTGCTCTTCCTGTTGTCATTTGAGGTCTTCTCCTATTGGCCGACGTCGGGGGGGCGGGTCCAATGCAATTCCTGCCTTGTTCTGTCGTTAAATTACATCATTCTGGTGTCTGTGGTTATTTAAACATTCCCTAATAAACGTTATTCAGCGGCAATAGATGAGTGCTAAACCCAGTGTGCTCTGTGTACAACACCACATGTCATTTCACCTTCGATTCATGGTTTGAACATGCAGCATTTCGCCACATGCTAATGCTAACCGGAAATGAAGCATTTTCAGAATAAAAGTATTAAGTGAATAGTTAGTGAACTTCAGGTTTTTCAGAATAAAACTGATTTAAATTAAATAGTGTATTTAATTCAAATTACACCATATCAACATTGATTTGAATTTCTAACAAGCTCCTTATATCCGTTAGCGCAGCTAGCTAGCACCAGATTCTAACAACAACAATAGCCGCGTTCACACTGCGGTACGGTAATGCACGTAAGGTCTCTCTCTCGCTCGCTCGAGCCACACATACACACACCCTCCCGGTCCTCCCGATGGCCAGTCGGTGCCTGCAGGTGAGCGTGGAAGTGTGGTTTGCCACAAGCGGGCGGCAGGAGCGGGGCTGTCAGCAGCATCAGCTTGTAGATGGTATTTTAAACTTGATGCGCTCTGAAACTACGGGGCGGCCGAGGAAAAAAAATACACATGCGTTAATCGCGTTAAAATAATTAGTGGTGTTCATTTTTTTTTGCGACAGCCCTACTTGTTACAACAAAAAAAAAGCAACCAATCAGATCTTGTTCTGGGTCTCTGGGTAGAATATCCTTCAACCAAGGTATTCTATATCCGTTGCACTGAATGAGAGCGTACGTTTGGATTGACAGTTTGATCAACCAATCATATATTGATTTGTAGCCAATGGGCATATTCTTTCAGAGTTTCCCTTGGTTCCAGGGTATTCTAGAGCAGCGGTTCTCAAACTGTGGTCGGCCTACTGCAGGTGGTCCGTGGAAAAAAGCAAAATAAAATCCACTTTTTATTATCAAGGACTTTCGGGGACCACCTCATATGTGACTTGCTTTATCGAAATCAGTCGCATTGACCTGAAGACACATTTTTAGTTGTATACACTGTTGGAAAGATGAGATTCATAGCTTTCTAATGATATCAGGCAGTGGGGTAGTGGTCGTTGGGCTCATCGGACATTTATGAGAGAAAATCTCTAATGTCCGAGTGCATGTGAATGCACCACAAGACACGAGCCTTGTAACCCCGGCCCTGGCGCGAGCGTGGAAATATGATTGGCGGCGATTTCATTTGAACAGGACGGCGCAAAACGAGAAGCATCCGGATCCAAGACGGAAGGAACGAGGTATTTGCGGTTGTCACTACCCGATCCGTCGCCCTGCCCGATCGGTACTGCGCATGTGCGAGATGGTCCGGAAGTCCGGAAATGCGTAGTGCATGGTCCGAGACGGACAAACAAATCAACATAACACTGTAATATTACAAATCAACAACACGGATACGATTCTGATTTATTCATTTTACATACATTTTATTTATATAATTAAATCGATTTTTATATAAAAATATATATATATATATATATATACAGATATGTGTTGCTAGATAAAAAAAGAGCATTGTTCGAAATGCAGATTGAGAATAGATTATTTAAAAAAGGACTCAACAAGAACAATATCTAATAAACACTTTTACTGGACAATGATTAATAAAAAACAATGGGAAAATGGGAAAATGAGACAGAGAAAAAGAGGAAAGAATTGAAGAGCACAACAAAAGGAAAATAGTAGAGTATTGAGACCAGGCGATAGTCTTGGCAAGCTATTAAATCCTCAGTAGATCATAATGAATATGTCTGACTGCATATTAATACAGGTCACCCACTCATGGCTTTATTGGAGGATATATGAAATGTGTGTGTGTGTGTGTGTGTGTGTGTGTGTGTGTGTGTGTGTGTGTGTGTGTGTGTGTGTGTGTGTGTGTGTGTGTGTGTGTGTGTGGTGTGTGTGTGTGTGTGTGTGTGTGTAAGATTCAGACAAGAGACCATCCTAAGTACCCTGCGAATTCAAAGGGCAGTAACTGCCTGAATGTGTAGCCCTTACAGTGAGACAAATCACTGCATCATTATTTCATCCTGTGAGAAGTCACCTCGGGCCAGAAACAGATTTCCTAATCATTCAGAAGCATTTAATAATATGGTTCTTATTTCAGTTGAGTGCACCAATTCCAAATCGCACTCATGACTTCTGACCCTTTGGCAGCACAGAATAGAACTGAAGGTTCTCTAGCTGTGAGAACAGTGAAAGTGTAGTTTAAATGTCACTTTGTGCGATTTTCCCCAGTTTAAATCACGTTCAACCACACTATAATCTTCCTGCCAAACTTGCGGTATGATCCAACATGTAGTGGAGCAGTACTGACACACAGGCAATGACGCATTTGTTGTTGTTGTGAGCGCCGTAATGGCTGCCGTTTGGGAGCAAATCAGCGATGTAAACAGTGACGTCATGACGCAACAAGGGCAGCACTGGGGCGCCAGTGGGCTGTGTGAACAGAGCGGGAGCTGAAAAGGGAAACCGGAGCTGAACCAGAAAAGCTCCCGCTCGGAGCTAGAAACTGAAAAGCGCTGGTGTGAAAGCCGCATCTGTCCCAGCAACATCAGTACCAAGCAAGAGAGTTTTTTCCACGGCAGGGGATATTGTAAACACCCAAACATCCCAGCTTCTACCTGGAAATGTGGACATGCTCATATTCCTAAAAGATAACCTTGATGATGCTGAGTGAGTGAGGGAGTGAGTGAGTGAGTGAGTTAGAGTTGAGTTCCTTGAAAAACTAAAGTGAAACTTGATTTATTCTATTGCAGGGTCTGATTATTATATTGTTGACACTTTAAAATACTATTATCCTACATGCTGTACAAATCAGATTTATTATTTAATAAAGAAAAAAAAATTCACATTTTTTTCCCTTTATTTTTCAATATCGTACCGTGGACTTTTTATCACGATATTATCGTACCGTGAGTTTTTGGTAGCATTACATCCCTACGTTCGACTAATTGGGTTTGTCAAGCAAAGCGGCTGCTGTAGTCCTAAACGATAGTTGAGGATTATGGGTAGTGTACACTAGTGTAGTGTCTTCGGCCATCCTAAACTCCCAAAAAACTATTTGTTTCTTCGAATCGAAGGGGGAAAACAAAAAAGCATCGTACACAATTTAAAACAATCAATGTTGTGTAATTAACAAGGATAATCTGCTGTTTTTGAGTTGATGAGTAGTGGAGATATCACTGTAAAATCAATCGACAGTAAGAAGAATACTTACATCCGGGTGTAAAATTCTCCGTTATCCAATGGGAATGGACGCTCACATTGCCTTTAACTGCCGCCGACATGGACCGACGCGATGCTTCCCTGAGTGTCAAATACCGCCGCCGATAGGAATACATTGCAATCAGTTGAAAGCTCTTTGCGTCTTCCGTTTATGAAGCTGAAGGAGACTCGGTGCGTCACAACTGCACGCCAGAGGACCCTGCCCAAGCGTCGCTATTGGACGATCAGGGAGTGAGACTGTGTTGGCAAGACATGTGGAGACATGCCCGGGGCCTAAGAAGCCTTGCGGTCTGCAGAGCTAGCTTACACATGCTTGATGATGCTAACTGCCTTCTGTTGCGCAGATAGTGCCGTGTGTGGGAAGTAAACACAACTAAAATTTGAATTTGTAAAACGTACATTTTCACGAACGCACACATGTCCCCAACAAAGAAAACAAGCCAAAGACAGTCAGTAGTTCAGATAATGTGATCCTGCCTGTACTGTGGTCAGGTTTGCCATGGGTGATTCCATTAATACAGGGAGATGATATGGAATAGTTCAAGTAGCATACGACATTTTGTTTTAATACAATTAAAATATTTGAGTTTCATTAACCTGTTAAACCCGAGAGTACCCTAATCCGGGTCCGGCGTGTAGTTTTCTCACAAAACTGTGTCACAGGGCTTTTTAATATTTAAAAACCTATTAATGTGTCATACTCATTTAACGGTTAGAAACTCAGCTAACTGGAGATATGAACCATTTTCACCGAAACAAAGCACAAGTCTCACAAGAAGCGTCTAAATTACCCCTGAGTGAGAAAATGCTAACGCACTTAGCACAGAACTCAAGGTAAAAATACCCTTATTACTTATCATAACTACACATACAGGATATCAGATTAAAGCTGAGATTCCACAGATTATATAGGTATTATTATCTTCACTGAGAGATCAGAATTTGCGACAGGGGAAGCAAACAGACATCACAACACGTAGCATCACGGAGCATTCACGGGAGATCGTCTCACCTTAGCTGTTATTCTGATCAAAAGTCGTGTTCAATGGCATTAAAACGATAAAAACGCAGCTGAAGGTTAATCCATAGGTTAATCCAATGTGTGATGAATGATTGATAATCCATAATTAAATTTGTATGTAAAAATTGGAGATTTTATATTAGCTGCTAATGGTAGCCACCAGAGTGTATCGCAGCTTCTGGTTCCGGGGCATTCTGGCTGCGCAGCACTCATTCACCAATGGGTAATTTTTAGATGGATTTTAGGAACTTCCCCTCGATTATATTGGCTCTAATGGTTAAAAAGAGATGTCAATCATCAAAATCGACCAAGGGGGGCCAGAGATATGGAAAATGCACCCAAATGACCCCAGAAGTGGGTTTTTTTCTTCTAAATCTCTCTAAAAAGGTCAAACGTCACTTGTTTTGCATCAATCTTGATACAGGGTACTTATATGTTATGGTTTGGATTCCCAAAGCTATTGGTCTACTATCCCGTCATTCAAGGGTGGTTTTCTTTTTTTGGACGGACACTATAATTTAAATGTTTTTACTATGTTCAATATAAATTTACTTTAAAACATCTATATTGATTCTGACACTTCTACATCCAACTCATAGATGTAACTGTCACAAATGAGCTGAGGACCAAAATGCAGAACACGGGAAACTAGGGATAGTCGGTAACCAGCTTTATTGAAGGCAATAGGCTGGTAGGAGACAAAACGGCAGATAGTAGGCAAAGGGCTGGTCGGGGACAGGCGAGGGTTCCAGGAGAAAGCAGGACGGGAGTCGCAGATACAGAACGGGTCAGGAAGCAGGCGACGCAGGCTGGTCAGGGACAGGCAGGGTCGAAACTGGGAGAGCAATCTGAAGGGTAATGCGGGAAAGACTGGCATGCTGCAAAGTACGATCTGGCACTGAGGTGAAAGTGAAGTGGGCCTAAATACTAATGGAGCTGATGGGTGTAACAGAGTGAGAGAGAGAGACAGGGTGTGACTACCAGGTGACTAAGGAATGTTCATGCAGAAAATAGGTGAGTGAGAAAGCAGACTGTGACAGTAACCTTGCTTTGAGAACAAAGATTATTAATGTAACCCTTTTAGAAGGGAAGATATAGTCATTTGTTCTGGGAATGTCATTTTCGAGCTTGAGACCTGAAAAACAGGTTCAGAGCTTAACAGGTTAAATTGATTACATTGAAATAATCTACCCTTGAGGATATCGCAGTACTTGATTGCTAACTTATTCATGCAGAGAAGAAGTCATTGCTACATCATGAACACACATTATACCAGTAGGACAGTATACATGTATTAATAGTGTATTATGTTCTAATATATTCTAAGCCAGTTAGCAGCAGTGCCTAGCAAAGCTGGAATACCTTGAAATATACTCAAATTTACAAATAGTGTTTACATGTTTTTCTTCCACAATTGCTTGATTTCCCAGGCCAATGCATCAAAAGACTGAATGACTATTTGTAATACATCTTTTGCCAAGGAAAGGTATTTACATAATTAATGAGATTTATAGTCAGCGCTAATGAGCTTTATTTTCATTGCAGAGCTGATATATGCCAGCTTCAATCTAAATGATGGATGTTATAAAAACAGAAATCTTAAACATCCAAACAGCAGAAGCTACTGTAGCCAAAAATAATGTGGTGTTACACAGAAAGGGTGTCTAAAGCGGCTTCTGGCTTCATCTGTCTATGTTAAATGAATTATTATTATTAAAGGAAGGAACAATTCCAGATATGGGCCATGATGACGGTAGCCTACACCTACGTAATTGGGTTTTTCTTAACCCTTAGGGAGCATTTTAAATCTGGAAGGAATCATATCCAAGTCATAAAAATAGCTCACTCTGCTTTGAGGAACCTTCATGGGCATTTCAGACTGAAATGACAGTAGAACCTTCTCATATAAACTCGGGACAATGTCCAGCGAATCTGGTCTGGTAATTTTCCAGAGTTTCCCTTTCATAAATAGTACATAACAGAAGACTGTCTGTGTCATATTTGAATTTGTTCTCACTTGCTCGAAACATTCCATGAAGTTTAATCTTCAGGTGGTGCCCGGGTAGAGCGAAAAGAAGCAAAAAGAAGGCACGACATGGTGTGGATCGCACAACATGGTGTGGATCACACAACGGTCATGTGGTTGTTTTGTTAAAAACCAACATATATATATAAGATTTTGGTTAATTAGCCTTTACAGAGAACATTTCTAGAAATGTTGTTATGTTCTGGAAAGACGATGGGGTCTTTTTGTAAATTACCCCTCTTTTTGAACCTTTGATGTTTGTTTCTCCTGCCTAATTGCAGCCCCAGTCACTGTACATTCTCTGGACAATATCAGCTCTATTCACACAGGAGATAACACAAATGTTGTACTCGGAAGATGAAGGGGTAATGTCAAATGATTGTCCAAATGATTGGGGCATTTGCATTCTCACATGCAAATATACCAGATCATTTCAAGTTGGAGTGACAGTTTGTTAGGATCTAGACAAAAGCATATGTTGTATTAACCCAACATGTTGTCAACAAAACTTGTCTTGTAACAAGACCTCAAACTCTGCCTATGGAGAAGAGCCACAATGAAACAATAACTTCCTTCAAAATAACTTTAATTATTTTTACATTATATTGAATTCAATTTTTTTTAAATGTTTCAAATTAGTTCTATACTGTACATTCCTTATTTGATGACCTTATATTCTCTCTTATATCTGTAATCTTACTTGTCAATCAAACTGATTCTGAATAATAATGTAATGATTGTAATATTGTCATGTCAGCACACTACTGCACTGGTAAAACCACATGGGAATGGTAGTTTTTACATGACTACTTATTTACCAGGTGATATTCAGGTCATATTAGGGAAGGTAACTTTCTGTTGTATCAAATCTTGCTGACATCACCATGGTAACTCCTTTTGTAGGTGTGGCCTGCTGCAGGTTGGAGACCGCCTCCTGTCAATTAACGGGATCCCGACAGAGGACGGAACACTAGAAGAGGCCAATCAGCTTCTTCGAGACGCGGCACTGACCAATAAGGTCTCCTTGGATATCGAGTTCGATGTAGCAGGTTTGTGAAGTCATCCCCAGTTTTATGATTCCATTACACCAAGATATATTTCCTCTTTACGTCTAGATGTTTTATTACGTTTACAGTGTCCCTTTATTTAAGCGCGAGTGAACTTTGGATTATTGTCAAACATCCAACATCCTTAAAACGATTGGGATTCTTTGCCCATCTACAAGGGTTCAAACCATTTTGTATAGGGAAATTAGAGAGCAAATGTGAAAACACTGCTTTCTTTTTTAGCAAGCATTTAGCAGTTTTGTTGGAGGATGTTTAAATAGACAAATATGCACAGAGAGCGTGATCACTGGTCTCATTTGCTGAGAGCTTTGTGGACAGATTGTAATTACAGCTCGTCACTGCAGGGCACAGCCTTCTCTGCATGCTTTTAACCCGATGAAAGGGAAACAACCACACATACCCGTCAGCTGTGTCATTAACTCTAATTTCATTTTGAAAAAAAGTCATTCAATTGCATTGCAGGCGTTTCTGAACTCACAGACAAAGGGTCGATCAATCCAAGTTTTTGAAAGGGGATTTTGAATATATTTACTTACAAGTATTTAATAAGTAGGATCTGTAGGGAAAATGAATCTGCGGCTTTTTCACAACTTGGCTTGACCTTCTTGTTTTGATGAGTAACATTTAAAGGTGACTTGTGGAATTTAGCATTATCCCCCAAGATGCATCATGTATATCCTTGAGGATTATTTATATGCATGTTTACTTGTGTCAAGTCTTCTTTTTTGCTGTTTTATTCTGTCATATCGCAGCAAGTCAGAATGTGTCGCCAGCACCTGTAGATCAGTGGAATAGATTCCATTGGCACGTATCACTTTACCCACCTTAGCATGCATGCATGTGTGATTGCATTAGATAAAACAAAACGTGGACCCATTCAGAGAAACTCCTCAACAAACTTGACCCAATTTAAATTAACAGAAGATATTAGGAAGGCCCACAGCATAAACATGGCCCTATAGAATGAAGCATGTGCATGAGAAAAAAGGCCATAAACAGTTTATTTCACAATACATATCAGAAAATAAAACTCATCCATCCTTTAGATTACTCTAATTTTACTCATTTTAAATGTTTATTCAGGAATATGTCTCTTATGTACAGAGCCCCTAAGGCAGGGGTCACCAACCTTTTTTAGAGTGAGGGCTACTTTCAAAAAATAAAACAAGTCTTTTACTCCTCTTTTTTTTGTTTTTTGCAGTGTATTTATTTAGCACATTTTAACATTATTATATGCTTACCTTAAACATTTGTGTGCTGTTTGGGTCCGTGGGACCCGTTTTCAGTGTTTACTAAAAGAACATGTATGCAATTTAATTATTTGAACCTGCTTTATTTGGGGGTGGACGGGCCTCACCTCCTCTAGGGGGGTCCGGGGGCATGCTCCCCCGGGAAGATGTTTTTTTAAATGTTGAAGTGAAATGCATCAATCTGGTGCACTTTGAGCACAACATGCGTGTATGGATACAGCTCTCAACACTCGGAAAGGGAGCTGTACTTTTCAATAATCCAAACATGTTTAGAATATGATCACAACCAATAACAAATCATTTAAACTTGTTTATTCTTATCTTATGTTACCTATAGTTAGCATTCTTTCTTTTTCTTTATGCATATTTTACTACTCTCTCTCTCCCTCCCTAGCTCTCTCCCTCCCTCCCTAGCTCTCTCTCTCCCTAGCTCTATCGCTCTCTCTCTCCCTCCCTATCTCTCTCTCTCCCTAGCTCTCTCTCCCTCCCTCCCTAGCTCTCTCGCTCGGTCTCTCTCTTTCTCTCCCTCTCTCTTGCTCGCTCACAGAGGCTGTGTGCTCCTCCGTGGCGATGACAGCTTGCGTTAAAAAATAATAATAAACATATTTGTATAGTGGGGGGACACAAATGGGGTATCGAAAAGTGCGGGGGACATGTCCCCCCCTGTCTCCAGTGGAAATTATGCCATGCGTGTGTGTGCGTCAAGTGCAATAAATATATATGCAAGTTGCAACACACACAGTAAAACTCTGCCCCTCATGTGTTGTAAAGGCTGGCACGACTAGGCTGTTCAATGGGGCTGATGTGTTGTGTAGATTCTGCCAGAAGGAAAATCAACGGGGAGGTGCCACATTGCTTTTCTTCCCAACTGCAACGCTGGTTCCGCAAATCAAGCAAGAACGTGATTGGTCGATATTCATTGTGGGGGAGGAGGGGTGTTAGAGAGATATAGAGTTGTAGTAAGTAGATAGAGTTTGCTATGATTTAGGTTTCCTTTATGCATAGGGTAGATTATTTTAAGTACATTTCCTTTTTTGTTTTGTGTATTTTATACATTTTGGATTTGCTTGGCGAGCTATTTTTAGAACATGCCCCACGGGCGACTCACGTGGCCTACCCCTTCCCTAAGAGAACATGGAAGAAGAAAAAAAGGGAGAGAGAGAAAGAGAGAGAAAAAAAACAAGTCGGGATAACGGGTTATCCCAACTTTTTTTTGTTGAGAAAGTTACCGGTGCGCCATGGAGGAAGTGGAACACACAGGAGACAACCATGTCATTGCGGACTGTTATGTTTATGTCGGGAAATGACAGTGCATACATTATTTGAGATATATTTCGAAGTCAGACTTCATTTTAAGGACACAAAAGTTACCAGTACGAGAAAATAACCCGTTATCGTTTTTTTCTCTCTCTTTTTAATTTTTTTTTCCGATGTCCCTTTAGGGACTCCGTACTTGTGGTATGCTTGAGCACACACTTTAATTTATATATTTTTTTAAGGTTATTTTAAGGGCCCCTATTATACTTTTTGAGGTTATCCCTTTCCTTTAGTGTGTTTTATAGTTTTTCTTGCATGTAAATGGTCTGCAACAATAAAATCCCTATGTTCCCTTTAGAGGGAGTTTCACTCCCACACAAACATGTAACAGTAGAGGCACAACATACAAACATGAACCTGAAAGGAGCATAATTAGTCCTCTTTAAAACATTAGGATGAGCTGTTATAGACAATGTCTATTTTTGAGTCACTGAGTAGCTCTATGACATTATACATATTTTTCTGCTGTTTTGGCAACATTTGTTGTGATGAGTAAACATAGCCAATGAGTAATTAATAAATGAACATTTATCCTGTCAGTGAATGATAAGAGCTTCTTGGAAAGGTTACATGAAGCTGAAGTGACTCAATGGCTTGGTTAAAACAGTCTCGTGTTGGCCTATATGGTCATGTTTTGTGCCTGGATGTAGAGTTGTTTTACTGCTGGAATTAGCATTTTGACTCATGCTTGCAAACAGTGAGGATTTGGAGTCTCTGTTTGCCCCAAAGGAGAGCAATTCAGAGGAGATAAGAGCAAGAGCTAAAAGCCTTGTAATTACAAATGTTAAGCGGGTTGAAAAGACTTATTTGTTGCTTCTTTATTATGATGGCTTTTCTGCATGTGTTGTATTTCAGAGTCGGTGGTGCCTAGCAGTGGTACATTCCACGTCAAACTGCCGAAGAAAAGAGGAGTGGAGCTGGGGCTCACCATCAGTGGTGGGCACACACACACACACCCACCCACACACCCCCACACACACACACAAAGTCTGTTGTTTTTTTTTCAGATGCCACATCACAAAAAATACTAGCTCTACATACAACAACGTTTGGTCGTCACATTTGTCATCACATCGTACTTTTTAGATTTTTTGGTCTGTTTGTAATGGTGTCCGACAGGTAATAACGCGCTAAAACAGCAGATAACACTACCATTAAGAGTAACGTGCTGCAGTTTAAAATGCGAATATATAAACACAAATGTGCCACAACACATGCATCTTGCAAACACCAACCAACCGGGGCACTTGTTGACGTTCGGGGATTATCAAGTTGGTCAATTGTCACTGTTGGCAGAGTTAGCCTGATTCATAATTGTAAGTGTTTCTGTCAGTATATTTCAAATGACCACATTAGCTACATTACCCAGCTAGCTTACAGCAGATCTGCAAAGATATTGGAAGGAATCATGTGATCACATTGTCAAAATAAGTAAATAAAACGTATATTTTATGTTTGTTTACAGTGACTGTTGGCAAACTTTCTAATCCCCAAACGTCAACAAGCGCTCCGGTCCCAGCTGTGTGAGTCACTTTTTAGTGTCCCCGTTCCCGTTCCCGTTTAGTTTTGAGCTTGTGGCAGCGTTGATTTTTTTGCAGCATTTCATTTATGCAGCGCTTTCAGTAAAAACTGTGCTGAAAAAAACTAAAGAATATATATGTTTTCGTCAAATTGGTAAATGTTTTTTAAACGCTGCGCATGTTGCGTCAAGTTTCTAAAGATGTCTCTTCATTTGCATGTGTTTATGAAACTTTTCTCCTAATGGAAGTGTTCTGGGCCGTTTTAGCACATTTGCAGCTGTCGGCCACCGTAGTCTTTCAATGTTTAATACAGGCCACTCGTAATGCTTCTGACTAAGAATGACTCTTCAAAACAGAACTTTGCTGCAACAGTTTTTCCTTTTATCTACATATACGCAGAGAGAGAGGTCTGTATAAATAGTGTTCCCAGTTTGGAGTGGAAGAATTTGACTGGTCTGCACAGAGCTCTGACCTTAATCCCATCACGAGTCAGGTTTTAACACCAGACTTCACTAAAGCCGTCTGACAGTTATCAAATCCCTGTGGCCGGGGTCCAAAGTCTTTCAAGGACTCTTCCCAGAAAAGTGGAGGCAGTCAGAGCAGGACGTTAACACCCATATTTCTGTAATGTGTGGGGCTTCAATATGCCTTTACCCTTGTTGTGTTTCGAACCGACATGTTATTTGGATGCAGTTACCAACCAACACAGATGTGTACACTCTTTTATTTCAATGTGTTATAGTGGATCAAGTCTGAAACTCTTTTTATGTTCTACTGGTGAGGGACTTTATTATAATTAGTGATGAAGTCATTGCTCAAACACTTCACTGTGAAGCTTTAGTCCTGATCTCCTACAGTGGTGATGATGCTAATCATTAGTCTCTGGAATGTGTGTTTATTTAAGTCTGCCAACTGTTAGGGTTGAGTGAAGCAGGCAGGACCCAAATGCAGATTACACAGAAAATACCTTTATTTCAAGGTTTTACACGGTGACAAACAGAACACTACCCGTGAACACAGTCACAGACAAACAACAATCCAACAATGACAAACAGAAAAACCAGAACTTAAATGCACACAAAACAAATCACACAAACAAGACACAGGTGAGGAGGGAGGAGAAAACACAGGGTCTCAAGGTGAACACAATCAGGAAATCAGACACAGGAGGGCAAACACAGAGACAGGAATCAACAGACAAGACAGGGGCTGAAGTCGAATAGTCCATTTAGTTTAAGAACCTTCCTAACGGAGTGAAATGACCCGGAAGTCCCTCAGTGGCAGCCATGATAAATGCCGTTCAAATTCTCTAGATGATAGGAAAGGAGGTTTCAAACTTCCTTTATAACCTCCTTTAGCTTAGGAACCAGTGGACCTCCCTAACCGAAAGGAGAGGAGAAAATGCTGCCCCACAATGCCTTGCGGCCGCAGCAGTCGGCCATTCACGGAAACAACCGATTATGACCGAGAAATGATATCATGAAAGTTACGGTGCTTATTAAGCATTTTAAAACATATGTGGTAAGTTGCCAAAGTGCTTTGTTTTGAATGTTCATCAGTATTATACAACCTGGTCTCACCAGAATGCGTGACTCCACCACGACTCCTTAACACCGCATTACGTGGTGGAGTCACAAACTTTGTTACATTTACGTGTCTGCACCACGCAAACAACCCCAATGTAAAGTGAATGAGGCTCCTTTGTCGTGGTGCACACACGCATTTCTACAACGTCCCACAGTGAGCTTTTATTCTATAAAACGTTTTTAAAATCTACTTTATAGCTTGTAGTAACTCGCGGGAGGCTTCTTTTATTTTATTTGTATTCATAATCATTTGTATTTTTCGTCAGAATGTATTATGGCAACCCTGTCTCCTAAAAACTACGTTCCCACAGAACTAAACTGCATTCTCAATTACGTTTAGCTAGAAACATATTTTCTCCCACGTTACGTTCGTTATGAACGTATCTCAAATACCTTTATTTTCTACATAGGCTATCTTCTAGAAACATATTTTCTCCCACGTTACGTTTCTTATGAACGTATCTTAAATACGTTTATTTTCTACATATCTTTGCCATTTATTGTCTTGCTTATAATAATGATAATAGTCATTTATAAATATCATTTTAGAGCACACCTTTGAAATCGACAATCGGGCTCGATATATGGTTACATTAAAATCAGTAGGCGAGGCTGTAATTTTGCCAGCTGTTACTCTCATGAGCGAGGCAGAACATAATAGTTTTAACATGCCAAAAAGCTGCTGTGTCGTTTATTGCACCTCAAACATTAAAACAAATCCAGAGTTACGTGTTTCTGTTCTTCCTCTAAGAAGAAAGGACAGTCACAGAAGATCTCTGTGACGCCAGATGTGGTGTTAATGCGATATGATATCCGGAAAAAAATTCAGTTTAGGATGGCCGAAGACACTACACTACCCATAATCCCCAGCTATCGTTTGGGACTACAGTCCCGTTGACAAACCCCGTGATTAACCTTCAAGCTCTGGGATTGGATGTTGGAGTGGCAGTGCGCCAAGGTTACGCCGAGCGCCAAGCTCTTTGAAATAGAACGAAACCACGGCAGACTATTCAAAACTGGACTCGAACGCCCCCCGAGAACTACACATGCTGGCTATTGTGTTTCGCAACATGTTCTCTATGGCACGTCTCTACTGGGAATTGTAGTTTTAAAAGACGTTTTTCCCAAAATTAGAAGTTGACAGTATTAAAGTGTGTACAGCCCTGGAGGTTTAGGCGATAGGAAACAAATTGGTGTGTACAAATTTAAAACATGTAATTACTAAATGGGTGAAAATCGCTTGTATCCATAATGGGCAGCATTAATATATACCCACATGACAGCTCATTGTTACTTTGTAATTCTACTCCACTACAATTCAGAAGTTAACCTGGTATTTTTACTCCACTACAATTATTTGAGTTACTTTGCAGATTCTGTTTAATGATGTGAAATATAAACAACCCTTAAAGCAGACTTTAGTTACACCTGAGTAAAATGCAGGTAAGGTGATTGTCAAGGGCCAACAATCAGGAGAGATATTTGATAGTTGGTGCTTGAGAAGACTAAACATGTATCTGCAGATCTCTATAAAGTATATTCATTAATCGTTATTCTCTACTAATAGTTAATTAAAAACTGTATATACTTGCTATTTTGCTCATCCCTTTCAAGATTGTCAAAGGTTTATTGACATATCATATCATTAACTAGAACTAGCTAGATCTGATATATTTGGACATTGACGTGAGTGAAGTATAACCGGACGCAAGAGAGAGATCAGATCAGCTGCTGCTGACGGAGAACACGCAGCTCTGCATGATCACAGCTCGTCCGCTGTGACGGACCGTTGAGCGGAGCAAAATACACTAAGAGTTAGACCTAACACACTTAGCTAGTTTATCTACTCTGGAACTAGCTAAACTAGTTATAAATATATTTATTATTTACTGACGGGTCACTCATTACAGGTTCAGCGAGCTGCACGAGACTGACGGGCTGTCAGGAGAGGGAGAGGAAAAGAGAGCACCCCATTTATTTTTCCCATTGTATTATCCAGAATTACTGTCAACCTTTGAATAAAGTAGTTCATCTACTATTAGTAGTTTGTGTAAATGCATTTAACATAAAATACATCTCACGTACCCCCTGCAGTACTCCAACGTACCCATAGGGGTCTGTGTACCCCGATTTGAGAACCACTGCTCTAAAGTACCGCAGTCTCTTCTCCTAAGTCCTTTTGAATTCTCCTATCCACTATCCCTTAACCCCGTGACGTTTCACTCAGAGGTCAAGGAATAGACGATAGGGTTAGACGTTAGGAGCTGATTTTTGGATTACCGACAGCAAAAGGGGTGAACAGGAAACCAGAGACAGACAAAACACAACACAGACAGACCGTGACACCAACATAAACTGTTATATTTGAAGTAGCATGAACTGAGTGGCAGGTAAACTGTTGAACTCTGCACTTTTGTAAATATTTGAAGAAAAAAAATATATAAATACATGTGCACTTGCACATGTATAATAATCTTTTTTAAAATGTGTAGAATGTATCAACAGAAAACCATACAAAATATTCCTCTGACTGATCAGTTTTTTTATTTATCAACCATCTGTGATTAAATACTCTGTTTCGAATAAAAGAAATGCATACAACGCGTACAATAAAAGTACAAAAGTATTAGAGTTTAAATACAGTATATAGTACCACAGGTATAATTACTTATACCTGTGCTACAGATATAATTGCTTATACCTGTAGCACAACCACAACCCATTTCAGACTTAATATATATATTATAGTATTTCTTTGTAATTAGTGTTAAGCTGACAGAATAATGTGCTTCCGTAAAAAGTAGAAATGTTTGCTTTAAAGATGTAGAATTGTAAAGTACAAGTAACTCAGACTTATTCTTCAGCGTAAATGTGCAAATGAAGGAGAAATGGTTATGTTCTGTATGCATCAAAATAAAAATGACTTTGGTGAATGAGGTTTGATTGGAGTCCGACACCTTTGCAGTTTCACTTCATAATGTATAAATATCAGGCTGTGCTGTGGCTGCCTCTGAGACAGAGAACGGTGCAATACTGCCATCTTCTGAAATACAGTGTTCACAGCTGAAATGAGAAGGATCTTACACACACAGTAACTAATTTTACACCCAATTTAAACAATTTGTATCCTAAAAAAGAAAAATGTATATAACCTGACAATACCAATCCTATTGAAACAATGGCAGCCTTCCTCAGTGTCAGAGTGCAACTGAAGATTTGACATTTTGAAAAGTTCCGATTACTGTATATTGAATTAACATTTTTTGTTTTCCATTTGCAGTGTTGAAAAAAAAGTATCCTATACTGAATAAAAGTATCAATACAATCTCAAAATACTCTTATGAAAATAAAAGTCTTACATACAAAATCTCACTTACTAAATGTACAGAAGTAATATTAGCAAATTGTACTTAAGGTAACAAATGTAAAAGAACTGCAGGAAAAAGAGGCTCCATATGGGATGCATCCAGTACTCGAGTTGAGGGGGGATGAGGGGGGATGGCATCCCCCCTGAAATAAAAACGGTCAAAATCATCCCCCTTCTAAAACTGCCATTCCCCCTTTCCATCCCTTATGTAATTTTATCAATGAACTGGTATTACTGCAATTTCAATTTTGATTTTGCGCATTTTGAGTAAATACTGTGGGCAAGGGAGCATGCACACACGCAATGACATTTTTACCAAGTCACTGACGCTATACTATGCGAATGCCCTAGAGGGCGCCAGAGCGCCGTGATGCGCCTGTTTGATCGATGCCAGAAGCGCAGGTAACGGTCATCACAATGGCCAAGCAACCAGGAGGACAACGCGATCTGAGGGACTTCATATTTAAAAATACTAAAAATAACATTTCAGGTAAGACAAGAATCAGTAATCTTAGTCATTACTCACTACTTTAGTCACCAAAGGTGGAACCTATGGACATAAGCAGCAATAACAACTTAGTTTGGAGTTATATGTTTTTCTCTCGTGTTAGCTAGCTGGTAAGACTCAAAACTGTTGATGAAATGATACCACCAGCACCAGAAGAGCTGAAACCCCTCCTTCAAGCAGTGAACACTCTGGTCATCTCCACAGCTGAGTGTGAACGTGGGTTTAGTCATGGTTTAGTCAGATGAACATTTTAACCACAACTAGAAGCTCCCTCGAGGTAAAAAGTATGTCTTTTCATCAAGTGTGTTGGCCCTCCACTGAACAAGTTCAGACCAGAGGTATATGTCAAGACTTGGCTTCAAAGCCATTGCTTAGCGAGCAATCCGAAAGCAAGAGCCAGAAAAAATCGAGACCAAAAAGCATGATTATGAAAATCCTTGGAAACTTCTATGAGATGGGGGAGAGTGGAGTAGGCAGCCATTGACAACATTGGTCCTATTTTGTATTATCTGTATAATCTTTTAATACATTTTCATATTTTGTAAACAATTTCAATTTGCACTTAATGCCCCGTTAAAAAAAGTAACATTGGGAATGTTAACATCAAATATTTGTATTTGAACTGCAATAAAATGATGACAGATAAAAAAAATTCAAATTTTTTTCCTCACATTTTTCATGAAGAATTTACATAATGATTTAATGAATTATGATACAAATGTAACCCTTTAGATAGCAGTTTTGATCGTATACCAGTAACTGCTTTTTTGAAAAAATACACTATAATTCAATATTCTAAAAACTATGTTGACTTTATTATTAGTATAATCAGTTGATCCATCTCCGAATAATAAATGAGGGACTGTTAACCTACAAGATTTGTACTATATACTTCCATTATAACCACATTTTTGTATCCCCTCCCCCCCTTTAAATTAAAGTGAAAAAAAGATGGTGCCCTAAATGTCCTCTGCATTTGACCCTAAATGTTAGTGGTGCCATGGCAGCCCGGGGACCGACTCTAATTCTGAGGTGCCTTGGTCAAGAGCAATGAAAGGAGTATCTGAACATCCATAACATGCATGTTGTTTTAGGAGTATAATAATTATCTTTATGCTGGTTGGTCTCCCACCCTCGGCGGGTTATCAGCACAAATTATGTCCCCATATGATAAAATCCACCATCCCCCCTGATTTTTGTTTACAACTTGAGTACTGGATGTATCAATGTCTCAATGACACAGATGGTTAATAGCGTTGCACCAACCAGGGGTGGCCAACCCCCGGCTCTCGAGCCGCATGCGGCTCTTTGCCTAGTTTCATGCGGCTCTGCAGTTCATATCGAATTGTATATGTCTGAGTTTGGGGGAGAGACACTGACTCCTGACAAGTGTTGCATGGTCAGTGGCGTTTCTATATGTACAAAAGTGGTGGGGCACAAAAAACGTAGATGTCTATAAGCTTCTGCAGTGAGGTTCATGGCTGGTGAGGCACTGCCACTGACTCTTCAGATTTACAAATATTATATTTTGACCTAAATCAAAATATAATATTATTTTCAAAAGCTTTTTTTGTCTGATGCTTCAATTAATTTTAAACAGACAGTTCAACAAAAGGATACCCAAAACATGTAATTTTATCATTTAAATATTGAATTGTTCTCTCTTAGTAAGATCCCATTTTCAATAAAATTGCAGTCTTACCTTGACATGAAGATTAAGTCCATTTGCCTATCCTTCTGGACAAAAATCTCTATAACTTTTTTGTAAAAGTCCTCCTTATCTTCTTGGAGTTTCAAAAGTCTATCATAAATCTAATATAATCAATAGATGTATGATTCGAAAATTATAAAAGTAGGGTAGACATGTGGATATTATCCGGCTGAACAAAACGTTCATTTATCTAACAGCTACGTTCCCCACAGATCTTATTTGGAGCTATTTTCTAAAGTCCTATGGCTTTTAGGTGGAGGGAAGCCATGCGCAGCTTACTTCCAGGTTTTAGGACGCCTCACTGCAGCTCTCTCGTCTCCTCTTCACACACCACACTTTTCGCGGCACACGTACTTATAGCCAATCAGCTCTGAATTATGTGAGATGACGTATGGTGGGGATGGCAGCTCTTTGCCCCTATGGTCATTATTTTTTTGCCACACACATAAAATAGGACAATACTCTGAGCATGCGCAGTGTAGTTTTTACAGTCACCATTCACTTAGACAGTCAGAGGGAGGGGCAGGATCGGGTTTTGTCCCACATGGCTCAAAACAGCTCAATAGGCACACACTGTAGACAGGGCCGCCTTAATGCACGGGCTGACCTGGGCTGAAGCCCAGGGGCCTACGGAGATCAGGGGCCTATCATGAGCCAATACAAACGTTTTTAAAAAAAATATAGTTTTTTATTTCGGATGTTTTTAAAAAACATTTAAATAAACAAAGTCTTGGCTTTCAGAATATGAAACTTTTATTTCCAAATTCACACGATAAATAAATGTTTGAAGCTTGTAAAGGGAAGATGACAGCTCTCACTCGCCACTCACACCCCCTCCCTCCGGCTGACATTATGAATGTAAACGTATAGTGATCATAGATAACACGGCAGAGTCCATTACAGTTTGTTTTCATCTGGTTTCAAATAAACAAAGACTTGGCTTTCAGAATATTAAAATTGTTTCGGCAAATTCAGATGATAAATACAACGTTGAAGCTTCGGCATAATTACAAGCGGAGAACGGAGTAACTTGACGTCACAGCAAGCATAACAACAGCCGGTGTTTCTCGTGAGGGTTTTCTCTGGGAAACGAACACAATACACACAAACGCAAAAAAACACAAACACACACACACACACACATACACATACACGAGCTTTCCCCAGACCAGTAATCCAAACGAAAATATCTTCCCTTCGTAGTATTTTGATCATTTGCTCCACTAATCAATCAGATCGATGGATTCCAGAGATGACTCCGAAACAGTCAGTGGGCACCACTTAACAGCCAATCAGAATGGGAATATGTTTCACATGTGACTTATTCAAATTGCGAGTGATTGAGTGACAGATGAAGGTTGTTTAGGAGAAAAAGTTTGAGGAGAAAAAGTTTGAGAGTGGCGCTCGGAAAAGGAAATTGTTGAGGGAAAAGTAGTTTCGAGACAAGCAGCTATTACAAAACATGCCGAAGCTTCCAGGTTATTTTAAACCTGTAGGCCAGGATGAGGAGGAAGGACAGATGAGTTCTGTACCGAGCGGCAGCGGTGCCGGCCGCGGGGCCATGGAGCCAAGTAGGCCGTCTGGTTCTGATAGCGATGGAGTAGTGGGAGAGGAAAAACAGACATGAGGGAGGGAGGGGAGGAGATGGAGAGGACGACGAGGACTTGCTACGTGGAGGGGAGCCAACGGCAACCGGACAGATACATGAAGGAGGCCCGATACGTCACTCATCTGGAGGAGAGGACCAGGCGCGCGTAGAGCAGAGTGGAGAAGTGCGATCACAGAGCCTGCCGAGGCTATACATGACTTTGATTTGTTGTTTAAATAGGGGGCCTACAAAACAAAACAAATCAGCCCCAGGGCCTGATGGCAGGTTAAGGCGGGCCTGACTGTAGACACTAATTAGAAGAACACAGACTAAAACAGCAATGTACAGACGAATCAGATGATTAAACATGATCTTAAAATATATTTTATATATTTTTTAATTTATTTTTTGCATTTTTTTGTAATCATTATTTGTAATACTTTCTGCTGACACTAGGTGGGGCACAGTGGGAGCACAACTGCCGCTGCGCCTCGGCTTGTTGACAAAAAATACGCCAGAAGCGAAATTTGGAAGTATTTGAGCTATATCTCTGACAGTGAGGGAGAGCCTACGGACACCACGAGGCCTGTCTGTAAGAAATGTATTAATTTTATTTAATACGAATTATTATTGTCATTTATTTTATGTATTGTTCTCATTATTTAAAAGCTTGTGCTATGGTTATGGTTCTGGTGTGAAATAAAGCACAATAATTACATTTAAGACTGTTTCCCTTTTTTTAAGAAAAGTATCGAAAAATAATCTGAATCGTATTTCTTGATTTGGTATAGAAACCAAAATGTTGGTATCGTGACAACACTACTCCTGACAGTTAAACCTGATATTTAGTAGGTCTGTTAAGTATTAACGTAATTTGGCTGGTCAAAGTTGTTTGGGCTCGGATAAAATTGCTCCGTTACTTTCGTCCCGTGTTACTTTCGTCCCGTGTTACTTTCGTCCCGGCTCTCCCTACGTGTGTATGTGTGGTGTCAGGTGTCAGTATGAGAGGATGACAGCGCATCTAATTTTGATGTGGCCCAAGAACCAATCACAATAATACCTGCGATGCAGTGAACCAATCACCTTTGAGGGGGGGGGGAACCTATCGTTGATTAAACACTATCCAGTGTTTCCCCTACCATTGTCTTGGAGGGGTGCTGCGCCCCGCCAACAGAGCCCCGCGCCCCCCCCCCTGAAATTCAAGGTGTTGACATTTTTTATTTTTTTTTAAATATATATATATAAATTGCACCAAATTGCAAATAATCTATAACTACTGTCACTTTTCACATTGAACATGTGCTGTTTTATTAAATAAACTAAACGCTTTCATTTGAAGTTGTGAGTTTAGTGTTTTTGACCCTAAGAAACACTGATGCATTAATCAATAACAATAATCCACAGCTCCTCTCTCTGCTCCAGAGGATTTCAAAATATATCCCAATGCCACAAAAATGCATCAGTGACGTGGTTGAATTCTTGTCTCCAGAAAACAAAAAACTGAAACAAGCGGTATCAGTGACTGTGTGTTTGATGTGGCTCTTTGCAGAAAACATGTGGCTCTTAACCTCTGACTGGTTGGCCACCCCTCTTAGTAGACACACACAGTTGTTAGAATTATAATTTGGTTTAAAGTGTAGCAGTATGTCCCTTTTACATGCAGTGGTAGCATTACATTGAAATACTCAAGTAAAGTACAAGTATTTCAAGATTGTATATAAATACAGTCCTTGAGTAAATGTATTTAGTTAAATTCCATCACTGCATATTTGACAGAAATGTTATAAACACTTTCTTATGTTGTCTCCACAGTCAGTAAGAAGCAAGGAGAGCCCCTCATCATCTCTGACATCAAGAAGGGCAGCATGGCCCACAGGTATCTGTTATATCATATTATGTTGTATTATATTATACAATATCATATAATATTAACTGTAAGTATTATATTGTTATATTATAGTATATAGCATTATATTATATTGTATATAATTATATCATCATAATATATTATGTAACCTTGTATTATATCCTATTAAAGTATATGATAGTATTTATTTTATATAACATTTCAATTTTGCATTATATTCTATTCTATTACATTATTTTATTTTATATTGCATTGTTTTATATCAAGATTGTATCCTTTTATATTCTATTCTATTTTATTGTGATAAGTTATATCATATTTTATTATCTTTTAATTATATTACAATATATGATATGATATTCTTCTGGAGATATCACAGCTGTGTTTCTCTGTGTATGTATCTCACTGTCCGTATCACACCTGTACTCTTTTGACAGGCGGCATCTGATAGGCTGCTGCAGTTCAACCATTATGAATGAAACTGTCTGGTTCCACATTTGTCTTGCTTCCTGTCTCTGTCTCTCCTCAGAACGGGGACTCTGGAGCCTGGGGACAAGCTGCTGGCCATCGACAACATCCGGCTGGAGAACTGCTCCAAAGATGAGGCGGAGCAGATCCTGCAGCAGTGTGAGGAGCTGGTCAAACTGAAGATACGCAAGGACGAAGACAACTCAGGTCTCATTGTTGTGTTAAAACAAACACATCTCCCAAAATATGAATGACACATTTCAAATCTGTCTTGAAATTATTTTTATAGATGTTATATGTTTGCTGAAAATAGTTTGAATTCAAGAATTTAGCTGAAGAAAATCACAAAATCATATAGTTTAAAAATCATCAGCTCATCAACAAGTTTAAAGAAAATGCACTGACAGTGTTTGACCACCAGGTGGTGCTGTTGTCCACAACTCAAGCACATTTTTAAATGAACTGTACTGTAACATTCATCTTTATTCAGTGGGGAAACGTATGTAAAACAATTTAATCCGGGATGAACCAATTAAAATAAAACATTAAGAACACAAACAAATATATATAATGGATAACAGTAAGAACGTGTGTAGAAAATTGATATCCTGGTAATCTAATGGTACATTCCTATTCAGCGTAGGACAGTTATGCGTCATCTTAGTCATGTGTGCGTGTTACTGACCTTACACCCAACCTCTGGTTTATTTACTCCAGGAAGTTGCATAGAGATGACACACATGGTGAAACAAATACTCAGATCCTTTAAGTTCTTCAAGTAAAAGTATTAATTCAACATTATACTTAATATAAAGTACAGTATGTTTATTTTTTATAAATTGTAGTCAAGTTCTTGCTCTTTGTTGTATTTGATGTGTTATCATAAAAATATTATATTATTCTGTTTTTAAATGCATTTAAGAGTGTTGCTGTGTCTTAATTTGTAAGTGTGGTGCACATGTTGTGTACTTTGTGTACTGTAGTGTAATCACATTATGTAATTTATTTTAAAAGTAACTACAGCCGTAAAGTAATTGTAGTAATATCACAATGTTTCGCAAAGTAGCAACAATTTAAATTAAGTAAAGTACAAGTACCCGGAAATTATACTATACTTGAATAAATGTACTTAGTGTCATCCCAACACCGTGGATACCGGAAGGGATTGTCATGCCAGATTATCACTTGGAGGATGGATCACACACGGACACACACACAGACACGGACACACACAGTGTTAAACTGCAGAGATGATGTGTTTCTGCTACATGATGACAAGGGAGTCTTTTCCAGTTACCATGGAAACTGCCTCTTCCTCACCAGTGTTGGTTCGGGAACAGTTTGACCTACTTCTGGAAAGAGAGCGTGTGTGTGTGTGTGTGTGTGTGTGTGTGTGTGTGTGTGTGTGTGTGTGTGTGTGTGTGTGTGTGTGTCCATTGTATATGCATGTGTTAGAGTTTGGACAGATAACATGTAAAATAATTAGCAAGTGTGTGTGTGTGTGTCAGGCTGTATCATCTATGGAGTTGAAACATTAGAGTAACGTGTGTGTGTGTGTGTGTGTGTGTGTGTCTCAGATGAGCAGGAGACCTCGGGCAGCATCATCTACACAGTGGAGCTGAAGAGGTACGGGGGCCCTCTGGGCATCACCATCTCAGGCACCGAGGAGCCCTTTGACCCCATCACTATATCCGGCCTGACCAAGAGAGGCCTGGCCGAGAGGTACACACACACACACACACACACACACACACGCACACACACACACACACACACACACACACAATATCTCCTCTTAGAAATCTAGGTTATCAGTGCTCGTGCACAGCAGTAAAGTAGCTGGAGGTAATTGTTTTGTTCCTAAATTTTTCAATATATATAACAAAAAGTAAATTAAAATGAGTGCTACTGAACTATTATTACAACTATATTAAAATTTAAAAATAAATGACTAAATGAAAGAAATACCTTATTTTAACTTCATTTGATCCCAACACTTACGGTAAACACATCTTATCAGGCACCATGTGAAGTCTTACACAACTATTAGTACTATGGAACTATATTTGTATTACTTTTCTTGAACAATATGCACAATTGGATGTTGTAACAGCAAAGGCGCGAAAGCAGATTGTATCGACTAATAAAACACAGAAACGCTGAACGTTAGCTGTGCACTGGGTCTGTTGAGGAACATGTTTGTTAGGGGTGAACATAATACTGCATGTAAACATAAGGCAGCTTTCACAGAATAATAATTGGTAAACTACACAAATTACGTTGTTATAGTTTGGAATTATTCTTCGTGCATATAACAAGATAACACTTTATTTAGTTAGAAACTGGTTTCCGTGACTGTTGCTCAACTTTAGAATGAACTAAAATAAAAGATAAATAGAACAAACATATTCAAATAAAGAAAAAGCTCAATTAACAATGTGCAAAAAAGGAAAGCACAAAATAAAATAAAGATATGTATACAAACAATTGAAGTTAAAGTAAAATGTCTAATCAAATTAATAAAAATATAATAAGGATTAGATCTTTTTGTTTTGTTTTTGACTCACAGACCACTAGTCCCACCAATAAAGTTTTCCAGTGTGAATTCTGTGTGGCTCATGGAAAGTGTTCACACATTGTCTCACACCTCTGCTGACCCCCAGAAAGCAGCACTGGTGAGCTACAGATTAAAGACAGCTTCCTCCATCCTCAGTCAGAATAACAATTATTATATTATAACGCTTTGGTGTCAAAGGTCCTAACAGTAAAGTTAGGGTGACGACCTTTTGACTCTCAAGCGCGGTTGCTGATTTAGTCAGAATTGTCCCATTTCCATTATTTGCAGTGAACATTTTAATTTGGATCATTCCGGCACTCAAGAAAACTTTAGCCCAGACCTGTGCTGCCTTATTTAGGCAGTGGGGGAAACCTTATTAGGAGAAATAACAGGAGATGCCTTGGGCAATAAATAGAGGAATTCCCCGGCAGCAGCTGAGTGTGCAGCAGGCTCCACGTGATGAGGCGCTGACGGGTGAGATAATGAGGAGCATGATGCAGTGGAGAGGTGGCAGGCAGGCAGCCAGTGTGCACAGCAACAGGCTCAACATGACGTAATGGCTCTGAGTCATAATCATCCACTGGCACATACAGCTTATATAAACTTCTAAATAAAATGCTTTTATAACAGGCTCACGCTTTATTCCACCAAAACACACCCAGAGAGATTTGCTTCATTGGAGTTTGTGATGTCATTTCCGTATTTTCTGTCTTCGTCGATGAAACAGACCTGATGGCTAAAAGCACTCAATACTGTAAATAGACTCATTTTCACACAGTAAGACTACGTCAACATTTCTGCTTTAAATATTTATATAAATATAAAGTTATTGTGTTTATATTTGTATTGTATTTTATTTAAAATACAATCATACAGGATTACACAGGATGCAGCTAAAAAATATAAAATATAAAACAACACTAAATCATTCAATAGAACGGGGATGTTGCTGATGGGGAAAAAAGAAAGAAATCCCTTTTTATTTAATGTTTTATACATGTTTTATTGGATATTTTACTTTAACTACCATTTACTATTGTTTATACAGTAAAATTATTTATTTTATTTGTATTATCAATTTTGTTTGTATCGCACATTTTCTTTGTTTAAATTAATATTTTCATTCTATTTTTTTTTATTGTATCTTTTTTTTATTGCATCCTAAAATCAAGGAACTGTCATCAAAACCGATTTCCCCCAAAATAAAGTATTCTGTTTGCACATGGAACATGTTCACACTGATCTAGTTTGACTTTTAGCCAATTGTGAGCCTTGGTATTGGTTGACCAGATTAGGTAAATAGAAACTCAAGATATCAAAAGGAAACATTCACAACCTTCTGTGTGTGTGTGTGTGTGTGTGTGTGTGTGTGTGTGTGTGTGTGTGTGTGTGTGTGTGTGTGTGTGTGTGTGTGTGTGTGTGTGTGTGTGTGTGTGTGTGTGGAGAGAGAGAGAGAGAGAGAGAGAGAGAGAGAGAGAGAGAGAGAGAGAGAGAGAGAGAGAGAGAGAGAGAGAGACACACACACACACACACACACACACACGTGTTGAAATGTAATTGTATCACTGTATATATATCATCGATAATATGTAAACATTTGAAAAGTATGTTAATGTTGTTAATTATTTTGTATTGTGATGCTTTGGCAACATTGTTTAATTTAACTTTCATGCCAATAAAGCCCTCTTGAATCTCTTGAATTGAGAGAGAGAGAGAGAGAGAGAGAGAGAGAGAGAGAGAGAGAGAGAGAGAGAGAGAGAGAGAGAGAGAGAGAGAGAGAGAGAGAGAGAGAGAGGATTGTTGTTAGCATCTGGTGCTAGCTCGGAGCTAATGGAGATTAGTAGCTGTTTCAACAATAAGGAGAGGGAGAGTCCTCCCTGTCGGACTGAGAGAGATAACGTCAGCTCAGGGAGGTAAAGGACTCTGAGCGATTAGATTGTAAACTTTAGTCTAGTTATCTCAGTGGGTCTCAAACGGTTTGGTCATCTTTGTAAAGAAATATTTCCATCTACTACTACTATAGGTCAGTAGCCTACAAAATAAAAAACACAGTTTAAAAGGGGAGTGATTTGTAAAATATGCATAAATAAAAAGAAAGAATGCAGACTCGGTAAGATAAAGATAGGAGAGGAGTTTATCAATGATGTGTTATTGGTTGTGAGCATATTCTAATGGTTTTTGATTTTTGAAATATATACAGTTCTGTGATATGAGTGTTGAGAGCTGTGTCCATACATCTCTTCATGCAGCCCTTAAAGTGCACCAGATTGATGCATTTAGCTTCAATTTAAAGAAACAAATCTTCCCGGGGGTGCATGCACCCCCGGACCCCCCTAGAGGATGTTAGGTCATCACAAATAAAACAGGTTCACATGGATAGGATACTAGATAAGTGTGCACACTCAATATATACACACTACACATTTGTCTTACATTTGTTAACACCATAGTCCCTAATATATTTGTAGAAAGGCAGGAAATGGAATTAAATTGAGAACATGTTTCATTGCGGAGGACCCCCTGTTTTGTGTCCCCCCCACTTCTCAAACCAAAGTTATACCCTTGGGCATGTACATGTGATATATTTGTCTATGACCAGGGTGAGATTAGTGATCTAAAGCATAATATCTGAATCAAAGTAGGCCGCAGGATAAAGGATTGGTTTGCTTTAACTCTGGTTTCATGCGGTGGCCGGCGATAATGGGACTAAAGGTCGACAGAGTCACCTTGCTGTGACCCTTCACTGGTCATGCAGTTATTAACATAAATCAAGTTGAAACACTCGTAACTTAAAAATAAATTCCTAAATCCGCTGCAGCCTTGTGTTTCTGGTTTGTATACTGTGTCCTATAACTAACATGTGTATACACATACAGTATGTTTTGGAACAAGTCTGTACAAAGTCATGGTCTTTTTTTTAATTTAAAATGATCTAATGAAATTACTCTTGACTTCCCGTTCATGATAATGAATCATTATCTTAATTACCTATGACGTATCTCAACCTCACGTGTGATAGTCATCTGTTGATGTGAGCATAGAACATAATTGTGCAATATGTTGTGTGTTTCCTCTTGGGTGTGTGACTGTGTGATGTTTTCATGTGTGTGCAGGACAGGGGCTATTCATGTAGGGGATCGGATCCTGGCGATCAACAGCATCAGTCTGAAAGGGAAGCCCCTGAGTGAGGCCATCCACCTGCTGCAGATGGCTGGGGAGACCGTAACTCTCAAGATCAAAAAACAACTGGACAGTATGAAAAGTGTTTCTAATAAATAAACAGGATGCAGCTCAAACACAAACACAAACAAAAAATCATTCAAGTAGGTAAAACATATTCACACACATGCAGCATAGTACATGAGTAAAATAATAAGATAATAAATAAAATAAAATTATCCAAAAGTATCCACTCAGTATAAAAGTAAGATATAAATAAGACGGAATAAAAAATAAAATGGCACATTCTTTTTATTTTGACATTAAAGGTGGGGTAGGTGAGTTTCAGAAACCGGCTCGAGATACACTTTTTGTTATATTCCATGGAAAGCTCTTAACATCCCGATAACAATGAAGTGCTTTGACAAAAAATCCATAAAAAAATGTCATCTGTGGAAGCCGTAGTACTGTACTGTACAACCAATAATTTTAGCCAGCCCGGCTAAAGTAACTGGATGGCCTACCTGCCTGTCAGCCTTCCATCTGTGCACAAACTTATCTCGTGCCCTCATTGGTCATGTGTGCGTTCGTGTGTGTTGGAGGAGGGGCAGATTTTTTCCGGCTGTGTATTTTCAAATTCTAGCGCACTCGAGCTGGTTTCTCCAAAATTACCTACTTCACCTTTATGAAAAGATCAAAAATACAAGAAAAAGTCCCAACTATATAAAACAATTAAAAATACTAAGACATTTAACACAAACATTTAAAATGTAATAAATAAATGAACAATCATAAGAATATATGTATGTGTATGAATTATATATATATATATATATATATATATATATATATATTCTTTTTAAAGACACAATTTAAAAATCATAAATATTAAGTAAATGATAAATACATATTTATGTATTAATATAAATATACAAATATATCTATTTTTATATATATATATATATATATATATTTAAATATATTTATTTATATACATAATAAACAAATTACAAAAAAATATTAATAACGAAGCTAACCGAATTTTATTTTGGGGAACTTTTGGAATAATAAAAAAGCGTGCTGTTGAGAACCTTAGTCCATCAGACATCAAACAAAGGAGAAGTGATGATATAAGAGGTTGCAGAACCATGAAGAGCTTTTTATACAATTAGAAGGTCTTTAATATACATTTTAAAATATAGAAATTAAATCATGAAGTTGCAATGAAACAACTTTTTAATTTGCTTTATCTTTATAAAGATTTCCAAGCTTCTTAATTGAACTCAGTGTTTTGGGAATCAGCCACACACATAAATGTTTGAGTTTTTACACAATGTGAACAGTTTTACATATCGTATCAACATTAGCTTCTGACTTGCAATCAACATTGTCTTTGTTGTTTGATGATCATTTTTTGGATCAACTTTATTCCGCTCTTTTCTCTCAAAGATATAGAGGATAGGAAGGCAGCAGAGGCAGACGACACAACGGAAAACGAGATCAGTGACACTGAGGAGGATGATTTGACGGACAGCCAACAGACCAATAAGCTCTCAGAGCTTTACTCAACAACCATACCCAGCGTGGACTCTGCCATGGAGTCATGGGACGGCTCAGGGATGGATGCTGGATATGGCAGCCAGGGTAAGCTTTAGAGGAAGAGCAAATGTATTAATCCCACAGGGGGAAGGAAGCCCAAACAGTGTCTCCATCTGCCCTACATCACTAGATAAATCGATAGTTACGGCTGTAACTACGGTCTATGAGTCCCGGATGACCGCCAGAGGCGGTGCTTTAGCACTGGATATGTCCATTGCGCGCATGCGCAGCTCGAGTACCAATAACAACAAAGTCACCTGTGACCCACGTGACACCGGCTATATCAGCCTGTGTCGTCAGAGGATCTGTTCCTTTCATCTTCTCGCTGCGCAAAGGTACCGTGGCTACATTTATGTAGCCTACAGCATTCAGGTTTGAACGTTTTATCTGAGGGATTTCTCTGCAAACAGCTGGCCGCGTGCAGCTTCGCGACTGACAGTCGGAGCTACGGGTCAGCCGGTGTCGTCAGAGGATCTGTTCCCCGAATCTTCTCGCGAGCACACAAGAATTCTGAGTGACAGGGAACTCTGGCAGTCATCCGGGACTCATAGAACCGTAGTTACAGCCGTAACTATCGTTCTATTTCGTCCCTACTGTCCGCCAGAGGCGGTGCTTTAGCACTGGACGACTTATACCAACAATGTCATGAAGAATCCAAGCCCTTGCTCACCACTGGAAGCAGCGGAGCTCGGCAAAAGGACCACGCCCAAAGAATGGGGAGTGGCGACATTGACCTGATGACAACTGGAGAATGTGCCAGAAGACGCCCACGACGCCGTGGCGCAGATGGTCTCCAGGGACACCCCTCTCAGGGAAGCCCAATATGTTGAGATGCTCCTTGTAGAGTGGCGTCTCAGCCTGATGGCAAGGGGGCGGCCACTGGCCCCGTAAGCCTGTGAGATGGTATCGACAACCCAGTGGGGCAGCCACTGGTTAGAGGGCCTAACCTCCTTTAGTGCCGCCAGGGCAAAATCAAGAGTTGCTCCTTCTGCCGTATACAAGCAGTAGCCTTGATATACGCCCTTTGGGCACCCCCAGGGCACAGCAACTTCGACGTGCCATACTCCTGAATGTCAAAGCGTGCCAGCTAGGCAGGCTGATTGAAGTGGTTTTGTGGAAGGACCCCGGGCGGGAATGCCACATTTGCCCAAAGGGCAACGCCTGAGAGTCTCACCTCGGGCATGTATTGTTTATGGAGAGGACATGCACCTCCCCGACTCGCTTCCCTGAGGCTATGGCAAGCAGAAATGCTGCCTTTGTGGGAAGCCACCTAAGCCCCACCTGGGCCAGGGGCTCGAAGGGAGGAGATGACAGGGCATCCGGCAGCAAGAGCAGGTCCCAAGCCGGAGCCCTCGGGGTGCAAGAGGGACGCTGCCGTAAAGCCCCTCTCATAAAGAGGGACACCGACCTGTGGCACCCCGCCGTGGCGCCGTCGACCCGAACATGTCGGGCAGAATCGCAGCCACATAAATTCAGAGTGGAGTGAGAACGTCCACGATCTAGAAGGGACTGTTGTCTAAGCAACAATGTACATGCTGTCCCCAAGGTGACCTGGCGCGCACTCTGCTGGGCAGACCGCTGACCCTGAACGGTCTTCCCCTGCCGCACTGCACCCCACCCTGAGAGACATGCACCTGTGGTGATGGTCTCCTAGCGGGATGGGATGGCGCCCATTGGCACGCCTACCAGGAGATAGGCCCTGCCCCTCCAGCGTGACGGAGAGTGGAGCAATGCTGCGACACCCTGACTTCCCTGTGCCCAAGGGCAGACTGAATATAAGGCACCCTCTTGCCCGGCCCACGTGGAAGTAGGCATCCCTCGGTTGAGAACCACTCCTGTGCGTATGCAGTAGTCAGCATATAGAATGGCAGCACCTTCAGGAATCTGTTGATTCCTCTGAGGTCCAAGATCGGGCGAAATCCGCCGACTTTCTTGCTCACGAGAAAGTATGCCGAGTAGAACCCCCTGGCTAAGCAGAGGGTCTTACTGGGTTGATTGCGTCCTTGGACAGAAGGACGGACAACTCTTGGCCCAGAGGTAGGGACCCTGCTGGATCGCTGACGACTGTCAATTAGACCCAGCCGAAGGCTAGGGGCCGGAGCTGCGGTCCGTACCCCTGGGTTAAAATGAAAACCACCCAAGGGACGGAAGTACAGACTACCCAGAAACTGAGCTGCGGCGGGGAAACAGCCGCCGACCACCCCCGGGATTTCAGGGCCCAGCCCCCCAGACCCTGGAGCCTCTTGGGGGGGCTCCGGTAAGGCTCTTGGGGCATGAGGCCGCCTGGAAGGCGGGCGACATGCGGCACGAAAGTCATTGGGAGGCGGTTGAGTGGGCCGCTAAGACCTCTGCAGACCACCCCTGTAATCCGGCGGCTGAGTGCGGCTGCTAGAGCGGCCCCTGGGCCTGCTGGGAGTGGGCACAGGTCTGCGAGGACCCGAGTGCTGCTGCCTGGTCTGCCTAGCTTGGGCGGCACGCTCCAGTGCCTCCAGGGCAGCTGACCTAAACAGCTCCCCTGGCTCAACTGGTACGCTACGGAGGACTCTCAGTTAACCGAAGGAGGTGCGTCAGCCAAAGGAGGGGCCCCAACCGAAGGAGGGGCGGACGGACGGATGGACAGGCGGCCCGTTAGCAGCCCCTACACCGGGCCCAGGCTGAAGGGCCAAGAGGCGACTTCATCATGCCCCTATCGGCAGCTAGCCAATCCACTTTAGAGGACAGCCTGTTTCTAGTCATTCTATTGGGGGGAGCACACAGCCATCGCTCCCTCAAGTCTCCAGGAACGGCCGAATTGATCTGGAGGAGTACTTGAAAAGGAGAGGTGTCTGTTGGCTGCTGCCAGATGTTCCACCTCAGTGATTCTAGCCACTCTGAGCACCCGAGGCATGCAGCTACAGCTCATGCAGGCGTTTACCGTGAGAACCCACTGACCGCCAGAGGCGGCCGAGGCAGGAGGGGCAGCGGTCGTGGCCGTCCTCGGGCTCAAGAGAAGCCATACAGGCGCTACATGAATGAACCATTCTGTAGGTAGCCAGATGCAGCATAGCCGGGAGCGGGTGCGGGAACACAGCCTTCACCAGCTACCTGCTTAATGGAAAGAGTAGAGCGTTGCTGCTACTCGCCGAACAGAAAGAGGGATGTAATTACACCCACGTTACCGGCTCCCGCTCCCTCTGCCGGTAACGTGCAGTTTACCAGGAGCGGGGGCGAGAACACTGCCTTCACTGGCTGAGCTAGAGGCGAGTGCCAGATGCAGCGTAACCGGGAGCGAGTGCGGCAACACAGCCTTCACCAGCTACCTGCTTAACGGAAACCAGGCAGTTTAGTGTCTACCAGGAGCGGGGGCGAGAACACTGCCTTCACTGGTTAAACTAAGACGAATGCCAGATGCAGCGTAACCGGGAGCGGGTGCGGGAACATAGCCTTCACCAGCTACCTGCTTAACAGAAAAACAAGGCAGTTTGGCGTCTACCAGGAGCGGGGGCGAAAACACTGCCTTCACTGGTTGAGTTAGAGACGAATGCCAGATGCAGCGTAACCGGGAGCGGGTGCGGGAACATAGCCTTCACCAGCTACCTGCTTAATGGAAAAACGAGGCAGTTTGGCGTCTACCAGGAGCGGGGGCGAGAACTGCCTTCACTGGTTGAGTTAGAGACGAATGCCAGATGCAGTGTAACCGGGAGCGGGTGCGGGAACACAGCCTTCACCGGCTACCTGCTGAACGGGAAGAGTAGAGTGGTGCTACTACTCGCCGAACAGAAAAAGGGATGTAGCTACATCCGCATTACCGGTAGAGGGAGCGGGAGCGAGAGCACTGCCTTCACCGAGCTGGGTAAAAATTAAGAAGCTTAACAGTATACGCAAGACGTTAGCCGAGCGGCTGCTGCTAACGATCAAGCGAGATCGAGTCAAATAACACACATGTTTAAGACCAGATAACTAGCTTCTAAAGAAGAGAACAGCACAGAGCCGTAGTTACAGCAGTAACCATGGCCAGGGCTCACACGGCATCTGACCGTAGTTACAGTAGTAACTATGGCCAGTACTTACACGGCTTAGCATCGTAGTTAGTCGTAACTATGGCCAGCACTTACACAGCATAGAGCCGTAGTTACAGTAGTAACTCTGGCCAGTACTTGCACGGCTTGGAACCGTAGTTACAGTAGTAACTATGGCCAGTACTTACACAGCATAGAGCCTTAGTTACGGTATTGCCTATGGCCAGTACTTGCACGGCTTGGCACCGTAGTTACAGTAGTAACTATGGCCAGTACTTTCGGCTTAACCCCGTAGTTACAGTATTAACTATGGCCAGTACTTACACAGCTTGAAACCGTAGTTACAGTAGTAATTATGGCCAGTACTTACGGCTTAGAACCTTAGTTCTGCTTTCAGTCTGCGCAGACTGAAAACTCATCTCTTTCGACTCCACTTCGAGCGATCGAATGACTAACAAAGAACTGCTTACAGAGCACTTATATACTAATAAAGGACTGGCTTACCTGAAGCCAGTTGAGTAGCACTTGAAACGATTGGCTCTTTGAAACCTGATGTTCTTATATGATTCTGCTTTCTTCAAGGTTGTGTCTTCCTGGTCGAATGTACTTATTGTAAGTCGCTTTGGATAAAAGCGTCAGCTAAATGCAATGTAAAAATAATAATAATAATTAGTTACAATAGTAACTGTGGCCGGTGCCTAAAAGTGTCAGCCAACGGCTGCCCACTAGACAATATAATATTGGGAGGATGAAATCCTCCTTAATGGCCATACATGCAGAGCACACAGCACACACAGTGAAGATTGTTCTCTGCATATTGTCCTAGTGCTAGGAGTCTAGTACTAAAAGCAGTAAATACAACGATATAGCGCTACTGCACCCATACCATGCGTTTACCGGGAGCCGGAGCGAGAGCACTGCCCTCACCGGCTGAGTTAAATAATGAAGCTTAACAGTACATGCAAGGTGTTAGCCAAGCGGCTGCTGCTAACAATCAAGCAACCAAGTCAGAACACAATGTTAAGACCAGATAATTAGCTTCTAAGAAAGAGAACAGCCCGCATAGAACTGTGCCTGGTTACAGTAGTAACCGCACATGCCGAGCACACAGCACCCGCCGTGAAGATGTTCTCTGCATATCATCCTAGTGCTAGGAGTCTAGTACTAGGAGCAGTAATACAACGATCTAGCGCTACTGCAATCAAACCCTATGCTACCGGGAGCGGGAGCACTGCCCTGAGTTAATAATTAAGCTCAACAGCAAGGTGTTAGCCAAGCGGCTGCTGCTAACAATCAAGCGACCAAGTCAGAACACAAATGTTAAGAACAGGTAATAGCTTCTAAGAAATAGAAAGTACTTACCTTACTTTCTGCATCTAAACGAAAAACGGGTTTAAAGTAGGACCCTCTGGGTTTGCATACTAAATTGAATGAGGGACGCAGCCAAAGCTGGGACTCAAATGCTTATGATAGCTCGGGCACAACGCCACAAGCAGAACTTTCAAAAGAGCATAAGGGCAACTTTATGGGAGAGGAAGCGGGAACACTGTCGTCACCAGAAAGTCTAAGCCACAAAAAATAAGACGATAATCAGGACAACTTGGCTGGGAGCGGGTGTGGAAACACAACCATCACCAGCAACAAGCTGACACAAACCTGTCTGTCGAGGCTCTGCACAGCCGGCCACAGCCGGCCACAGCTCCTGGAGGACGCGTTAACGACCCGTAGCTCCGACTGTCAGTCGCGAAGCTGCACGCGGCCAGCTGTTTGCAGAGAAATCCCTCAGATAAAACGTTCAAACCTGAACGCTGTAGGCTACATAAATGTAGCCACGGTACCCTCGCGCAGCGAGAAGATGAAAGGAACAGATCCTCTGACGACACAGGCTGATATAGCCGGTGTCACGTGGGTCACAGGTGACTTTGTTGTTATTGGTACTCGAGCTGCGCATGCATGCGATGGACATATCCAGTGCTAAAGCACCGCCTCTGGCAGTCAGTAGGGACGAAATAGAACCTACATGAGGAAACTCACTGACAGACAGAAAAGACAGAGGTGTCAGAGCAAATATTGGTCCTTGCGGGACTCAAACAAGTTCCCATTCGGTTCCAAAGCTAAATCCCTAGAGACTGCCGCCCCAGATTTAAAAAAAAGATGGTTAAAGTTCAAAATTGCCTTACACTGCAAAACAAATACAAAAAACTCTTTAGGACTGCTGAATTGGAACGGGAACATTTGTCGCATGTCAACCGTGGTGGCAGTGGCTCTTAAAAATGCTCAAGAGGACATAACAAATTGCAGACCCTTATAGTTATCATATAGCAAGGAAACATCCCAAATCCAAATGGTTATATTTATAATATGAAATGTGTATTTATCTGTACAGAAGTAACTGAGCACTCTTTAAAAATGGTCAGCCCCCTAACAATGGTGTAAATATATGGATGAACAAATAGATGGTAGAGGATAGACTACATTTATTAATACAGATTTCCTCACAACATTACAGAATCCTTGTTGTGTCGCCTCCCGAGCCTGTTTATAGCCTGTAGGCTACGGACATCATCCTTTTCGGTTCATCTATTCTGTTTAACTGACCATCCTTTCATTCATCCATCTTCTCCCGCTTATCCGTGGTCGGGTCGCGGGGGTAGCAGTTCCAGCAGAGAGCCCCAAACTTTCTTTTCCCTGGCGACATCAACCAGCTCTGACTGGGGGATCCTAAGGCGCTCCCAGGCCAGCGAAGAGATATAATCCCTCCACCTGGTCCTAGGTCTACCCCTTGGTCTCTTCCCAGCTGGACGTGCCTGGAACACCTCCCTAGGGAGGCGCCCAGGTGGCATCCTAACTAGGTGCCCGAACCACCTCAACTGGCTTCTTTCGACGCGAAGGAGGAGCGGCTCAACTCCGAGTCCCTCCCTGATGACCGAACTTCTCACCTTATCCCTAAGGGAGACACCAGCCACCCGGCGGAGGAAACCCATCTCGGCCGCTTGTATCCGCGATCTCGTTCTTTCGGTCATGAAACTGACCATAGCAGTGTAAATACCATATCCTCACCTGTTCTGCTGTTATTATAACTAAAGACTACAAGGTGATTACTGTCTTCTGAACAAACCACAGAAAACTTGTCTCATTCATGGCCTGACGGTGGCGCTCCGATGCAGTTAACAGTAGTCTGCCAAAAAAGTATCTTCAGTAGAAAAGAAAATTGATCAAGATTAGGAATACATCTTCCAATTAAAGATATACTTACGTTGTGTCTGTTGTTTTCCGTTTGCCTTGAAGTTGTAGTTGTACAGTAACACTGATTGTGTCAGTGTTGTTGAGTCAAGTTAAGCTAGCTAACGTTGCCACTAGGGTTGCCAGAAACTGACCATGATCAAAATCGATTATTCGGCAGCCCTGGCGGATAATAATCGATTATTCGACGATTTGTTCATCTTTAGTCGCACGTGTGAGGGAGAGGGGGGGGTACGTGTGAGGGAGAGGGGGGGTGGGGGTGGGGTCGGTGTGTAGCGTGCTGCAGCAGCAGTCTGCTCTGCATGCAGGCTTCCTCCAAGTTTACAGTAAAACAAACTGGTGGTGTGACCAATGGCCATTTACAATTATTAATACTATTACTATTATTAGCATATATATATTTATATATATATTTTGGTTGAAACTAAGCCAGAAAAAAAAATAATAATAATAAAAAAAATATATATAAATAATAAAAAAAAATATATCAATAAAATCGATTTTTAAAAATAATATTCGATTATGGAGACTGTAACGAATATTCGAATAATCGAATAATCGCTGGCATCCCGAGTTGCCACACAACTGACCGGTAATTCATGTAATGACTCACATTTAATTTGAGTAAAATCCAGAGATTATAATCTTCCTTAGAGTGTGGGTTTATCACCTTTAAATTGATTAGTTAACTTATTGGTAATGTATCTGTGAGTCACAATAGCTCTCCTTGCCTACACACTGCTTTGCTAGCGCGGTATGTAGCGTGATTAGCATGTAGCTTAGCCACCAGTGCTCTGAGCCAGAACATTTCTTTACAGTAATCGGTTTCTCCTACAATGGCAAACTATACATGAGTACTTCATGTCGTTTTTGTATTCCTTCTGCAGGTACATACAACCACCAGGCCGCAGGTATTGCCCTCCACCCCCACGAGTGGCGTAGCGCCAAGCAGCAGCGCAGCACCACACCTCCACCTGGACGCCGGAAGAACTACCTGTTCAGTGACGGAGGGTTCAGTGAGGATGACTGGGACAAACCACCAGGGTAGGACTGAACTTAGCTTGCTCTTTTTCACTATCATTTTTGTAACCTTAAGGCTTTAGCTCACAATTTTTTAGTTCATGCTAACACGATTTCAGATATTTTTGTTTTGCAGGACATTAATTTCCGTTCAATCTTGCATCATACAGAACATTCAGGTCTGCACTGACTTAGATTGTTGCCGAAGAAAATATGAACCAAAGTTGAAGCAAATGGGCACTGTTATGGTATTTTTAAGCCTTTTTTTCTAAACCTCCAGATCGTCAGAATCAATTATTAATTCATCTCATGATAAATTTAAATACATTTTATTTTTAGGGATGATTTAATTCCAATTGATTGCACACCGCCTTTCACTGTCCCGCTGCTCACAACATAAGGATGAGAAAAAGGGTTCTTACACTGTTCCACAAAAAAACATGAACATTATTATTAGATATTGAATAATTATGAATCTAATGTGTTGGTACAGAGCCAAAACAATATAAATGTATCACAATTTGCAATCTCTGAAATTAATCCATAGTTAAAATGACAGTATTATCTAATGTTCAAATAATCTATTAACATTAATATTGTACATGTCACAGTCTGTTTTCTCACTCACCTATTTTCTGCATTAACTTTCCTTAGTCACCTGGTAGTCACGCCCTGTCTCTCTCTCTCACTCTGTTACACCCATCAGCTCCATTAGTATTTAAACCCACTTCACTTTCACCTCAGTGCCAGATCGTACTTTGCAGCATGCCAGTCTTTCCCGCATTACCCTTCAGATTGCTCTCCCGGTTTCGACCCTGCCTGTCCCTGACCAGCCTGCCTCGTCTGCTGCCTGACCCGTTCTGTACCTGCGACTCCCGTCCTGCTTTCTCCTGGAACCCTCGCCTGTCCCCGACCAGCCCTTTGCCTACTATCTGCCGTTTTGTCTCCTACCAGCCTATTGCCATCAATAAAGCTGGTTACCGACTATCCCTGGTTTCCCGTGTTCTGCATTTTGGTCCTCAGCTCGTTTGTGACAGTACAACTAAGATGGCGCCGCAGATGGCGCCGCAGATGGCTGCTTCGGTGTTTAGCGCTCTATTTTGTTTTGTGCGTTAATTCAGTGTTTACATACAGTACACCGAACTCTTTCACCAGGGAAGAGCTCCTAAACATTAGACAAACAACTTCAGCGGATTACTTTCCTACTTTTCTCTGCTCTTCCATGGAATTATTGGACATTCTTGTAAAAGGTACCCTCACGTGCATCCAAGCACTAAAACGCCACAGGAGAGGGAGATGGGCCGGGACACTCGTGCGCCTCCGGAGCTGCGGAGTTCGCACGCCGCTACCCGGAATATTCCTCTCCAACGTGCGTTCCATAAGCAACTAGAGAATGCAATTCCTTAAGAAATTGCTAGTGGGAATGCTTCATGCTGAAAAGCTGACACTAAACTGCAATGCTGAAATGTAATGTGTAATAAGAAAGTGAAGAATTCAGATTGAAATGATACATGAACACTGGGGGCTTGAATGTGTGATAAGAGAAGAAAATAAAGTAAAAAGGCTTGGAAAAGCAGCAGAATATTTTAACTGCTAACTTCTGAACTAACTTGATGGCGAATGATCTGTCACCATGGCAACAGCATTTGATGTCACCCCATAATACGCTTAGATGCGTTGATGGCTGCATCGTTACCAAACCTGTGAAGTTTTGGGCCGTTTGAAGCATTTTCACTGAACTTATGAGAAAACCGTGTTTCATGGCGAGCATTGTGTTGCCATGGCAACGACATTTGAAGAAATCTCAAAACTGTCCCGTAGATGTCTTCACGGCTGGACTGTTGGCACACATGTGAAGTTTTAGCACTTTTTGACAATTTTCATAGGAGTTATAGCAACATAATATTTTATGGCGAGGGATGTCTTTCCATGGAAACGGCATATGGTGAGATCTCAGATTTGGCGTAGAGCTGTTGAGGCATGGACCGGTGATATACATGTGAAGATTGGGGGACGATTGGACCGTGTCCATTGGACTTACAGCGACAGCATGTTTCATGGCGAGTGGTCTGTCGCCATGGCAACAGCATTTGATGACACCCCATAATACACTTAGATGCGTTGATGGTTGCATCGTCACCAAATCTGTGAAGTTTTCGGCTGTTTGGAGTATTTTCACTGAAGTTATGAGAAAACCGTGTTTCATTACATTACTCTCTTTTCTCTCTCTTCTCTCTCTCTTCTCTCTCTCTTCTCTCTCTCTTTGGCATATGATGATGACACCCCATAATTGTAGAGCTGTTGAGGGCAGGACCGTTAACCTCTATCTGAAGTCTGCTGCTCTGAGCATGTCAGTTGGAGCGATGACATCATCGTGTTCCATGACACAGGTGTTTATATTTGAGCTCACGAGGTGTGCAGAGATCAAAGGTTTCCATTGTTCTGAATGAGAGATAAACCTCTTACATGTGAACGTTTTGTGGAAGAACCGTAACAGATATCTGTGAAATTTCAAAACTTGAAGCATGTCAAGGAAGTTGAGTATCTGAAGTGTAACTCTTGTGTAGTTTCGAGTTAATAATGTGGCCTTGTTGGCAGTTCCACTAAAGGTGTGCGGCTGCTGCTGTGAGGAAATATCAGCCTGAAATTACAATGGGCTTTAATGGAGGAATGTTGAAAGTTTTTGTCACTTCATGCCCTCAAGAGGCATTTTGTGGAATTGTTCTGCTTAATTATTTGTCATTTGTCAAGCTACGAGATGTTTTCCTACGTTTGTCATGATAAATTATGTCTCAGGAATGTAGGGTTTGGGAATTATGGCAGTTTAAAAAAAATATATGAAGGCAAATGTCAAGATTTTCTACCCTCTAGCTGTGACATCACGAACTCTAGTTAATGTTCAAATCTGAATAAAACCTCTAAAACAAGGTCTGAAAGTAAGAATCGGATTTAAAAGTTGTTTTACACGAATAATGTCAGAAAGATGTGTAACATTTTAAAGTTAGAATGAAGTTTCTGAGTGAAAGTATGAATGAACAGTTACCAGTTGAAGTCGCATGAAGATTTGTTAAAGTCTGAAGATTTCCTCCATTGTCTAAAATGGTTAAACATTTGATGAATTATGGGATGTATCTCTGGAATTTTGAAAGTTATGAATGAGAAAAGTAATAGCCATCGATTCCCGACCGAGCTGAACGTTTTGATGTTTGAACGGAGTTTCTGCGATGTTCAATGCGGGAGAAGAAGCGCGGCAAAATAAGTTGGCGGAATAATACATTTTTCGTGTGTAGAATAACAGTTAGTAAATATAAATAAACTGGACGAGCTTCAGCAACTGGTTAGTAGAAACTAGAGACTTTTCTTCATCTTGTGTTTTGTGCTTCACTGAGACCTGGCTGTGTGGATGGATTCCGGACTTAGCGCTGCAGCTGGGAGGCTTCCAGCTGTTCAGAGCGGATCGTGACACGAAGCTCTCTGGCAAATCAAAAGGCAGTGGCGTTTTCTCCCGGAGGCCAAGGGAAGCCAGGCTTCCCATGTTTTTTCGGATTGTAGTTCTAATTTAAATAAATAAATAAAAACACTTTGTTTTGTTTCGATAATTCTCCTTTGCTGTGTGTTGCTGCCGGCCCATCTCTCCCCCATTCTCATTGAGTATTTTACAAAGAGTGAAACAAACAGCGCCCCTCTAGATGTTATGGTGAAACAATAGATTGCACTCACTGTTGAGAGAGGAGGCCAGCCGAATCTGGCTTCCCTTGGTGAAAAAAAATGGAGGGATTGACCAATCAGATGAGGCTCACGTGATGCCCCTGCCAACCTGTGATTGGTCAGGGCCATGCCAACTGGAATCGCTAAACTTCAGCGTCTATTTTGCTGGCCATGTCTTCTTTTTGACAAGGATTCGTGCTCCCTGAACAATCCTTGGGCAACTTCAGGATTCATCGACCTTGCCAACCTGTCACGGGCAATTGAGAGGCACGGTAAATCCAAAAATCACATAGATTGTGCGATTGTCTGCATACATTAATAAGTAAAAGGCTTAAATTAATAAGGAGAGAGTTTCAGCTGGAGAGTGCGTGCGGACCTTTCGGTTAGATAACAGGCGTGTGCAAGTCCTGCATCTGTGTGATACAAATGTGTGTAAAATGATACCGGGCGCTGTAATCACTCATCTGGTTACGTTATTGACCACCCCCCGACCCAAAAAATGGGCTTCCCCTACATTTTTCCCCACGCCAAGCTACTGTCAAAAGGTGGAGGAATATGTTTTACACAAACAGTGGCTGGTGCAACGATGTGACAGTGATTCTGCAGCACTGTTCTCCCACTCTGGAAACTCTTATCATCAACTGCAAACCCTTGTATTCCCCCCGCAAGTTCTCTTCATTCATACTGGTCGGTGTTTACATTCCACCGCATGCGAACGTCCAGGAGGCACAGCACACACTCGCCGACCGACTTATCCGGACTGCCTAGTTATTGTTCTTGGTGACTTTAACAAAGGCAACCTCAGCCACGAAGTCCCAAAATACAAACAGTTTATGAAATTCCCCACCAGAGAGGGGAATATTTTGGATCACTGTTACACCACCATCAAGGGAGCCTATCACACCGTCTCCCACGCTGCACTGGGCTACTCTGACCACACCATGGTCCACCTGATTCCTGCATACAGGCAGAAACTCAAACTGTGTAAATCTGTAGTGAGGACATTCAGGCAGTGGAGCAGTAAAGCTAAGGAGGAACTTCAGGCATGTTTGGACTGTACTGACTGGGACATGTTCAGGACTGCCACTCAAAGTATGGATGAATATACAGAGGCTGTGACGTCATACATCAGCTTTTTCCGTACACGGCCCGGAGGCCGGAGGTTCCCCACCCCTGCTCTAGGGGGTCCTCATCTCCTCTAGGAGGGTCCTCACCTCCTCTAGGGGGGTCTGGGAGCATGCTCCCCCGGGAAGATTTTTTTTTAAATATTGAAGTTAAAAGCATCAATCTGGTGCACGTTGAGAGCAAAATGAAGAGATCTATAGATATATGTGCTCTTTACTTGATTCATGCCTTCCCAGTCCCTTATCACGTAGCCTATAAGAGCATGGCGCCAGTTGTTGTAGCCAGTTGTGGTGAAGGCATCTGACTTACTTGAACCGAAATGTCTACATACAGAAGATGGCATCTTTTTTACATGAATATTCCAGCCAATCTCTGTTTTGAAACCATGAGAAACGCACCCGCAAACGATAACGGGTCCCAAAGTGGACAGATCTGCAAACGGAACGCCCCGGGGGGCAAACGGCTCTGTGTGTACGCCCTATCCGATCATTTCCTGATAACGATGAAGCCATAGCCCCATCTCTCCCCACCTCTGCTGCTCACTGCTGTAGCATGGTCAGTAGCTACTGTCAGCAGCTACTGACCAACATAATAAAAAAAATGTTTTTTCTTTAAAAAAAATGAGAGAGAAAAAAAGTGGAATAGTGCAATACAAGTCTATATACAAGTTATTGGTGTGATATAATAGATAAATAATTACTAAGTAGCAGATGAATGTTATGAAATTGTTTCAGCAGTTCAGTTGTTTAACAGTCTTATTGCCTGTGGGATGAAGCTGTCACTGAATCTGGTGGTTCTTGTCAGGATGCTGCGGTAACGCCTGCCAGGCGGCAGCAGACAGAACAGTTTGTGGCTGGGATGATGGGGGTCTTTTATAATCCGGAGGGATTTCTTCCTAAACCGCTGGGAGTAAAGGTCCTCCATAGATGACAGCTCCGTCCTGGTGATGTTCTCTGCAGTTTTCACCACCCTCTGTAAAGCCTTACGATTAAGGGCGGTGCAGCTGCCAGGCCGTGATGCAGCCCGTCAGGATACTCTCCATGGTGCACCTGTAGAAGGTCAGGATGCTCTGCACCTGTAGACGTTGCAGAGTATCCTGGAATCCTCAGCCTGCGGGGGAAGAAGAGCCGCTGTGAAGCTTTCCTGGTGATGGTGGTGGTGTGAAGAGTTCATGGCAGGTCCTCAGTGATGTGGACCCCAAGGAACCTGGAGCTGCTGACTCTCTCCACCGTAGTCCCATTGATGGCGATGGGGGCGTGTCCCTCTCTCTGCTGCTTCCTGTAATCCACAATCAGCTCCTTTGTTTTGCTGACGTTGAGATGGAGTTTGTTATCCTGGCACCAAGATGTCAGGTGTTCGACCTCCTCTCTGTACGCTGTCTAGTCGCCGTCTGTGATCTGGCCGATGACGGTCGTGTCGTCAGCAAACTTCACGATGGTGTTGGAGCTGTGTGTGGCCACGCAGTCGTGAGTGAACAGGGAGTATAGGAGAGGGCTGAGCACGCAGCCTTGAGGGGCACCGGTGTTGAGGATTAGGGTGGAGGATGTGATGTTACCCACCCGCACTGCCTGGGGTCTGCCCGTCAGGAAGTTCAGGATCCAGTCACATAGGGCGCTGTTGAGCCCGAGATCCTCACTGGAGACATGCCATGTCCCAGCATGTTTCAAAACCTCCACCATCATCCCGGTTCCCAAGAAAACAAGGATCACAAGATTAAATGACTACAGACCCCTCGCCCTGACCTCTGTGGTTATGAAGTCCTTTGAGCGCCTTGTCCTGTTCCACATCAAATCCATCACAGACCCAGTCCTGGACCCCCTGCAGTTCGCCTACAGAGCCAACAGGTCTGGGGATGACGCTGTCAACATGGCCCGTCACTTCCTCCTCCAGCACCTGGACACAGCAGGAACCTACGCCACGATCCTGTTTGTGGACTTAGATCCGCCTTCAACACCATCATCCCGTCTCTGCTGCAAGACAAGCTCTCCCAGCTGCACGTGCCCGACTCCACCTGCGGGTGGATCACAGACTTCCTGTCTGACAGGAAGCAGCACATAAGGCTGGGGAAACACGTCTCTTACCCCGGGACCATCAGCACCGGTTCCCCTCAAGGTTGCGTTCTTTCCCCTCTGCTCTTCTCCCCTCTGCTCTTCTCCCTGTACGCCAACAGCTGCACCTCTAGTCACCAGTCTGTCAAGCTCCTGAAGTTCGCAGACGACACCACGCTCATCGGACTCATCTCTGGTGGGGACGAGTCTGCCTACCGGTGGGAGATGGACCATCTGGCGACCTGGTGTGGGGAAAACCACCTGGAGCTCAACGCTCTCAAGGCAGTGGAGATGGTTGTGGACTTCAGGAAGAACGCAGCCCCACCCGCCCCCATCACTCTGTGTGACTCCCCAGTAACTGCTGTGGAGTCTTTCTGCTTCCTGGGCACCATCATCGCCCAGGACCTCAAATGGGAGCAGAACATCTGCTCCCTCATCAAAAAGCACAGCGGAGGATGTTCTTCCTGAGGCAGCTGAAGACATTCAACCTGCCAAAGACAATGATGGTGAACTTCTACACCTCCATCATCGAGTCCATCCTCACCTCCTCCATCACCATCTGGTGTCATCCGCTCTGCAGAGAAGGTGATCGGCTGCAATCTGCCATCCCTCCACCACCTGCACGCCTCCAGGACCCTGAGGCGGGCAGGCAAGATAGTGGCCGACCCCTCCCACCCTGGACACAAACTGTTCACCCACCCCCCCTCTGGCAGGAGGCTGCGCTCCATCGGGAACAAAAACCTCTCGCCACCTGAACAGTTTCTTCCCCTCCGCTACGGCCTCGTAAACAAGGCCCGGCCCCCCCCACTGACACTTTACCTCAGCCACAACGTAGACTCTCTATGCATTACATTAATGCACACAATGTTCAATACTGCTTACTGCACATATTTCTTATTTCAAATTATATATCAATCAATCAATCAATGTTTATTTATATAGCCCAATATCACAAATGTTACATTTGTCTCAGTGGTCTTCACAGTGTGTACAGAATATCAGTATGACAATACGACACCCTCTGTCCTTAGACCCTCACATCGTACAAGGAAAAACTTCCAAAGAAAACCCAGTTTAAAGGGAAAAATGGGAGAAACCTCAGGGAGAGCAACAGAGGAAGGATCCCTCTCCCAGGACGGACAGACGTGCAATAGATGCCGTGTGTAAATTGAAAAGATAATACATTTGCAACATAGGTCGTCCAAATGTTTGGAAATGCATGTGTGTATCATCGGAAGATGAATCCACGAGGATATCCATCCAGGACTGATGATCCAGGACCACAGCCACGACTCAAGATCCAGGGCTCGCGATCCAGGACACAAGACCGCAGGATCATCCATGACTCCGGATCCCAGCATATATAGACCCCAAAAAGAAAGACATTTGGGGAAGCTGGGTTAATCGGAACATGAGAGTACACGGGTATAGACAGAGAGAAGGAAGAAGTAAGATGTTCCCCGACAAACTAAGCCTATATCAGCAAAACTAGGGGCTGAATCTAATCAGCCCTAACTATAAGCTTTATCAAAAAGGAAGGTCTTAAGCGCACTCTTAAAAACGGATAGGGTGTCTGCCGCCCGAACACAAACTGGAAGCTGATTCCACAAATGTGGAGCTTGATAAGAAAAGGCTCTGGCTCCCATTGTACTTTTAGAGACTCTAGGAACAACCAACAACCCTGCATTCTTGGAACGCAATGCCCTAGTAGGACAGTAGGGTATAATGAGTTATTTAAGGTAAGATGGCGCCTGCCCATTAAGGGCTTTGTAGGCGAGAAGAAGAATTTTAAATTCTATCCTGTGTTCTATAGGGAGCCAGTGTAAGGCAGCCAGAACAGGAGTAATGTGGTCCCTTTTCCTAACTCTGGTTAGTACACGAGCCGCAGCATTTTGAATCAGCTGAAGCGACTTGATTGACTTCTTGGTACTCCCTGATAGTAAAAAGTTACAATAATCCAGCCTCGAAGTAACAAATGCATGGACTAGTTTCTCTGCATCGTTTTGAGGCAAGATATGCCTGATTTTTGCAATGTTACGTAGATGGAAGTAGGCGGTCCTTGAAATTGATTTTATGTGGGCGTTAAAGGATAAATCCTGATCAAATATAACACCAAGATTCCTTACAGTCTCACTGGAGGCCAAATTAATGCCATCCATAGTTAGTATATCTTTAGATAATTTGTTTCGTAGATTCTTCGGGCCAAGTACAATAACTTCAGTTTTGGTCGTGTTTAACATCAAAAAGTTTAAGGTCATCCACGTTTTTAAGTCCTTAAGGCAGTCTTGAATTTTATTTAGATGATTAATTTCATCAGGCTTCATTGATAAATATAGTTGAGTATCATCCGCATAACAATGAAAGTTTACAGAATGATTCCTTATAATATTGCCTAACGGAAGCATATATTATGTGAACAAAATAGGTCCGAGCACTGAGCCCTGTGGCACTCCATGGCTAACTTTGGTTTGCGTGGAAGATTCATCGTTGACACGTACAAACTGAGAGCGTTCAGATAGATAGGACCTAAACCAGCCTAAAGCAGTTCCCTGTATGCCAACCAAGTGCTCTAGTCTTTGCAATAGGATATCATGGTCGATAGTATCAAATGCAGCACTGAGATCGAGCAAAACAAGAATAGAGACAAGTCCCTTGTCTGAGGCTATTAGAATATCATTTGTGACTTTAACCAGAGCTGTCTCTGTGCTATGATGTGTTCTAAAGCCAGACTGAACATCTTCAAATAAATCATTGTTTTTTAAGTAATCACACAACTGTTTTGCGACCGCTTTCTCAAGAATTTTTGAGAGGAACGGAAGATTAGAAATAGGTCTATAGTTGGCTAAAACCTCTGGATCGAGGTTGTGCTTTTTAAGAAGCGGTTTTATCACTGCTACTTTGAATGATTGTGGAACATAGCCTGATAATAAAGACATATTCATAATATTTAATAAAGAAGTGCTAATTAATGGAAAAACTTCCTTCAACAGCTTAGTTGGAATTGGGTCTAACATGCACGTTGATGGTTTAGAAGAGAGAATCATTGAATGTAATTGTTCAAGGTTAATGGCTGAAAAGCATTCTAGTTTACTATCTAGTGTAATATTAGAACTTACGATTCCGGGAGCTGTTGATAACACTATACTGGTCGAAGGCAAGAGGTCATTAATTTTGTTTCTAAGAGTAACAATTTTATCGTTAAAAAAGCACATAAAATCATTACTACTGAGTGCTATGGGAATAGAAGGCTCAATGGAGCTGTGGCTCTCTGTCAGCCTGGCTGCAGTGCTGAAAAGAAATCTTGCATTATTCTTATTCTCATCTATGAATGAAGAGTAGTATGCTGCTCTCGCTTTACGCAGTGCTTTCTTATATTCATTGAGAGTAATATGCCAAATTAAACGAGATTCTTCAAGTTTAGTGGAACGCCATATCCTTTCAAGTTGTCTAGACTTTTGCTTTATTTTGCGGGTTTCGGCATTATGCCATGGAGCTAATCTATGTTGCTTTATTTTCTTCTTTTTCAAAGGAGCAACAGAGTCTAATTTTATTCGCAGCGCATCAATAGCACTATCAACAACATGATCAATTTGGGGTGGTGTACATTTTGTATAAGTTTCCTCCCTTACATGCAGACATGCTATTGAGTTAAGTATTGGTGGAATCTCTTCCTTAAATGTGGCTATAGCACTAACGGATAGGTTTCTGCTGCAGGAGCTTTTGACTAATGCTTTGTAGTCTAGTAACAGTACTTCAAAAGTTACTAAGAAATGGTCGGATAAAGCAGGATTATGCGGTTCGACTAATAGTTGCTCAATTTCAATACCATAAGTCAGAACAAGGTCGAGAGTGTGATTATAACAGTGGGTTGGTTTATTTACACTCTGACAGAAACCAACAGAATCTAATATAGAGTTAAATGCAACAGTAAGGCTATTTTTATCATCGTCAACATGAATATTAAAGTCACCTACGATAATGACTTTGTCTGTTTTAAGAACCAAAGTTGATAAAAACTCAGAGAATTCTGATAAGAATTCTGAATAAGGACCTGGTGCACGATACACTGTAACAAATAAGATTGGCTGCAAAGTTTTCCAGGTTTCAAAAGAGGTATAATTACATTTTGGTTTAGTTTTGATAATTAAGTAATTATATCCTATAATTAATTCATAGCATTCTATTTCCATGTAAATGACTGCTTTATTTTATTGCTATTTAACTATATTATATTGCGGTGTCCTTAAATATTTCTTGTTTTATATGTTATGTCTGCACCATGACATCAAGTCAAATTCCTTGTATGTGTGAACCTACCTGCAATAAACCTGTTTCTGATTCTGAACTGTAATGGCATTAGTCAAATAATTGTTTTGTTTATCCAAAAGTGAAAAATGGCCGGCATAAGTTCTGGGCCCACGGTGGTGTTTTCAAATTCCAAAACCAAAAGATGATCAATGTTTAATGATATATTGATATAAACAAGTGAAAGAAATTGGGCTTTTTTTTGGCAATATATTAAATAACTGCATAATAAAGGTTCAAGGTTCTTTTTTGTCATACGAACATAGCTACAGAGTAGTTATGTCGATGAACATCGTAGGTCACAGGCTTCTCCAACAGTGCAACATAATAATACAGAAAAACAGAAAAATATCGTGCAAGTAAATATTAAAAAGTAAATCTTCATCACTGTGGCGTCTACATTTTATAATCCAGTAATTCAGACTTCATTTATTGTGCCAGTGTCAGCACAGTGTTTGTGGTGAAGTGGACATGTCAGTGTGGAATTGGAGTCATGTGGCCGGTGAAACTGACAGAGCAGTGTTCGTGTCAGTGTGATGAGTCAGGAGGTTAAAACATTCACCCAGGGTTATATAACACGAATGGGGGTGGAGAGACAGAGAGTGAGAATGAGGTGAGACAAATATCAGCTCCACAGTGAAAGTGAATTCATGCTGTCAGCCGAGGACGCTCAGCGCTGAAACATTACTCATGTTGCAGTTAACCAGAACAAATAGCCTTAACACTGCTCTGTCTTCACATACCACGTTCATGTCTGCCTTCATGTGCAGACTCAATTCCACACCATTTGGTTATTACAATGACTCATGTTTAGTTACATTATCCTAGTGTGCAAGCAGTGGTAGAATGTAGACAAGTATCTTAACTCAAGTGTTGTTCTTACTACCACTGTATATACCACATGTATTTGACAGCACTGGTTACCGGTCACTTTATAGATGCTTTATCAGATGAATAGCTTATAGAGAGCAAACAATCAACTAATAAATAAACAGTGACATATCATTTTAGGTTAAGATATCAAGTTGCTGTATACATAGTATTTGCAAATAACCCCGCCTTTACCAGCTGTGAAGAACACTTTAATGCATCAACAATAACAATGCAGTAATGTAATATATATATCATTTGGAAATGTTCCAGTATGCAGTACTTTTACTTTTGGTACTTCAAGTAGGCCCTATTATGCGTTTGGGGTTTTCCCTTTCCTCTGTTCTATGGCTTTTCGTGCATGTAAAACGTTTCTCTCGCACCTGCCTAAAACACCTCCATTGGACTCCTTTGTTAGTGACATCACTATATCACAATTGTGCTTCTATTGGTTAGTAGCCAACGGCTAAGACCTTTGTTTGAGCATGTTAGCATGTCACGGTAGAAGCACAAAATACAAATATGAACCTCAAAAAAGATCATAATATGTCCTCTCTTAAGACCTTTTTCATGGCAATACCTTTTTACTTTACAATTTGGCTTTGGAGTACTTCCACCTTTTTCAAGGTAAGATAAAAAGCTACAAGTAAAGAGAAAAGCACACTTTACATGTTCAACAAGTCATGACCATGAAGCACATCTACCAAGACTTAGCACAACAAGTGTTTTTGACCAGCGAGGTACAAGTGACCCTGACAGTAACCTGCTTTCAAAGCAGCTTATTTAACTTCATTTTTGTTTGTGTGTGACAGATTTATCGGCCAACAACCAGACGGTATAATGTTGGATCCAGATGACAGTTTCTGGTGTCAGGCGCTTGAGGATCTGGAGACGTGCGGCCAATCAGAACTGCTCCGAGAGATTGAGGTCAAGTAGCATGCAAGCATCCACCACCAACTTAAATGAACAAGTTGTAAGCTTTATTCAGCAAAATGCTTGAACCCTAAAGATGCCACATACAAATGAGCTGTTGGTTACAATAGTGTTACGTTTCCTTTTGGGTCTAGGGGTTCCAAAGGGAAGAATCACGACCAGAGTAGAATTGGTATACGTTACAAGTGGTTTATTTGTAACTATAAAGGAACACAATAATATATAATAATTATATTATAGTTATATAATAATAATAACAGTCTGGCACAAACAAAGGGCCAAACTGTTACTATTAAACAAAAGGAGAACTCCAAAAGAGAGCTGCACAGTAATACACAAAAGGAAAGAAAGTACCTCACTTCTAAAGTGGAACAAAATAATAAACAAAAAGAGACCGAGTGAGAACACAGCTGTTGCCGATCTACAGGCGCTAATCTATCCTGGGTCAAAGCAATACGCACACAAAGGCTGATCTACAGGCGCAAAGATAACCTGGGTCTAAGCAATACACACACACACTATGCTACACACAAAACCCTACGACACACTGCTAATCAGTGTACCTAGCACAGAACACCTGCTTAACACGCTGCTAAGCAGTCTACACATGCACAGAATAAGGCGGCAACACAACGAGAGGCCGGTGGAGGCGTCTGTCCCACAATACAGAGCCTCCCGAATGATGTCCTTGCCCGGCCTTTGTACTCCTCCCCCGGATGAGTGGCAGAAGCAGGCGGGGATTGGACGACGTCAATCCAATCGCCGCGGATGTTGCGAGGACGGGACGGCCAATGACATCAAAGGAACTGCACAGCTCATTTACATATACACACACAGACAGAGTTAATGGCACAAGGAAAACAGCGGCTGTAACAAATAGCATGTTAGCATTAGCATCAAACATGAACAAAACTCTCCCAAATTATACACTTACGCCCAATCCAGCTGGATTTAAACGTTATTTTTTAAATCAGTATTGTTAACAAATTAGCAATAGTTTAAACTGCCATTTAATTGTGTATGTTTTGGTGTGTGCAGGCGTCAATAATGACAGGAACAGCCATCAGTCTGGGTGTAGAAGGTGCTAACAAGCCTCAAGCTGAGCCCATACTGACCCATAGCAGGATGAGCCCGCTGCGGAGAAATTCCATCCTGCACCAGGGAAACCTGTTCCACCAGGGGACACACCTGCATGAGCATGCTCACCTGCATGAGGAGGCCCAACTCCACCAAGGTATATAAACAGCAGATGTGACAGCCGCAAGGTTGCTCCCCAAGCTCATAATATATCATTCAGTGGCGGCTGGCCAATAGGGGGCGATAGGGCGCCGCCCTCTCTAAACCACACACAAAAATATTATTATTAATAATAATAATTAGAATATTAATTAATTATATACATTGTAAATATTTGTTTGTTTAAAATATGGAATGCAGCCAGAAATATGTGTAAAATATGATTTAAAAAATAATTTGCGCAAAATATATGCTTTTCTTAGTACACTGTATGACTGAAGTTCATTTCTGGGGCGATGGAGAAATTGCCCCACGGAGGCGGGTCTCTGTAGCAGGTTAACCAATTGCTGATTCAAGATAACATGTGTCATAAAATGTAGCCAATCAGCGTCCTCAAAACTAATACCAGAGGGGTGATTATTTTATCGCCCCAAGTAAGCAGTTGCTACGCAGCTGGGCGACGGCCACAGGATTGCGGTGAGGAAACACAATGAGGAGTTGGATAAAAACAGGCATATTTGATCAAAAATAATGACGTTTGTGGGGCTTTTGAATTGGCTTTGCGTGGGCATGTCGAGACTGACTCTTCAGTCAACCCTGGCATTTTCAGGGGATTGGTGGATTTAGTTTCCTCCCTGCACACTGTGCTGGAGGAGCACCTGAAGACCGCCACCGTTTTTAAAGGCACGTCAAAGACGTACACCACATTGATTTTAAGAATACGAATAATTATTATTCGTTTGTAACATCTTCAACTTTTTTTTCCTGTAATATATATATATATATATATATATATATATATATATATGCATACATACATAGATATACATATTTTATAAATATATCATATATATATATTTCCATGTATATATATATTATATATACATCATATAATCATATACCGTACATCATATACCCTATCTTTAGGGTATATGATGTATGCAATACTTGCATTCATATATGTATGCAAGTATTGCTAATGCCATTGTTTTAAGTTGTTGTACATAGTCCTCAGTCTTAAATGCTTAAATTGTTTATGGAGGCATTGAAATGTAAGACTGGTAAATTAACACTGAAAACTCCTGTTTGTTTTGCATTAAGTCATACTGGAATATTTGCTGAAATTGATTGCGTGTGGCACAGCCCCATCTAGAAAAAACTCCACCAGCCGCCACTGATATCATTACCTAATAAAAATGTTTTCTAATTTGGGAGAAATGTTAAAAATGAACTGATATAATCTTTCTTAAACATTTTGTATTTACCTTATAATTCCACCCAGACGCCCACCTTCTCCAGGAGGCCCATTTCAACCATGAGGCCCACCTGCAGCATGAGGCCCACCTGCACCAGGGGGCCTACATCCACCAAGATAACCAAGCCCTCCTGCACCATGATTCCAAGCCTAAAGCCTCCCTGAGAGTGTCAGAGAGGACGTGGGAGTCTCGTCGGATCAAAGAGGAGATGCAGGGCATTCTGTCCCCAACGCCTCTGGAGCTGCATAAAGTGAGTCCAAACCGTCTGGAGACAGGATGTGGGGTCTGTTCTGGGTTAGGACTTGTGATGTACAGTATGTTGATCTGAGGGATCTAGTGTCGGGTGAAAACTAAGAACAAGGACAGGTATTGAGAGTCTGATGTGTTGATAGCAAGAGTTTTATTTTACAGTCTTGTTTAAATATGTTTCACTGCAGAGACTTAGCTCAGATTAAAGATTTGAGATTTGCATTTTAAGAAATATGATTATTTGCTTTCTCTTTCACAGTTAAACACTACGATCGAAAATATAATCATGTCTGTGGACATTATGGATAGTGGATGTCAAAATGTACCAATTCTGAAATAATGATACTTGATTCAAAGTTTACATTGATTCTCTTTAATATGACAACTTGACATTAACCAACCCAACATATCTACAATCTAAAACTGTCATTGATGGCATACTGCTCAAACCTAAAGGAAATCACAAAAGTTATTCATGACAGCCAATGTCAATACCAACCACATATGACAGTCAATTGTTGCATATCCGGCCTGTTATGCCAGGTTATGCTGTTTTTGTTCTACTTACTGTTGCATTTAAAGTGTCATAATTTACAGAATCACACTCAATCATAACATATGCAGCAGTAACTTAATCCTTAGGAAACCAGTGGTTCAAGTCCCCAAACAAATGTTTTAGTGTAACATTTTAAAGAGAACATTACATTTTTAGTGTGCAGGATATCCTGTTACAGTAAAGCAGGGGTGGGGAACCTCCGGCCCCCGGGCCGTATACGGCCCGCGAGACAATTTGATACGGCCCTCGAGGTAACACACGCAAAAAAGGAAAAAAATTAAGAAATCTAGACCGCAAAATATGTAACAAGCGAGTAACTGTTTTTCCTGGCCACGGTCAGGGTCCTTGAACACAACACGAGCCTAACGTCTCATCACGTGGTATATGTCTCCTCCGACAGGGGTTTAGAGCTGCCGGAGAGCAGAGCACCAGAACGCCGCTCCGGGCCGGGACTTCAGAAATTGCAGTACCCATAAGGAGCCGTACACATGCCGCAGTTTTTGCGTGGCTGTGTCTTTTGTTGAAAGCCCAGTGGCGATCTGTTCATCTGTCATACTGATCATACAGTCAATAACTTTGTTGTTATTATTAGCATCTGGTTAGCTAGCTATGCTAACGAATATAAGAAGCTTGTTCTACTACCAGTGAGGTAAAGGCACATCTTTATATGATCATTATAGTTATAAAAAAATAAGAGAATAAAGTAAACAGGTATAAAATACTATATGACAGTAAAAAAAAGTTGTTATTAATAAACAAGAATAGAGTTTGAAAGGGGAGTGATTTGTAAAATATCCATAAAGAAAAAGAAAATCTGCTTCTAGTTCTGTTTCATATGGGTGCTGAGAGATGTATCCATAGATCTCTTCATGTTGCTCTCAAAGTGCACCAGATTGATGCTTTTAACTTCAACATTTAAAAAAAAATCTTCCCGGGCCCAGACCCCCCAAGAGGAGGTTAGGTCCCCCCCCCAACTTAAATCATGTTTACATGGATAGGAAACTAAATTGCACACATCTTGTGTCCATATCTTTCTGTTTTGGTGGTCATGCCACACCGTGCACGTGCATGCATGCGTGAGTCATGGTAAAATATCTGGATTAAGAGGTTGCTTTTTCTTTGCACAGCATGAAAGAAAGAAGAAATGAATGGGTTGTGATTTTAGTATTTTTAAGCAGACGTCAATAATTTGTACGGCCCTCGGAGGACGTTGAACACATTGAAATGGCCCTTGAGAGGAAAAAGGTTCCCCCCCCCCGTAGTAAAGAATGTATAGTGTAGCAGCCCTACCCCCTTTGGCAGCAGTTCTGCAGGCAGCTACATGTCTTCACCCTCTGGGGATTCACAATTATGACCATATACATAATATGTGAGGGTCTGCCCAGACGTGTACAGCCGAGAGTGAAAATCATGTTTGTTTTCCATAGTAAGAACTTGTTGCTTGTTGGCCATGAGCCAAAATGGAGCCTTTAAAAGGTGTCTCAACAAAAGAGCCTACACTATTCTAAAATCATACAATACTGCCTTTCTTTTAATCTATAGTTCTTAGCAAAACATCTGGTTTCCATTATCCTGCAATTCTACAGTACTGAGAAGTGGTCTTTAGTTTGAGTGCCTGTCGAACATGTATCCTGTTAAAGTATGCAAGCTTTGCTTTTAAATTAGTGTATACCAATCCCCATCACAGCTGTGAAGAGCACAATACAAAAATCCATTAATCTGTAACCAAGGGGACTCGTTATAAATCAAGAAAAATGTAGGATCTTTGTAAATGTTTTTTAAAAATAGGAGAAAACCAACACCTTGCTAAGTGTTAAATAAAGGGCCGAAACTTAATTTTGGATTGACTTTAAGGGCTCTAACACTTCTGACTAACTCTCAGTATCAGTTGGCTAGGGTTAGGGTGACCATTCCCATTAAGTGCAGCGTCTCCTTATATACAGTACAGGCTTCCCTTTTCCTCCAAAAGTAAAACCAACAGCAACTTTACAGTAGCTATTCTTCTGTCAGGCATATTGTCAATTAACTTTTGGAGCATATGATGAGACATATGAATGGGCGGCTAATTGGTTGTGTCACTGACCAATCATTTCCTGACCAAGCCTTTCTCTCTTAGCTAATGGCCAGCTGTTATCATTGTGTTCTGTTCAAGTGCAACTTTTACTGGGAAACATTGAATCATGAGATGTGACACTATATTCCAGTTAATGCTGCTTTGTTGTGTTTGGTCTTGTGCCCTTGAAACCAACCCCTGCTGACCTTTGTTATGGATTGTTTTACATTTGTTGTGTTAACCTGTTGAGCCCTGAGCCTGATGTTCAGGTCTCAGGCTCGAAAATGACATACCCAGAACAAATGACTATAGCTTTACTTCTAAAAGGGGTATATTTATAATATTGTTTCTCAAAGCAATGATAAACCTGTGAGTTGGATGAAGAAAAGTCAGAATCAATATAGAATCTTTTTTTGGAACATCCAAAAGAAAAACATTACTTATAGTGAAAACCACCCTTGAATGATGGGATGGTAGACTAAACACTTTAGGAATCCAAATTCTAACATATAATAAGTACCTTGTATCAAGATTGATGCAAAACAAGTGACATTTGACAATTTTAGTGAGGTTTAGCAAAAAAAAACGAAAACTTCTGGGGTCATTTGGGTGTATTTGCCATATCTCTGGTCCCCCTCGGTCGATTATGATGATTGACACCTCTTTTGAACCGTTAGAGACAATATAATTGAAGGGGGGTTCCTAAATCCACCTACACGTTACCATTGAGAAGTGAGAGTGATGTGCACGCGGTTTGCCAAAACCGAAAGCTACGTTACACTCTGAAAACTGAAAACTAGGCTTATTGCCATACAATTATGATGGATTATCAGTAATCATTTCAAAGTGACTCAGACACATTGGATTAACCTTCAGCAGCGTTGTAATGCCATTGAACACAATTTTTGATCAGCAACAGCAAAGGTAAGACATATTTGCCGTTTTGGCTCAGTAAAGCTACGCTGTGTGTTGCCTGGGTTTGCCTTCGCTGCCCTGAGTTCTGGTCACAGTGATGATACTTATACCTCTAGAATCTGGAATCTCAGCTTGTATATGATATCTTGTTTGTGCAGTACGTCTTTACAGTATTTCTACCGTGAGTTCTGTGCTAAGTGCATTTTTTGGCTCAGGGCTAATTCAGAGGCTTGGTATTACCCTTGTGTTTCGTTTCGGTAAAAAAAATTGATATCGTCAGTTAGCTAAGTTTCTTCCCGTTAAGTGGGTATGACACATTAATACAGCGTTTGTCAAAGTGTGGGGCCCGCCCCACTGGTGGGGCGCAGAGATGTGATAGGTGGGTCGCGAATGGACACGATGAACGGGAGATTATTTTTGTATACATTTTTTGGACCTCAGGCCGGAATCGAACCTGGGTCCTCGCCTGCGGTAGTGGACTGTTACAGCCGGAGACTCACAACGGCGGTGGACTTTCACAGCGCCGGAGCCTCGCAACAGCGGGTGTTTGCGGGTGCGGATGCAGTACCGGCGCAGCAGCGCTGTGAAAGTCCATGGCCCACCTATGCCAGAGCCAGCGGCCCACCGAAGGCAGCAGCCCACCAACGGTAGCGGCCCACCGGGAAAAGTCCAGAATCTCCCTGTGGCCAATTCGAGCCTGCTCACACACACACAACTGAAACCAAATGAACGTGAATTCTGGCTTGGAGTAGAGAGGGCGTATCCAGTGATTGGGCGGAGAGCTGTGCACATTCTTCTTCGCTTCGCCACATCTTATCTCTGTGAAATGGGCTTTTCAGCTGTTGCAACACTGAAAACTAAATACAGATCGAGGCTCAACAGTGAGCACGACTTGAGTGGCATTATCAAGCCTGCAACCACGTTTTGAAAAGATGTGTTGTGCAAGACAGGCTCATTGCAGTCACTAATAATCCAGTGATGAGACTCATGCATTCAATTGGTCATTTAAACCAAATGTATTTCCTGAATGTATGAATGTATTGATTTGTTATTGATTTTCTCTATTTTGAACTGATGTTATTGGTTATTGATGATATTTGTTATTATTGACTGATGTCATTTGTTGATGATATTTGTTATTATTGACTAATGTCATTTGTAATTGATGATATTTGTTATTATTGACTGATGTTATTTGTTATTTTTGACTGATGTTATTTGTTATAAGATGTAGAACTTGACGTTATTTAAATACATTTGACAATTTTAAGCTTGGCCTACCATTGATAACACAATTGCATAGTCGGCCCTTTTTCTATATGTTTGGAACTCAGCCCATTTGAGGCAAGGATTGACACCATTGCACTTTTATTTGCTCTATTTCTGAACTGTTATTTGTTATTGATTTTCTCTGTTTTTGAACTGATGTTATTTGTTATAGAAATATTGTTATATTGTTATAGAACGATACATTTGACAATTTTAAGCTTGGCCTACCATTTTATTGGAGCGAGGGTCGGGCTTGAAAAGGCCCACCTGTTCAAAGTGGGGAAGGACAGAAAAAGGTTGAGAACCACTGGGTTAAGAGGTTAATAAATGTTAAGAAGCCCTGAGACACAGTTTTGTGAAAAAAAAGCCTGCAGCCCCCGCTTTGCTTTAAGTCAGCCAATGCCTTCCAGATCAATCTCCCATCCTTGTGTTGTTTCCTGTAGGTAACTGTGATAAAGGATCCAGAGATCGACGACTTTGGCTTCAGCGTGTCCGACGGCTTCTTGGAGAAAGGAGTTTATGTCAACATGATCAGACCTGACGGGCCAGCTGACCGAGTGGGCCTCCGACCCTACGACAGGATCCTGCAGGTAACATAAAGGGAATCCATTTGATCTTATTAATATCCAGGCAACAGCTGTAGAACCCAATGCCCATTAATACAACGTTCCAAGAATATCACATAGCAGCTGGACCATGTTTATGGGGAGTGGCAGATTCTTAACAGGATAAGACACATGTGAGCTTCTTTTATCGCCTTCAGGCTCGTTAGTTGGGTAAACTGAGATGCCGCGTTTGAAGGTCTCCTATTATACTATTTTGAGGCATATATTATAGGTCTCAGATACGTAAAAATGTATCAAAAAACATGTCTATGAAGTGTTTTGCTCAGAATACGAAACAGATCATGCATTTTAGCCATGCTTCATATCCCTCTATTTCAGCCCTATTACTAAAGTGCTGGTTTAGTGAGATATAAAGCTAAATGCTGCAATTATTAAACGCCATATCATGTTCAAAACCACATCAAAGATTTTTTCTGAAACAGTACAGTATAGAGCTCAAACGCGTTTTCTCTTGCGGGTTTACCACAAGGTGAGTTCCGTTTTGTATACATACTCTCCAGTGGTGGCTGGTGCATTTTTCTCCAAAATGTAAGCAAACTTATACACTCAAAATATATGTCATATTACAACGCAGGGCTAGCTCAAAGGCACACAGCACTTGATACAGTCTATTATTTTAGTGCCTGTTTTTGCCGTCCTCCTTATTATGCTTACAGATCCCTATCCTGTAGCCCTCATTGGACAGCTGCGTTTACTTTCCTAAACATGGCTAGTCGCATAGCATCCTCCATGTTGAGTCTAGTTTGATCATGCTTTTTAGTTTTTTCTGATATGTGCTTTGAGTCACTCACATCTGTCTGGATCCATGTTGGGTCTGGTCCATAGACGGGTCTGATCCTGACGTTTGGAAAGGGAGGCAGGGGGAGCAAAATATAGCCCTGGTGTTGCTACAGGTAGTTAGCCCAGCCTTCTTGCTTAACCAGCTCCTTGAAAAAGAGCAGGTATACTGCCTTCCTCTGTCCTTAACTCCTGCCTATGTCAGGCTTCCCCTGCGAAATGAACCATGGTCTACAATGGTAGAACATGGTTCATTTAACCATGGTATAACCATGGTTGACCATGGTAGACCATGGTTGGGATATGGCACCACAGTCAACCATGGTAGAGCACTGATATAAACCATGGTCTACCATGGTCACAATAAACCATGGTCTATCATGGACATAAACCATGGACTACCGTGGTCTACCATGTCCATGGTCCACCAGTACCATGGACATAAACCATGGTCCACCAGACTGGAAATAATATAAATTAATACAAGCTTTTCAATAGTTTCAAGCATTTCATCTTAAAATATTTGTATAGATCATGTTAATTGCACTTAATTTAATCTACAGTACACTGTCACTCTATAGTTGCACACACACTCATTAAATGCTCATTAAACAGTTGGTGAAAATGTAAAGACTATTTTATATCCATTCATCAGGTGACGGTGCCTGCATGAGCCTCATTAGAATGATTGTCGACCATGGTTTCTGTAGACCATGGTTTCTTGAGACCATTCAAATATTCAAATGGTTGATCATGGTTTCTGGAGATGATATTGTGACCATGGTAGGCTGACCATGGTAGACCATGGTTTCTTCCCCATGGTACTGTGACCATCATGGTATTTTGTGGTCAACCATGGTATTACCATGGTTGGCAATGGAATACCATGGTGACCATGGTCAACCATGGTTACGTTTCGCAGGGGTGATCCGGTCGGAGCTCTTTTACTTTCAGCTTTCCCTCCAGTGTCTTCCTCTCAAAGAGTGTTTCTTTAAGTGATTAAACATCATTTACCTTCTCCATATTCGCTATAACTTAGTACTTTTTTTAGCATATTGTTTATTATATTATAACTTAGTACTTTTTTATTACATGTAAGATATGCAACACTAAGCTGTCTGTGGCTCTTTCCTGCTGTAACGCTGCAAATGTCCCCTCTGTGGGACTAATACAGGTATTCTGATTCTATCTAGTTTTGTTTACACTCCGTCTCCGTCTAACTGTCTCTCATTCAAACGTCAATAACTCACTCTGGCGCTCCTGCTGCCCCCTTGTTGTTGGCGGTGTCAACAGCTGCTTTGGGCGCAGTTTGGTGTGCCCCAGAGCTGCTCCTATCTGTTGCATTGAAGAGGTGCGGACTGCGCATGCACCACTCATAACGAGAGTCAATCGGCAAAGATTTCTGCGCCCCAAGCAGGAAACACGTGACTTATCAGTAACTTTAGACATCGTAAAACAATTTATATCGATATTTGAACGTATATTATACAATTAACTGACACCAACTATATAATATGTACCTTGTTCATTAAAAAAAAGTGTAGACAATCAATAACATTAAAATATTTTGTAATGACAATCTAGAATGTGGGAAGAGGTGGGGCGGCGCCCCTAGTGCCCCTATGGGCCGGCCGTCACTAATACTCTCTCTAGTAGAGGTTAACTCTGAGGGTTAGCGATGCTTGCTAATGTAAACAAAGACCATATTACGTCCAAAACACGCTGCGCATTGTTTCTGATACAGCAACGTTAGGGCTGTGCGCGCAAAGCCAGCCCACATTTCTGATATTATGTCATATCAGACACAAATCTGGATCAGCTCCGTTGTTCCCCCGTTTTTAGAGATTTGGGTACGGAGGAAAAGAGAGAGGGTTTTATTTTCTGACACTTTGTGAGTTCCCTGACACACCGGGGTCACATATTTATGTATAAAAGACATCAATAAGTGCAAAACCATTCATTGTCTTCAATGTAGACATGCTGCAGGCGTGGTCAAACGAGGTAGTGGTGACAAGATGGCGCGCCAGCTTTCACAAGCTACTATTTTCAAGGCATGAGAAGGGCCTGACAGCTGCTAACAGAGTTAAAAGAAGTTCAACATTTGGAACGCAGCAGTAATACTCAGAGTTTAAAGATCTATACATAGACATACATACTGTATAGAACTATATTCATTTCACGTGCGCCTCTGCTCAAATGTTGCATGATCATTAATATCTTCTGTTATTATTTCCCAAGTGTTCAAATCAAGTTTTATTTATATAGCACATTTATAAACGATTTATGGTCGAGCCAAAGTGCTGTACATATAATAAAAATAGCCTACAGTCGAGACACTTTACAGCAAATACAACAGCACAGATTGTTCAGAATAGCAGTATGAGAAAAACGACACCCTCTGTCCTTAGACCCTCTGTCCTTAGACCCTCTGTCCTCAGACCCTCTGTCCTTAGACCCTCTGTCCTTAGACCCTCACATCGTACAGGGAAAAACTTCCAGAGAAAACCCACAGTTTAAAGGGAACATGGGAGAAACCTCAGGGAGAGCAACAGAGGAGGGATCCCTCTCCCAGGACGGACAGACGTGCAATAGATGCCGTGTGTAAATCGAAGAGATAATACATTTTACAGCATATAGACCGAATGTTAGGAGTGTTAGTGGGCAGCACGCACACACACCAAAACAGGAGCGGGACAGAACTGAGACCGAAACAGGTGTCTCATTGGCAGGTTTCATTATATATAAATAAAAAAGGACTAGGACGAACACATGCTGATAGGGGAAGATGGTCATTGTCGCTTATCGATGGCGGCGCAACCTACCTCAGTGGCCGTGAAAAAATCTGACCAAAAGTCGGCATCTACAGCCCAATCAAAGCTCCTTAAGTCTTTCAGATGTTAAAGACATGAGTAAACTAACCTCTATCTCTTTATTTAAATGGCTTAAATCAAAAAGCCGCTCCTCCAACAAGCAAGAAGTGAAGATACATGCAGTAAAGGCCTGGTAGAATGTCCCCAGTATAATTGACAAAAGCAGCCCTTTTCTGACGCTCCCCGTCTTTGTCCAGGTGAACCACGTGAGGACCAGGGACTTTGACTGCTGCCTGGCGGTGCCCCTGATCACAGAGGCCGGGGACAGACTGGAGCTGGTCATCAGTCGTAACCCACTGGCCAATGACGACGACGACGCAGAGGACAATAACAACACGTTTGACCATCATCTAGACCTGTAACACACACACACACACACACAGCAGATAGATCTCTCCACATACTGTACATGCACATGCACACACTCTGCCACACCGGCAGGAGATGTACAAGAACTGATGATTAAGTTGCAACTGAACCTGGCTCAAACCCACACCACACTCCACCGGCTTGCAATAGTTCTTCTGAAACACAGAGACTCCTTCAGAAACTCGCACTGTGAATTGCATGCTCACACAACCACCCCTTGCCATTCACACCGGGTTGAACTGCTGTCACCGTATTATCCTCACTGGGACCTTGCAGAGAAACCACCAGGGACTCTCATTGAGGCGGGCTGGCGTTCAGCGTTGTTCCAACATAAACAACCACTTCTCTGGCACTTTAACCGGCCATTAACTGATTTTGACTTTTTAAACATTATTTTTACTTTAAAAAATCATAAAAACCTGCAATTTGGATGAGGTCATTCTTGCAGTTTTTAATGCAAGGTTTATAAAAATATCTAGTGCTCAAACTGCCTAGCTCAGTTGGCAGATTTGTTTTTGGAAAAGCTATTACTACTCATCATTAAGATTGATCCGGCTGTTTCTACAATGTGGCCGTTGTGAGAGTCCATATTGCTGCTCAGTTGCTTTGGGGAAAGGTCCAGATGAGCTCTCAGCTGTCGCATTGGCGTTTGAGTATATTAGATACCTCTGCACATAATAGGGTCACAGTGATATATATTCACGTGTGCCATAGTTACAAGGTCAAGACACTGATGTCATCACAACTGCCAATTTCCTTCTTTTTTTATCCAATCATCCAAAAGAATAAAAGGGATGGATTTTTGTCTTGATTGCTTCAACATTGTGAACAATGGGGCAGCTGTGCTCATGGACATGCGTGGCAACATATCTTTCTTTCTGCATGTTACTGCTGTTTGACTTTGTAGGGAGAACGGACCGGTGTGTGGCCGTGATCGGAGTAAACGGCATCGTCTGCATTGAGGATGCCGAAGAGTGTGGGTGGCGTTTCGATGTAAGTCACACACACGAACAAGCGTATTGTCTTAAACACGGCCGCACGCACAGATAACACGAGGTCGTGTTGCTGGGCTGTCTTATGGTTGTTCATGTTTCTGTGTGTTTGGCTGTGACGAATCCTGCATCTCTGTTTCAAATGCACATGTGTATGAGTTTGGTATATCTAAAAAGATGCAACTCAATTTGGGAATGAACTTTAGATTGCATTGTGCACTGTGACCTGGTATTTGTCCCCCATGTATTATAAGTGCGTTCGGAAAAGATGGCAGCGCGTTTAAATCTAATAAATGCAACTAATGGTCCTTCAACAGAGTTTCAGAATAGTAGCAGCAACACCTTACTCAAGTATTGCCATTGTGTTAATTTAATGATGTCTTCATTGTCCTTGTTTCCATATATACTACAATGATCCTTTAGGTTCTAATCATTCCCGCTACTTTTAAACATTTCAGATGTATTTCTTATTTCAATCATGCCCATCAGTTTGGCATGGCGTATGGGACCTGCAATACCCATAAGATGTGGCTGCTCTGCAGATAAAGCACGTAAGAGAAAACTATTGAAATCAGTACTGTTGAAAACAAAACACGGTATCATACTTATTGAATCCTCCAACATGGCTTCATTCTCATTCCTGTCTCCATGTCTTCTCTTATTTCTGCAAACACTCAGGCTGCCCTTATTATCTGTGGATTACAGAAGTGAGACTGGCTGCCACCCGACTGCTGCGCATGGCAGAGTGTGTGTGTCAGAAGGAAAGAGTGTTCGGTCATATTTTTATATTTGCGTTCCTGTTTGTAAGCACAATAGAGAGAACTAATGTTGTGAGTGCACAAAATGTTTGAGCGACAATGAACACAACACAGACACACAGGAATACGACAGTATTCAGAGTGTGTGTTAAAGAGAGAAGAGACGGAATAGCCTTTGCCCTCTGAAGGATTGGACATGTCTCAACAGGAACAATCACAGCCTCTGTTCTCCCTCTCTTTTTTGCATGTCTCCCTCTATGTTACATACAGTGGTGTAGTGGGCGTTGGACGCGGGGGTACGCCGTACCCCCACTTAGAGAGAGAGAGAGAGAGAGAGAGAGAGAGGCTTAGTTGCAATACTGTAGCTTGTGCAATTTAGGCCTATAAATTGTTTATGTAACTTACGTGCCGGTGTGTGCGTGGTTTTGAGTCTGTGTGTGTTGAGCGCTGCGCCGTCTGCTTTTTGCAGTACAGTAACTAAAGTAGGACTAAGCATACCGGTAGTTTCTGTGGACCTGGCTGCTCGTTTTGTGAGTGCACTGCGCGCGTGCGCACTTGTGTGGCATTGTTTGGATCTAATTAAAATAGCGTCCCCCCAGTAAGAAAATCCCTACTACACCACTGGCTACATAATACTGTTACAATCCAGCTGCCCCTCTGTGAGAACACCAGTGTGTGTGTGTGTGTGTGTGTGTGTGTGTGTGTGTGTGTGTGTGTGTGTGTGTGTGTGTGTGTGTGTGTGTGTGTGTGTGTGTGTGTGTGTGTGTGTGTGTGTGTGTGAGAGAATGATGTGTATATGACTGTATCCAACCAAGTCTCACGGCATTCCGAGTTATAGTCACAAAGTTAATTTAATCTATTGATTCGTGTTCACCATCATGATGTTCCCCTTTGTTTCGTGTCACACGGAACGATTTTAAAAGCAATGTATTTCTAGTGTGTTTCGCGCCTGCAGCACGTCTTTTTGTCCGGTCGGGTCTTGGAAGACCGGAAGCTGTGTGCTTCATAAAAACATTTTCTTGTTTGTCGTTCTGTTCCGTTCTGTGTGACACGAAAAATATGGCGTTATCGTGTTGGTGAACACGAATCAATAGATACATTTTCGTGACTATAACACGAAATGCCGTGAGACTGCTGTGTTTTGCTTCATTGGTACGCTAACAACAGTTTGTGTTGCGGTTTCTATGTGTGTACAATATACACGTGTGTTTACATGTACGTATCCAAGAATGTCAGTGTTTCTCTTTTCTTTTACGCATGTATGCATTTTTGAGCATGTTTGTGTGAATATGTGTGTGTGTGAATCTTTGAGTGTTTCAGAGAAAGAGAGCTAGGCAGTGTACATCTCATTGTACAGTGGTGAAACCTTTCAGGGCTGTGGGGCGTGGACCCCCACCAGACTGAACACAGTGTGAAGAGAGACAACGTTTTCATACATAGGAAAAAAAGGGTCTCCAAGCACTTACCATAAAAGAAGCACACTGTTAAATACCATGCACTGTAAGTAATCTCATTTACGAACATGTCTGAGTATTTTTACGAAATGTCAAGTTGCCAAAAAAATAAAGGTTTTGTAAAGTAACACAAAAAATGAAAAAAGTGGTGAGAAAAGCCTTTCAACCGTTTGTGTTTGTTTTAATGTACGTATGTACGTGTGTGTGGTCATCCATACTCCCTATGCATTTCTGGGTCAAAGGTCAGTTTAAGCCCAATCCGGAATCGTAATAAATGTGATGAGTGAAGTTAAGAAGAAATATACAACCTCATCACATGTGTATGATGTAAATCACACGTGTAGTTAAGTGGTTGAAATTACAACAAAACATGCTTGTACAATATAGGACTTAAAACATTACAAATGATTTAGTTACTAATGTATTTAGTTTGGGTGGAGAATATGTTGCAATGAATGTCAGAAGATGTGTGACAGTATACCATGTAACCTATCTAGCCTGTTGTCATTACCCCTGATACCGTGAAAAGATGTCATTAAATGTCACAAGGTGTTATATAATCTAACATTCATCCCATCATCGTCTGCAGCATTTCAAATGCTTACTATTACACAACGACTCCTGAAGCACACATTCACACAAGATATGTTGGTTTTATTTTTGACCTAACTGGGCTAACCCACTTTCTTACCAAGAGGATGCTAGCTCAAATCCCTTTGGCCAGTCCTGAACCAGGCTGTGGAAGTGGAGTGAGTTGCCTTCCTCTTTTTCTTACTGACAGCTTTTGCAGCAAGTCATTACTTGTTGTTTCCTGCTTGAGCTGGAGCACGTGTTGGGGTTTCTACTGCATGATTCGTAACTGTGAAATGTAAGACAGTCATGTGTTCAGTGTTTTAATGTGGATACAAGTGGAACAAAGACTGCTCTTTATGTCAAGTCACAACTTTCTGTTTGTACTGCGTGAGAAAAGAGGGGAAGTTTTCCACCCTACAGTGGAGGGGATTGGAGGTTGTTCTCTGCTAGCTAACCGTGTGTAGCGTGGCTGAACACCACCTATACTTCGGTCTGTTCAACAATAGATAACTATTGATTATGCTTGGCTAAACATCATTTTTGATCCTAACATTAATTCCGATTATCCTTGTTAATGATTTATGAAGGCTTTTAAGTTTTATTTTAAAAAGGGCTGCTAATCATATAGCTATCCAAGAAGTCCCCTTTGGCTAGGAGACAGAGCTATCTAGCTAAATATAGCTGATGTCTTGCAAGCTTAACTATAATCCATTAACTTAATGTTCAACACAGTTACAGTTAGGGCACTAATAACTATAAAACATACTTAGCTAACTTTAACCATCAGTTTTCTGCACAGAAAAATGGAGTTAACTTAGTAGTTTTAGTATCTGTTAGTTAGCTTATAGCATTTTGCCCAGAGAACTAGTTTAGTAAATAACTATAATGAACTGCCCTGTCTTGCCATCACTGTACAAATGAACACAAACAACGTACTCACTGTGACTGTACACGTTGAAGGTCCTTTCAATGAAATATGTGTTGACAAGTCGCATCAAAGCTTCATGCGATTCCGGATTGGGCCAATAATAATGTATGCGTTGATATTGTGTATTTTTTTCAAATTGTGTAAAATTCTATTCTATGGAATATAGTATTTTTCTATAACAATACTACTCTTCCAAAATATGGGAGGAAATACAAAACAAGAATTATGAAGGAGAAAATCAAATGTATAACGTTGTTGTTGTTGTTGTTGTTGTTGTTGTTTTGTTTTTTTCTATGAAACAAGTGTATTGCTATACTTCTCTTTTCGAGAAGACATGAGATGAGATCCCAAGTAAAAACAATAAAAATGTCTAATTTTACTGGTCTGGCATTATTTTGGTCTGTTTTGTCTGAAAGGGTCGTATTATGCATGTTGGGGTTCTCCCGTTCCTGTAGTGTGTATATAGTTGTGTTGTATATTGTTGTGTGTGCATGTGGATGGTCTGCAAAGCCTAAAGTCCAGAGGGAGTCTCTCTCTCACACACTCAGCTCTTTCAACATTAAAGCACAGAAGAGGCACAACATACGAAGAAGAACTTGAACATTACCATAGTCAGCCTCTTGACATGTAAACATAATACTTGTGTGACAATAAGACAGTCTGTTTGAATCGCTCCTTTTCTTGAATGAAAACTTTTCAACCGAAATTCTAGAACTTATCCAGAAATAATATCACAACTAAAAATTAACATGGGTTTGATGTTTGTTTTTTCCAATTAAAGTCACTGAAGTGGAGTTAATACTTCTGAGTGAAGGCTGTCAGAGTGTCACGGCACACGCTGCATGCTGCATGCATATCATGCTAAATGTGTTAGTTCCTGAACTAGCCATGTGTGTGTGAAGTTGGAGTTATATCGGGTATGGGGCCAGCATGTACACATTTATAATGAACTGTGTGTAAGTGTTGTCTGTGTGTGGCTGTTTATGTTGAAACGAGTGCGTTCCCATGGAAGTAATTGAGCCTCTTTTTAAGTATTTATGTTCCTGTCCATGGGTAACGTGTGACACGTGATCTTTTGTTTTTAGTCTGCTGAATAAAATCGTTTATTTTACACGTATGTGTGTATACTTTTCTGCTCATCACTCACACTCACACACACACACACACACACACACTATGTATACACCACTTCAGGGGACATTACATTGACTTACATGCATTTCCTGGAGACTTATCCTAACCTTAACCATAACCAACAAATGCCTAACCCTAACCCTTACCCTAACCTTACCCTAACCCTAATCCTAAACCTAACCAAGTCTTCACCCTAAAATTAATGATGCCCCTCATGGGGACCTCCATGTTGTCCCCATAAGGGAGGTGAGTCCTCACACGTGACTGTAAACAGATTTAGGTCCCCACAAGTATAGTAATGCTTGGCCACACAAACACACACACACACACACACACACACACACACACACACTTCCCCATGATTCCAATGATATGCATGCAGCCTTATGATAAGAAACTCTGTCTCTGCTCTGTGTCACACGTCTTCATTGGTTGTATACTTCACCTCCTCTTGCATATGCATTCATCACATATAGTAGAGTAATTATTCTAGTACATCTTGTATTTTAACTACATCCTGTGCTTGGTGTGAATGTGCCTAAAGGAAACCCAGGAGCTTCCCTGTTGCTATAGCAGTGAAAGTAACTAGACCTAAAGTAAATAAGTAAATACCTGAAAACCATGTGAAAAGAAAACTGAATCCTTTTGGAAATGTTTTAAAACAAACTATCTTGTGATTTTTTTCAAATGTTTTATTTCATGACTCGTTTTCATGATCCTATACTTCTTCTCTGACTTTTAATATAGCATAAGATTTTATATGACATAATATACTACATCATGAACTTTGTAAATCATGTATTGCATACATTGGCCTTTTTTCAATCTTACTAAAAGATGTTCGTTTTTATGATATTTCAGTTTTTTAATTACACAAACTATAATAATAATTAAAACTGCGGTCGCACTTGTGCGCGCAGTGATGAGCGGGCCCTCGCGTCCGTGCGCCTGTCGGGGAGGGTTGCTGGTCCCCCCCCTCAGTCCTCCGAAATGACCCGTTTGCATATCCCTCTAAATTGTTTACCTGACTTTGCGTTCCTTTGTTTCTGACCAGGACATCTTAGGCATGTGCGCCAACTGCGTTGGTACCATTTTTAATAAGAATAAACATATTTATAACTAGTTTAGCTAGCTCCAGAGGTAGATGGAATAGCTAAGTGTGTTTGGTCTAACTGGTAGTGTGTGTTTTGCTCAGCTCCGCAGTCCGTCACAACAACAATTACAATGTAAACCTAAGACGCAAAGAAGTGCAAGATAACAGATAAATATATAACAACCACAATTTAGATTCAATGATATGAGAGAAGTTGTAGATTAAGTGTAGACAGTATTTCAAATAAAGACAATGTAATAAGTATATACAGTATATGCAAAATAACAAGTACTACATGGCACACAGATGTAATGTTTTAATTATAAGTAAAAGTATGTAAGGCCGAAGTGACAGCAGTGATGAGCTCTACACATCTACACTCATACGGCTGTACTGCAGTCAGCAGAGGTTTGGGAGGATGATGTTCCTGAGCGCTGTTCAGGCTTGCTTTACACCACCTCGGGTGGCAGCTCTGTCCTTCTGATTGGCCGTGCACTTTTCAAAGTAAGGGTCGTTCCCCAGCAGATCCATTTCTCCAGAATTGTGGTAATCACAGAGAAAACAAGAGATCATAATAAAGACATGGTTGCAAAAGCATGATTGAAAAATGTAACTGTAAGCCTTATAGACAGAGAAAGTGTTTGTGTGGGGGAGGGGGGGTGTGTTTATTTGTAGGCTTTAGGAGATTTTTCATGAAACCATATGGTGCTTCACTTAATAAATACAAGGGCTGTAGCCTAATATTTATATGTATTATATGCTTTAGGAGCTGTTTGTGTTTGTTGTAGAACGTGTAGGTGTGTCTGTGTGTTTGTGAGCGTTGATGTGCGAGGCAGACAGGCAGGTTTCAGTAGCTTATCTGACATATAAATGGTCCAAAAAGGTATATTCTCCGTTAGCTTACGAGGTCCTCGATTCAGCTAGCAACTAACTTCTTCACAATTTAGCATCACATTGGATATGGGCAGAATTTGTGCTGGATTGGAATTTTTCCGATCATTCCCCTTGGAGGAGTTCGCAAGAACGTGCGTAAAATGGCTGAAAAACGCACATATTTCAAAATGGCCGACTTTTTGGGGGGCAGAGCTAATGGAAAGCAATTTGAAATATGTGTGAAATCATAATAGGAATATGTATACAGCGTTTCGTGAATATCGGAATAACTATATCCGAGTAGTTTAGAGTAATTTGCGACATGTAAATCGTCAAAAATGGTGTATTCGCTGTTAGCTTACGACCTCCACGAGTAATTTTTCAAAAATGTGCTCCGCAATTAAGTATCATATGGGATAGGGGCTGAACCTGTCATGCATTGGAATTTTTCCGATCATTCCCCTAGGAGGAGTTCGCAAGAACGTGCGTAAAATGGCTGAAAAACGCACGTATTTCAAAATGGCCGACTTTTTGGGGGGCGGAGCTAATGGAAGGCAATTTGAAATATGTGTGAAATCATAATAGAAATATGTATACAGCGTTTGGTGAATATCGGAATAACTATATCCGAGTAGTTTAGAGTAATTTGCGACATGTAAATCGTCAAAAATGGTGTATTCGCTGTTAGCTTACGACCTCCACGAGTAATTTTTCAAAAATGTGCTCCGCAATTAAGTATCATATGGGATAGGGGCTGAACCTGTCATGCATTGGAATTTTTCCGATCATTCCCCTAGGAGGAGTTTGCAAGAGTTTGCGTAAAATGGCTGAAAAACGCACATATTTCAAAATGGCCGACTTTTTGGAGGGCGGGGCAAATGGAATGTATTTACAAATATATCCGCAATTCCATGAGAAATGTCTGTGCCAAAATTCGTGAAGTTCTGAGAAACTATATGTGACTACCACACAATAGGGGGCGCTAGTGAGCAGTTTTTTTGAAAATGTTCGTTTTTTTTTACATTTTCGAAAAAGTCCTGGGATCTGACTTGTGTCCCAAGTTTTGCGTCCGAAGCTCATTTTATGCTATCGCAATTTAAAAATAATGTATAGGCCACGCCCACATTCTGCACTTGTTGCGACACTTTGAATATAAGTTCGTAGTCGCCCCAAAAGTATGTGTAAATAAAAAACTAAAAGATTAGTCCATCCCCTCTTGAGTTATAAATTGGTGGTGTTTTTGGCGCCCCCTATAGTCCAAAATAAAAATACTTTGGTGTGCCTATTCCCCAAGACAGATTTAACGTTTCCACCAAAATCTGTGATGTTTGGATACATTGTTGATGAATTAGGAGCATTTAATTTTAAGCCCCGCCTTTTTGCGAGCACGTTTTAATTCATGGCGGAAATATTTATCTTTTGAACATACTCATCTCCTAGGTTAATGTGTATGACCCTCCGGCGATACTGTATACGAAGTTTGGTGTTGATAAACTAAAAATTGAAATTTGAGTGAATATTTAAGTGTTTTTAAAATTATGCTAATTTAAAAAAAATTAAAGAAGGCGGAGCTAAGGATTCCAATTGGATTATTTGTAGAGCAGGTCCACCCGGATATGTTTGCAAAATGTCAGGTCATTCGGAGTTACGGTGGGACTTTGTGAATTTTTCCAAAATGGAATTGAAATAGGTGGCGCTAGCGAGCAGGTTGGACAATTTGAACTCATTGACTCCAAAATATCAAATTTTTCACCGGTCCTGGCGTCCGTGCAAAATTATACAACTTTTTCAGCATCCTAAAGGCCAGAAAACAAGGATTCCGTAATTATAAAATAATAATACCACGAATAACAATAGGTATCCTTGCACTTCGTGCTAGGACGCCGTTGGGTCCTAGCACTCTCGTGCTCGGGCCCTAATAATAATAATAATTCATATTCAGCTTTATTTATATAGCACCTTTTAAAACAGTGTAACAAAGGGCTTTCACATAAAGCAGAACACCGTAAAAAATACGAAAATGTAAGAAACAATTTATTAAACCAAAGCATCTAAACACAAAACAAATAGAAAATAATAACACATAAAAGCAATTCTCAAAAGGATATTTGGATCATTCTTTTGCAGTAACTGGTATACACTGTGGAGGGGATGCACCTCCAATGGGAGGGAACCTGGTTCATATCTGCCAAAGTGCATCATTGTCCGTGTGGCCACCGAGTACCATCACATCCTGGGGTCCAAATGAAACTGGGTAAGGCCTTCTTTGATCTTCACATCATCCCTTACTCACTTTACGCTTGCACTTCCTGTTCTATTTTTCACAGTACAACCCCCCCATGAAAGCACCATGAAACACTGATCTTAAAAACACAGATTTGGTTTTGCTTGCTGCTTTGTGTGAAGGCCAAAAAACTGTCATAAGGAGAAAATGGAAAAAGAGTTCTGAGCAGTGAAGTCTATTCCTGGAGCCGCAGGCGCTGAATGGAAATGTCAACGTTGTGTTTCTTTCTTTGGAGTGATGGTTATTTAAAGGTCAAGCTTCTGAAAAACAACTGCAGCATTTATATTCGGATGTTTCAAGCTACCAACATCCTCTCTTCCAGCTCACGTGGGAGCAATGCACATCAATAACACTGTGTTATTTGTGTACCACGTTTCCAGGCAACATTATAATCAAGACAATAAAAGGAACAAAGCCCAAAAGAGCGTTACGTCTGTAGGGGTGACTTACTGTTGGGTTAGAATTCCATGCAGCATGTGAACACTCTTGGGAGTCCGTGGTTTGGTTTGAAGATAAGAATGTGACCCGACCGAGGGAACGGGACAGTCTGGGAAATGGTCTGCTTCCAGTAGCCGGCTTTCCATTCATCTCCATTATGTCTGAGCCTTTACTTCCCCGTTGTGAAACGGGTGTTTGGGGGAAAGTATCCCATAATCCGAAGCTGTTTACAGAGCGACTAACTGCAGGTCTTTCAGAACATGCAGCCACATTCATGAGGGGGGAGGCGTTTGTGTTGTTCAGCAGTTAGCTTAGCCTATGAGCACAGGTGGGCTTGTTAAGCTCACTTGCCACCATGAAGACAAATCCCTTACTTTGGAAAAATACAGAACACATTTACTCACACTTACAGTTCCCACGGCTGCAAAGGCTTCACATCATTTACTTCAAAACACAATAAGAGTTGATTTTAAAGTCATGTTGTCCACCTCATGTCCCCAAAGTGTTGCTATAGAAACAATCAAAAGCACATTGATTCAACCAAGCTAATGACACGTGCCATAGTATACACAACCCATACATGTTAACTTAGGGATGTAAAAGATGATGGTCTAAGAGGCATTTAATGTTAAGTATGAATGTAATTGAAGTTTAATTTGTAGTTCTTTGTTTGGTTGAATTATGAAAGGCTTTTTGTAGTTATAAGACAAGTGAAAGCCTTACATCCAGTCTGTATGTAGTATGTAGTCTATTGTATTGAAAATGTCATAAAACAAAGTCTATTGTATAGTTAGTATACATACATACACACACACATACATACACACACACACACACACACACACACATACATACCCTCCTGGGACCCAGCCCATTGAAAATGTCCACTGTAGTGGACATTTTGTTAACGTGCATCTCCTTTTACTCTCTTGAGCTACTCTATCAGTCCCTGATGTGCTGTACAGGGGACATCCTGGTCTTTCCAGTGAGATGTCATTGGTTACAAATGCATGCTGGGAAGTTCCTCTTTCTTTTCATCCAAAATGGCTGCCATACCAATAACACATTTTTATAGAAGCAGGAGGAGAAGTCAACTATTGTTGAATAATTGTAATTTTTACCATGAAAAACATACATGTTCTTGTTTATTAACATGTGAGGAACTATAGAATTAGTTCTGAAAGCAATTTGAAGTAACGTTTTGAAATAATAGCCCTTTTATAAATGTCCTTTCTAGTGGACGTCAGGATTGTTGCAGCCAGGAGACGGAACTGAAGCAGACATTTCCTGTTCAGAAAGTTCAGGGAGATTCAGACGTTGAGCTCTCAGATGATGAGAGAGGTGAGGCTATCACACCTGGGATAGAAGAGGGTCAAGAAGAAGGGGGGAAGATGCAGGAGGCTCCATGAGCGCACAGATACAGACAGAGAGACAGATAGGGATGAGCGGGGAAGACAGGGCCCTCTGTGGGACAAGAGTAGCACGTATGTCTTATTGTTGTTTTTATTTTAAGTGGAGCCATGGAAGATGAGAATGGCCTAAGGAATGCCAAGTCATGGTCAAATGGAGACCACATCCATAAAACTAGTCAAGATGACACTACAGTCTGTGCCGACTGGAGTCCAATGAGGTACTTTTCCCAGTACATTGACCACAAAGTCTTTGAAGATCTGGAAAGATTCACCAAAAACCAAACTAGTTTTATAAAGACCAAATAAACAGCAATGTTCAGATCAATTACTTATTCATGTTTTAAATAAAGGTGAATGTATTCTTGTATTAATATCACTCTGTAACCATAATACGTTACATAGTCTGTTAACTGTGGCTGTCTTTTCAAACTAAAATGTTCCTGACGTCATACTGTAACATTTAAAAATAAAATAGAATAAAATATATTCGTATGTATATAGTATGGCAGAATATATATATTTTTTAAAGGTCCAAATAGAGTATAGAAAAGGTATGGAAAAAATCTAAGAATCTCAAAATATGAAAAACTCAAAGTGTGATGTTGAAACAGTGATAGACACCAGCCAGCCAGCTAGCGGTGTTTGGTGGCCCTCTGTGACCCTTCAGACATTGTTAATGAGGACCAGACTGGAGCCTTCATTTTTTAAATTCAATGGAAATTGAAACATGTTAAGTATACAATGCTAATGTGTGCATTTACAACAACAAACAACAAACCCCCAGAGGAACTTAAGACAATTGGGTATAGAATAGATACTTGGCATTATAAAAACAAACAAACAATTATCAGGTGCCAGATTCAATACATCTTAATGGCATATGGCACGAATCAGTTTCCAGCCCGTTGTACTACTTTCACATGAAAGGAAACTGGCAGCAATGCCTGCGGTGGAATGGAGCCTCCTGCATGGGCTTGAAACCTGAAATCTTGTATCGCAGGATTTGCAGGATTACCGTGTATTATGCTGTCGAGGGCATTTGGGTTCATAACTCCCACGAGTTGGGAAATTGAACTTGGCAATGGTGTTTGTGTGTAAAAATGTCTCAACTGTGGGTGTGCCGTTATATAACGGTTTCTTTTGTTGTGCAAGCGTTGTAACGATACAATCTGAACATACACATATTATGAGCAATCATGCAGGGACATAAAACTCATGAGTTCATTTTCTGAAGACACATTTTTTATTAAGAAATAAAAAAAGTTTTACACCTTTTGTAAAACCTGTTCAAACACTTTTCTTTTTTTTACCTAGCTTACAGGTTGGCCATAGAAATAAAAAATAAAACCTTTCAAATTCTTCAAAAAAAAAGTTTTTTTCTTCACTAAGAATTAAAAAACACCTTCTCAAAAAAGGAGGGCTGGCAAGTCAAATGCAGGAAAGACTGAGGCATCGTCATTGGAGACCATGATCAAAATGGAGGATGATTGGGATTCCATTTCCCAGAGGGGTTAGCGCTGAGATTACCAGCATTTAAGTAAGAAGGAGGAAAGATAATTTTACAGCCTATTGTGTCATTGTTAACCTCTTGAGTCAGAACATGATCAAAGTTAAAATACCATATATGTATTTAGGTCAAATATTTATCAGACTTCAAACTAAACATGATATTTGTTTTAAGGAAGTGAAGTCCCGTTTATCTTCTAGCCTCGACAGAGCCCGAAGATTCATCACAGAAACAGCCAATGAGATTGTGAGTCCTGCAGATATGTTGTCGTGTTCATAGCAGAGATGAACATGATGTAGGCAACATGGGGTTTCAACTCTGCTCCCGTAGATGTAGTTTAGTTCTCCACTTTTTTTATTTTTTATAAAGCACTGAGGTTGCAGGGTTTGACGAAATGGGGTTGGATTCAAATAGAAATATTGGGATAAGCAGAATGTAACAATGGCATACAAAGTTCTAAAAGAAAAGCCCACATTTGATATGGTGTTTTTTTGCATATACATACACAGCTATTGTTACTAAGAGGCGCGCCTTTCCAAAGCAGCCAACACTATTCCAAGATATTTGTTCTATCACAAGCAAGACACCTGCAGCCCTTATAGAGGGAACTGGTTCACTTTTTTCAGATATCGTTAATCTTTTTGCATGTTTTTGCTCATTTGAAAAATTATGCAAGCTTTTGGAATTGTCAGATTTGAGCAAAAAAGCAGTACTGAAATAAAAAAAGTACAAATATGGTGGGCTCAGTGGCAGTGTTACTGTGTGTTATACCTCTTACAAACTCACTTGGCGGGCTGTCACAAAAGGAAATTCAGTTTTGATGTGACAAAGTTTTAGTCTCAGTGCATTTCAAAGATCTTTGATGGAATAGTAGATTGGTTTGGTTTCCACACATTTTGTGGCAGGATTTAATTTTGCTGGACCCTGAAGATTCAAATGTTCTTCATGAAGAATTCACAGGTCACCTACCTTTGAGGAAAACAGCAGGAAAAATAAAAGTATTCTACAAAGTATTGCACGTGACAAATCGTAGCTTTTTTTTGGTTGATTGATAGTTGTACATGTTACTCCAATGACAGAGGTTCAAATACACTATTTGGAATACAAAAGGCAAATGTGACGGAAACACAATCAAAAATAAAACTGCTGAATTCAATAAAACAACACAAATAAAAAAAAAGGATCTATACCCTAAAAAATAAATCTTCAGAAACTTTTACATTCACCCGCAGGTGACTTTCACATTTCCACATTCGGCGGTAAAAACTTGTGCATTGCTAATGCTTCGATTCTCTTGCAAATTCATCAACTCTGATAAAAAAAACGGTTAGCTTAGCTTAACATAAGGTTTACACAGGCTAACTGAAGGGAGTGTAAGAAGGCAGAGGGACTGGTACATACCGTAAATACACACAGAGGCAACGGATAAATGACTGCATTAAAGTATTTTCTCTGGCCCGTGTTTCCCAACCAAACAAGGATCTTAGCACTCGGGAATGTTTGATTCAGGTTTTTTGCCTGTGTTTGAATTATTTGTCAAAACGTTGCAGGTTCTTAAAGTTCCCTAAATAAAAAATGTCTTTCTTTCCATTTTGTGCATCTTAGAAATGCTGAATCCAGAAAAGTAGTAATTTATTGGCGTAACCTAGACGACATTAAAGAAAAGACAGCATATTTAACAGTCCATTTTTGTTTTCAAACTCATTTTTTATATATTCTAAAAATGGTTTCAGATGCTGGCAGATCTTTTATTCATTATGTCCATGTTTCTAACCACGGTGCAAAGATCCTGCGGGGAATCAAGAGCCAGATCTGTACAAAAGTTTAAGAATACAATGAAGCGTTGTATCCGTATTAAAATGGGAGGTCTGCAGTGGGAGCTTAGCTGTACAAAGACGACTTATAGGAAACATTTGTTACTGTATGAAAATAGATGTCTGCTGCGGATTTGGTTTCACAAATCCCTTTTAACGATATGAGCTACTTCTAGTCGATAGAAATTAAATAAAGTGACAAAAACAATAATCAAAGCTTATGACACACAATAATGAGGCCATGGTCTCAAGAATCACTTCTGATGTGATGTTGTAGGTCAACTTCCTGCAATGCACATGTACTGTGTAACTGTATAACGCATGTGAATTCATAGTTTAACATTTGTATCCATTTTAAAATGATGGCAGTGTTTAGTTTGTTGACCTCATAATTGATATGAAAGCCAGATTTGACAAATAAGGTGCAAAAAAAAGGTCGCATTGACTCACTTTCATTATTTTTGCCCAGGTGTGTCGATAAAGAAAGTACGGTAAATGCATGATTTTCTAACCCGTGTGGATTTTAATACGGAAACATCAATTTTGATTGATTTGAATTGAGTATTCCTCACCCAGAACGCAAACATGTTGGACTTTACAAGGAATGTAAAAGTCATACTCCTCAAATAGTCTGCCGAGTTACCGGTGTCAGATACAACTTCCCGGTATCTTATCTTGTCCAGTGTCTACGTTCACAGCGTTTATTAACTAAATCAGAAGTACATGTATCCTGACTTCACCCCCAAGTCCCTGGATGGAGGTGTCAATGAGTGGTTCGCTAGCTTTTCATTTGCTCTTTGGAACATTTGGGTTTTAACTCGTTTTAAATAAGATGACTAACAACATGACTTATCTCATTCATTGTCAATCACTGGCTCTGATTTGTCTGCAGCCGGCTGCCACATCTCAGTGTCTGGAAAGTATATTGACCGTCAGCCGATCGGACAGTGACAGTGACGTCGTATCACCGTGTTGTTTAGCCGAATGCATCCAAATGGAATAATGGCCCCTGATATTTACAGTATAAGCTATAAACTCCCGACACCAGGAACTCGCATTGTGGAATCCCCTCGTTCCACAGTACATTGAACTGCTCACTGAATGTTTGACCCACACTACCACAGGAGAAAATATTTGGGATAAATCAGTTGCATTGTTTGTTTTTTTTTGATAATAAAAAGACGGAATAGTTGGCAGGAAATCAACAAAGAGGATTATTACTACAATGGCTGCCACTGTATATGTACGATTTGTAGCTTGAAATGTTCGCCCGATAAAAGACGTTTTCCTTTAACTACAGCGATTATCATCAATAGTGAATACCAATAACATTATAGTCATAATAAAAAAAATCTAAACAATGACAGAGGAACAACTAATAACAATGTAACTTCCCCTGTAAAATAAAAAATAATCCAATCCAAAAATTGTAAGCCAAGAGCGCCTAGTGCAGTCACTAATGTACTGTAAACTGGTCTAGGACAGAGAAAGATAGATAGAGAGATAGATATAGATAGACTGATTAGCTACTACTGTACAGTACGCCACAGACAACACACTCAAGGGTCAACCTCCACACTTCAAATCCTTTCAGATACCTCCGTCTTTGAGCAGGAGCGGGTTTCCTGATGCGTCAGTGCTCGTTTCTCTTTGACCCATCGGTCATTGCTATGGAAGATGGGGAGAAGTGTGCTAAGGTGCAAAAACTTTGCGTTTGTTTGTGGTTGTTGGCAATCATGGCTGTGACTATTCTACATTTGGATTTTTTACTGGGAATTCTGTGCAGTGGTATAATCTATTGTAGCACAGAAACAAATCTAGAGGATGTATGAGATTGAGACACTTCAAAGCCACATTTTGAAATATAGGTTGGTCATAGTTCTTACGAAAGTCTTGCCGAAATGTTCTCTCAAGAACTGCTGATTTCAAAAAGGGAAACATGTGACTTCATAGATGTCTATATCTAATTGTGCATTGGGTTAAACAGATGTTTTCTAATTAATGATGCTGTACCCACTCCATGTTCCACTTCATCTCAACTGGATAAATAAACCAGAATAAATCTAAATTACCCAATGGCACTTGCCCTCGGATAAGTGCACCCAGTTCATTGTATCACAGTCACACAATTGTTATATTTTCAAAGAACATGAAAAAAACAAAAAACGTTTGTTGGTCATCTGTGATCTCTTGGTTAATCATGTTTCATTCGGTGGTTACAAAAAGATGTTTGATTCAAATACTCAATGACCACTTTTGTCCATTTTTAGATCCGATTTTCTGGAAAAATTAGCGTAAACAAATGTACCGGCGTATGACCAGAGGCTGGAGGTAATTTGCCACTCTGCCTTTGAACAAGTTAAGAGTGGGACATGTAGTCACGGGGACAAAAGACCAGCACCATTAATTGTTTCAGAAATAGATTTGAAATGTGATTGCTACCCTCTTAAGAAAACCCACCGAGAGAAAACTACTTGCAAAGTATTCCTAGAAGATTTGAAACCGGGGGATTTTTTTTTCCTTAAAACCCTCATCAGTCCACCAGACAGACAGATAGACAGATAGACAGAAAACTAGCTAGCTTTAGAAGCATTTCAGAGGACAGGAGAGGGGAGCGTTCTCATAGAGAGCCTCATTCCTTTACATCATGGTCTCTACGATGGTGTGGGTGGGAGCCTTCATCAACAGGCCCTTGTTCCCGTTGGGGTCCAGAGGGTAGGAGAGCTCTTTGAGGCCACGGTGGTCTGCGGGGCGGGAGCTGGCCCCCCCGCGAATCGGGGCTGCCACCGCTTTGATCCTCTGCAGAGAAGAAGGGAGAAGAAAGGAAGGAGGGATGAAGTACAGATATGTGAAGGAAGGGCTTTCTTTTTTAAGGTTTGTACCTACAATAAAGAATTCACAGGTGTCGTGTCAAATTCTCATATCATCATTTATTATCACAGATAAGCATATATTATGTATATTACTCTGAAGTTGTATCTTTTGTCTTGTATGCGAGTAACAGACATATGTTAAGGGCTGACATTCCACCGGGGGCAAAAGAGATGTGCAAATGGTTAAAGGACTGAGGGTCGTATGGTTTAATGGTGGGGGTATTTAGAAAAGCCTACGGTAGTTTATGGGTGGGACCAGTTGGCTGCTTCCTTTCATGAATGTATAGTGTGACTGTTCCTGTATTCTGCGTACAGAACAAAGACTACGTTCTTCTGTCCCTGCATTTGAGATCCATTTCACTTGTGTTTTGACTTTCTTTATTACTTTATTAAATATAACAAAAGACAAACTTTGTCAAAGAATCATTTATCAGTTTCTCTCAAGGGAATTTGAATTTCCTCCACAACAGGAATGAGCATCTATGCTCTAAAATAACCTACAAAACCAAACTCAACCATAAGGTTACTCCACCCACCTCGATGAGCGGCCCGTCAGAACGGAGGATCTTGATCACAACCACCATGGGGATGCAGATCATGGAGGTCAAGGCCAGACCCCAACCAATTCCAATGGCCCATTCAGGATACTCGTAGACCTTGTTGTACGTCAGTGGCTTGTATTTGACCAAGGAAAAGATCAAGCAGCCCTGGAGAGGAAGAGGAACAAATGTTCAAATACAAATAGTTTCACAGAGGAGACGAACAGAACAGACATTACCATTCACAAATGACTATGTATTTGACAACCCCTTTATACAGGAATTTAACTTAAAAAATGCTGTTACCGCTTCTTTCTTTATCCTTATTTTATAAACGTATGCTTGTCTCTATAATTTTCATGTTCGATTGCTCTTTACATTTTTGCCTCTGTCACGGCGGCGTGCGTTGAAGCTTGCCGGCGGGCGTGTCTGAAACTCGACCAAGAACCAATCACATGAATCTCCCGCCCCGGACACACAAGCACGCGGTTTGATTGGCTAGAGCTTGTACTGGCATATGATTTGATTGGCTGACGCTTCCGTCGAAGCTTCAAAAGTTGAACATTGCTCAACGTTTGAAGCGAGCAAAGCGAACACAATGCAGTTCAGCAAAGCGTGACGTCACCCCATTCAAGGTGAATGGGAAGAAGCGTTGAAGCTTCAACGCATTCCGCCATGTGGACGGCCGTAACGCTGTCATTTCCCCCGCTGCTAGGCTAAGGATTTCTGATTCTGATTTCTGATCTGTACTTAGGTTTTTCAATATTCTAATTAAACTTGGGACCAATTATTTTTGACAAATCAAGACGGTCTGTAACACATTAATATTGTGAGATGAGTGACAACTCAGTCCAGTTCATGTTCTGAAACCAGCGGAGTATTAAAGCTAACTATTCAGTAGGTAGTTAGCCGCTAGTTTGCTTTCTAGCTAGTTATGCCACGCTGGTTACAGTGAAATTAGAAGAACAGCAGGCTTGTTGCCAGAGGCTGCGATCAGTGTAACTGTTGGTCTGCTGGGAACTGTGAACAAACTGACTTTTTTTCAACGTATGTGTATTCTCACCATAGAAACTTACAACCGCCATTTTATTTTTTAACTAGTCAAATGACCATTGAAAACAGTTCATTGTCTGCTTTACAAAAGTTCAAAGTTTATTTATTTTTTGGTTTCTTATTTTTCCAATTGATCAGAAATCTAAATGTGCTGTACCCCAAAGGGACATAACAACAGCCTTGTTGAGTGTATATTAACTCATAATATATCCTAAAGGGTGCCAATGGAGTATATATAATTATTCAATTTGTTCATGATATATACTTTCAAGACATTTTGATGAAACATATACAGAAGGTTAAAGCGGATGGAGATTGTATTTCAATTTACCAATTTGAAATGGCGGAATGTGTGTTTAAGAAACATGCTAACATCATCATGACACGAGCACGAGACAGAGGAAGCAGAATAATGGTGGTTAAAAAAAAAGAGGAATAAGAAGTCAAACTCTTTCTAAAAAGGTCTTTGGCAGACCAAACAGCTGATACTTACAATAACAACTATCTTACCATGCACAGTATAGGAGTGATATAACTCCAGCTATATTTCATCCAAGCATTTGGTCTGTAGCCCAGCATGTCCTCAAGTGCATCATAGTAATTATCAGCGCCTATGAAAACAGTAAAACACCTTCTTATTATTTTTACAATTCAATTCTTACTGAGTCACAGAATGCACCACAAAAATACAAGATGATGTTCGGGCGCAGAGGTACTTCAAAATGCTTAACACAAAACATAAAACATGAGGGAATGAGGGATGTCTCCTTTAAGTTGAGGTTGTTATTTATGTAAAACAGTCTGAAAATGTTGACCTAAAGGTTAGTTTCTCCTTTGTAGGCACACAGTACAATACAGCTTTCTTTATAGAGCACTTTAAACCTCCAGAACAAAGTGCTGTACAGTCAAATAAACAAAACAAAACATACAAAAAATAACACAGCACAGCTCACACACCATAAAACAAGTACAAGTAAAAACAATAGACAATTTAAAAGCAATAAAAGCAACACTTTAAAAGATGTTAATACGCTAAGGAGAAGAGGTGGGTTTTAAGAAGCGATTTAAAAGCAGGCAGTGTGGCGGCCTGTCTGATGTGGAGGGGCAGATCGTTCCACAGTGTGGGAGCCGCTACAGAGAAGCAACGGCCCCCTCTGAGCTTTGACTTTGTTCTGGGCACACTCCGGAGCAGTTGATCCGCTGACCTGAGAGGGCGGTTGGGCGTGTAAGGGTGTACCAGCTCAGAAAGATATGGTGGGGTCATGCCATTTAGGGATTTAAAAGCAAATAAAATGATTTTGAAATTAATCCTAAAATGTATTGGCAGCCAGTGGAGCGAAGCCAAAATAGGGGAAATGTGGTCATATTTCCGTGTGCCAGTTAAAAGACTTGCTGCGGCATGTTTGCACCAGCTGCAGATGAGCGAGGGAGGACCCACTGACCCCCATGTAGAGAGAGTTACAGTAATCCAGCCGAGTGGTGACAAAGGCGTGGATTACTGTCTCAAACTGCTGTCTGGAGAGAAAAGGTTTTACTTTAGCTGCCTCAGTTGCACGCCATCCAGGCCTTTATGTCCTCTAGACACTTTAGCAGTGGGCTAATTGAGTAACCCTCCTTACTTTTTAGTGGGACATACATCTGGCTATCATCAGCATAGCAGTGGAATGTGATACCGTGCTTTTTAAGTATGGACCCAAGAGGGAGCAAATAGAGGGAGAATAGCAGGGGGCCTAATACTGAGCCCTGTGGGACCCCATACAGGAGTGGAGCAGAGGATGACTCTGAGTCACCGAGACTGACAGAGAAAGTTCTATCCTTCAGATATGACCTGAACCATTCCAGGGCTTTCCCCTCAATGCCCACCCACTGCTCCAAGCGAGAGATCAGGATGTCATGGTCGACTGTATCGAAAGCAGCAGTTAAGTCAATAAGTAGAAGCACAACGCAGTCCCCAGAGTCAGTAGATAAAAGGATGTCATTCAAAACTCTTAAAAGCGCTGTTTCAGTGCTGTGCATAGTTTTCAAACCGGATGGGAAAACCTCCAGTATATTGTTCTCTTCCGGAAAAAACATAATTTGACTGTAGACAATCTTCTCCAGGAACAGTAACCTGCATCCAAAATACCATGTAAAATACTTCCCTGTAAAAATGTATATTTAAAAATGTCCCAGTGCATTTCCAGCATATGCATGTGGACAAAGTGGATGCTCTTAGAGAGAGTGCAAAGACAAGCAGATGTCTGAGTCAGTGCACGCAGACATTATAAAACAATACATGAGAACCAATAATTTCCTGTGCACTTAAATCAACTAGTTATTTATTTAGTAAACATCCTACAGGCTCACAATATTTTGTTATATATATATTTCCAAATGCTACTCACCATAAACCCAGGCAACAGCTATACATTCAAAGAATGCCACCCACAGAAGGCACACACCGCTAGCTGCATAGTAATCAAACAGCTGGAAAACATACATGCCACCCTGCGGAGAAACACAAATACAGGATGTTATAACACACTTTTCCAAGAGTACATTTCAGGCAATATTTTATTTTGTTCAATCTCATTATCAACAGAAAACATGCTCAGGGTCCATATTGTTGTTTCTTGCGTTACATACAGTTTAAATACAGCTTTATTTAGCCTTTGACATTTTTAAATGGATTTTATGCAAGTTAATTGATGTTTTATTACTTTTTGTTTGTTTGTCTGTCTTTGTTTTATAATGTGTTTAATGGCTCAGATTATTAGTGTTTTATCACATTCGATTTGTTGGACCCTCTGTTTCATAATGTGTTAAGTAGCGTTTTATTGTATTGATTTTAGTGTCTGCATTTTAAAAAGGTGTTTTGTTTTTATGTAAAGGACTTTGTAACTCTTTGGAAGGTGCTATATAAAAATAACATTTATATTTATAAATATCTTAACTAAATGTGAATCTGCTACTGTTTCTGAGTGTGTATGTACACATCTGTCTTTGCTCGTGTGTGTGTGCGTGTGTGTGCGTGCGTTTGTGTGTGTGGGTGTCCAGTGTGAGACTGTTTTAACGATCATGGGAATCCTAAAGTTGAACCAGGCCACCGGAGCCATAAAAAGATGTTGTCATGGGAATAACAGAGGGAGCGAGGGAGGCAGGAAATAGAATGACAGTGTGAGAGGGAGGATGAGGACGATAAAGGCCTTTCAATAAAGGTCATAATATTAACATTTCACAGCCTGAATAGATGTTTTGATATGCTTCAGTATGACTGGCCAGAAAAAACTCAAATGTAACAACTGACTGGGATTCTGTTGGGTTTTCCGTATGTGTCTTGCTCAGCCTCGGTGAGCCAGCATGCAGAATAGCAACGTTTTGGGAGATAATGACAGTTACATTTGTATTTGGCCAGTCAAAATTTCTGGAGTGAAAAGGGTCTTTTGCTACAGGGCAAGTGTTAGGAGCATCATCCATAACAATGGTGTGACTGTTAATAAATGGGGGAGCAAATGTGGAATTTTCAAGACAGATAAGGTTGAAAAACAGAGAAGGAACATGAGTGATGCAAAGAGGAAGAATATCAGAACAGGGGAAATTAACTATAGAGAAAGAGTAGATGCGAATGAGAGGACATGAAGGAAAGACATGATGAGAAGAATAGACATGAATAGGAAAAAGATATTTGGAAAAGCTGGGTCTAATAATACAGGAAGGGAAGTTCTCATGACTTGGCAGTATAAATAGCCCTCTGTCACCCCCCCAGGGACTGACACTAATAGCTGTATGAACGCTGTTGTTCCTGGTGTATTCATCAGGGGTTAGAGCTCGGAATAAAGTCAGCAGCCATGGTGTTTATATACGATTCTCAAAATGTGCTGTGTGCATGTTTAAACTTGATCATTACTGTGAGTGTGGTGGACAAATGTATCAAATAGCCATTTCCCTAACTGTTGATTGACTGTTGCACTGTTACATAAATGCTGGTCTCTTTTGTTGGCAGTTTCTTTTACCTTGGTAACCATGGTGAGTCCAAACAGGTAGCTGATGCTGCAGATGATAGCGATGAAGATCTCTCTGCGGTAACCCTTCCTTAGGAAGGACGGATACAGATCCACCAGTGATGTGATCTGCCCTTCCACCTCCACAAACTGCAGGGAATACAAAAAGAGTTGTTAAAAAGATAGCATGATTAACCTTACGCATATTTAGTGCCCATCCTTTTAAAAGCATCACTTGTGTCTCATTTCTGCATCTATTGAATTGGTTAAAGCTGATTAAATGTATTTATTCCTTTTTTGTACATTTTATTTTATGCAATACACAGTATTTATTTTTGCTTTCGATACAATGTACTTTTTTCTTGTTAGCAAATATAACATGTTTGCGCCCCCCTCTGTTTTTAAGTTCCCCTCCGAATTTTCCATCGCATTAAACAAACCCATATTCGGTAATTCACGTTTTGTTGGTCGAATGTATGTTGGTTTCCTCACCCATGTCAATTAGACACCATTTATTGTTTGCCTACAAATACCTATGGAAAATGATAAGGGCCACATTTTTCTTTTGAGATTTGACCAAGTCAAGTCAGAATTATGACTTTAAACTCTGAATTCTGAGAAAAAGTCTGATTTCTGAGATTAAAGTTCATTTATATGTTGCTAACCTGACTGTCGAGGCCAAGCAGCAGCAGCATAACGAAGAAGAGCACTGCCCACACTGTAGGGAAAGGCATCATGGATACAGCCTTGGGATAGGCTATGAACGCCAGGCCTGGACCTGCAGAGGAGGGGGTTGGGGTAAGAGCAAAGAGAGAGGGATGGGGGGGAGGGAACATTAGTATTACGATAAGCTCATCTGATCTGCCTCTCTGTGGGAAAAAGAAAACCCAAACAAAGGAGATGCAAAACCAGATTTGAATTTATGATCTAACCTGTGCTACCATTCTGCATTTACACGGTTATGTGTTATGTTTTGGTATTTAGCGTTAGGTGTTGTGAATAAACAGGTATTAAGAATGTCTTATACACATCTTTACTTACCCAAATCTTCCATTTTTATAAATATTACGTACAAGATCCCTAACTTTGTGCACTTAACACATTAAACTATGTATTACTATTTACGATGACTTCTTATCATTAAAAACATAAAGTATTATAACACAGTTAAACAGAACAATTATAAAGAACAGGTCAAGTATAGTAAGTAAAGTAAACGGTTCTGAGAAGTGTGTTACTGCATTGCTGCGGAAATAAATAAGAGAGAAGTTGTGAAGGATAATATAAATAATATATACAAGTACATAATGTAGAGGATTGTTTATGTGTGTTGAGTTCCCTAAAGGACCAAAGATCCAACATTGCAGGTACTTTATGAAATATGTAACCTACTTGTGCTTGATTCACCTTTCCAGGCAGCTGGATGACAGTTAACTCCTGGAAAAGGTTAATCAAGGCTTGGCTTTTCTCAAATAATATAATTTTTATATAACACCTATATCACTGTAGCCATTTTGCATCCCTGACTGAACTAAGAAATAGTGTCTCTATGAGGAATGCAAAACAGCCCAAACAAAACAGCAGCTGATGTTAACTGAGTTGTCAAATAAAAAGCAAAAGGCTTCTTTTTTTTTAATACCAGAGGTCTAAATTGACGTAGATGCTAACTTAGAAACTGTGAAAACAGAAGTTAAAAAACAAGAAAGCAGCCATAACAGCAAAACAGCATCGCAGCTGATAGCATCATACAGTATGTAAGTATGTTCAGCTTTTGTTGCAAATAATGACAAGGCATCCAACCAAACACCGCGTTGACTAACAACTTCTATTCCCTGAGATGCTAACAGAACGCTAATCAAGTATATCAAAATCGTAAAATAAAATCACCATCAAACAGTGTGATATCATTACTGTACAACTTTACAAAACACTACATATTTAAACCTATTTTTCAGAACAGACTTGTTCGTAGTAGCATGATATACGAGTTCTGTATATTTAGTCAGCTGAGTCTCTGAATTGATAACATTCAGATACAAAGTACAAGGGAATCGAGTAATCGCAGTTAAGGCAGACTTACTTGAGATTTCCCTACACTTTCAAATAACTCTATTGTTCAACCTAAAGGACAACATTACCTTTTCATTAACAACTGAGTTCCCTGTTGCTCTGCCTAGTTCCTTTGTATACTTTGCTAACCTGTGAGGCATCAACCCACTCACCAAACACAACGTTGATATTGGATAATTCTGCTAAAATTGGGGCTTTGCCCATCGGTCTGAAAGCCCGTTATTCCAAAACTCAAAAAGTCTGATACATTTCCAATTGGAGCCAAATCCCATTGTTCCAAAGGTCGGTTGCTCCAGAATTACTTGTCTAATTAATTGTCTCTGCATAAAACATGTATATTTATTATGCAGAATGTATTAATCAGACCTGTAATCTTTGCCTTTATTGGTTGGGCTGGTCATGTTTAGGCATTGGCAGGAAACCAGTAAGGCAAATCCAACCAGAGCCAGTAGGGCGAGTCATGCCTCCGCCACAGTAGAATGCCTGATGACATCATGGGCATCTGTTTTTTGGATAGAGTGTATTTTTGGAACAATGGGCCTTTGGTTTTTGGGATGATGGGCTGTCGGACAAATGGGCCATCCAAAAAAAAGGCATGGCAAGGCAAATGGGAGACCACAGAATTGTCCAATATTCGTATCGACTGGGTTGGCAGCATAGTCAGTGTTTGGAGTAAGCGGAATGCACTAATCTAAATTTGCACTGTCAACCTAGAGGATCTTGGGGAAATACTTAAAGCCTGGGTTTCACAAAAGCATTTTACAGTAACAACATCATTGCTATGTTATCAGCAAACATGAAAAGTTGCAAATTTGTGTCTCATTTGATTTCAAACAGAATGCCTTATATCTTAAGCATGTAAAGGAAGTGAGTTAAATCAAGAAAAGACGAGATTCAAACTTTCCAAACAAACCCAATAGTTGTTCTAGATAAAAACAGATGTAACTGTTGGTGTACTAACACCTTTCTTAAAGTGTAATCTTAAGTATATATGTTTAAAGCAAGCCAACATTCATATTTTCTTTGGGATGTGAAAAACAAGCATTAATAAAATCCTTAGTCTGATTGTATCAGAAAACCAGGCATGGCTCCTGGCTTGAATTGGGCTAACTTTGTTAAATCACAAAAGATGACATCATGAAAGATTGCCAATTCTAAAAAACCTTTTGTAGAAACAACTTATAACACCATGTGTGTCAGTCAACCAGATAGGAACCACATCAATGGTCCCATCAGTTTGTAACATGAAGGTAGAAAAGGAACCTCTCAGGACCAGAACTCTTGTGCATGTTTAGGCTAGCACACCGGCACAGGATACATTGTATGTCCCCACACCGCTTGTTCTGTGTAAACTCTAGCGTGTTCTTTATGCCTTTTAGGGTTAGGCTTAGGTCTAACTCTTAATCTTTTTGAAAACTAAATACATTTTCCAACATCTCTCTCTTAGTCCAAATCCATCCAACTTTTGTCAAGTAGTGTTTGATTGCGGAAACTTCCATATACCGATGCCGTCATTTGTAATTAATCCAGGAATCCTTTTAATACCAAGTTACCATTCATTTGGCCGAATATAAACACATTGACTAATTCTCTTTAGGGATTCGTTGCTGTTTTTCTTTGTCATTACTGTCGTTTATTTTGTTAACCAGGAAAGCAGCGCCCACCATCACTGCCACCTTTACAGAACCCTCGTACCTGACTCTGCCACATCAGCAATGTCCACCCCTTGCTCTTGTGCCATGAAGCCCAGGACGGAAAATATTGCGAAGCCAGACACAAAACTGGTACCACTGTTGAGGGCTCCCAGCAGCAAACAGTCCCTATGTCACACATATGTCATGAGGAGGATTTGTTAATGAACACACAACGATCCCGTCTCCCCCTCTCTCCACTACCGCTAACCCCTCACTGAAAACTGATGCCTCACCTGTAGCAGTTGTATTTGTACTTGTTGTAGCTCCCCAAGGAGGTCATGGCACCCAAACAGATGGCATAGGAAAAGAAGATTTGGGTACCGGCGTCAATCCACACCTGTAAGTAGGAGGAGAGAGCGCATACAAAAAGGCTGAGGCCTGCTGATGAGGGGAATAACAAGGCATGGGTAATATCTAGCAAAGCTAGCTGGGTGGATCTTTAGTTAATGTATGTAATGATTTGACCCTAAAATGCCAGCTTTAAAATCATTTTGAGGCTCGACTGACTTATAATAGTGAGAATTAGTGTAAATGCTGGCGGTTAGCAATGCCGGTGTCTTGCCAGAATTGGACTACCAGGAATTGGAACAAGGATAAAAATGCAAGCTAGCTAGCTAAGTCATATATTGCTGTGCTAGCTTGATGCTCTAACGTTACAGCTGTCAATATTTCCAATATAATAGAATTTACATTTAGTTTATTTAGGTCATTGGTAACACTTATATGGACCAGGGAATTCAGGGTCTGTAGAAATCTAGTCTAAGTATTCTGTTCAGACTAAACAGTACCAAAAGTTAGCGATGGTGACACCTGGATAACAATTATTTTAAATTACATTTCTCACATTTTATTTGCAACCAGAAAGACGTTTCACTTCTTCCGTTTGGCTAGACACAGTGACTCTAAAAGGAGACCCATGTTGAGGGTTTCTCACTCAGGCAGGACAACGGCACCTACCTCTGGGTCCTGCAGACGAGCCAGGTCAGGGTACAGGTAGAATTTGATGCCGGCAGAAGCTCCCGGCAGGGTCACACCACGGATCAACAGAACGATGAGCATGACGAAAGGGAACGTTGCTGTGACGTAGACCACCTGAGAGAGAACACAATACAGAAAATAAAGGTAAATTTAGGAAAAGCTTTACAGTTTGTCATTTTCTACAGAGGAATACTACAAGTAAATGTTTTATAAATAAAATCAACTTTAAACCAGAAAGTTCACAGAAACATTTGTTTACCTTGCCAGTAGTCTTGACTCCCTTCCAGATGCAGAAGAAGCAGATGACCCAGACCAGCAGAAGACACAGAGCCAGATCCCATTTAACAGGACCTATATCCTCAATCCCATTGCTGATGCCCAGCACATTATGTCTGCAACACAGAAAGGAAAGCTTCGTAAGCGTGTGGGTCCATCTGTTCAACTTAAGACATTATGTAACAGTGACAAAAAGCTAAATAACTGTGTAATCTAATCTACTATTTTTCTTTTGAACAGTTGAATGTATGGTCTTTGACTGGGGTGACAAACCACTACCAGCTCAATATTCTAGAAAATAAAAGCATGCCGCCATGCATTCATTTGAGTTGTTCTAATGTGTCCGGGTGGAGCAGCCACCCTTCAGCTCTGAAAACTGAAGCCAAGTGGGAAGTGCCTTTTTTGGTCATTAGACAAAATACGGATTAAAAAGGCACTTCTGGAACTTCAAAGTCAGATTGCATAGACGTCTATGAAAATGAACATAAAACTTGATTTTCTACCCCGTTAACATACTTATAATGTGTCTTCAGTACAGCATTAGGTTAATTTAGTAAATGATGGAACCGTTCCATTTAGAGTCAAATGGATATGGTTAGGGGCATTGGTGGAACTAGTACTTTACACGTTACCCCCTTTATTTAGCTATGGAAAGTTAATCATATTTTGGCAGAATAATATTTATTCTTCAACATCCAACAGTTTTTCTAAGCGCTACCCTTTAATGTCAACTGTAGATAATAAAAATAACAAGATGGCTAAGGCCAAAACGGCAAACTAGAGGCTTCAAAAGATTGGTCCAGAAAACTAGACTACATCCACCTCTTGTCTCCTTTAGAACTATAGATTAATTGATACGATCTTGCCGTATTTTGCTACGTATTTATATCAATGGACGCCATGAAACTTCCCAAACACAGCAAAGTGAGAAAAATAAAAGCCGAGGGCAGGGTCTCTGTTGATAAAGACACCATCAAACATGCGCAGTTAATCATAGTCAAGTGATGATGCAGATGGACTCAGGGTTCTTACACCTTTTCCAAAGTCAAATTCAAGCACTTTTCAAGCATTTTCAAGGTGCATTTTCCAGCTTTTCAAGCATCTTACAGCTGTTGTAAATTACATATTTACATACACATACTCAAATGATTATTTCCCTACCTCACATTAAATCAGATGTTCTTTATGCTATAAACAACCAAATGTGTGTTTCGTGATAGCCTTCTACACGAGGATGAAAAATTAAAGAAAAGAAAAATAAGTTTAATATTTCAAAATTAGTGACCTGTACGTAGACTAGGCCTCCCATATAACCTGTCTGAGCCGATATAAAACAATCGGCCAAATAACTTCTCAATACATTATTGATTAATTGTTGAGGTACTTTTAGGTTGGCAGTGAACATAAGTCAGAGGTACATGGTGTACTTCTACTCCACTACAGTTCAGAGGTACTTCTACTTCTCTACAGTTCAGAGGTACATGGTGTACTTCTACTCCACTACAGTTCAGAGGTACATGGTGTACTTCTCCTCCACTACATGTATTGAATACCTCTAGTTACTTCACAGATCTGGATGAATGATGTGAAATATAATCAAGTGTTGAATCAGACTTTAGTTCCACCTGGAGTAAATCCACCAGCTACCCTGCAGTCTACAAAGTACTTCAGACTAGCTGCAGCTTCACCAGCTTTGAGAACACTTTCATGATCAATCATTATAAAAACACATCATATATATTATTCTGAAATAGACCAATCTGCACAACGACTACTTTTACTGTAGCTACTTTCACTATATTTTGATGAGAATACTTTTCTACTTTCACTTGAGGGACATTTCAAGTGGAAAATAATATTTACAAATGTGCACAATGATGTTAGGTAATGTTGACTACTCAAGACTCCTGACTTATAGATCTTCAAAGGAAGACTGTGTTCATTCTACAATTACATGGGATTAAAGCAAAATGTAGTTTACTTGTATAATACTTCAATTTTATATAAAAGACAGTTTGTTTTCATCTGTTTTCAAATAAACAAAGTCTTGGCTTTCAGAATATTAAACTTGTTTCAGCAAATTCAGATGAAAAATACAACTTTGAAGCTTCGGCATAATTACAAGCAGAGAACGGACTAATGTAACGTCACAGCAAGCAGAACAACAGCCGGTGTTTCTTGTGAGTGTTTCCCCGGTACACAAACGCAAAAATACACAAACACAATCGCGCTTCCTTCAGACCAGTAATACAAACGAAAATGTGTCTTCGGGTCAATGTGACTGACTTCGATAGAGCAAGTCACATTTGGTTTAGGCACGAAACATACTACCAGTAGAAATACATTGCTTTCAAAATCGCTCTGTGTCGAATCAATAGATTATATTTCATGACTATAACACGAAATGCCGTGAGTGCTTCATCCTCTGAACACCACAGGATGACGCCTGTAACGCAAATAACATAGGTACGCTCCTCTGAAATGATTGTCCCCTGCGATTATTATTATCCCTCAATCGAGTCCGCTATTCAGCTAGCTAACGTTAGCTTAAACAAACGTAACATGCAACGTTAGCCTAATCTAAAATGCTCTTCTACGGCGTACCTTTCATGTGGCTCGTCCGCGCAGACTCTCGCATCGTTATGTTGCACACTTTGCAGGAGGCTACTCGTGGGCTTGACCCTCGTCTTATATTGTATTTGTCTTCTGCTAGCCAACGCTCGTTGAAACTGAACCTCCTGGCACACAGTCATCTATCTCTCATCAGAATGCCCAGGTCACACGTAACACAAACACTTGCAGGTCGCGCGCATAGCGCGGGAAGGCCGCAGCGGAGCTGTTTTATGTAGAAGCGAAGCAATTCTTTTCTTTTAATATAAAAAGCGAACTATTCAGTCAGACAGCAATTTATTGTAAAAGTAAAGCATTTACATTTTCAAGCACTTTATCTCAATTTCAAGCACCATTCCCAAAATGCAAGCACTTTCCCAACCTTGAAAACACCACGTCAAATTTCAAGCATTTTCAAGGATTTCAAGCACCCGTACGAACCCTGTGGACTATTGTTGAAGGAATCAATACATCCATTCTACTCACTTATCCTGTAGTTGAACATGACACATCACATTATATGACATGAAAACATTACAGGTTATGTAAACGAGCATGTATGTGTGCTCTTATGCAACTCACTCCCAGAACTCTGTGACGGGGGAGGTGAAGTTAGAGAAGTTGGTGATGTTGGCACCCAGCAAAAGGGATTTGTTCTTGCGGAAGGTGTCCTCGATGCATCGATCCGTGTTCCAGGGCTGATTGCACTTGGCCCAGGGCAGCTCCGGCTGAAAACACTGAACGGAATAAAGAAGCAGGTTAGAGGACAATGTAGCTCAAGGACAGCCTTTCTTCTGATTGGTGTCTTAATTATGGACCTGAATAGGTGACATTTCTAAACACAGCTTCTCTTCTCTATGGTAGGTGGTCATGGCCTAAGTGTGGCAATACACTCTTAGATGTTCTGGTATGGAAAATAATAAACAGGACAAACTGTCTAGGTATAAGCAAATAACGAATTGTTTTCAAGTCAAACACGATTTCCCCAATAAGTACATTATTCTGAACCAACCACGGCTCTGGTGGCCCCTTTTACTTATCCTGAAACATTTTCCTAGAGTGTTTCTACAAAACAGGCCGACATTCCAGCTAACAAGTACAGACGGGTCGAGTATCAGAAGTCAAAATGTCTTGATAAACATCCAGTTTTATTCCTACAATGTTAGTTATTTGTGATGGAGGTGACAGAAAGAGAAACGTTTTCTCAAACCTACCTGGAACAGATAGTAGAGACCCCAGGCCAGAATGACGATGTAGTAGACATTCAGCAGAGACACGATCACAACGGAAGCGTAACCAATACCTGGAGAGAGAAGAGAGCTCAGGTTGAGGATACCAAATATTCCATCAACAGTCCAATACATGGTCATCAAGATGAAAGGTCACAATGTGAGCAAACTCTCTGTTGAACAGGACTTGTATGGTGATAAAAGAAAGAGCAACAGGCATTTTGTATCAAAGTGAATAAAGGCTTGAATGGTACCTTTTTGAAATACATTGTGAAATGTAAAGAAAACAACCTGATTGGAGGCTTAAGCGTATTGCCCTTGTAAATAAATGAAGGATATTTTCATCAAAATCATCAGGCGGATTCTTTTCGGCAGTGTACTTTCAAATGTTAGTGCACTCGAGCCGGTTTCTGAAACGTACCTACCCCACCTTTAAACATAGAAACATGTCACAGTAGAAGCACTTAATACAAAAACTGAAACCTGAAAAAGAGCATGTTGGGTCCTCTTTATTAAATAAATAATACAAACTCAAATGTCAGATTAAAAGACTATTTGTATACAGATGTTTCTGTTTGCGAACAACCCATAGTAGCCTACTCCAGATCTAAAGCAATAATGTTTTTGTTTTGTCAACCTTCAATGTTGTCGTTAACTTCATTGCGACAATCCCGGCCTTGAGACAGAACTGATGGTAAACAGAGGATCAAGGCTCTGTCTGTGTGTTCCCACTACACAAGGACACATAAGACGGGGACAGGTGTACGAGTTGGGATTCAGATTGCAACATGGATGAGGTTTTGAGTGAGAGGTTAACCCTCTTGAGTCGGTGGACGCGCCGGCGCGTCCAGCTGCGCATCATTTTACGTAATTAATCATATATTTTCGATTATAAGGAGTAGAAACATGATTCAGATATCCGCGGAATCGCTGAAAGGGTAGCTTTCCAGCGGTATCTCCTGTGAGACTGTAACCAGGGCACAACAGCTAATATGGCCGCTCAAAGCAGCTTGACTTTACACTGTGTGGTATTGGTGGATTTGCGTGTCCGTCAAGGAAATCTCAGCCGGCAGACATCATTGTCTGAAATGACCAATGGACATCGAGAAACCACTAAGGACCTACCCACCAAGTAAAAAAAACTTTATATCACAAAGTGGTGTTAAAACTTTCTTTTTATGTGTGCATTGTTATTTGTGCTTGAGCAATATTTTACTTGAACTTTATTTCAATGAAATTAGTTGTAATTATTGTCCTACATTTGTATTTGTTTTACAGAGATGTTTCACAGCTGTCTGGGCCTAGTGGCCCACAGGCGGCGTTTATCCAGCAGCCACAACATCCATCTGTGCCGGCCCCCAGGTCAAGATCTACTGTGGCCCAGAGCCATCACCACCAAGGACCAGCAGACCAGCATCACTACAGCTGCCTCCATCTGCGGCTGCCACCAGGTCAAGATACACCTCAGCACAAAGGCTCCACCACAGCCATCACCTTCAACCCAGCCAGCAAGGAGGTCTCGTGGAGGTCTCGTATAGCACTTGTACACCCCACCTACACAGCAGCCCATGCACCATCACCCCCACCTACACAGCAGGCAGACCCACTGTCTTGGAAGACAGACAAAGACCTTGACACTGTCTTGACATTTATAATGAATAGTTGGTTGAAAGTTCTGATGTTCAATATTGTAAATAGTTAGATTTTCCAGTTTCTTATATTTATATAAATAGCTGGTTGAAAAATAACCACATTTATAATAAATTGTTGGTTGAAAAAAAAAGGTTGAATGCTCAATTTGTATTTGTACACATCACATGAACCTTGGTATGTAATATGAAGTCATTATTCAGTCCTAATGTATCTTAGGTGAAGATACACTCACTCTGTGGTGAAAGTAGAGTGATAAACACTTGTTTTACTCAAAATTCGAATACATTTTTTTTCATTTTAGACATGAATTACACATTTATATACAGTGTAATTCAAATATTTCACTGCTTTTGTGATCCTAAGACTTTGGTTACCAAATCTAAAACACCAACACATTTCGATCACATGAGTACATTTGTGTTTTCACAAGAGTTTTGAAGATTTTCCGAAAATCGGATGTAACATTTTAAGCTTTTGAGCTACTTATCTCATCAAACAGTGCTCTTAGGTGAGTAATTTGCATATATAGCAATACCAGAGATTGTCCTGAACATTTTGATATTTAACACATGGGGTGCCATGTGAGAAGAAATACATTTAAAAAAGGGGATTTAAGGAAACATCAAATTCGAGAAAATACCCTTAGACTCCAGAGGGTTAAGTAATGATCGTGGTCAGTGGGGATGCTCAAGTATATTAGTTCTTATATGTGTGTAAGTGTGTACCCTCATTCTGGAAAACACCACCGACAGAGGGCACTTATCCAAATGAAATGTCCTTTAACGTCATATGCCATCTGTATGCTTGTGTGTGTGTAAACATTAGTCTCCGTACATTTTCCTGAATTGTACAGTTTGCTTTATGCGTCAACTATTTCACCATCCCATCATGTCCTTTTGATCACTCAGCTAATTACACACACACACACACACACACACACACACTCACACACACACACACACACACACACACACACACACACACACAGCTGATCAAACAAACAGATGCGTCCTCCTCCATGATGTCACTTCTTGTGCTCATCTGCTGACCTCGGCAGACCTCGCTCTGACTGTTTACATTAACAAAATTATCCTTTAACACACAAAAACTGTTCATCATTGGTTAAGCTACCAATATAACTGAAGAGATACACAACTTAAATCTGTTAATAGTCATAATACAGTAATTCATGATGTACTATTCCAAAAAGGGCCATACTCTACATCGAGTAGCCTACTTTTATTTTTGGTACTCAAATATATTTAGATTCTAATACTTTTGTACTTTAACTTCAGTTACATTTTGCATGCAGGGCTTTTACTTGTAACAGAGTATTTGTACAATTTAGAATCGTTAGATTAACCTAAGTAGAGGATCTGAGTACTTGTGCCACCACTGCCATTGAAGTCCAAGACCATTTTCTTTGGGTTTTGCAGAGATTTACTAAAACTAAGTAATCAGACACCGTTTTTTAATGTAAACCCAATAACTACAATTGGTCCCAGGTAGGGATGCTCCGATCGCCAATTTCGGGGCCGATCGCCGGAATCAGTATCGGCCGTTACCGATCGCCGATCCGATCGAGTGGGCGGGGCCTAAATGGAAGATTTAAACATCACTTTAAATCTTCCATTTAAAGTGATGTTTAAACTCAGTTAATGGGGCTCATTCACTGGAGCTTCCACAAACAACAATCAACTTAATTATTACATTAAAATGATGTACATTATTCACTTTGGAGAATAACACGGGAGAGATGAGCGGAAGCGCTCTCTTTTCCTCTCTCCCTCTCTCTCCCCCTCTCTCCCCCCCCTCTCTCTCTTTCCTGACAGCCTGTCAGTATCTCATGCAGCTCACTGATCCAGTAATGACTGACCTGACAATGAAGAATACATATATTTATAATAACTAGTTTAGCTTGTTCCAGAGGTAGATAAAATAGCTAAGTGTGTTAGGTCTAACTCTTACGGTACGTTCACACAGCAGCTTTTCAAAAATCTTGAAAATCTTGGAGCTGGGCGTGTCTGAAACATGGTCTGAAAGCTTGGGGATTTTTTGCGAGCAATGCGACCAACAACCAATCACATGAATCTCCCGCCCCGACATACAAAGCAAAAAACCCTGGGGATTTTATGCGAGCAATATATATATATATATATATATATATATATATATATATATATATATATATATATATATATATATATATATATATATATATATATATATATATATATATATATATATAAACTCCCCAAACAGGCGAAAACCTACCAGTTTCACCCACTGTCTCTGCCACCTCCCTCCATGCCTGGTTCCTCCGGTTTGTATCCCGTTAATAGTTCTGGTCGTAAAGAACCGGGTGATTTGCTACCGTAATTTCTCGTTTGGAATATGAGGAAATGAACTGCGGTCTGGTTCTCCCTGTGTGTGTGTTTTGCTGCGCTTACCGGTCCGGCGGGCGGAGCTGCAGGATTTCTGCTTCACGTTGCATACCGCTATTTTACTGTCTTTTTCGGACACCTTAAAATAATGCCAGACCGGTGAAGCCATTTTGGCGAGCTTGTTTTGCCGCACACAGAGAAAAGTGTCATGTATTTTACGTCATGCGATCGGCTCTCGCGATCGGCATGGTCTCTAGAGACCACCGATCGATCAGTAGAGAGTGAGGATCGGTGACCGATCGATCGGAGCATCCCTAGTCCCAGGACAACATTTTGTAGAAAAATAGAAATAAATGCGATGACACATATAATCACAGTCTTGATAATAAATCTTGCAGTCATACACCGTTTAATATTTCAGGATTCCCTCTCTGTCTCTGATCCTTGGAATACTTTATTAGCCTATGATCATTATATTCCTGATCCTTCATGTCATGTATTTACAACTAAAGCAGCTGTTCTCCTCAGATTTAGCAAATCATGATGTTTTTTTGAGACTGTTGACGTTATGTGTGCGATTAGGATGAACAAGTACTAACACTTTTAAGAAATAATGAAAAACGTACCAATACATAACAATATGAACCACATAATATTAAACTGATAGACTGGTATTATGTAAACCATTGTTTCAGCTTTCCATTAAATATAAAATCCAAATGTAACATTTCTCTTGTTAACCTTTATTCTATCTGGATGGCAGGGTTACGTCAAACAGTTTTTGGTGAATGGCTTGTTTCTGTTTTGGTGAGAGAACATGCCGAGAGCGTGTCAGTTGCCAAGCAACACAAGTCTAATAATAGTCTACCTGTCGCCCCGTGTGTTTCTATGCATGTTCTCAGTGATTGAATATGTGCCTCTTCCTGGATGTCAGTGGAAACAGAATGTGTTGGGTGTATTCTGTTTATTCATGTCAATAATCTTTAAGCCTGTCCCAGCTAGAGGAGATCAGCCTAATCACACCGAGTTTGGTTTCTCCTTGATAACTCCGTCTGACATTGTGTTTGGGACAGGGGGTATTTTAACCACTCCGTAGTGACTGGTGTACAGTATCTAACAGTGTTTTCGTAGTCTGAACATAAGCTAAGAGCAGTAACATTTTCAGGTTCAGATAACTTTATTGTCCATTACATTTGCATGAAATGGGAATTTGTCTTTGGCACAGTCACATAAAACAATAATCACCATAGAGTGGTGCAGGAATGAGTGCTAAAACCCTGAAAAGACGTAGCATTTTAGTACTTCCGAAACGTTCTATTGAAAGTGTTAGTTAGAAGCCTGAATTAAGGTCTGTGTTTAACACAGGCTGAAGAGATTTAAATGTTGTGTTCTACGACATAAAATATATCAGTAAATACATCACTGGTGAATGTCCAAAGCTTCTATGTGTCGGTGGTTGCTAACAAATGACTAAATTAACTGCTAAACGTCATCACACTGACACAGGTCCATCTGTAGCTTAGCGGTGGTGACTTTAAGTCATGTGACCGTAGTCTGATTATAGCCTAACATTACATGTTTTACTTGTAACTTCTGGCATTTACATTTGCTTCAAATATCACAAAGTGGTGTTAAAATCTCTGAGGGCCTAAGATATTCTAACAAATAATATTTGAAATCTTTTTTTTTAAACATTTTCTTTTAAAATATTTGTTTTGTTTTATTTTTCATTAGTTTTACTAAAATAATTGTATTTAAAATAACATTTCCAAAGAAATAAATCCTTCGAATCTGCCTGTTCAGTTTCTGTTGGAATGTGAAGGGTTAAATGCCGTCTCTGCGAGTTATGTGAAGACGGGAGAGCTTGTTGGTCCCTCTCTACATTCACAGAGGGCCCGCTAGTAACTCAACGAGAGAGTAATGTCAACTGACAGTACAATTGACCAATCATATCTTCCCTCTAAATGAGCGGGCTTTATTATCGCAGACTTTATGACAAGTTCCGCCTGCTGTGAAGTCTAAGCAAGTGGTGCAGTGACGCATCCTAAAACCCGGATGTAAGTTTCGCTCGGATTCCCTCGACAGAAAACAACGGGATTTCTCCATAGGATTTTGGAAAATAGCTCGAAATAAGGTCTGTGGAAAACGAACCTGTTGGATAAATGTACGTTTTGTTCAGCCGGATAATATCCACATGTCTACCCTACTTTTATTATTTTCGAATCATAAATCTAATAGATAGATTTATGATCGATAGATTTATGATTAGCATAAGTCCGTTCATGATGGCTCACTTCAGTGATAGTGATGACATCGTTGCAAAATTATTAACCGAGTCATTTTCAAGATTGAGTTCCAATGATAAACTGGAGTGGCAAAGGATCAGCTGCATGACCCGCCATCAAGTGCTTCATCCAAAAGGACAGGAGGATGGACTTTGTGTTTCAGTGATTTATCATTAAGTATGATAAATGTGTGTTTGCCGAAATGTGTTATTTTCTGCAATATTCCAACATCCGATTGAAGAACTCCCTTGCTTCTTGTGGAGGGAGTCCTTGCGATGCTGACTTCCGGGTCAGCCTACAGACAATGATGCTTGTCAATGTCTACAAGTGACTCAATGGTAGTCATTATGAAGCTGGATTGTACTTCCACTGGCTTGTAGTCTTTCACGACACAGCATGATACTCAGTAGTATTAACAATACATTCATTAAGAAGGAATTGTAATGAGTGGTGGTGTTGGTTACCGAATGTTCAGATGTTCATGTATATCAAAGAAAAACATTGAATGACAGAAGTAAAGACTTCAGGTATTTGGTCCACAGTGTCCTGGAGCACGTAGGTAATGTTGATTGTTGTTGTTATTTCTGTATCTCCACCTGTACTTGAACAGCTGCTCTTATTTATTCACAGTTTGCTGTAATTCCCTTTCTTTTAACTGACAGGCAACTGGTTTGGTTGTTTTCAACGATCGTCATTCGCGACATGTTTTAATCTCTTGAAAATCAGACACGTGGGCAGAATCTGGGACCACGCCTCGATTCTGCTCTCGTTCTTATTCCAGGTCAGAGCCATATAATCACATTAGCATGAACGCTTATACCTTTATATTTCCATCATGTTTACAAAAACATAAAGGAGGCATAAAGAGGGCTCTCTTTCATATATCTCCTATTTTATCGTTCTCTCCGATCTTGCTTTAATTTCCTTTTGTCTTAGACTCATGTCCTCCATTGTCGTCTCCTTCCTTTACAGTCTCCTCTTCTCCATCTCCCTCCTTTCCTTCCTCCCTCACTCCTCTCCTGTTTTCCACCCTTCATCTCTCTCTGTCTTTATTTCCCTCCCCCTTTTGTCTTGTCTTGATCAATCCATCTCCTCAGAACTCGCTGCTCTGCTTCCTTTCTTCATCTCTCTGATGTGTTGCCTCACTGTTGCCGTAGCAACGTGTGATTTGGGACACTCTGTACATCGTCTCGGTTCTCTCTCCGTCTGTGTGTGTGTGTGTGTGTGTGTGTGTGTGTGTGTGTGTGTGTGTGTGTGTGTGTGTGTGTGTGTGTGTGTGTGTGTGTGTGTGTGAAGGTGGAGGGATAATGTCTGAAACAAAGAAAGCACGTGTGTAATGTGAAAGTGAAAACTGCAACATGAGTAAATAATTAAATGGAGTTAATGAAACCATGATCGGTTACGGTTATCATCAGTAACGATAACATGACTAAATTCAACAGTCATGAGAAGAACCAGAGTGAAGAATTGTGTATGTTTAATCATAGCGAATCAGCATGAACCTTAATGATTAGTGAGCAGGAGGAGAGGGGGAGGTGAGAAGAGCTGAGGAGGAAGAGGAGGAAGAGGAGAGGCTTGGAGTGAAGCAAATGAAATATTAAAATGACAAACGAGTCATTAAATAAATATATATACACTGTATATAAACATATCTAGAAAAAAGAAGGGAATATGTGGTAGAAAAGTAAAAAATAGAGCTTCGACTCAAGAAAGAAAAGTCTGGCTAGGCAAACATTTAAAAAACTATCTCCGTTTGATACCTGTAATCAGGAATACATCTAGGAACTGTGAATGTGCTTTCCTTGAAGAGAGGGGGTTTTCACCGGAGAGGAGGTGAGAGCTGGGGAAGGTTAACGCAGAATAGAGGCCTCAGTGTGTTGGTGTACCAGAGCAAACCTGGTTGCCTGGAAACGGTTGCACAGTACAGTCTCAGCGCTCTGGTTGGAGGAGACTCTGGCGTGACTCAGCCTTATGTTGCACAGTCATTCCTCTGTGAAAACCAACAGAGGTCTGGACAAATTCAAACCCTTTGAGTTGGGCAGGAAAAGGTCTGTAACGCCATGTTGGATTTTCCTCAGCCCTCAGTAGGATAATGTGAGAACAGTAAATGTGATATGTCACAAAAGAATCTTCCTCCTGTCCTACTAATGTCCAACTACACAGGTTTCAAGTCTTAAGAGGAGACATGCTCATTCTCAGGGTCATATCAGTATGTCGTGTCTCTACTGGGACATGTCTCCACTGGGACATGTCTCCATGCGTTAATGTTCCAAAAGCTCTTTATTCTTCTCGTACTGCCTGAGCTGCAGCACCTCTTTTCACCCTCTGTCTGAAACCAGAGCCCAGTCTGCTCTGATTGGTTAGCTGGCCGGCTCGGTTGTGATTGGTCAACCGCTTAGAGATGTGTCGGAAATGTCCCAGCCCTTAGCGTACAATATGTCGGAGCGCTAGCCAATAGAAGCGCGAGTATCAAATAGTGATGTCACAATTTAATGGAAGTCAACAAAGGAGACCATTGGAGGAGTTTCAGGCAGGGGAGAGGTGGGTCTTAGCCTTGTAGACCATTTACAAGCACAAACAAATATATAACACACTGCAGGAAAGGACCTCAGCTTTTAGGGGGTTCTGTTCCATTGTGAATGTAAACTACCATTTTAAAACATTAGACTGTGTCCATGATGTTATGTGTGGGGTTTCCATGTGCATGGTCAACACCCACCTGGGTAACTGTCGATGAGTGTGGATATGTTATCCACCCATCTGCACACCTCCTTTCTCCTTCTCTTTACAACCATTCATGTCAACAACCACATTGTGTGCTGAAATGCAACGCCACCCAGTAATCTAATCATAAGTAAAGAGCTACATACCAGTAAAGATGGGGCAGAGCTTCTCCCAGCAGGTGATGCCACCCTCGGAGGTGAACTGACCCAGGGACACCTCCAGGAAGAAGACTGGTAGACCTCCGCCAAACAGGAAAATGAAGTAGGGGATGAGAAATGCACCTGGGTGGAGTGAAAACATAATCAGCATGATTTCTAAGAAGACCAATATGGAAAATCAGAGCACGTTTGATAAGACTGCGATCAAAGGCCTCACCTCCACCATTCTTGTAGCAGAGGTACGGGAAACGCCAGACGTTCCCTAAACCAACAAAGCCGCCAGCCACGGACAGAACAAAGTCCAGTTTGCTCGCCCACTTCTCACGCTGGGGGTGTTTGCCCTCTGCTTCGTCTTCAGGCCGGGTGCCAGGGCTTTTACCTGGAGATGGTTTCAGAGTGTCCTTATGGAAGTCCTTCAGGCACTGGAGTTTCTCTTTTTGAGCCATTCTGTAGAAACAGGAAACAGAGGGAGAATCCAGTGAGAATTGTTTCAGAGCCGCTTTTAAAAACAGTTGTCATTGTATGTTTTTCTAGATTCGACCAGAACCAATCGATAAAACCACTTTAGTTGCACTGGGCATCACACGTGTGGTCTTTAAGTTACAGAAGCAGTTGCAGTAGTACTACTTGTTTGGAGCAAGGAGTATAATGGTAACTTTGTGACTTCCAAGAGCATTAGAATAGATTGTGTTTCACTCCTTTGAAGCAATTATGTTTTAAAGTGTTGATTAATAACCAACTAATGCTTCCAAGCTGCCTCATGAGTTATAGGATAACTCATTTAGTTGAACTTTTACAGCATGGAGCCTAAATGGATTAAAGATAGCCTCCACTTTCAATCCCATGTTTGCCACACATGTTATAACCTTTTCTCCACCACAAGCCACCCATTATGAAACCGTAGTGCTCAGGGGTCTGGGTACAGGCTGGTACAGGTCTGGTTACTTGAGTAATACTTTGAATATTCCTACACTTTGGTCGTTCTACTTTTACAATATACAAGTACAAGATCCGAGTACTTCTTCCAAGTACTTTCTTCTGTACTGCTCAGTGGGGTTATTGTATGGCAGCCCAGATACAATTGTGTTTGTGATCTGGCCAAATTATTAAACTGAAGAAAGGACACAACAACAATATTACTGAGTACTTGTTGAGATTTGGTAGCCATTGATAGCCATTTCCATTTTTGATGAGATTCTAAGTTGCTAAAAGAGTCAGAGTTACGAAGTGTACACCATGTTGTTTTTGTACCTGCACTGAATCCACAGCTAACTTAAGTAAGACCCCCTCAGTCTTGTGAGTGTATAAGTGCAAGGAAATTAGAATAAAATACTAAACTCGTCCTCCCGTTCTCAATTAAAACTATTACATGTGGAAATGTGATCAGTCAGAATATCTAAGCAGTGGGATCAGGGCGACAATGACACAACCAGAGCTTGTACATTTCCACTCAACAATGGCCATGAGAGAGGCAGTCAGAGGGACAGACAGACATACTTAGTAGTCAGCAGAAGTCTGTCATTGTGGAAAATGTCATGTCTTAATCTCTTCCATCTGCCACACTGCTGTGCCCTGAGCTTCTCTCTATGTCGCTCTCATTCAATCTCTATTTGTCTTTCTGAAAGATATGTACACATGAACATTACACATATTGAGTAGAGATGTCCCGATCCGATTTTCAAAAGAAAAAAATCGGGGATCGGGAATTTTTTATTTTAATGTTACAAAACAAAAATGACCATGTCCACGTCTTAAAGTCATCCTGAGGCCTTAGATTTGGTTTAAAATTACACAACATCATGTATGTGTTGCTTTCTTTGGGCTTGTTTTCAGACCTGGTTGCTTATTTCTCTGAAAGCTGGCCACAGAGTGGGCGCAGTGTCTGATAGTAGCAGTAAGCTAACGAGAGGCTACGTCCAGCTGGTCACTCGGGAGTCGGGACAGAGAACATGTCAGGAGTTTGGAAGTATTATAAAATTGAAAGCGAAGGCAGTGTAGCAGCCAGATGCAATGTTTGCAAGGCAGAGGTTCCGCGTGATGGAAAGAACAGAGCTACGTTCAACACGACGAATCTAATACGCCACCTGAGAAACAAACACCAACAACAACACGGCAAGTACACAGCGGCCACTCAGGGTAACGGCACTGAAACAACTGACACTTTCAGAGACTTTTAAAAGGAAAGAGAAACTTCCCCAGAACAGTGAAAAGGCCAACACAATAACAGCCAGATAGCTGAATTCATCGCGTTGGATGACCAGCCGTTATCTGTTACCTTTGTTCTCTCTTAATGCATTGCATAAAGATCGGATCGGGAAACATCGGTATCGGCAGATTGTCAAAATCAAATGATCCGAATCGGATCGGGAGCAAACAAAGGTGATCGGGACATCCCTAATATTGACCCTACAACATTAATCTGTAAAGAAGGATGAATAAATACGGAGAGATTAAATAAAACCTCTCTCTTTCAGAGAAAAAAAATGTCCATACAAATCTGCTTTTAAACTTTAGATCTGAACAAAGAGAGTTGTTAATAACTGAAAAGAACAACTGTCACATGTCTGGTTTTAGCAGCTCTAACCCATTGTTCTTGTCTTTGTGTTAGTCAATGTAAAGTATGTGCCAAACATCACAAAGTGCACCAAAGGACCCCACAAGCTAGTTCACCTGTATCTCAGGTCTCAGGCATGAACATATGACTATAACTTCACTTCTAAAGGGGTAAATGAATCATCTTTTTCTCAAAGCAATGATCAACCTGTGAGTTGGATGTAGAAGAGTCAGAATCAATTTAGATGTTTATATTTTAAAGTAAATTCAGATTGAACATGGTAAAACTATTTAAAATTACAGCTTCTGTCCAAAGACAATACATTACTTATAGTTAAATAATATATACGTTTCATTATAGAAGCAGGCTGCCATATTAGGGTAAATAAGTAAACCTTTTGAGAAATTATTTTACAGCAGCACCTTCAGGTGTTCAGGTATTAAAATATTTAAAGTTGGAATAAAGTATAAACTACACAACACAAGTGTAATGCACAGCAATCCATAAGATAAGTCCGATATGTTCATGAAACTCCCGAGGAGACACCGACACTAACGTGGCCGAGTGGACTCCGGAGTTTGCTGCATGAGTTGCACTGTATGATCTGTGGTGTAGTGGGCTGTCACTCAAAAACTGAGTAGCCAATGGGGACAGACCCCTGAAAGTCCCGCCCACCTGGGATGTTTGTGTCAGAATCGTAAACAAGATGCTGAAAGTAAATGAGATCCACAATCAATAGTGATGCACATTAATATAAATGATTAAAGAAGTTATCCGAATGGTTTAATAGATCACCCTCTCAATTAGCCATTATGGGTGTTAGAGGGAAAGCATAATGATGACATACATATGTAATCTAGCATCTTGTTTTTGAAGCGAAAACAAATTAGACATTGGGCTGCAATGCTTCTTCCACATAAATAAATATAAAACACCGTGCCATGTGGTTGCGTGGCTTTTAACAAAGCTGACAATAATCCATTGCAAGAAGAAAAAAAAAGGTGACACCATGAAAATAAAATAAAATTCTTATAAAAAGCCCATATTAAAATACATTTAGCTGACGCTTTTATCCAAAGCCACTTACAATAAGTGCGTTCGACCAACGAGATACAAACTTGAAGACAACAGAATCATAAAGTACATCAGGTTTCATAGAGCCAAGTATTTCAAGTGCTACTCAACTGGCTTTAGGTAAGCCAGTCCTTTATTAGTATATAAGTGCTTTGTTAGTAGTTCTATCGCTCGAAGTGGAGTCGAAAGAGATGAGTTTTCAGTCTCCCCCGGAAGGTGTGTAAGCTTTCTGCTGTCCTGATGTCAATGGGGAGCTCATTCCACCATTTTGGAGCCAGGATAGCAAACCCACGTGTTTTTGCTGATGGGAACTTGGGTCCCCCTCGCAGCGAGGGTGCAGCGAGTCGTTTGGTTGATGCAGAGCGGAGTGCACGTGCTGGGGTGTACGGTTTAACCATGTCCTGGATGTAGGAAGGGCCAGATCCATTCGCAGCATGGTACGCAAGTACCATTGTCTGGAAGTGGATTCTAGCAGTTACCGGAAGCCAGTGGAGGGAGCGGAGGAGCGGCGTGGTGTGGGAGAATTTAGGAAGGTTGAAGACCAGACGAGCCGCTGCATTCTGGATGAGCTGCAGGTCGGATGGCACATGCAGGTAGACCAGCCAGGAGGGAGTTGCAGTAGTCTAGGCGTGAGATGACGAGAGTCTGGACCAGAACCTGCGCCGCTTTCTGGGTCAGCTGGGGACGCATCCTCCTGATGTTGTAAAGCGTGTATCTACAGCAGCGGGTTGTAGCAGCGATGGTCATATCATTGACAATACATAGCATGATTGGATTGGGTTCAATTGGGGCTTGTTCAAACAATTAGACGTTGGTACATCAAATGTGGTGTGGACAAGTGTACACACACACACACACACGATTATCTTTGCTTATGAGCTTTGGGGAAACGACAGAGAGAATAAGATCATGGATAAAAGAGACGTTGCATAGTTGCTGCTCCTTTGCATAAAAACAAAAGAGTCAGCTGAGGTGCTTCTGGCATCTGATTTGAATGTTCCGAGTGCTCTCTTGTGGAGGTGTTCCACGCCAACCGATTGGGTGGAGACTGTGACATGCCGTGACTCTAGGTGAGAAAGAGCTGCCACGGTCTGCCACCAGGAACCAAGAGAGAACGGATGGAACATATTTGTGATAATGAGCACAAGTAGCTTCTATGGCTTATTCTTAAGGAAAGATGGCCATCCGGAGAAGCTCCATCAGAAGAGCCGAAGTAGAAGATGTCATCATGTGGATTTAAAGTTTGATTGACGGATGAGGAATTTGCATATTTCATAGTTATGATCGCAGAGATAGTCATCGGAGTTAAGAAATGCTCAGATGACAGCAGTGATACATTTGCGCGAATGTTTGTGTTGGACGGTCACCTACCAAACGACCTCTCGAGAGCAACGCCTGCTGTGGGAAGGGCAATTAACAGCGAGGTGATTTAAAGCTGAAACCAAAAGCTTGCTGTAAAACATAGAGACTCATTGTCTGGTGTCTGATTTCTGAGCCAAGACTCATGTAGCGACTGCAGTACCCAGCCAGCATTACATACACACGCACGCTTTCAAAGCACTTACATAACGCACTCTCCTATTTTAAGACCATGTACATTTCCACTGGGCTGACCACCTATTAAATCACTCCCATCCTCTTCCTCCTTTGCTCTACATTTCTTTCACTCCATCTCCACATCCTTTTTCTCCCATCATCTCCTATCCCTCGTTGTAGTAACCATCTTTTTCTCTTCCTAACCACCATCCTCTTGAACCTCCCCTCTTCACTGGACTCCCTATTCTCCTCATGTCCTCCATGTTTCCATTATCTCTTTCATCCCCTCTTTGAACTTTTTTTACCTCCTTCTTCAACTTTTCATCAACTCCCTAATGACCGTCTTTGCATTATCATTGTATTCCTTGTTCATTAGGTATCACCATGATTGTTGGGCATAAGAAATGAGACGGAGCGTGTATAAATGTGTGAGAGTAAGGATGGAACATGAAGAGAGGAGAAAAGAGAGAAACAAGGGAAGGGAGATGGGCAAGGGGCAGTTGGACAAAGTGAAACAAGAGCTGTTCAAAGTTAACCGAAACAGAAAGGGGAGTTCAAAATAAACAGGGGACGGGTATACAGATACAGAGAGGGGTTAGTAAGAACAGCGAGAGAAAGAAAAGGAAGTCTCACACAGATACAGACAACAAATAGATACAAAGAAATAGAGCATGATTAGATACAAGATGACGTGTAACAAAGAGCTTTAAAAGAAAGAATGAGTGTTCATGTAAGAGAGGGCACAAATTGACAGGAAGTATAAAAGGTTACTGAAAACGCATACCTCTGAGTCTTATCTAACCAAAGTCAAGAGTTTTGTTCTATTCTTTGCCAGGTCAACTGGCTTCTGTTACGTTTACATACAATGTATCCATCTCATTTTCACAACTCTGGGTTGTCGCCTGTGTCTCAGGCCTCAGGCTCCAAAAGGACATTCCCAGGTAAATGAATAATCTTTGTTCTCAAAGCAATGATAAACCTGTGAGTTGGATGTAGAAAGTCAGAATCAATATTGATGTTTTTATTTTAAAGTATATTCAGATTGAACGATGGTAGACTAAAAGCTTTAGGAATCCAAACTATAACATGATAAGTACCCTGTATCCAGATTGATGCAAAACAAGTGACATTTGACCTTTTTAGAGAGGTTTAGAAGAAAAAAAAACACCTCTGGGGTGATTTGCCATATCTCTGGAACCCATTGGTCGATGTTGGTGATTGACACCTCCTTTGAACCGTTAGAGCAAATAGAATCGGGGGGGGGGTTCCTAAATCCATCTAAACATTACCATTGAGGATTGAGAGTGATGCACATGCAGTTTTCCCAAACCGAAAGCTATGTTTTATTGCCATAAATGTTATAATGGATTATCAGTAATCATTTCACAAAGACATTGGATTAAACTTCAGCAGTGTTTATATGCGTTTTAATGACCTTGAACATAACCTTTGATCAGAAAACAGCAAAGGTAAGACGTATTTGCCGTTTTGGCTCCGTAGAGTGAAGTTGTGTGTTGTCTTTCCTGGCCTTCGCTGCCATGAGTTTTGGTCGCACACTGATGATATTATAACAGTGGAATCTGTGGAATCCCAGCTTTCATATGATATATAGTTTGTGCAGATTGCATGAAGTATAAAATATTGCTACCGTGCTTTAGCACTCTTTCGCTTAGTGCTAATTCATAGGCTTGGTATTACCCTCGTGATTTGTTTAGCTAAAAATGGTTAATATTGTCTGATCGCTGAGTTTCTTCCCGTTAAGTGGGTATGCTACATGAATAGGTTGTTAAATGTTAAGAAGCCCTGAGACACAGTTTTGTGAATATTGTTGTGTTTTGACAGGTTAAACTAAGATTTGCATCTAAACTGAGTCAGAATACAACAATTCATTTGTGACACTAGCTGAAACCAAAAGATCAGTTTGCCGTATCAATATCACTCGCAAAGGTTCAACTCTTCCAATGGGTAATGTCGACAGGATGTTTGACTTGACAGAGATCCCTGCTCTTATCGTGAGTTTAGTACCAAGATAGGGATTATAATCCGCTGGTTGCAGGAATCTACATGTTTTTATCATCCGCACATAGATCATATGATATGATCTGCAGGAAGTACAGACTAACTTGCGAAATGTCACATTACATCGTTACAACTCATTTGATGTCGGTAAGTCTGAGTCATCAGGTTCTAGAACATAGAGGAACTTCCCTTAATTTCCCACGTAGATAAAGGACACTTCATCTGTGAGCTTCCCGCAGGGACCCAGGTTTGAAATCGTTGGTTTTCTTCACAAGTCCCTCGTCTTATACACTCTGTCCTTCACCTTCCATAAGATTATTTGACTTCAATCCTCTTGCCTGAAGATGTACACTTGGCATTCCTTTAATAACATTAAGCCTGACCTTCCCATGAGAAGTGGCTGTAAATCAACAGCTTTCACCTTCCGCTGTCAAGGTCAATCTCATCTTTCAAAGCTACAAACCATGATTATTAGCGGTTCAAAGAACATACATAGACATAATCATACAAGATTAAACAGGGGCAATGCAATGCAATCCTTTACTATCGCTTCCAGTTTGGTTTTCAAAAGGAATTCAAACAAGTTTTCTCTGTAGAAAACTGTCAGTGAAAATATCTCAAACAACAATATTTTCCAAAAGATTTCTGAACAAAGATTACATTTTAAGCCCAATTTACTGAATATATCTTTACCAATTTGAAAGCAAGGTCATGGAACTCTGCTTACCGGCTGCTAATGGCTAAGAAAAAAAACAACTGGATTTTGGGATCATTGGAACCATCATTTCTCATGATATGTCGATGCAGGTTTAGCGAGTCAAGGACACACGGTCATCTTAACCGTCCTTCAAGTCTGACAGCAGCTCTTACAGTATTACTGGGTGAAGTCTTTTTCTACTGTGTCACTTAAGGCTCTCTGTTTCCATATGTAAAAACCACTCTGGGAATTCAGACGAGCGCTGTGAGTTCCTCAGCACACACAGAAACACACATTTCTCTAGCCTCAGGTTACCTAATAAATGTAACCGACGTGTGGCGTGGTCTTTGGTGTCAGTTTGACTTGATAGCTCCGGAGCAGGCTTGGTGTTCCAAACCAGCGTCGTAGGACCCGAAACCCAGAGTTAACACTGAAGTTACCTCGCTAACCGAAAATCCTGCTTCGTAGTACAGGGCACAGATCAGATGCTAGCTCACCAAAATACACAAACAACCAGAGGGCACAAAGGGACCAACGTCAACCCTTAGGTGAGTCTCTGGGTGCAATATATCTGATTAAATTCCAAATTACGGAGGCCAATTCAAAAGAATTTCACACATCAGCGTGGTGTTGACTCTACAGCAGCCAATGTGAGATAAAACTCAAGGCCAGGAGCTCACCCACACACACACACGATCTGTGTCACAATACAATAACAGATAGTTGACCAAATCTGATGAGTATGGGCGAAGACTACATTTCTGGAGTCTAGGAAAGTCTTATAACTGACAGCGGTAAATACAAATGACAAGTCTCACCTATGAAAGGCCTATCCTGCAAGGTTATCAGCAGAGATGGGGTCGTTACTAAAAAAAAGTAATATATTACATATTACTTTTAAAAAAAGGAATATATTACACTACTTCGTTACTCTCTACATAAAAAAACTCGTTACTTTACTCGCAGGGCCGGCCCGCCCCTCCCTGCAGGCAGATCACGCAGACTGCTAAAGTTTCAAATGTTTTCTTCAGTTCAGTTTCCATTGTCGCATAAGACTGATCCAGATAGCTCCTGAATGTTTGACCATGGCTGTCCTCTGTCTCCTGCTATCTGACCGTGGCTGTCCTCTGTCTCCTGCTATCTGTATATGTTGTGCAGTCTATCTCTGCTCACGCTGTTGCGTCGGCGTGTTCTCCTGCGTGTTGACCATGTGTTGCACTGGAGCCAGACTGGAGCACACCGCAGAGACTTCAGCCAAGCACGTACGAACTGCGCATGCGTGAGTGGCAATAACTCTCCTTACCAGCAGGCGGCGGTTGTGTGTATTCGTCATTCAAGACAGGCAACAACCGGAAAACAGAGCAGAAGAACAGACTACGTGATATAAACAAACAACAAATAGCTGTGTGTTAGCTTCACCTTAGCATGTGTTCTTTGCAGGTGTTTGTTGTTGTTTGTTTGATTATGACTGATTTTAGAAAGTAACGAAGTAACGTGTGTCGGGGCAATGTTAGTAACTGTATTGTGATTACTGAATTATAAAAGTAGCGTGTTACACTACTCCTACCGACAAAAGTTACGCGTTACACCCACCTCTGGTTATTAGTGTAACCTTGCAGGGTGTTACTTTTACACCAAACATGGTCATCCTCAAGAACCTTGGTTGGAGTGTGATAACATTGCATTGACTCTAATTCAAATTTAAAAACAGCTTGTCAAAACCATCAAGGCTCAGCTTTTAGATATTTAGACTTTAAAATGGTAAAAATAAAATCTCCTAAATTCAAAATATGATGAAATGTAGCTATGTGTATCACATCGGTCTATCGACACCTGGCTGCCCGGGTTGTTTTGTACAGTGCTTTTTGCTTATCAGAAAACATCCTTAATAAAGTTGTTGGACTCTGAGCGATAACAACTGTGGGCAATTCTCCAGCATTGAAACGGATCCAATAAAGGACTTCTATCAGCACCCAACCCTACTCAATTTTGCAGCCGTTATCAAACCATTTTCTCTATCAGACATTGCAAGCCATTCAACAAACAATTTATAAACAACCCCACGATTGACCTTAACAATCCTGATCAGCAACCAATACTCGTTTTTTTTTAATAAAATCGATGTTTCAAAGCATGCATTTGACATGTAAGGTGTACACGATGTTGGAAACTGGCTTTATTCCCACGCACTGAAAATACTGCACGATTAAAGCCTAGATGCAGCTCTAACTATATTCCGAATTCTGTTTTTCATGGTCCCAAGTGGTAACAACCTATTATGATCAAATAAACTAAGAGATCCGACAAAGAGGGGAAGGGTGAAGTGAGCGCACGCGCGAGAAAGAGAGGCATGTGGCGAGGCCGCGCGCGATGTGAAACGTGCGACTCGCGAGCATCTCCGCCTCCTCATCCTCTAAAAAGCGTTACTTTCTTCCCTTTTCTCGTATAGTTTACCCAATAAAACAACACGAATAAATGAAATACTTAAGTGTAAAAAGCTACCAAATCTATGCTGACGTGAAAATTAGACAAATACTGTAGGCCTGTGACTGTGGAGAAAAAAGATTTGAAAAGCTCCAAAAAATCTGCTCGACAAACAAGACGGAAAATAAAGAAATAATGAGGAAATAGAAAATGCAATATCCCATAAAAGCGTTTAACTCAAGCATGTGGGCATTAGACATCACTTAAGATACAGAATACGTTAAATAAAATGATTTTAATGCAAAATAAGGTTTAATTTATTAAGAAATCCATAGAGAGCTTGTATCTAAATGCTCATCGGAGCTTCCCCACCTCTATTCACCACCTGCACACACACTGCCACCAGTGAAAACATCAATAAATATAATCGAATTAAAAACACTGCTAATTGAATTGTCAGTCCACATATGCAAATATCTCCCCAAATCATTATTTGCCAAAAATATGTAATTCAAACTCAACACAGACACAAATAAACGCATTTAAAAATTATAATCATAATACAAAATATAATAAATTGAATGAGAGCCCGGAGAGGTGTTCAACGAGGATGTAATGTGTGTACGTTACCTGCTCCGTTTGTTATTTTGTCCTTTTAATGTCCTTTGAGCAGTCCCTTGTAGGTTTCGTCTTGTCCGTGTCCTCCTGTGTCTCTGAGAGCGACTGAGGGCTGAGCGTGTCGGGAGCCTATATGTTAGCGTGTTTATAAGCCTCTCTTTCTGACCTTTGTCTCTCCAAATGGGGGGACATGAGACAGTGGAAAAACACCGGCCTGCCTCCTCTCAGAGCAACAGGAGAGCAGTGTGACGCTGTTAGGACCCGCCTCTGAGTCCTGTGAAGTGCGCGGTTACACGAGCGGAGCAGAGAGTTGGGTTGAAAGTGATGCGAACCACCGGGCATCTCTTCGAATCACCGGACTAACTCTTAAATGCATCCGCGCACCGTTTCTCTTCCTAATTCTTCCACAGAGCAGCTCTGTATCCGGTTCCATTTATCATAAACTGCCTACCATAGGCAATTAAAGGTTTTCAGATTCAAAAGTATGAAGGGGAGATTTACGAGAAGCACGTGAAGGCAGCACTAAGGGGTAGTCCCCCCCAACCCATTTCACCATGGTTGGTTTGCTTAACTGACTCTCAAGGCACACACTCGTTTTCTCAGCGGCGCTCAAGCTCCCTACACCCGCCCATCCATCCACACGCGCGTGCCTGTGAGCATGCGCTGGTGCGCACGCGGGCCAGGAAATAAAGGAGCAGCACAGTTTGAGGCCATGCTGCTGATCGACCATGCTGAGAAACAGCGACAGCTGAGCCTCACTCAACATTTGAAGTGAAAGAATACACGTTTAAATCGATACAGTATGCAGGAACAGCTTAAACACCATGTGTTTATTAACTTTCATTCCACCATAATAGATGGGCCTAATAAATGTAGGAACACCCTACAGTGTAATGCTATCCATTTTAATGCAATGAACACATGTACAATTCATTGTCTGTCTGCCACAGTTTGGAATACTGTTTATTTCAGTGTTATTCTATGAGTGTTAAGGCACTATTCATACTCGTTCCATAAGGTTTAATATGATGGTGCAATAATTAGTCCAAAAACACAAGCTGAAGAGATGTTTGCATTTTGTTCTAGGTCCTAAAATACAACACCCCACTGGTGAATGTGAACTTACTATAAATGGCGGTTTCTAACAAGCGCCTAAATGAGACTACTAAACGTCATGATGAAGAACTTTAGCCACCTTTAGCTTAGTGATGTGATTAACATTAGCTTTTTTTTTAGCTTTTCCACCATAGTACATATTTCCAAATGTATATGACTCAATATGGTATAATGTATTTAATGTTATAACCACTTACTGTGTGGCCTTATGTGAAGTTTCAGTCCTGTTTCTCTCCATACATTACCATAATTATTTTTTGTGGAAGGTGTAGGATTATGGTGATATGTTCCCTTTATTCGCGATTTATTGCAGGTACACAACTTTTGTAATGGTTCACAGAGGGTAGTTTTGTTGACCCTGTGACCATTACTCCAGCATATATTCTACTGTCTACTACACTTTATTTGTTCTATGACTAACAATTTCTCCATAAAAAAATATCCTGAAAATGAAAAACGTAATTGACATTAAAAATAATTCAATTTGGTCTGGTGAATTTCTTCACGTTTCCTTTTTCACTACAGTACAGGCAGACAATTACAATACTCACACACACACACACACACACACACACACACACACACACACACACACACTTAGTTCAAAGACCTGCCTTTATTCTGATATGCTGTTATATTGTCTCACGTTCACACACATTACGTTTATTTTCTTCACATCTGCTTACATTTGAAATAGGTCCTCTAAATATACATCTATGGCCTGCCAATAATGAATCCTGCATGGCCTTCACACAGGGCCGGACTGGGATAATAAGTCAGGCCGAGAATTATACACCCAGCCAGGCCACCACTAGTTTTTTGTGCCATTTTGCTAGATTTATTTGTCAATTTTTACAGCATTGCTGCCCATAGTGATAGCCGTCTAAATCTACTACCCAAAAATAAATATATGGACATGGGTTACTATTTTAAAAAATGTGCAAATCTATTTAGGAACCTATGTGAACATATTTTAAGTGGAGGTGGACCTCAAATCCTATAGGGGGGTCCCCCGGTAAGATTTTTTTTTAAATGTTGGACTTAAATGCATCCATCTGGTGCATTTTGAGGGGGAAATAAAGAGACTACACCCATATGAAACAGAACTGTATACATTTAAATAATCATAAAATCATGGCCATAATCAATAACATCCCATATCCAATATGAAAAAACATTGAAACTTGTTTATTTATTTGTTTTTGGTTCATTTATAGTTGTGAGTGTGTGCTCCTGAACCAGCCTCACCTGTCTCCCTCCTGCTCCTCTTTGAGGCAGCAGCAAAGACTAGTTTTAGGTCTCAACAAGTTTATCTTGCCTTTTTTCACCGAGTTAACATTTCATTTTTATTATTCATGCATATTTCACTAATCACTCCCCCCTCAAATGGAAATATGTGTTTACATAAATGGTGACCTAACCCTTTGAGACCCACAGAGATAACTTAGACTAAGTTAACTATCTAAACATCACCTGAGCTGTAGTTATCAGTCTCTCAGTCTGACAAGAGAGGACTCTCCTCCACCTTGTTGTTGAAAAAGCTGTTTATATCCGTTAGCGCAGCTAGCTAGCACCAGATGCTAACAACAACAATACACGTAACCGGTGCGCGCGCTTTATCTCACTTGCTCACGCCACATTACACATTACGCGTCTATCGTTATTCCAACCCAGTTTAGATTTAACCACACCCACTTCCGCATTACGCAAGAACCTAGCTCTACGCGATAGCGTCATATACTTCTTCTTCGGCAGTTATAGCGGTCGCGGTAAAGCAGGATGAGCAGGATATTGAATAGTTGTTTTTTGTGTTTCCAAAGGATTTGTTGACTGAAAGTAAACGATCCTGTAATCAAAGCCATATCGAAGAGTCCTGAGATTGTATTACTGGTGTTTTATCATCTATAAATAGCCTGTGTGTATTCTCAAATGTCGTTTTCAGGACAAACAAAAGACGTTTTAAATATCTTATCAGCTGGTGTAAGTGCAGAATATTTGCTGCCATACCTGACCGGACTCAACGCTGTGTGTGTCCGTAATGAAACAAGCTGTTTACTAACAGTTCCGTGGAAACATTCATTGATAAACTGCACAATAAGAGCTATTTAATATCTTCATACAGATGTTAACAACTTCATGGTTAACTCGTATTTGTTTTAACTTAGGATCATTTACTCATGTCCAGTCTAGAAAACGGTTAAAAATTGGATGGACCTTTGCTAAAACTAAGCAGCTTATAAACATCAGATTTTAAAACAAAAAGATGTTTACAAAAAATATGCCATAAAAGATTTTTAGAGTTTTATTTTTGTTATTTTTAATCCAAGAGATGCTGATTTTAAACCGTTGTTAAGAAAGTTATGGCATTTCCTGTTTCTGCCAGAGAAAGGGGAGTTCATCCCAAAGCGTGCTGCTGTATTTACACCCTCCACCTGAAAGAAGGGAGCCTCGTTAAGCTGCGAATGTGACTACAGACGGAGTTCACTCCATCACGTAGGGGGAGTGGGTAGGGTCGGGTGTGGTTTGAAATTGGACCAGAGTTACCCAGGAAACTGGTAGATGAGTTTCACAGGCCAAAGCAGCAGAGCGAAGATAAGGTCGCTGTCAATTTCAATGCATTGTGAAACCGTAATAATATCTCATTAAGTAGAGAAAGGGACAAGATATGGTTTGATAAACCTTTCAATATAATGAAGTGAAGCAGTATTTGTCTAATCCATGTGTTGAATGATGGACTTTCTGGACTCTTTCTGCAAACTGCTCTGTCATTGGCTGGCAGCATTTCTCAGTTTCTCATTTCCTAAGATCATATTGGAACTAAAGTGGGAAAAATACTGTGGTGTGAACGCACCTAGACTTGTCTTTGATAACTTGTAAATCTGAATAATTTGTACATTTGCAAGTGCAGTTTTAAAGGCCTCCTATCATGCAAAATGCACTTTTTTATGTCTGTTATACATAACTCACAAAGTGTCAGAAAATACAATCCTCTCTCTTTTTCTCCGTACCTAAATCTCTAAAAAACTGGTGAACAACGGAGCTGATCCAGATTTTTCAGTGGCAGTTGTATAAAGTTGTCGTATCGTACACAAGGCAAGTCAAAGTGTCCGTCGTTTACTCAAACAAAGTGACACCTCAGGGGTTTAAAGTGTTGGCACAGCCGATATAAGTTGTACTTTTGCACCTCTGAAGTATTCATATAAACAGAAAAGTGACGCCACCAGCGCTTTTTTAAAAAGTTTAAATATTTTTCTATTTAATCCACTCGCAACGGTTGCACAAAAAAGACGCTGGGAGCTGCGCTTGTTATCAAGGTGACTGCAAAAGACTCTGCTCTCTGGTCTCATTAAAACAAATTGAAAACAGAAAGAAGCGCTATGTTGACACGGCCTGACGTTGCCCAACATGCTGCTGCACCCTTCCCATTCCAGCATTCAATCCATGTTTGAAAACCACGCTACAAGCAAGAGTTTTTTTCTCATTATAAAGAAAAAGTGCATTTTATTTCTTCCAAATACAACCCATTCGCTGTTTATCAAAAAATGTTACGACCATGACCTTTTTTATGACCCAGGATTCAAATAGTCCATTACAACATGTGTTTGATTCTCCCAGTGGTTGGCATACGTGTCCTTCCAAAGGTACTTGTTTGAAATGACAAGCTAAGACTGGAATTATTAAAGCACATGCTTGCCTCCAATAATTAAAAACGCGTCCATCATTAATGGATCACTGTCATATAAAATCCCAGGGTCCACTCTTTGAACTCTTTCAACAACATGTGAATGTTCTGATAAATGAATGAAGTGTTATTGATTTAATAAATTCTATTCACATTTAGGAGCATGTCACATACTTAAACCTTATACACACACACACACACACACACACACACACACACACACACACACACACACACACACACACAAAGCTAGTTCCTAAAACTAATTTGCATAATCAAATCCTGTTGAAATCCAGACATCCTGCTCACTTTCCAAATGAAGTGGTCTGCTGGATGATAGAGTAACACTGGAGGTGAAACAAGAATTCGAAAGTAGTTGTATTGAATGCATCTGCAGAGTGATCTTCAACTTGGACATTTTTCCCATACATTTCAACATTGTCAAATGGAATATGAAGCCTTGGCAGCAAGAGTAAACTTTCTGTACCTTTTTGCCATGCATTGTTATAATACAACTATCATTTGTTTGATGTTTGTGGGACACATTTCCTGATAAAAATATTTGTCAAGTTCAATTTATTATTTATAAGTAATTTGAAGTGATAAGTGTTATTATTATTGAGATGTCTCGTTATTGAGATGGATTCTTAACAGCCGGTCCTCCTCCAAAAAAAGACCAAATAGGTTGATTGTTCAGCAGCTTATTACGACCTATAGTCACGTTTGAAAGTTTAGCACCTCTAGTGGTCGTGTAAGAAACAACAATTTGCGGCATATGGGCTGATGCTCCCGTTGATTGCAAATGCTCCGGAGGGTCGTACATTCACAAATAACCCTCAATGGAAAATCCTAAATTGTAGAATAGTTTGGCCATTAAAATACTTTTTGATTGGATTTCTAGCGAAAAGTGTATAATTGTACTTTTAAAGTCCAGGTCTAGTGGATGTGTAGGATCTATACTTTGATAGATATCACAAAGATGATTTAAGGTCTCGCCAGGAGAACGTGTATATACTACGTCTTTCCCCTATTCGGGGGTTTCAACTATTTAAATCGGCTACAGTACAGGTATGTTTAAGGTCTGATGGAATTGTAAAAAAAATAGGTTAAGAATAGCTTTAATTGACCAACATTTATTTTTGTGCATTAAATAATGTCTATAAAAAAAGTAAAAGTCTCAACCTAACAACAAACTAATGAAGGGATCAATGTAGTCTCACTTTCTTTATGTGGAACAGTGAACATGTTTTTCCTAAAGTGTTTTCTGCTGCAAAGCTTTGTAGTATGTTCTTTAATGATGACTACCTTATCTGAAATCCTAAATATTTATATATGGTATTATATGAAATCCTCCCCATGCTAGTTTAAAAGTTCCTGTGCTCAGGGCTTATTGTCCTGGCAGCATGGCTAACTGAGCTAACAGCTAACTTGCGAACAGCTAAAAGCTAACTAGGTAACAGCCGCTACAGTAAACAGTGATATAGCTTCTTGAGCAAAATATGTGATGACTTCCAAAGAGAAAAGCAAGCACACTCGGAATAAATTATTATTATTTTTTTTTCGGATTTCACATCGCATAAACATCCTATCCCAACGTGCATTGCGGCTGAAACATCCAATCACCAAGCTTCAACGATAGCTGAGGATTATGGGTCGTTTGATGTTTTATCAAAACCTCTGAAAAAAGAAATGTCCATCCATCCATCTTCTCCCGCTTATCCGTGGTCGGGTCGTAGGGTAGCAGTTCCAGCAGAGAGCCCCAAACTTTCCTTTCCCTGGCGACATCAACCAGCTCTGACTGGGGGATCCCAAGGCGCTCCCAGGCCAGAGAAGATATATAATCCCTCCACCTGGTGGATGTGCCTGGAACACCTCCCTATATTTATTTGACAGGGACAGTGCACATTGATTGACATTTCTGTAAATGCACCAGAGTTAGCCAACAGGCTATTTTTCGTCTGTCGTCCCTGGACAGATGTTGAAAGTCATCCTAAGGGTTTCTTCAGGTTTCCTTATTAGCACATTAAAGTCTGAAGTAAAAGCAACAAACTGTGTGCTCTAGTTGCTTTGACGGTTACACGGTATTTTTATTGTGTTTGACTTTGGTCACATGATGTTGTGCATGTTTTATATAAAGCTAACATGGTATGTGTTAGTTCTTCAATAGTTTTGTTTTGGAGCAGCATAAGCTCAGTCTGCAGGGAGTCGACGTGGGAACCGAAGGGTCACTGGATCAATTGGACCGAAAAATACCAAATGTGGACTGGTAGTTGGAGAGGATCCAGTTCACATGGGCACTGCTCCCTGGAGCCGGAAAAACTGCCATCCTGTTAGCACTGACACCTCTACATATGAGAAATACATGTGTTTGTATATGTAAGTGTATTCAGATCCGATGTGGTAAGGCAAGGCAAGTTTATTTATAGAGCACTTTTCAACGCAAGGCAATTCAAAGTGCTTTACATGAAAGACATTAAGCATTAAAAAAGAAAAGCTAATCAAATAAACATTAATAAAAAATACATGGATAAAAGTTACAGTGCAGTCTAAAATATAAATAGTTCAATTAAACATTACAAGAAAAATACATGGATAAAAATTACAGTGCAGTCTAAGATATGAATAGTTCAATTAAAAGCAGCGACAAAAAGAAAAGTCTTCAGCCTGGATTTAAAAGTAGTCAGAGTTGCAGCGGACCTGCAGGTTTCTGGGAGTTTGTTCCAGATGTTTGGAGCATAATAACTGAACTGTATAAGAAAGAGAACAACTGAATTTCTCCTTCGGTATAAATAAAGGGTCTTCTTCTTTTTTCATAGTCGTTTTGGAGAAGTGTCTTAACTAAAACAGAAAGCCAATTGTATCTCACTCTGCAGAGTTCCCCTCCTCCCCAAAACAAATCTACCAAATGTGACAGAGCGGATCACATGAGTGACTGACTCCGCCACTGACAGCCGACACACACACACACACACACACACACACACACACACACACACACACGCACACATGTCCAGCTCTCTTCCCTAAAAGGAACCATGCAATTTATTATTTATTGTGCATTTGTTAAATGATTATGTTAAGAGGTGGTTAACCTGTTTATGTTTGGGTCGGATTTTTTTATGTTGACAATATGCTTTGAGGTAATTGCGTCACCTGTTGACGGTAAGCCTGTGGGAGGGGCTATGAGTTCAAAATGGACGGTTTTGGCCCCGGAGGAGAGGACTCAGAAGAATGTTGCAATGAAGGCAACAGCTGGGACATGTTCGGGAGATGGTTGCAGAGAAGGCAACACCAGAGCATGTTTACTCTGATGAGTGATGGACGGTTTGATTTAGACATTTATATATTTTGTTTAAGTTGTGCTGGTTCGTTATTTAAATTGTTGCTGCTGTTATTAAAGTTTTGGAGCTTAACCCAATCGACTAGGCCAGTGTTTTCATACGGACAATAGAACCCCAGCACATTTGGTGTCAGAAGTGGGATGGCTAGTCGGAGGAAGCTGTGCGGCGTTGCGGAGCGGCGCACAGGACTACGATTCCGGCGTCAGCAGCAGGAGGAGAGCGCGGCTGCCGGGTCGGAGCGGGCATGTGAGATGGAGGGCGATGATGAGGACGGGTCCTGGGTGGGCGCAGCGGCTCCTGCGGTCTCGGGGTCGGCCAGTGAACCAGGGCGAGAGGAGTTCCTGGTGGCGGAGCTCCGGGACCTACAGACTTCGGTTCCGGTTGGTGGTCAGTTTCCTCAATCGGACTCCGGTGGCCAGCCTTATCGGCCGGCGCCTGGGTGGAGGCACTGTGCGGTGCGGAGATTCCACAGTACCAGTGCGGTGAGGACATGCGAACTGTTTGTTGCGAAACATTTCCTGCTCTCTTCCTAAAAAGGTATGTTTGTACCCATAACTGTATTAGGTTAGTTGGAAGCAATACTATTAAGTTGAACCAAATATATTTTATTTAAATGAAATATTATTGCTTTCAACAAACCTAATACAAATGTAATACAGCTTCTAACTGAAAAGAACAACATGAAGCCGGGCAGACGTGCTCACCTGATAATCTTTAAACAGAAGTCTCGTTCATAAACCTTTGTTTGTCTGACTTTTTTGCAGAGTCATCACAATTCATATCTTTACAACCAATGGGTTCAAGATAACAATATTTTCAAGTGCGGAAAATTGTTTGCAAGAGCAAAATGTTCTTCAGATGCTGCCTCTTAACTTAAGCACAACAGACTGATAAACTTGACTAGTCTCAGAAATTCATAAAAGCTGTTATTTATTGTAATATCAACTGAGCTTTTTTTGGGGGGGGGAATGAATGCTCTATATTGTTGGGACTGAAAGCTTTCATTTTCAGAAATCTAACCTGACTGAAATAAAAGTACACTTTTTTTTCTCACAGTCCTGCCTGGAAATTAATACTAGGAACTTTCAATTTGTATTAAAGAAAACGTATCGATTTGACATGGCTGTTAGTGTTTGACCTCTAGTCTGGTCTAACATTGTACAAAGTGTGACTTTGGCTTTTTTAATTTCCCCCTGAAATATTTACAACTGATCTGCTGTAAACTAGTGTTGACTATGTAGGTAAGTCATATCAGGTTTTACAACTATTTCAGATCAATTAGTCCTCTTGGAGCTCTTCTCACTAGAGAAGCCCTAAGTTGTATGAATGGAAATCTCCATTTCAGGCTCCTCCCTGACCTCAGGGAAAACATTTCAGAACTGTATCCGTAGAAAAGTAGGTTTCGACGATTTAAATCGGCTACAGTACAGGTTTGTTTAAGGTCTGATGGAATTGTAAAAAACAGGTTAAGAATAGCTTTAATTGACCAACATGTATTTGTGTGCATTAAATAATGTCTATAAAAAAATGTTAAAGTCTCAACCGAACAACAAACTAATGAAGGGATCAATGTAGTCTCACTTTCTTTATGTGGAACAGTGAACATGTTTTTCCTAAAGTTTTTGTTCTTGTGTTTTCTGCTGCAAACCTTTGTAGTATGTTCTTTAATGATGACTACCTTATCTGAAATCCTAAATATTTATATATGGTATTATATGAAATCCTCCCCATGCTAGTTTCAAAGTTCCTGTGCTCAGGGCTTATTGTCCTGGCAGCATGGCTAACTGAGCTAACAGCTAAAAGCTAACTAGCTAACAGCCGCTACAGTAAACAGTGATATAGCTTCTTTAGCTAAAAGTAAGCATTTATTATTGCAATTAATATTGTTTTTAAGATGATCTTTGTTTGTAAATGGAACAAATACCACAAGACCTAATTTTCCCCGGGAATAATATGTAATACTTCTAAATCTGACTGAGTAAATCATTGAGAGTTGATGCAGTGCAGCCGGAGGTCATAACAGGTTAAACCAGAGAAGATTGTTCCCTATATGTTGTTAAACTAAAGTTATATAACATAATGTTGCCATATACTGGTCAATATGGATACAGAAGGAATAATTGTTATTATAAAGTATATTATTTCTAATTTGAAGATAAACTGGTAGTTAAATGCTGACAATATAATGGAACAATTCAATTCCTTCTGTAATGTTTGACTGTACCCTGCTGAAAACTCACATTCAAATGAATTTCACATACTACCAGTTTGAAACACTGCTCTTGCTCTAAAGGGAACTGGGTGTGTTTTTCTTATCTTCCCTATAGACTGAATCAATCTATACCTGTGCTCAGTGCTTGTTCAAACAAGTGCTTCCATGCAAAGTATGCTTGATGACTGTCCAATCACTAACCTCGATGCAAACTGTAAATATGGTGCATTGGGGCTGTGCGTGATTACTCTGTGCTCTTCAAGATGCAAGTATTGATATCAGAGAAGTGTAATATATTCAGGAATTATATTGAAAATTGCCAGTCATGTGAATCTTATCTATACTGTATGTGCCATCAAACTCAACTTCTTGTTTCTCAAAAAAGAAATGGACTAAAGCGTGAATAAAAAGCATTAAATATAAAAGTGTGAAAGATTCACTGTGTTGAGGCTCTGAATGGTGTGTAGCTTATGCAGTGTTACAGATAGCAAAACTAACAAAACATCTCTAATCTCTTGAGCCTCTAAAACAGGTGCTGTGAATTTATCTATTGTTTGCCTTTCTTGGAGAGAAACATGACAAATAGGCATATCTATGAACAGCAGAGTCATAGGACGAAATGTTTTGGTCTCGAGTATTAATATGTAACTCTTTTCTAAATAGGATTATTTTCCTGAGTTTCTTTGCAGAGTGTTATTATCTATGTTATGTAATTATATACCTTAATTTGGATTTACCACTGTAATGAACCCACCACCTAACACAGTATTCTACAATGTTACACTTGTTTTATAAATACTGCTTACTTACTTATTTTCCCTGAATGTGTAGTTTTGTAAATGTTTACTTTATTTGTATAGAAAGTAAGAAGAAATGGCTCTCAGCCACCCTGTCAGTAAACTTGTAAGCCAATATGAATGATATATATGACTCTGGGTGCAGATTGTAGGATGCTCACACTATGGGTTAGGGTTAGGGTTACAACACTACAACATGAACGCTAAAGGAGCATAATGGGGCCATACATGAGTAGGGTGTAATCATCGTATGCCTCCCAGGACAGAAGCTGGCAGAGACACAAAGTCCACATCAAACTGTTCTTTAGATCGACGTGTTTACTTTGACTTTGACAAGCCTATAAGAGTGTATATGAAACTGTCCTTGTGTCAACATAATCGCATACTGTTGCCATGGATTAAAGGTACTTTAAATGTGCAGGTGTGTCAGCAGATGGGGACGAGTCATCTTGAGCACACTTAATCAGGTCTATTCAGTACAATGTAAACTCACATTAGAGAATATTGACGTCCATAATAAGTTCCTTTATACAGCGCATGAGTGAAACAAGAAAGACTCACTGTTTGTTGCAGCTTACGCATTATTACAGTTTGACAGTGAAAAAAAAACTAAGAACGTATCTAATCACTTCTGCAGCAATTATTGTTTCTCCACTGTTTGTTATTATTTTTCTTATCCATTTTAGGTCATATCAGACGCTATGCGATGTGAACAAGGGGCTATAGGCGGCTGCATTTGAAAAAAAAACACAATTGCAACCAAAGTTTCTCAACAGTTTTGTAAAGTATTATGTGTCCTTAATAACATACTAAAAGTCCCAAATCTGACCACAAGAAAGTTGTAATTTTCAAGATGGCGTCCAAGATGTCCAAAGATTCATAAAATACCCTCAATCCTTCATAGTTTCTCTAGACCAATATTTTCTCTGTCTTAACTTGTGTTTTTGGGGCCTAGAAATCCCTTGGACTTGTCCAAATTGCTATATTAAGATAACATAATTGTGAAATCCAATATTTTGCTGGATTGAATCTATTAAAACACTCTGAAAGGGCCACCGGATTCAAGTAAACTAAGTTCCTAAAATATGTAATAAATACCATTTAGTTTGTTGTTACCGGAATGCTTTTACGAGGCTTTCTCAGGGCTGCCAGTATCATTATTAAAGTCAATATGTTGGCAGTGATGGAGGTGGATGTTAGGAGTTTAGAGAGCAGTGGAACTGAGCATTTAGACCTGGGATTTACATCCTGGTTCTCATGTGTAGTTGGGTTATGGCAACAAAAGCACATTGGTTCAACTCACCGTAACATGTTCACTCATTTTGGCTCCGACCTTTATTTTGAATGAGCGAATGTTGTAGAAACAAAATAAATACATTCTGAATGTTAGTCTTTCTAAAAGAGAAATCAGGTTTCTCTCATCAGGTTAAAGCTCTGTGAGCAGATGTCAGGCTGTAACATAAGGGGAGGTGTTTGCATAGCCACTGTCAGCTATCGGATGCAAGGTCATGTGACAGGAAACCTAGAGTAGAGGGTAGACTTCCTGAATGAGATAGAGACAGTATAAAAGAACTGGCTGTGCAAAACATGTTGTCTGTATTCAGTTTCCAAAAAGAGGAACAGGTGCAATTTCTACTTACAATGAAATGGCAGTGGAGAGCATCTTTGTTCAATAATGTCAAGTGTTGTCTGTAAAAATAGAGGATGAGTGTGTGAAACAGGTATATGTAGAACTTATACACCAAGGAGTTATTGTTTACAGAATGAAAGGAAGTTGGGTTTAGATTGTTCAAAAGTCAGCTTTAAAGAAAGCAGAGGTGCACTTTTTTTCCGTTTATACCCACTTCCTCAAAATGTTGAAACGCACCAAAATTACACAATAATGATACGCTTTTGTGAAGGAAACCCAACAACCTGAAACTGAACTCCCTGAAACAATATCACCCTAGAGGCCCATATCTTTTGAGTTTTGCAGTGAAACTCATAGTTTCTCATCAAATCTCTTAAGTATTGGTTAGCATGTTATTACCTTCAGCGATTTTGTAAATGTGTATGCATTCAGTGCGGTTGCAGAGAAGAAATCAAAGTGCACTGAAAACTGAAACATTGACTTGATTAAATGTATTATGTCAACAGATTTCACACAACTGTATTAGGTTAGTTGAAAGCAATAACATTACATGTCACTTATTAGACTCTTTTATCCAAAGTGACTTACAATACTGTGGGCAACCCCCACAGGAGCAATTTGGGGTGAAGTGTCTCAGGGACACAACGACATGCTGACTGCAGTGGGGTTTGAACCTGTGACCCCCTAACCCCAACCCCAAGGCTCTATCCACTGCGCCACACGCCTCCCATATAATAACATTAAGTTGAACCTAATATTCTTTTATTTAAACTTAATATTATTGCTTTTAACTAATCTAATACAGTTGTGTGGAAGCTGTTGATATAATACATTTAATTAAAGTCAACATTTCAGTTTTTTCAGTATGGCAAGAAAAATGATTTATAAAGAGATGGGGCGGCATTATAGCTCACATGGTTGAACTGGCATGGGATATCCTAGGGCTCAAAGTGTTAAGGGTTGTTTCCGGCCTGGGACCAATTGCAGATTGTCGGGAGGGGAAAAAAGGGATGACACATCATCTGCCTTCAGTTTATCAGAGTCATCTCCTCTGAACCTTGTTGGGTTGAGTGTCTGCTTTGTGAGGGGGGGCGTGCTGATTTTTAATCCCACATTAGTCAGCAGGCAGCCCGGAGATTAGTGGCTGTCATCAGCCGGACGGCCAGGGATAGGGATTAAACTGAAATAAATGCATCACTTCTCCGTAAAACTAGCATTACAAGCAAGGGGGGTTCCTTTTTCTCTGAGCAGTTAAAACATGTTTTAAATTTAGAGAAGTTCTGAGTGAAAATACCTTTTACTTATTGTATCCTACTTGACGGTAAAATATTCTACTTTATTTTGTGAATACCTGCTACATTATCTGAGATTTTAGCTGCATGTTCTGCAAATTTACATTTGAAATTCTTCACCCATGAACACTTTAAAACTTACAAATGAACAATAGCTGGACAATAGCTGGACTTCCCTCAGTGAAAACCCTTTGACAGTTCTTAAAGGTTGGGGCTTATCCCCTATGGAGCTAAACCCATCTCTCTCCACACAATTTAGCACAAAATCTCATTAGTCGGCCCGTTTCTCTGTCTCCGTTCATGCGTGGTTTCATGCAGCTTTGAACTGTCAGTCAGCTACCGCTGGTCATGACATCAGGATTATTTAAAGGACCATGCTATTGTTTCTTTCCCCGGCACATTTAAGCTCAAACATGATGTTTTTGCAAAATGCAAGCCATTTCTTTAAGCAAATACATGTTCTTACATTGGTCTCTTACATTTCAAAGCAGCCATTTACCTCAGACATTATAGTAATGGCCATCATTTTTGTAAATAACCTGTACACCGTCTGCATTTCACTGAAAAAAACCAGCAAATGTACACTTGGAATTCAACACCGACACACAAGGGCTTATTTCTGACAACCTATTTGGTTGATATAATGCTTTGATATCTGAATTGTAGGTCCTTTATTCGTCCTTCAGTGGGGACATTTGTTGGAGTATTCTTAGGTACAATAGCAGGAAGAGTTGGAATCAAGCAAAAGCTTCAAATCATTCTGAACACTGGAGGGCAGAAAGACTTCGAAACAAAAAGCTAACATGTTAGCAAACATCAAGCTACTCAAACATCCATCAGACAGGGAGCACCATTAGCACAGGCATTTGTACTTGAAGGTCTCTTGTTCTACTATTTGTAGGCATTTATTATAGGTCTTAGATATATAAAAAACAGGAAAATTGTACCGGCAGATTGTCAGCTAAATGCTGCCGTGATTAAACGCCAAAATAGGTTTGAAACCACATCAAGCGTTATTTCTGAAACAGTATGGAACTCAAATGCTTTTTCTCTTGAGGGTTTACTACAAGGCGAGTTCCTTTTATATCCGGTTCCTTTACACATACTCTCTCCAGTACAGGTTAGCTATGAGTGTTAGCGATGATTGCTATTGTAAACAAAGACAATATTACTTCCAAAACATGTTGCACATTGTTTCTGATACAGCACATAGCTTGACCTGTTCTTTCTTAAGTGTTTACTGCTAGAACAGTGCCATTATATGAATGAATGAATGAAAACTTTATTACAGACTCAGGGTCCAGATAAAAGACAAGACATATAATAAATTACATACATAGCATAAAAAGAATTCCTCGTTTAAGAATAATTAAAATCAGTGTCCTACAAAGAGACAACTATACCAATGTCTCCACAGCTGCGATTGGTAGCGTGTACTAAACCTTATGTTCGATAAGGCCAAGAGGATTTCATTATCAGAGTCATTAAGCCGGCAAATACATTTATACATGAGATTTCTTAAAACAGCTTGTATAGTATTGACTCCTGCAGCCACACACATTTCACTTGCACTAGACCATCGAGGTCTCTTCAACAATATTCTCATGGCATCATTATAAGCTACTTGAAGTTTCCGTAAACTTGCTTTTCTGTAGTTTGACCACAGACGTGCCGTATAGAGCGGTGTGCAACATGCTCTGAACGGAGACATCTTCACTCCATCTGCACATGCACTAAACCTACGTAGGAGAATGTTTGCTTGTGCATACATCATGCGGCATTGCCTATACATATCTTCATCATCTGTCATTTGTAATAAAGTGTCCAAGATATTTTAACTTATTACAGACACTAAGATTAATATCAGACAATTTAAAATCAGGAAATGTAAGACATTTATCTTCTTTGGTTCTAAAGATCATGACAGCACTCTTACTGGCGTTGTATTTGATGTCATGCTCCACACCATACACAGAACAAACAGTGAGGAGCTGCTGGAGACCAGCACTAGATGGACTCAGCTCAACAAGATCATCTGCATACATAATATGGTTCACTAGAGTACTACCAATCATGCATCCAGTATTACAGGCTCTCAGTCGCTTGGACAGATCATCAATATAAAGGTTAAACATAACTGGGGACATAATTCCACCTTGTCTGACACCATTGCTAACCCCAAATGGGGCTGAGACCCGATTGCCCATTTGACTTGCATAGTCTGGTGGCCATACAGTAGACCAGAACTTTCACAATGTATTTGGGCACCCCGCTTTGACTCAGCTTAACAACTAACTTCCTATGAATAACACGATCAAAGGCTTTAAAAGCATCAATGAAACACATAAGAACTGAGGAGTTATTACCTCTATATTTGTTGACCATTTCCTTCAAGGCGTATACACAAGTCAGTGCCATGTTTGGCCTTAAAGCCAAACTGGTTATCTTTTGAGTTAATAAAGTCATCTAATCTGTCTTTCTAGGACTTTTGACAATATGCTGGCTAACGCTATGGACCTATAGTTATCTAGGCTTCCCACTTTACCGGCTTTGTCCTTAATAACTGGCACCAACAGAACAGACGACATTGAGTCTGGTAGCCATGACTCATAAAGGCTGTAAAGCAGATAGAAAGAAGAGGAGCTTTCTTTACACTGGCATATTTAAGATGTTCAGCAGAAATATGATCTACACCACTGGCTTTGTTGTCCGACAGCTTGTTTATAGCTTGGCACACCTCATGTGGCATTATCACCATTGACTCATTGTTATTAATATCATCTACCCTATACAGTTCACTTTGGACACAGTTGAATAAGGTACTATAATGCTGTCACCATAACTCCACAATGTTGTATGTTACGGATGTTCCGTCAACAGTGCATGGAAGAGATATTTTGCATCATTTATTAATAGCCTTCACTTCTTTCCAAAAATCCATAACATTGTTACTGAGCAGCTTCTTAGCCATGGAATCGGCCCTCATGGCTAACTCATTTTTACAGATGAAGCGAATAGCATACGTGTATCTTGCATTAGTAAGCTTCTTGTACTCAAATACAGACCCTTGTCTGGGTCTGCCTGCCATAGCCCATGATTTGGTGGCTTCACAGACTTCCGCATGATACTCAGCTACATACCTATTCCAGCCAGGCCTGATGTTATGAGTCTTATTGTTACTTTTGTAGTAAGGCTTACCCCTTAAACGCACCAGGAGCGCCTGCGCCGCGTTACGTTGCGGCTGCGCCGCGCTGCGACCTCCTCCTGCGACCTCCTCCTGCGACCTCCTCCTGCGACCTAACACACCAGTCGCGTTTCAAAACGTTACGGAAGCGGAGCGTGCAGCCTCGCAGTTGTTGTTGATTTTGGAATATTTCCTGGACATTTGTACTCCTACAAGTAAGTAGGCTACGTAGTCAAATGGTTTATGTTTGTGTCCATTTAAATCGTGTTTATTGTTGTTATTTCCTATTTTGTTGTGTTGTAGACTACAGACACAGTTAATAATAATTGTAATATTCCAGTTCTAAACTACATGAATCAAAGATGTGTTGCTGTATTTTAGTGGTAACAAAATATGAATTCATCATCATAATTATTGTATATATATATATATATATATATATATATATATATATATAATTAATTTACAGTGCCTGTAAACCGGAGGAGAACGCTGGCATGTATTCTCCTACTTGAAAGACTACGGGGGGATGGGGGGAGGAGAAGGAGCCGGTTTTGGGTGCACCCCCTCAACCAGCAAAGGAGACAACAAGGTGATGTTCATCACCTCGTGGCTGAGCTGAGGCTGGACAGCTAACGACATCACCAATATTTTCGGATGAGTGCAGAGCAGATGGATGAACTGCTGTCCCTCCTGGGCCCTGAACTGACCAGACAATCCACACATTTCAGAGCTGCCATAGAACCCAAGCAGAGACTGGCTGTTGCACTTAGGTAAGATGCCCATTTCACAGACAATAAATAACTGACCACAAGTATAATAAACATTTAATTTAATTAGAAACATATCACCCAAAACAACATTTTAAACACCAACATCAAATAACAGCAAATCAACACAAAAAAAGGAACTATTTACAGTAAAAACAATATGAATTACAAGTCTTCATATTGAGACCCATCCTGCCATGCAGAGCCACTGTTGGAGAACAGCATGTTTGCGAATGGCCCCGTTGATTGGGCTTGTGGGGGTTGGGGTGCAGTTGGCCGAAGGGCTACTGGCCTGGAGGTGTGAGTGGAGTGTTGTGACGTGGGGGGATGGACAATTGGCTGCCAATGTTCCTGTGGTTGTGTACTCTCTCTTTGAAGACTATGGAAGGTGTTTAAAATAGCTATTTTTGCCCGATGTTTCCTGTCTATGTCCAGCCTTTGTAGCATAGGCACAAGACTCAGAGCAAAGTAGTATGACTCTTCAAGCGGTGAGTCTGGCATATGTGGTGTGGCTGGAGGTTCCTGCAGTAGATACATTTGTTGCTCCCCAAGGTCTGTGCTCTGTGGCCTCCTCTTTGTGGAACACTGGGCCGCCGCTGCTGGTGTGGATCCCTGGGGGCTACGGGACCTAGAGGGCCTCCTCTCTGCAGAGGTTGTGGGTACCAGAGGTGGTGGGGCTGTAGGTGGTGTGGGTGTGCGTGGGCCTGAATATCCAGATGCTGCTCCTGGTGTAGATGCTCTCTCTATCTCTTCTAATGGGGAAGGATTTCCCAAGCTGCTTGTAGAACTATATTAAAAAAAAACAACAACATGAAATCAATTAAAATATTTTTTCCTGGGATAAATGTATGCAATTTAAAATAAACTCTTTCATACCCTTTGCAATACATCATGACAAATTACAAAGTTACACAATTATATAAATAAAAAAATGTGCATACTTACCTCCTTTGCTGTATATATGGCAAAATGAAGCACATTTTATATCTGAATACTTCCAGGCCTTCTGCGAGCCACCTGCAGATCCACTGGGGATGGACTTCTTCCGGTTTTTGACGAAAGCATCCCTCAGTGACTTCCATTTCGCCTTGCAAACGTCGACTGAAAAAAATAATAGATTCCGATTAATAAAATGATTTCACTTATTAATTCTTTGCTTGTTTTTCCCTTCACAGATACTTGGCTTCCGGGGACTCACTGGTCAGCCTAGCATTCAGCTATCGCCTAGGATGCAGTACTGTGAGAGAAGCTGTCCATTTGGTGTGTGCAGACATTGAAAAAACGATGATGGAGAGGTTCCTACCCAGGCCAACAGAAGACACGTGGAAGGAGGTTGCACAAGGATTCTGGGAAAAATGGAATTTCCCAAATTGCTTTGGAGCAATAGACGGAAAGCACATCGTCATCCAAGCACCACCACTGTCTTGGAGTCAGTACTTCAATTATAAGAAGACTTTTTCCATAGTGCTTTTGGCACTTGTTGATGCTGACTACAGGTTCCGAGTGATTCAAGTGGGGGACTTCGGAAGAACAAGTGATGGTGGGGTGTATGCCGGATCGGATTTGGGGAAAGGACTGGAGGCCAGAACACTTCATGTTCCAACCAGTACCTCTCTACCTGGTGCTGCTCACCTGGGTGAGATGCCATTCGTCATGGTGGGTGACGCAGCTTTCCCACTCAAGCCATACCTCATGAGACCATACCCTGGAAAGAACCTCACCCAACAAAAGAGGATTTTAAACTACAGACTTTCCAGAGCAAGGATGGTGGTGGAAAATGCCTTCGGCATTCTGGCCTCCAGGTGGAGAGTCTTCCATCGTCGCATCAACCTGCACCCGAAAAACGTGGACAAGCTTGTGGTGGCTGCATGCATCCTACACAACTTCCTGCTGGCCCCTAGTGAAAACCAGAGGTTGCTGGATGAGGAAGAGCAGCAGGGAAGACACATGGCACCAGTGAGAAACATGGGAGGAAACAGGGCATCAAGAGAGGCCTGTAATGTTCGGGAGGCTTTCTGCACCTTCTTCAACTCTCTTGAGGGCAGTGTGTCTTGGCAGGACAGGATGGTGCGATTACTGGAACACACAAAAGTTACGACAAAATGATTGAAAGATGTGTTTTTTCATTCCAGAGAATTCGAAAAAGCAAAAAAGTATTAGTTGTTGTACTCTCAAAGACAGGTTATTGTTGCATTTGTAAAAAACTGTTCTTTATTTTTTATATCCTATGTTATTATGTATTCTTTTGATAATACATTTCATAATAAATAGTTTTGTCTGACAAATGACTGCCAAATTATTCTTGTCTGTCCTCACAATTTATCTGACTATAAATTCAAGGTTATACTCTGGGTAGTTGTTTTTTCAATGATGTAAACAAATATTACAAAGCAAAATGTAGTAGCCCTATATTTGATGAATTACTATACTATTGCACTTGTGAAATACAATTTCCTGTTTTACTACAATAACTCAGAGGGAAATATTATTTCTTCATTTTACATGTTTCTGATAGCTATACTTTAAAATGAATACAAAATAAATTGAATACTAAAATATATTATCATTACAATGGGTTAAACAAAACTATTGATCCCTGGGCAAAATTCACAAGCTAAAGTAGAGTTAAAAAAACAGTATAGAACAATATATATGATGGGAATTTATGCATGTAGGTTTCTACAAAATGTTCTCAGACAGAAGGGTGTCGCTCTGACCATTGTCAGGCAATTATCATATGGATGTTGGGGGTTGTAATTAACATGATGCTTCCCCTTCTGTCTGCCCCATTAGCCGCGTTCACACTGCGGTACTTTTCCCACAAATGTTCATGCGAACTTAGTTCATGATCGCGTTCACACCAAAAAGAGCCGGTACTAAAAGTAGTTCATGCGAACCTTTTTACCCCCTTTCGAACGGCTCTTTTTTGAGAAAAGAGCTATATTTCTGATTGGCTGGGCGGATTGCAAACCACGCCCCGTAAAACTCCCGAAAAGTTTTGTGAAGCCGCCATTTTATTATCCTCGCATTAGCCCAGCGCAGAAACGCAGAGAGACTAACTTATGAAGCCAGTCCCCAACTCCGGGGACGCTCTTCGTCCATTTTGGGTGTCGTGTTGTGAAAGGGGGTCTGCAACACGAGTTTATTTGGGGGATGGGCCTGGGCCGGATGAACGTTCCACTTCCTGCCTGCGCCGCGTCAAAAATAGGATTCATTCTATATTTTAGAAATTCCTTGCGGCGAGGAGCTTCTGGGAGCCGTGGCGCGTCTGGTGGAATAGCACCCATTGACTAGAGTTGCCGCGATCTTTGCGAACACCGCGGCGCAGCCGTAACGCAGTGCAGACGCTCCTGGTACGTTTAGGGGGTTACAGTTAACATTACCACACATAATTGCATCTCTAGGTAGATGAATATTAGTTAAGGATGTATCCGTCTGAGCATAATAGGATGTAATGTCTTCCTTTGTAAGGGTTGACCAGTCTAGTTTTTCTGTTTGAGCACTATTTACATTTCTGGTTAGCCCAGGTAGATGTTCGACATTTATTGACATAGCAACAGGTATATGATCAGTCGTTGCTGTCCCATACAGAATGCTCATACACTCAAGTGAAGCATGAGCATCAGCTGTACTAATACAATGATCAAGCCATGACGTAGTATGCCAGGCCTCGCTAATGTAGGTATAACTATCTGCAGGCATAAGCACCTTGCTTGACAATATAAAATTGTTATCGTGACAGAACTGAGCCATATGCTTGGCAAATAATGAGTTCCTGTCTGAGATAGCTGCATTCATATCCCCAATGACATACACACAAGAAGAAGTATTGCTTTGAATTAAGGAATTAATGAAAGCAAGCATATTTAGATATTCATCCTCATGCTGATGACATTCATAGGGTGTATACACATTTAGAATAATACATTCCTTGTCATTGTGAGTAAACTGTATTGCAATGCACCAGTCGCAGTGGCGAGCCGTGACTTTTATACCTAGGCCCTCTGACCCTCCCCTTCCCTCGAAACAAAAGAAGAGATATTACGTCTCAACGTATACTTCAGCGGAATATCAAAACAGTGGTCCGGGGTGCAAAACGCATCAATGACAGCGACCCTCTACCACACAAAACAACACCATTTATATAAACACCTATCATGACAAGGCACTGTTAGAAATTAAAATCAATGTTTTATGGCATAATATACCTTAAACATACCGTCAGTTTAAATGCTATTTTATTCTGGAAAAACCCGGAAGTTCTCATTACCAAGCTTTTATTCTGAAAATCCGTCATGACGACATCCGGGACTACTGCCCATTAGTATCATTAAAGTGGCTATTGACGCCGTTAACATGTATTACATATAAAGTTATGAAAGAGATAAGGAGGAGAAAAGGCATGTGGAAGTAAGCAATGAATGTAAAATGTCGAAATCCTCTGTTGAACGCGATATCGGACACAGACGAACGAGAGGGGAAGTCCCCTACGTCACTACAGCTCCCAGAGAGGAGGAGCGAACAGCCAGCAAGCGGGAAAGACGAATGCTTGTAAGCGCTGCTGCACGGCCACCAAGGGAGAGGAAGCTGCAGACTTTCTCTCCTGACTGAACAATATCCTGCTTGTAACATTACCGCGCTTTTTATTAATTAAAGTACCAATTTTGAACCTTCTCAGAGACTCCATTTAGTCTCCTTTTTAAGCTTCTTACCTGGACGCGAGAATAACGAACACAGCATAACAATTGGTGTAAACCCCGACGTGATTTCGTGCGCCAGAGGGAGAGCAGTTGCAGTTTTCAAAGGAGTTTGAACAATGCTAGCAGATATACACTCGGGCCCAATAAAGAAAGGTAAAAGAAGTACGTGTTTATTCAAAATCTTCAATAGATTACATAGTGAACAATAGGAGTGTGTGTCTGTCTGGTAAGTTGGACTCCTGAGAGACAGCCTAAATTAATGTTAAAACAACCACATTTATAACAATAACAATTATATACCTTGGGGCGTTGCTTTGTCACAAGCAGGGTGAGTTAATATTTCTTCTTTTTCTTACATTTAACCCGGCATGTTACTAATTTGTGTGCGTTAGTATTTTAACTATACATGTGTGTGGTCATTGTACTTTGGATAGTGTCTTGTTGCGTTTTCATGTAGGTATCTCTTGTTACGTTAGTAGTTAGTTAGCCTTTGACGTGAGGATATATATGTCCATTTAATGATTATTGTTAAGATCTATGAGACATAGCGAGTTGGTTACGGGCCAAGTAATTGAAAACCAACAAGGCATAGCGAGTCAACTTCGGGTTGAGTAACTGAAGACAGTGCTCGTCGAAAACAGTTGAGAACTGTTTTAAAAAAGTCCTTTTTGAGGAAAAGGCTTGATTTAAGGTGTAAGCCTTTATCAGTGGTCATAACTGGTCTATTTTCAACCAAGATATTGCGGGTGGAATACAGTATTTGGGGTTACGACAGCATTACGTTAAATTGACGACGGTCATTTAATAGTCGCTGATTGGTTCCCATACTACATCCACCTAGCGTGTCTAAATGGCAGCAGTTGACTGTAGTGGACTATAAAGTCAAATATTACGCAGATAAGTTTATGGCTTAAGCGTAAAGGGTTCCTAACTTTAAGTGATGATATCAATAAGATAAAGCCAATTTGTTCATAGTAAACTAGATAGAAATGTTATTTTAAACTGCAGTGTTGTTTTGTGTTGAATTTTCTTGACAAGATTACCCCGCCATTATTTAAACCACCCCTGTGAGAGACACGAGGTGTGTTTTCAAATCCCTTTGTTCTTCAGGTTAAAGGTTGGTAAATCAGTTGCCATCTTGTTTTGCCCTCATGCTGAAAATAAGCCACACGGCAGTCGCCATTTCGTGAAATGCTAATTGAAGTACTCTGTTTGTTTTTACACACACAGTCACACTCACATGAGGCTAGGCACTCCATATTGAGAAGGACAAATCATATTTCTTGGCAGAGTTGGAACTATAAACTAGACAGGTTATCTTACCGTGGGAATTTTGGTATTTGTAGGAGTCTGGTTTTGGAAGTATTCTTGTTTGCAAGTGCATATTGACGGTTGAGACCTAAAAACAGAAACTCAATTCTGCTGTGGTGAAGTCTGGCTACAAAGGGAGGTGTCCGATAGGGTCGGTTGTCTCAAACCAGTGAAGAAATCAACGAGAACCCAGCAGAACTAGAGAGTGACTGTTGGCGGGAGAACAGTGACAGAGCGACAGAGACTGGCCCAACATTTTCCAGCCAGTACATAGACAGACCCCGTCAGAAGACTGGGGTTGTGTTTAAAGGGGAATTTCATTTATTGTTAGTGGAAGTGTAGTTTTTTAGTAAAAAATGATGTGATTTTTGGAGTCAGATTACATTATTCTCATATACAACATTTTATAATCGGTTAGAAGTATCTGTTTTAAGGCAATAAGCTGCAAACTAAATAACGGATGAAGAAGTTGTAGGGTTTATACAACAGTTTCAAGAATAAGTTTTTATTTATTTATTCTTGAGTGACTTTTCTGATTTATAATGTAGTGCGTAAGGCAATATCTCATTTTAAGTGAGGGGCACCAGCCCTCCATGCATGTCACCCTCTGTGAGAATAGTTCGTATTTTCCCTCTAGTTTGGAGAAATATTATTTCATCATATGTTTTGTTCAGCAGTATCAAACAATCCTCTAATCCTAGAATTATTGAGACACATTAGCGACACCAGGGGTATTGTTTTTCCCAGCAACAATGATCCATAATACCAGGACAAAAGCCATTCCTGAAACAAGTAAACCAATTTTTGTGCTAATGGCAGATTTGAGTGATTTTGTACACCTTATGGGTACACGGAGAAGTTATATTTATTTTGTGCAACGTTATGGGTTTTACATGTCCTGTGCAGAATAGGGTAATCATTGCAATATTAATTGAGCATGTTATGCTCAAAGGAGGGAGTGTCATGATAATACAGATATGTGGATTTCAGCGACGTTGTAGTTAATAAATAATAACATGTAGTAAATAATAGGTCTCATAACGACAAAAGGTATGCCGAAGCCTGGGCCTCCTCCAAGGAGGGAGTGGTCCAGTTTTAAGATATTAGATGAATAGAAGTGATGAATATGTCAGAACTCGGAGTAATATTATCCAAGTTTTGTCTACACAGGCTAGGAAAGCTACAGAGATACCAGACGAGACACCAGAAGAGACTCCTGTTCGGCCACGTGATTGGGTGAGGGTGAAAGTTCACAAAGTGAGCTGATCACGGTGGACGGAAAAGTGAGAAGTTGTAATGAACTTCACACGCGCTCTGGTTTAAAGGTAAAGAAAAAGGAGCAAATTGACACCACCTCACACATTGTCACCCTTCACTGGCAACTTCCAGAACATTATTGGGAGTTAGGACTGATTTGACAGAGCTGGAACAAAACAATAAATAAAAATAAGATAAAGATAAAAACAGCTCAAAAGACAAATTGTCTATAGATTTTTATAGATTGTACACTAAAGTGAAAACCTATTTTTTGTTTTACATCTGAAAAAGAGTCCAATTTTTATATACGTTATTATAGTACTCATTATTTAAATTCTGTAACTGACACAACCATGGAGAAAATAGAGATGATGTCAAGAACAAAGCCAAACCAAATGTGGGGTCCCCTAGGGATAAGAGTTAGAATAGCATTGTTGAGTGTGCTCATTACACTTGGCACCTTTTTGGTTGGATGGGAAGTACAATATCAAGTAAGACATGGATCCATTAGTCGACTCATAGATAATGCCCACATCACTAACAAAACTCCAGCTGTGTTTCAGAGACTTTCACTTATCCCCAGAGCCAAAAGATCAGCTGAGCCACAATAGGAGGAGTTAGAAATACTTGGTCCCAAAGGTGAGGCGGTTACAATCAAGATGATTCACCCCCCCATATATGCAGTTCTTGTATCAAATGATGAGATGGGTTTAAGTGATTGGGATATGTAAGTGATGGGGATTTACAGATTAGGGGAATCTCCAAATACACTGGATCCATGTTTTAGTCTGTACCAGAAACACTCCCTGTTACGTTTATTGACAACCGACCGGTGACCTGAGCACAATTATTGAACATGATTACAGTAGAAACAGGCTACTAACCCACAAGTACAGCTTTGTACTTACAAACTCACCAGCAGCAGATTGTGGCGACATTGCAGATATGTCCAGTCACAAAAGTTACTTATGTTCTAAATAACAGTGAGAGGATTGGATATATTTTACCTCAGTGTGTTAGAATTAGCTATAGGTGATGCCAGAGATGGAGTACTCGAGTCCTGGACTCGGACTCGAGTCGGACTTGAGTGCCGATTTTCGGGACTCGTGACTCGACTCGGACTCGCGCACTGATTGACGCGACTCGGACTTGGACTCGTGAATTCTCGCACAGGATGACTTGGACTCGGACTCGGACTCGTGAATTCCCCCCCCCCACGAAGACTCGGACTCGACTCGTACATTGACGCTCCGACTTGGACTCGGACTCGGACTCGAGCACATTTTCTCTGGAGTCTGATGTCCTCTATTCTGTATGGCGAGTTCACGTACTGGGCCCCGCTGTTCCAGTCTAGAGATGTCTACAGACACACCCCGCATCATGCTGTATGCTTTCACACATTCTGCTTCCACATTGGAAAAGAGCAGCACAAAATGCTCGTTATGTGGAAACAATATAGAAGAGAAGGCTCCGTAACACATTACTCTAAGGATCAAGTTCAGACATATAGGCTGTCTTGAACATTATCATCAGAGTAACGTGATCTAATCAATAAATGAAGATTCAGCCGATAACGAAAGCACATACTTAACATGCAGAATGACGTCATGTTGCATGCTAAGTAGCCATGTGCTTTCTGGGGCTAAATCTTTATGGTAAACTGATTTAACCCGTAAAAGTTCCTTCAAAATAAGAGTCCCGATCTTATTACTATCAAAATAAAAGTGCAAAACGAAAACTTTACCATAGGAAAATATTGGCATACAAATATAATCACTTCTCTAAAAGGTAACTCATTTTAAATATAGTTTATTTATATATAACAATAATATTAATATTAGAAATAAGCTTTATATTTGTATAGCACCTATTACAAGAATTGTAGCCAAACTCGCTTCACAGCAGTTCAATAGACAGGATAACAGCAATGTAGAGGAGCAGCTACATTTCAAAACATATATCCACGAAGATTAATACATGAAGACTTGTAACTCGGACTTGACTTGGACTCTTCTTAAGTGACTCGGAATTGGACTCGGACTCGAACACAGGTAATGATGACTCGGACTCGACTTGGACACTCCTTGGGTGACTCGGACTTGGACTCGGACTCGACTACGACTCTCCCTTGGTGACTCGGACTTGGACTCGGACTCGAAGAGTGGTGACTCGAGGGTGACTTGGACTCGTGAATTGGTGACTTGACTACAACACTGGGTGATGCGTCCCGAGCTCTCTCTCTCTCTGCCTGTCAGACTGCTACGACCCCATCTTCAGACAAATGACCTCACCACAGGAGACTCCTCCTCCTCTTCCTCCATCGAACAGACAGAGAACGCGAGCAGAACCAGCTCCACCTGAGGCATCCAGAACCAGCTCCACCTGAGGCATCCAGAACCAGCTCCATCTGAGGCATCCAGAACCAAACCAGCATGCTGACAAAGAGGCAAACTCATCGGTCCCTAAATCAGGACACGAAGTTCCAAACTGAGCCACGAGATTTGGCACAAGAGCAGAGTGTGGGACATGAGCGGAATACGCCCTCCATGCAACAGCGTAGAGACTGGAAAAGATGAAAGGAGGAGATGAAATGCAAAGCAGTTGGGCCACTGAAAAGAGTTACAGCGGGAGGATTCAAGAGCAGATGGACTGAGGAGAAGGCAGGGCGGAGGAGAGGACAGGACGGAGGAGTTGGCAATGGCCAGCAGAACGTGAGGGGGTCGTGGCTTGACGACCAGAGGGGGAGAGAAGGAACACAGGAGTGAGTGAGTTTACACATAAACACACTTATTAGAAAATAATCCTAAAAACACACTGAGGGTAGAACATATTATTCAATCTTTTCATCATAATAAACAAATTATTCTTTTAGAGATTCTTATTCATGTGAGAATTTGGGGAAGATTTCATTTGTTAAAATATAGAAAGCAGACAAATCTTTATTTGAATGTAAAATGTTAAAGGTAGAGCTCGAACCAAGCCAAAGACAGTATTCCAATCTAGAGTATTGATGTCTCCATTGTAGCATGGATATTACCGTGGAACAACATTTGTTTGTCGTCCAAGATGTAGAGTTTTAAAAAGACACTAGGCAAAGAGCGATTGCAAATTTTAATTTTGAAAAACTAGTATAATTGGGAGTAATACATGAGGGGCCTTGGATCACTCATTTTAATGGTGCATATTTTCAACAACAAATATCGTTCAGGGAGAAGGGGTCGCTCAACCCACCCTGCAGATGTTTTAAATCTTACTTGCCCCTTCAGAGGGAGCGCACGGCACCAGAGTATGAGTTTTAAAAGACAATTGCCACCACCTCCTAATGCTCATCCATTTAATCAGTGATGACCTGACATTTAGAGACGTTATTTAAAAGGAGAAACATATCTGCCATGAGTGAACATTCCTGAATTGAACTACAAACCATTAATGAAATGACTTCTGTTTTTCAAGTCCTTGTTAAAGTAGGGAGTAATTATCACATGCTCGGGCACCCAAGGTTCCACACACTGTTAAAAGGGTTAGCATGGTTATTTAAGTAGACCAGAATTGAAGATAAATTAGTATAATGCGTTGGTGATATTCCACTGGTTTTCACACCATTTCAGGGATTTTATCACATCATTAGAACAGACCACCCAAAGCTACTGAAGTGGGAACTTTCAAGTGATGAAACTCTACAACTGTTGTAACTAGGGATGCACGATAATTATCGGCCCGATAATTATCAGTCCGATATTAGGAATTATGACGTCATCCCGATAAACCGATAACAGTATTAATAGCCCCGATAATATACAATATATTTTTTGGGTAAAAAAAAAGAAAAAAATACTGCGGTGTGGGTGGATTGGGATGAGGGGCGCTTGTTTTTCACTCGGCTCCTCCCGTTTTGCCAGTACTGTGGTGTTAGTGGTTTAGGAAGAGGGGAGTTCTTCACAAATCCAGCGCTCCCTAATACTTCGAACCTGATCAGTCACCTGAAACATCGCCATCGCTACGATGGTGTGTTAAAAGCGTACGAAGACAATAATACAATACAGTGTGTGTGTGTGTGTGTGTGTGTGTGTGTGTGTGTGTCTGCGCGCGCGTTGGAGCTATGTGCTACTCAAGGCATATGCTCGAACCGGAGCTGCAATCATGTTGCTGAGTGTGCTGACTTTTCGTACAATGTCCCGCTGTCTGCTTCCTGCATAAAGTCAAGTGCTCGGCGCAGTTGTGTGGATAGAGCGTTCCTCTGTTTTCATTTAAACAGCTCCTTATATCCGTTAGCGCAGCTAGCTAGCACCAGATGCTAACAACAACAATGCACGTAAGGTCTCTCTCTTGCTCGCTCGGACCACAGACTGTATATATAAAAAGGACCACACGTACACACACCCTCCCGGTCCTCCAGATGGCCAGTCGGTGCCTGCCGGTGAGCGTGGAAGTGTGGTCTGCCACAAGCGGGCGGCAGGAGCGGGGCTGTCAGCATCAGCTTGTAGATGGTATTTTAAACTCGATGCGCTCTGAAGCTACGGGGCGGCCGAGGGAAAAAAAATACACATGCGTTAATCGCGTTAAAATAATTAGTGGCGTATTTTTTTATATTATTATCGGTTATCGGTATCGGTATCGGTCTTGAGAAGCAGGAAGTTATCGGTATCGGTATCGGTTTCAAAAAACCAATATCGTGCATCCCTAGTTGTAACTGACCAAAATCTTCTCCCAGAAATGACTGTCTAGAATGCCGTACCCCAGAGTAGATGTTTGGTGGTATCGTGGAACTAAAACCTTGTACTCAGTCTTGCCACAGGATTGGACTGGGACCTGTGCACTAGCACAGCCAGTGATGTTTTTTATGCAGTTAATCAACATGGCGAAACCCCCCAAAGCCAGTAGGGCTAAGAGACCAGTCCCAGGGGGAGTTTAGGCTCCACAGTGTACAAGGATAACATGGGGGGGCCCAGGAGAGGCCTAGATGCATTTCCATGTCCTAACGTACCGATTGATCACGACGGCCTATTCTAGAGAACATATTACTTTCATACCTTAAATGGTATGAAAGGAGGGAGGGTACATTTCTCATGAGGAGACGGTTACAAATGCTAGCAGAACAAGACGACCCATATACAGAGGTTGAGGGAAATGATGAGATTGTTCAATGAATGTCCAGTTGATGTGATACTTTAAATTATGAAATCATGTGAAGAAGTGCGCAAACTAAGATGCTAAAATGGAGTGAATCAATTTATTCCAAGATAGTTTATTTATTCTTTATTATTTTTTCACTATTCTAATATGGTAGATCTCATGTTTTATAAATCATTGCTATTTTAAAATGGTGTGTTTCTTTTCACTTTGTAAAAACAAGTGCCTTAACACTGAGCGTGGTATGGGAAAGGTTTCTGTGAAAGGAGGGAGGAAGGAATGTTCTAATACCAAGCCATTGCTGCCATTTTGAAGAATGATATTGAATGTTAACACTAGAAGTTATGCACAAGGGAACACTTTTATGTTTCAGCACAGTCAAAGTATTTTTGTATTTTTGTAAAGTTGAGGCTATTGAACCATTCCATTTTGATTGTTTTTAATATGAGTTGTGTACTATGCAGAGTTCAGATGAATAACTCATTGATTTCAGTATCATACACACCTTTCAGGTGTGTAAGGAGGGACTGTTAGAAATTAAAATCAATGTTTTATGGCATAATGTACCTTAAACATACCGTCAGTTTAAATGCTATTTTATTCTGGAAAAACCCGGATGTTCTCAATACCAAGCTTTTATTCTGAAAATCCGTCATGACGACATCCGGGACTACTGCCCATTAGTATCATTAAAGTGGCTATTGACGCCGTTAACATGTATTACATATAAAGTTATGAAAGAGATAAGGAGGAGAAAAGGCATGTGGAAGTAAGCAATGAATGTAAAATGTCGAAATCCTCTGTTTAACGCGATATCGGACACAGACGAACGAGGGGGAAGTCCACTACGTCACTACAGCTCCCAGACAGGAGGAGCGAACAGCCAGCAAGCGGGAAAGACGAATGCTTGTAAGCGCTGCTGCACGGCCACCAAGGGAGAGGAAGCTGCAGACTTTCTCTCCTGACTGAACAATATCCTGCTTGTAACATTACCGCGCTTTTTATTAATTAAAGTACCAATTTTGAACATTCTCAGAGACTTCATTTAGTCTCCTTTTTAAGCTTTTTACCTGGACGCGAGAATAACGAACACAGCATAACAGCACCCACAGCTAAGTAACAATTACAAATGAATTAAGTCGGCACGGCGGCCCGCATTGAAAATACCTTTGATGATCAAATCACTGAAACACAAAGTCCATCCTCCTGTCCTTTTGGATGAAGCACTTGCGGGTCATTCAGCTGATCCTTTGCCACTCCAGTTTATCATTGTAACTCAATCTTGAAAATGACTCAGTTAATAATTTCGCAACGATGTCTTCACTATCACTGAAGTGTGCCATCATGAACGAACTTATGCTAATCATAAATCTATTGATCATAAATCTATCGATTAGATTTATGAATCAAAAAAAGTAGGATAGACATGTGGATATTATCCGGCTGAACACAACGTGCATTTATCCAACAGGTTCGTTTTCCACAGACCTTATTTCGAGCTATTTTCCAAAATCCTATGGAGAAATTCCATTGTTTTCTGTCGAGGGAATCCGAGCTAAGCTTACTTCCGGGTTTTAGGACACGTCACTGCACCACTTGCATAGACCTCACAGCGGGCGGAACCTGTCATAAAGTCCGCGAAAATAAAGCCCGCCCATTTAGAGGGAAGATATGATTTTGTCAATTGTACTGTCATTTGACATTACTCTCTCGTTGAGTTACTATAGCGAGCCCTCTGTGAATGTAGAGAAGGACCAAGCTCTCCCGTCTTTACAGTAACTCGCAGAGACTGCATTTAACCCTTCACATTCCAACAGAAACTGAACAGGCAGATTCGAAGGATTTATTTATTTGGAAATATTATTTTAAATACAATTAAATCAAGTTATTTTGGTAAAATTAATGAAAAATGTAACAACAACAAATTATAAAAAAATAATATAATTATTTTTTTTAATGTTTTCAAATATTATTTTTTAGAATATCTTAGGCCCTCACAAAGGGCCTAGAGGGCCCTGACGACTCGCCACTGACCAGTCGGCACAAAGCTTAACCACATTTATTGATGAATCAAGGTTCTTATTCCACAGGATAGCCACACCCCCTGATATATGTATTATATACAACAACTTTACTCTAAGTGCCTCCTGCAGACATCCTGCTGATACACAGACACACAGCTGCGAGAGGGAATTCAGCTTGACGACTGTATACAGAGACGATAGGTTTGGACGTGTCACATGTGCCACATTTCACCAATGATGTCATAGGAGTCAAATCCTGGATCTGCTCGTTTGCACCCCCATTTAAAAAAAAGTTTTAGAGATGTGGGTAAGGAGGAAAAGAGAGAGGGTTGTATTTTCTGAAACGTTGCGAGTCTCCTTACACACCAGGGACACATATTTATGTATAAAAGACGTAAAATGTGCCTCAACATTTTACTTAAAGGGGACCTATCATGCAAAATGCACTTTTGTATGTCTTTTATACATGAATATGTGTCCCCGGTGAGTCAGGGAACTCACCAAGTGTCAGAAAACACAACCCTCTCTCTTTTCCTCCATACCCAAATCTCTAAAAACGGGGCTGCAACGGATCTGATACAGACTGATACAGATTTGTAATATCTCTGACGTCAGAAACGAGGAGCTCCGCCTATATGGGCAACTCTCGACCTATCAGGGGGAGAGAGCCACGGCCATTGCCGTTCGAAAGCGCTGGAGACGTCAGCTATTTTTTAATTTAGTTTTAGTCTTAGTCCTGTGTTAAATTTCCTTTTTAGTTTTCGTCATATTTTGTCACCTTCATCCTGTTTTTATTTAGTCAAGTTTTAGTCGACTAAAAGTCTGAGCATTTTAGTCTTATTTTAGTCGACTAAAACAGTAAACATTTTAGTCAAGATTTAGTCGACTAAAAGTCTGAGCATTTTAGTCTTATTTTAGTCAAAGAAAACTAATTATTTTAGTCTACTTTTTGTCAATGAAAACTGTTGAGTCTTTTTTAGTCATCAGATTATATGGAACATTTCAGTCAAACTAGTCTAGCCAAAACCAATCATTTGTCATTTTAGTATATAAATAAATAAGATTATCTTGTCCTTGGGCCCAAATATCACATTGTTTCTTTCTCCCAAGCAGTGGTGGCTTTAGACTTTTTCGTTGTCAGTCATTTTGACGGACAGAATCGTAACATTTCCGTCATAATCCATTATTATCCGTCGAGTGCACACTGTATCACTCACTCGCGCTGACGGGGGGGGGTATTCGGTTAACGCGACCACTGCTCCTAAGCCCTGTTGTTGCCATTTTATTTTCTGTTAAATATGGTTAGTTAAACCATGAGTTGGACCCGAGTCTTCCTGACAGTTCATATTGTGCCGCTGCCCGGTGTAATTCAAATGTACCGCCGCGCGCAGCACAGAAACAGCTGCTGCTCTGCCGCAGCACCGGAAATGGAACTGCTGGGAGAAAAACTGACCATCAGAGATTTAACGTTATCTTTGATAATATTTTGTCTCCTCATTTTTCGTCAACGATATTGCATGATGATTTCGTTACAGTTATTGTTTACTGCCGTCGGTGCCGTCTCGTCATCGTCTCGTTTTCGTCATGGAAAAAAAGGTCGTTGACGAACATATTTCGTCATAGTTTTAGTCAACGAAATGAACACTACATGATAGGTCCACTTTGAGTTAAGTGCTTGAGTAACTGTACCTAGTTAATTTTGCCTGAGTAAACTCAGGCAACAGACTCAACAGCACGACTCAGAAACACAGGCTTTAGTTTTAAAAAAGACAGTCTTTACAGAGCAAAGATTGTTACACTGTGGATCGGTCAGACAGGCATCCAAAACAGGCCAGGAGTAGGCAAGAACTGGGTCAGGAAATGAAACAAGCTTGACACAGAGGTATGAAGACAAACTGGCAACAAGGACAATGGGGACATGCTGTATATACACAGGGGGGGGGTGACGATATGGAACAGGTGAGAATAGTTGGGAGGATTACACAGGTGAGGAACAATCCAGAGAAGAGGGAAGTAACAAAACAAAAACACCCAAGGCCCTGCTCCAGAAGGTTGGTGACTTCGTTCTTGAGGTCGACGGCTGCTCCATCTCCCCATCTCCTGAAGCCCACAACCTGGATGTCATCCTCGACTCCACCCTTTCCTTCCATTCCCACGTCAAATCTGTGACCAAATCGGCCTTTTACCACCTGAGGAACATTGCCAGATTGCCGCCGTCACTCTCGGAGTCGGTTGCCGAAACCCTAGTGCATGCGTTTGTCACCACCCACTTGGACTACTGCAATGGTGTCCTGTTCGGGGTTCCCAACAAAACCCCGGACAGGCTCCAGTATGTCCAAAACTGTGCTGCTAGGGTACTCATGCACACAAAGCCCTGGCAGCACATCACTCCCACCCTCATCCACCTACACTGGTTACCGGTCAAGTCCCGCATATCTTACAAAGTCCTCCTCCTTACCTACAAGTCCCTCCATGCCCTTGCCCCCCAGCACCTATCGGACATCCTTCACCCACATGCCCCACCCCGGAACCTGCGGTTCTTCAGACTCTGGCCTGCTTACCACCCCCCGCACCAAACTGCGAACTTTCGGGGACAGAGCCTTCAGTGTGGCAGCCCCCACCCTCTGGAACGCTCTCCCTGCGGAGATTCGCAACATCCCCACACTTGACGCCTTCAAAAGGGCCCTCAAGTCCCATCTGTTTGCCAAGGCTTTCGGCCCCTAAATCGATCTGTTGTTTTGTCTGTCTGACTTTTGTTTTGTTATGTTTGTTTTTGCCCTATTACTTGTAAAGCGACCTTGGGTCCATTGAAAGGCGCTATATAAATCAAAGCTATTATTATTATTATTATTATTATTAAAATGAGACAGGAATTACAAAATGACATTAAAAAAGTGAACTCGCCGGAGAGGGACTAAATTGTTTGATTTGGTCCCTCTAAAACCTGGGGGAAAAACACATTCAATGTTTCTTTAGCTAGATGTTTCACTGTTATCTTCGACCACCTAAGGTAAAACCCTTACCCTTACCCACCCCCCATTTTCCCTCTGCTGGTCTATAGAGGGTAACGGGGTACAGAGTCGCTGAGATAAGCGGGGGAGTGCATCTGACGAAGAGATAGGTTGTTGTGCTCCCTATCTCTGTTTCTTATCTATATTTAATAGAACTGCTTGGGTCTTGATAGATTGAGTGGGGAATTTCATGAGATCTTTCTAGAGGCATATCAAGAATAACTTTTATCCAATTACCTTTTCCCTCTCTGTGTGTGTCTTCTCTAGTTCCGATTAACCCAGCCAAATCTATCTATATCTACGCCGGGATCTGGAGTCGAGGCTGATCCTCTTGCTGTAGTCCTATGTCTTGGATCCTCTATCCTGAGTTCTGGATTAAGTCGTGGACTTTGGGTCGTGGCTGAACCAGTCTCTGCGATCCTGCCTTGGGTCTCGTCATGCTGCTTCCCTGATGGCTTCCACAGGATTGTAGCTGACATCCTCGTGGATTCATCTTCTTATTACAGACACATGCATTTCCTAACATTCGGTCTATACGCTGTAAAATGTATTATCTCATCTATTGCACGTCTGTCCGTCCTGGGAGAGGGATCCCTCCTCTGTTGCTCTCCCTGAGGTTTCTCCCATTTTTTCCCCTTAAACTGTGGGTTTTCTCTGGAAGTTTTTCCTTGTACGATGTGAGGGTCTAAGGATAGAGGGTGTAGTTTTTCTCATACTGATATTCTGAACAATATGTGCTGTTGTATTTGCTGTAAAGTGTCTCTACTGTAGGCTATTTTTATTATATGTACAGCCCTTTGGCTCGACCAAAAATCGTTTATAAATGTGCTATATAAATAAAACTTTATTTGATTTCAACGCTCAGTGCTGCAAGTAGTGTACATACAGTGGGGCAAAAACGTATTTAGTCAGCCACCAATTGTGCAAGTTCTCCCACTTAAAAAGATGAGAGAGGCCTGTAATGTTCATCCTAGGTATACCTCAACTATGAGACAAAATGAGAAAAAAAAATCCAGAAAATCACATCGTCTGATTTTTAAAGAATGTATTTGCAAATTATGGTGGAAAATCAGTATTTGGTCAATAACAAAAGTTCATCTTAATACTTTGTTATATACCCGTTGTTGGCAATGACAGAGGTCAAACGTTTTCTGTAAGTATTCACAAGGTTTTCACACACTGTTGCTGGTATTTTTGGCCCATTCCTCCATGCAGATCTCCTCTAGAGCAGTGATGTTTTGGGGCTGTCGCTGGGCAACACGGACTTTCAACTCCCTCCAAAGATTTTCTATGGGGTTGAGATCTGGAGACTGGCTAGGCCACTCCAGGACCTTGAAATGCTTCTTACAAAGCCACTTCTTCGTTGCCCGGCAGTGTGAGAAAATGTTTTTAGAGAGTACTTGTCCATGGACAAGTGAGTTTGGCAATTTACTTGTCCGAATAAATTTTTCACTTGTCCAGAATGGACACAAATTGGGGCCACTGGAATCTTCTTCTTCGCCATCGTATTTTACATTTTCCCACGGTTTTTACGACACCGCTAACGTAAGTGAGCGGTAAGATTTTACTGCATCACACATACAGTAGGGTATCGTTTGGATTTTAACGATTCCGGTTCTGCTTTTCGATTCCGGTTATTTTTGTTTCTCGATTCCGGTTCTTTGAGAGGGTAAAAATAAGTCCCATGACAAACTGGGAGAAAAATATATTTATGAAAACATTAAGTCAAATCTGTATTCCTATTTAAAAATCACTTCATACTGTTTAATTTCTTACGGTTATTGAATACAATTATATAAAAATAATCTCTCCATTGTTTAGTTAGTTCTAAGTGGTGCAGTTTGAGAATGTACAATTGGCTCAGTCTCCTCTGATGTTACACTGCAACCTGCCTGTGAGACAGAGTCCAACCACACATAGGCCTAATAATAATACATTATATGTAGCTATATAGCCTATAGGCCTAGCGCTTTTCTACAACTCAAAGACGCTTGCACGCTTACACATATGCAATACACATGCTGCCCAGCTGCTCACTGTTTGTAAAAGTAAATAAATAGTATTTTCATTTCGATAATGTACTTTCTATACCCTGCTTCATAAACAATACTGACATCCCTGTGCTCCTCCGAGTCTGGGGGTCCGGGGATGTGAGGACAGCGCGAGGACACAGACAGGGAGGCTGATTTATTTCATAAAGGAAATTGTGGTCAATATTAACAACATAGGAGCTAAAACGCTGACTTTGCTCACAACTGACTGACTGACTGATTGACTGAGATGCAGCGATCAGCTGATACGGAGCATATAGAGAGAGAGAGCTGCAGTCCGCTGGGCTCGGCCTCCGCCCCCTGTCCTCACAACTCTTATTAATCCCAGTCTAACTGTACAGAAAGCGGCGAGATGCATTTCCTTAGGAATCGACAAGCAGAACCGAAACTTTTCTAACATTTCTAAACGAACAATGGCGGACACGTACAATTTGCGAATGAGTTCTGCCTTTTGTAAACTGAATTTATCAATATATTGTCAATAAATCAGGGCGAAAAACGTCACTTGTCCGCAGGACAAGTCAATTGAAATATCCACTTGTCCAATATTGTAAATAACACGTCCCGGACGGTGGGACGTGTACTTTTTTGCACACTGCCGGGCGGTGTGTTTGGGATCATTGTCATGCTGAAAGACCCAGCCACGTTTCATCTGGGAAGTTTTTCCTTGTACGATGTGAGGGTCTAAGGATAGAGGGTGTAGTTTTTCTCACACTGATATTCTGAACAATCTGTGCTGTTGTATTTGCTGTAAAGTGTCTCTACTGTAGGCTAGTTTTATTATATGTACAGCACTTTGGCTCGACCAAAAATCATTTATAAATGTGCTATATAAATAAAACTTGATTTGATTTTATCTTCATGCCCTTGCTGATGGAAGGAGGTTGTCACTCAAAATCTCACGATACATGGCCCCATTCATTCGTTCCTTTACACGGATCAGTCGTCCTGGTCCCTCTGCAGAAAAACAGCCCCAAAGCATGATGTTTCCACCCCCATGTTTCACAGTAGGTATGGTGTTCTTTGGATGCAACTCAGCATTCTTTCTCCTCCAAACACGTCTAGTTGAGTTTTTACCAAAAAGTTCTATTTTGGTTTCATCTGACCATATGACATTCTCCCAATCCTCTTCTGGATCATCTAAATGCTCTCTAGCAAACTTCAGACGGGCCTGGACATGTACTGGCTTAAGCAGGGGGACACGTCTGGCACTGCAGGATTTGAGTCCCTGGCGGCGTAGTGTGTTACTGATGGTAGCCTTTGTTACTTTGGTCCCAGCTCTCTGCAGGTCATTGACTCGGTCCCCCGTGTGGTTCTGGGATCTTTGCTCACCGTTCTTGTGATCATTTTGACCCCACAGGGGTGAGATCTTGCGTAGAGCCCCAGATCGAGGGAGATTATCAGTGGTCTTGTATGTCTTCCATTTTCTAATAATTGCTCCCACAGTTGATTTATTCACACCAAGCTGCTTACATATTGCAGATTTAGTCTTCCCAGCCTGGTGCAGGTCTACCATTTTGTTTCTGGTGTCCTTTGACAGCTCTTTGGTCTTGGCCATAGTGGAGTTTGGAGTGTGACTGTTTGAGGTTGTGGACAGGTGTCTTTTATACTGATAACGAGTTCAAACAGATGCCATTGATACAGTTAACGAGTGGAGGACAGAAGAGGCTCTTAAAGAAGAAGTTACAGGTCTGTGAGAGCCAGACATCTTGTTTGTTTGTAGGTGGCCAAATACTTATTTTACCGAGGAATTTACCAATTCATTCATTAAAAATCCTACAATGTTATTTCCTGGATTCTTTCCCCCCATTCTGTCTCTCATAGTTGAAGTGTACCTAGGATGAAAATTACAGGCCTCTCATCTTTTTAAGTGGGATAACTTGCACAATTGGTGGCTGACTAAATACTTTACTGTATAGCTTATACATGTGGGGGTTCTGTGAGAGCTGAGAGGCTCAAAATATGGCATGTGTGAGTTAAATTAAGCTACAGTTATTTGTTTATATTGTGTCTATACAATGAATAACTCATAGACACGTGTCATGTCAGCAGGTAATAAGGACACTGAACTGTTCAAAGGAGTACCATTCACACTGTTGCTGAGAGTTTAATGGGTCATTTTAAAAATGTTGCTCTACCAGGACACATAGATAGCATGCATGTTATCTTCATGAGTTATTGCAGGTGGCAACAAAACAGTATTGTAAAAATATTGCTTCATTGTAAATGTATCTCTTCTCTTTCCCCTGTTGCTATTCACTTGCACATAAATGAATCAATCATGTCTGTGCATTATGTTTCACAACAGCCTGCGGTCTAATAAGCCTTAATAATTACAATGCAACATGAGATGGTAGACCTAATGTTAAACTGTGGCGTTATCATTCTCTATAATACAAATATAAAAAGAAGGATAAGAAAAGGCTCGGTTCAGACCTGGCTTGCTTGCTCATGATTGTTGCCATGCAACTTTTGATAATGTTGCCATGGAAATAATCATTGCTGCAGGGCATATGACAATCTGTTACCATGGCAGAGGCCTTGTTTTGCAGAACATTCTGGAAAGGAGCTGTGTTCTTCAGTTTCTCTTCCATGCATAACACACACATTTTCTTGGGTATCAGTCACAGACCTATGAGGTATGTGACATGTTGATTTTAGTTGAGTAACATTTTATCTTTATATTCCTATGAGGCTACATCTTGTTTTAGCAGGACCTATTTAGCATATAGTTAGAAAGGCAAATACATGTCCAGAGGATGGAAAATACATTTAGTGCAGACAATGATATTTAAACTGTATGCAAATGGCTCTGTACAATGTGTCAAGAGTGACATTACAATCATGTTGTCCAATAGGAAAATGAAAAATATTTTAGAAACTTGTTGTGTATCTAAGTGTGAATCCTTTTTCTGAGAGCCAGCATCTTTTTTTATGGATTCCAATTAGAAGTGAGCAACACAATTCCTGATCAATTATTTAAATATGTTCTTATCCAAAGGTTCACAGCACAACCATTTTCAATAAGACATGTGGGGAAATATATTTATTTGCATTCTTGCCGAGAGTCAGATGAGAAGTTACTGCTCTTATTTGAAGTTTATATACAGTATGCTAAGAAAGGCACCATCACACCTCCAAATAAATGTTGTGTTAGCATTTTTTACTTGCAATCATTAAACAGTAGAATGTTAAAGGTTACGTGTCTAGAAGGTACGATGCACTCTGCATCCTCCTTTCCAAATTTGGCAAGAATTCATCTAAATATTAAGGTGGTTTCAGAAATTGATTTAGGATTTTAATCAATCGATATGCTTAGCCTGTTGAGATTAGAAAGGTCCTTCAGAGTGACTCAGTTCAATTTCTACTTGCGTCTCCTTAACGAAGCATTATCCACTCGGCGGAGCTCCTGTTCTGCTTCTCATCAAACGCTCTAAGTGACTTTATTTTGTTCTCCTTAGAAACAGATGTCAAATCTCATCACTTGATTCAAGGGATAAACGCATTCTCAAACTAATTATCTCTGTCTTACACTAAACCACATACAATTGTACTCATAGTTTACCTTGAAGACAATATGTTGGGTTTACCTTTTGGTTTCCATCCATACCTTTTTTTAGTAACTCTCCTTTTGTCCTCTTTGATTACTGTTATCAGTTGCCCTCTCTCTTTTTTCTCTCCATTACTTCTCTTGTGATTAGAACCATTTGCTCCTTTTTTTTCTGTCGCCATCCATGTTTTCTTTGTATCCCAATGTGTTCTCAATCTCTTTTCTGCACTCTACCTTCATCTTTCTCATGGATAAACACATGTCCTCTGGAATGTGTTGAACCCAGCTCACCTCCTGATTGTTGGGTCACTTCGCTTGACTGCTCTCCTCCTCCTCCTCCTCCTCCTCCTCCTCCTCCTCCTCCTCCTCCTCCTCCTTATCCTCCTCCTCCCTTTTCTTGACCATACGGCCCACTGACATCTCATTCATCTCATTAATTTCAATGAAAGCACTCTGTTTACTCAGCGGGCTTGAAAAAAGGTGCAAAGCTCAATGAGGGCAAACACAGTAATGCAACGTCATCCAACTGGGTCTGCAAACTGAATTCCTAATTGTACATTACATTTCATTTAGCTGACGCGTTTATCTAAAACGACTTACAACAAGTGCAATCCAGAATGAAAAAAACGAACAAACCACAATGCAAGAATCCTTCAGTAGAGTCATTGAAAGTGCAGTACCTTCAAATATGTTCAACCTTTTGAAGTGATACTGTTTTACTAATTTTTATTTTGGGCCAAGTAACCGTTGCTGTCAGATCCTTGATGTTGAATGTTTATGTTGAGAGAGAAAGAGTTTTTTCTTTTTTTCGCCAACGAACAATAAAGCATTTTTCTACAAAGTAACCTTGGGTCCTAACTGCTCCGCTTGCAAGCCGTGACCCATCCCACCTGAAGGAAGTGTTTATGCACCTTTAAAAACTCTAAAGTAAAGTTGTTTTACTTTATCAGTGGTCAGGACTTATTGCACCTTCTTATTTTTAAATGTTTTCCTCCTTGTGTCTTGTCTGGTCCTGCTTTCTGGGTGCCGCCGAACAGTGGCACCAGCAGGGGGGGCCATGGCTACTGACTTTTCTACTGACTTGACAAAAATCCACCAGACTTCTAGAAGCTAAGTGTCATACATACGTTTGTTGCCTGTTAAGCCCCACAACACTTTAGGCTTTAGTGTGTTAGCTTTAGGTAGCAAAAAACGGAGATATGCTTACCTTTAGCTGTTATTCTGATCAAAATGTGTGTTCAATGGCATTAAAACGAGAAAAACGCTGGAAGACCTGGAAAACAGGCTCAGGGCTCAGTAAAGGCTGGCTTGGCTTCAGGTATAATTCGTCTGTAAACACACTTTGGCAGCTATCCTAATTAGCGTTAGTTTAGCTTGCTAAGCTAACGTTAGCTGATGTCGGTATGCTGGGCTGGTGTAGCAGCAGCATAGGGCTAGTGAGGAGATGGCCATGCATGCTCGAAAGTACATGTGGAACTCTGTGTTGTAAAAGTGAAACTAAAACCTAAGTACAGTTTTATTAATGTGATTGTGACCTTTGTAATCATTGAAGTCTTCTACACACTTTAGGTCTGCAGCTCCTTCAAAATTAAACGAGAAGCTATGCAGTTTTTCCTCTTCTGTGTTCTGAGGTTATGAGCCGACCATTAGTCAAGTTTTTTTTCATAATGTTCTGTATGCTAATTAAAAAAAGTGTAACCAGTTTGTTTATAAAGTATATACATTTTCAAAACAAATGCAATACAAGCTATTTGTATTACTCTCACCACAGTGGCCTAATCTAAAAAAATAGAATGTCTCGTCACCTATTTTCTGTCTAATACTAAAAGGTGGTGTTTTGTATCATTTATAATGTTTTGAATTTGCTATAAAGGTCAATAATAGATGGTGTTCTTGTGTTCAACCATAGTATGTATTTATCATTGTATACCCCTTGTGTTTTTGGGTCCTGTTGAAATAAAAGTCATGTTTTAAAACTTTATTTAATAAAGTCATGTCAATCATCTTTGATCCCAGTGTGACACAAACAGCTTTGTTCAGTCTAAAACAAGTTATAACCTAGAGACATAATATAACTGAAGAACATGTTGTGTTGCTGTTGTGTATTGTATGTGTTGAGAATGCTGAACATTTTGTGCCTTACAATAAAGGGATTTATTTTAATTAAGCTGTATTTGTCTTTTTCGAAGGAAAGAACAACTAGTATAAAAAACAAAACAATACATCACCAATACATGTACACAAAATAATGTTATTTTAAATGTTGTTTGAAGTAAAATGTTAACTATCCGTATTATATTCACTTCAGATGAATAGTATCAGAAAATGTAAAATAAGAAACCAAAGTATATCAGTAGGCGATTCTCTTTGCCATTGTTTTCATCTAGTCTATACTTTTACAACAATTAAATTCTTGGTTTTGGTGGGCCACCCCAAGATTTTCAGTGGCCCCATTTGGCCACCCCTATGATGCATTTCTGGAGGCGTCACTGCCGCCGAAGGACTGTTCCAATGTCCAAGATACTTGGAATTCTACCGAGGCCGGCGTACTTCGTTGCGGGAAATTTCGAGGCTGCACATGTGTAGATTCCGCTGTCTTAAAATCCTCACAATGCTTTGCGCACGGACCAATTTCCAAAATCGTTGGCGGAAAATGTAAGGCGGGGACACACACCTGCTAGCCTGTTCCATTCTTCGTTGTACGAGGCTAGGGGTTATCCTTGCCTCGCTTCTTAAGGAACTCACTCAGAGGTACATGTGCTACCAAGCAAGCCTCCTCGACATTGAGAAACACCCCCTGTGTTTGCCTTCCTGTCTTTAGTTTCCCTGGTGTGTCTGATTGTGTTCACCTGTTGCCCTTGTGTTTCTGCCTCCCCTGCCCAGCTGTGTCTTGTCCTGTGATTACCCTTCTGTGTATTTAGTCTTGTCTTGTCCTGTGCTCCATGTCTGTTTGTCGCCTCTTCTCGTCATGTCCATGCTACCTGTCTATGCTCGTCTATGCTTGTCCATGTCTCCTGCCTGTAAGTCTGTTCCTGTCTGTCGTGCTCCCCGGTTTTGTTAATGTTAATTAGTTTCTTGTTTTCCACACCACTCACTGAAGAGCAATACTCCTTTTACTTTCATTCTCCTTTCTGCCTCCCATTCACCTCACATCTTCTTTATTTTCTCTTTTTCCACAATTTATTGAGCAAGCAGGTGGGCATAAAGCGATTAAAGGTTTATTTCCGAATTAAAGTTGGCTGCCAAAGCCACGCAGTTTAAGTCATCCGGTGCCTTTCTCAAGGGCACCACGGCAGGGGAGGAGGTGAACTGGGACCTCTCCAAGGAGCAGTCCACACACACATATTTTAGGTCTGGTCGGGGACTTGAACCGGCGACCCTACAGCTCCCAGTCCAAGCCTCTACTTTTATTTATCTTTTATCAAAAATAGACATTTAACAGTTCATCACAATTACGTAAAGTACAGCATATAACAAAGACACACATTTAATATACCATATAGCTTCATAATTTGTATGAAACACATACATAAAATGACAAACTGTAATTTTTTCAATAAAAAGTAGTGTTCCAAGCCCCTACTGACTGAGCCACTGCCGGACTATACATACAACAATACATTCTTGCTTAAGAGATGCTAAAGAGATACTTTCATAACAGCAGCTTGGAGCTTGTAATCAATAACATTTTATAATTTGCATTGCATCGTTTTGGTAACAGAGAAAATAAAAATCAGGCAGACCAACACAAAGAAAGTTCAGAAAGAAACAGACAGTGAGTCACATTAACACAGTGAGATCAGTATGTACACACGCAAGCTCACAAACACACACACACACACACACACACACACGGTCCTGCTGTATGGACAGATTAGCAGTGAGAGCGCAGCACTTCTCTTCCTGTTGTTGCAGTATTGAACTACAGAGGGACGTCATGCCTGGCCTGGTATTGATGGACAGTTAACTGGTAATGCTTTCTAATGTGTTCCCTGTTGGTCTTCCTGGAAGCTTTCCTAACTCTCTTACTAAAGCATTTATTTCCCCCTGAATGCTATTTGGTGGAGGCTTTTATCCAGACAGTCATGTGCCATGAGTGCATTCAGTTGTTTTGGTAAGAGCAGCCAACGTGTGAACCGGTGATGTAAATGAACTCATGGACCCAGGAAATACATAAAGCAGCCTGTGCCTTATGTTGTGCTAACAGCTGCCTAGATATATTGCCATCATTGCATTACTCTGTACACAATATGTATACAATGCTAAAGTTAAATATTAAATCAATAAATTCAAGCTCATGTTTGATTACATTGACTTTGTATTAATGGTGATCACATTTACGCTTCAACAATGATTATGATATGTGAAGATTATTCTGATGAACAAAATGTACAAGAGCCATACGTGTGTTTGCCACAGATCTTATTTTCTGCAATATACAACAATTAAATGGAAAAATCTCATTGGCTTTTTGCGGGTGGAGCCCTTGCGATGTTAATATCTGGGTCAGCCCACAAAAATACGACATCACTGGACCCCTTCATCGGATAAGAAGTTTGCCCACTGTTACACTCTCATTTCCTTTTAAACCGGGATATCTAACAAGGCTGATTTTAGTTTTATTGTGTTTGTGTTCATAACTGTGTGCATGAACATCCCCTTTATCGTAAATATCCCATTTGAGGGACGAATAAAGGAATTCGGATTTAGAAAAAAATTAGAGCAGAAAGCAGATAAGAACTTATTGAAATGGAACCACTCCTGGAAAACACCGAACCTGTCCATTGTGCCCTGGCCTGATTGCAGGGGCTGACCCGCACCGCCAGTGCTTCCAGTGCCTGGGGCCGAACCATGCCGAACAGGGACTGGGCCAGACACCGGCCTGTGTTGCCTGTCGCTCGATTCCGCAACTAAACCGCCGGCATCGTGTGGAGCACTTCCGGAGGTAGCTCGGCCCGCAGGTGCATGTGGAAGATCCGGACCTCGAGGTAATGGACATGGACGATCTGGACGACGTGCCGTTCGAGTTCGGCCTCCCAAGGGACCGGGTGGTCGATTTCGCGGAGGGGGAGGATGACGAGGACATCTCCTTATTCGACACCTTCAGTTCCGGTGGCCAGGAGGGTCCAGCACTCAGGTCTGCGTGGCTGGACTTCCCAGCGGTGATGACCCTGGCGGCAATAAGAAAATGCCTGGGTACCGGGTATACATACAAAATACACAATTTCAGTTCTGCTTAACGGTTCCTTAACGCGGTAGACCCTGTATTCCATCGGGATCCGTCTACAGCAGGCCCGGACTGGCCATCGGGAGGACCGGGAGGTTTCCCGATGGCCTGGCCTGTTAAGTGGCCTGCTGGCCTGAGGATTTTTTTTAATGTATATATTGTGAACGCAACGCTGCGCAAATGTGGGTCTGACTCTGCCTCACAGAGGGTGACTGGCTGTCTACATGATGTGGCCTGCCGACATGGCCACTTTCATACAGATCATACTAATGCCCTTGATTGGTCTCTGTGTGTCATTCAAGCTCGGGAGGGTGTGTGTTAGTGTATGTGTGGCGCGAGCGAGTGAGATAAAGCGCGCGCACCGGTTACGTGTATTGTTGTTGTTAGCATCTGGTGTTAGCTGCGCTAACGGATATCAGGAGCTTTTTCAACAACAAGGTGGAGGGAGAGTCCTCTCCAGTCAGACTGAGAGACTGATAACTACAGCTCAGGTGAGGTAAAGGACTCTCTGAGTGTTTAGATAGTTAACTTTGTCTAAGTTATCTATGTGGGTCTCAAACGGTTTGGTCACCATTTATGTAAACACATATTTCCATTTGAGGGGGGAGTGATTTGTAAAATATGCATGAATAATAAAAAAAAACCGTTAACTAGGTGAAACAAGGCAAGATAAACTATTAAAACTTGTTGAGAGCTAAAAACTAGTCTTTGCTTCTGCCTCAAAGAGGAGCAGAGGGAGAGGAGGGAGACAGGTGAGGCTGGTTCAGGAGCACACACACTCACAACTATAAATTAACCAAAAACAAATAAATAAACAAGTTTCAATGTTTTTTCATATTGGATATGCGATGTTATTGGTTATGGCCATGTTTTTATGATTTTATGATAATTTAAATGTATACAGTTATGTTTCATATGGGTGAAGTCTCTTTATTTACCCCTCAAAATGCACCAGATTGATGCATTTATGTCCAACATTTAAAAATGGATTTGAGGTCCACCCCCATTTAAAATATGTTCACATAGGTAGGATCACATTTTTTGAAATAGTAACCCATGTCCATATGTTTATTTTTGGGTAGTAGATTTAGAGGGCTATCACTACGGGCAGCAACGCTGTAAAAATTGACAAATAAATCCAGCAAAATGGCACAAAAAACTGGTAGTGGCCTGGCTGGGTGTATAATTCCCGGCCTGACTTATTGTCCCAGTCCGGCCCTGGTCTACAGGGTAAGGGCGGACTGGCCATCTGTGTGTTCTGGAGAATCACAGAACGGCCGGTCGTCAGCGGGCCGTTGAGGGCCGGCACCGCCCTTAATTTTTCCAAACGGCATCATTTAAGTTGCGCTGACAGGCGACAGCAACACACTCTCACTCCCTAAGCGTCCAGGAGCGACGTTTGGTCAGTGTCCGTGGCGTGCAGTTGTGACGCTCCTAGGCTCCTTCAGCTTCATAAAGGGACGCAAATAGCTTTCAACTGATTGCAATGTATTCACATCTGCGGCGGGATTTGACGCTCATGGAAGCACGGCATTCGTTTGTGTCGGCTGCTCTGAAAGGCAAGGTGAGCGTCCATTCTCATTGGATAACGGAAAATTGTACACCCGGAAGTAAGTATTCCCCTTACTGTCGATTGATTTTACAGTGATATCTGCACTACTCATCGACTAAAAAACACCATAGTATCCTTGTTAATTACACAACATTGATTGGTTTAAATTTTGTGCAATGCTTTTGTATTTTTCCCCTTCGATTCGGAGAAACAAATATTTTTTCGGAGTAAAGGATGGCAGAAGACACTACCCAGAATCCCCAGCTATTGTTTAGGACTACACCATGTGCTCTGTTTGACAAACCCCGTGCTAGTCCTCAAGCGCTGTGATTGGAGAGTGTGCTCCGAGGGTATTATTCCGAGTGTGCTTGCTTTTTTCTTTGAAAGTCATCGGACCCACAAAACATCGGATTTGAAGCCAGGATCTGTTCCCACAATATTCGATTTCTCAACGTATGCAGTCGGGAACACCGACCGTCCCAGCATGTCGGCCGCACAAGACAATGACAGTGTCAAAAAACGTGAAGTTCGAGCCACCAAACGAGTTGCTTCAGCTGCCGAGAGAGAGGTAAAAATTGCAGCACTACCAGATTACTAGCTCACACATGTATTTACTGACACAGTGTGATTAATTATTAATTAACACAGTCACGTCCAAACTAAATGGTAGCTATTATTATGACAATGGAGAATTGGGGGGTCTTCTATAGCTCAACTAATTAAACTGGCATACACACGCTCATCTGTCGAAAACAGCCCTAAAAAGGCTAGTATTGCTGGACTAGGTGTTCAATGGATGGTATTGCAGGACCCAGAGCGCACGGAGCACAGAGCGGACAGCAGATAACGGAATTGCAGTTGTATTGCTTATAGATTACCAGAACATTTCAAAGGGGACACAGCCCCATTGGATATTAACCTATGGATTAACTATATCATCGTTTTTATCGTTGTAATGCCATTGAAGACCAGTTTAGACCAGACAATGAGGAAGGTAAGCCGTTAGCCTAGCGTATGTTAGTACCTAACGCCACTTGTTTTGATGTACGTTTTTGTTGATAACCTCGCGAGTTTGTATCTTTCAGTGTTGAGGTGGGCACCGTTACGATCATAAACAATCTGTTGGATGTGCAGCTAGGATAAGTAATAAGGGAGCTAGGAGTGCTTTTCGGTGCAGTAATAGGTTAGCATTTTTCCCTGAGGGCTAATTCAGAGGCTCACTGTTAGCATTGTGTGTGTATTCCGGATCGTATGCCACTCTATTCGACCGAATCGGTTCATAAGCATAGGCCATGGGATGCCTGGTAACTGTAGATGCTTCCACATCAATGTCATCTCCCGACGAAGAGTCAAATTCATCGTTCAAAACGTCGATCTCATTGCAAAATTCCTCCATCGCTGCCATATCTGCTACGTTGTATTGACTTCCGGTATGGATACCCAGAGCAAAGACCCATCCAGTGACGTCACCATTTGGGACTCCCCTAATGGCGGCGGCCTGGTCCCGGAATTCCCCACCCGGCCGGCGGATAATTAATTTTCTTTTGGCGAGTAATATCATATACAATAAATATTACGATCAATATCCATTGTAAAATGAATAAACTACCGGAATATTATAGCTGTAATTGGTGTTTCCTTTCCCCTTTAATATTCCATACCCATCTGACCGGAGGAAACTTGGCTAACTGACAATACGAAAAAAAAATTCGAAAAAAAAGTCTCAAAAGAAGCCTCTAAATGAGCCCATGGCAAAAACGGGGAATTGCTATTTCTGCTCATAACTCACAAAAACGATCATTTATAATTTATACTTTCTGCACAAACCAGCGACGTGCAGTCAGGGGAGGCAGAGCCTCACCTGTCATACTCCAATGTAACGGAAAAACTAAATAGTAATAATAATAAAATGTCTCCACTAATCTGTGTTGTAAATTTGATTGATGTATGATTCCAATCACTTTTTATAGTCAAAAGCAGCAAATTCGCTGAGCTCCGCTACAACTACAGGTAGCGATGAGAAGTGAGGCAGGGACGAGCTTTGCCTCTCTAAACCCACAGTAACTTGCTGGAGCGCAGGCACTAATTTAACGCGGGCACTTATTTTGTGAGCGCGCTCAAGCCAGTTACTGCGGGGTGAGGTGAGGCACAGATGAGCTCTGCCTCACCTCAGAATGCGTCCCTCTACAGAAACTGGCTGGAAAGCGGGCCCTAAGCGCATGCCTGTACCATCTCACTGTATGTCATCAATGTAATGTTTGTAGATCCCTTTATTACATTTATCCTCGCCATCCATAGTCTCTAAATAACTAGAGTCACCAAAAATGTATCCGTAGGTGCTTTTATTAACACCAACGTGCTGAAAAAACACAAAGTAACAAGGATTGTACAGGAATAAATCAAAACCCTGCTATATACATAGGTCGAGGACATATAACTGGTACCTCTCTGCTCTATAGCCACAGTCAGACTCCCCTCAAAACACTTGTGGCCAGGGTTTTATACATGTTAAGCCCCTCCCCATAGGATAATCCACTATTTATACCCCTAACCAATGCCATTCTAATCTACAAACACATTCACAATGCAAGACAAATTACTCAAACACACCAAACCAAAATAGGTCAACATATTAGTAGTGATGGCGAGGTGAAGCCTTATGAAGCTTTGAAGCTTTCGAGCCAATTGGTTCGCAGAAGGGTTCATCTCATGAGCCTTCATCATGGGCTTCATTTGAACACAAACCCCCTGTTGGTCAAAGTGTGTAAAACAGGCAGATTGGACATCTCAACAGTGTGCACTCTCATACCGAGTCCCCAATGACTAAAGCCTTAGAATAACTCTAAACAACGAACATTAAATCATATTTTCATGTTAACAATATTGTATTTATTCCAGTTTAATGATTGTGATTGAAAAGCCTAAGGAGGCTGGTACACATTGCAAAGAGGGATTTGTATTCCTTAATAATATTCATAAATGTGTTGTAGCCTGAGAAAGGCTAAACCATATCAAAGAATACATTTATTAACTACATTGTCTCATTTAGCTGTAGCTTTTATAAACAACAAAAAAATACGTATTGTTCAGTCGTTGAACCAGGGACCCTGCGGTCATGAGTCAACTGCTTTCCAGCTGAGCCACAGCACACACGCTGAATCTCACTGAAAACACTGCAAGATATGTATTCCTTTATTTATTGATGTTTTTATTGATGTTTTTATTCCTACATTTATTTATGCTTGCATCCATTTATACTTATGACATGTTCCGACCTCTATGTAAGTGAGGGTCTGAGCTCTCTTAATTCCATCGTGTCACCGGGTCCGGGTACAGGAGGGGTAATATGGTTCTTGTTATACATCCATGGGTATTATGAGCGTTGTGGTTCAACCATAGACTGTATGGGTTCAACGGTTCAACCGATCTGAATCGCTTCCTGAAGCAGTCACGTGGTGTCGACAGGCAGCGAGGCTTCGTTTGTCATCGATGACGTCACTGGCCCAAAACGATACAAGCCTCGATACATGCTTCACAAAAAGCTTCGGGGATTACTCGACACACGCTCCGAAGCCTCGGCGCAATACGTAACATCACTACCTATTATCTCTTTGACCACAGAAGCCCCAAACAATAACATTGTTATACTTGCAAGAAAAGTGCCACCCGTGCTCATGCACTACATGGTATGCTCCAATTGCGCACATGTGTTCCCACTGATTGAGTCTCTACTTAAGGCTGCTTCTTTCTGTGGCTCTGTTTGGCCTTCACAACCTTGAAGGAGAGGGTAAGCAGGTTACTTGCAAAAAGACTTCCAAGAAATTAGGTTTGAACAAACAATGACTTGGGTTTTATTTTATCAAATATGTGTTACCCTCAGTGTGCCTTTTACCATGCCCCTATGCCAACTGTGATGAAGACTTCTTCAAAAAAAAATAATAGAGATTGTTGTCCAAAAGGATAGCATGGACTTCCGTCTCGCGGCGACAGGAGAGCAGAGAACGGCAGATCAATCAGCGAAACAGCAGGATTTGTTTTCTTTGTCTTCATTGTAACAATGGCAGCCAGAAAGAAGACTTTTTTGTCCGTAGAGAGGAGACATTGGACATCGTATTTCAGGACTCTCCGTCGGAAGATAGTGATCTCGTCACGCATAAAGGGGACAGTAATGACAGATTATGAACCTCTGTCACCAGAAAGGTATGTAATCTTTCTGTTTGTATCTATTACTTATTTATTTGGTGTAAGAGTATTCATCTGTTTTTATCTTTTTGTTATTTATTTGGTGTAAGAGTGTATTCATCTATAGTAATTTCACACACGTGACAATAACACGACGGCATCCATCTTGTGATATAATGTTCTTTCACACACTCAACAACAAACAAAGAAGATGGATGCCGTTTCTTGTTGTTGAAATACACAAGACATACATGTTGAATTTAACACGGTATTACATTACATTTAATTTAGCTGATGCTTTTATCCAAAGCGACTTACAATTATTACTTATATTATATATATACACACATGCATATATATAAAATATACATATATAAATATATGACAGACGGAATATTATTAAATATTGAAAAGATTATATGAACCCTGTCCCACATAATTTACACAGTATACATTTTGAGTGATATAATGTTATTTCAAACACTTATAATTGATGTTCTGCTGTTGTTGTAGAGAAATTATTTCTGATTTGAGTTACATTTTTGAAAGTACAAGCCAGAGAATTAATCTATTTGTTTTTTCCACATTTGTTTTCACAGTGAGGAAGGCGATGAGGCTTCTGGATGCCCGAGTATTATGGGGAAGATGCCACCAAGGTCAGGAGGTGCTATGATGCTGGCAACAGAAGGGTAAAGTCACCTGTGTACTGCAGGAAGTGTCAGGGCATGGCATGACTTACTGGAGTAATACTGTAACATTCAGGGTTTGTATAAAGTTTTTTTTTACCCAATTAATTTAAATGCTTGTTGTATAGTGTGTTGCTAATTTGTTTTAAATACATCTGCTCCAGTTGGAATCAAATGCTTCCTAAGTTTCCTAATTTTTATTGTGCAAGTAACATGCATCTTATGCAAAGAGGGAACTGGCCATACACTCCACACACTTACAATAATTATTATTTTATTTTGTTATGGAATGAATACCTATGGTGATAATTATATGTTATACAATGATTTTTACAGTCTGGTACCTGAAAAAGGTTAAATGGCACTGATGGAACCAAATTTGCCCAAAAGCTTTTTTTTGCTAAATCTCTCTAAAAAGGTAAATTCTCACTTGTTTTGCCTCAATCTTGATACAGGGTACTTATTATATGTTATACTTTCGATTCCTAAAGCTACTAACCCATCATTCAAGGGTGGTTTTCACGATATGTAATGGGTTTTATTTGGGCGGAGACAATAATTTACACTTTTTGACTATGTTCCATCTGGATTTACTCTGACACTGAAACATCTTTAATGATTCTGACACTTCTACATCCAACTCACAGATGTAACCTTGCTTTGATAAAATAAATTATTCATATAACCCTTTTTAGAAGTTTTGGGCATGTCATTTTCGAGCCTGAAACCTGAAACACAGGCTTGGGGCTTAAGAGGTTAAGGGTCTGTACATGCAATGAAAATATTTGGCCACAGCAAATCATTTATTAAACATGTCATTTTTACTTTTGAATACTTCAGTACAAAGGATATATTGAATAATTTAAGTGATATGTGTACACATATAAATCATTCATTAGTCAAAACTCTGGTGCAGAAAAGGTTTTCTTTTACCTTGACGACCTAATAGTCATGGCTGGGTCCAGGAAACAGGCAATGCTTTTTAGGCTTTGCGATCAATTGCCAGAGAGCTGACGTGCGTCCCTTCTCCGGGCGGTTCACTGGCTGCGACAGGGGGCGACAGTGACAGCTTTAACTGTCATGCAGACTTTGGGTCTCATTGCGGCTGCTCAAATTGTGGTGCCGCTGGGTTTACTGCATATGCGCTGCCTGCAGAGCCGGTTCTCCAGCCTGCGTTTGGACAGGAGGTCAGGAGGCTGCACCCAGTAGTGCACGCCAGGGCTCGAAATTAACTTTTTTCCTCAATGTCCCACAACTGTCACGAATTCTACTTTATATTGTCCCGGATATAACAGTGTCCCACATTTAAGTTTGTATCATCGCCCCCCCCCAATTATGCAGAATACATATACATTTTTGTCACTTAATCATCACACCATAGACTCTGGTCCACCGTGAAAGTTTAAAATACTTATTCTTTTAAACATATGAATATTAGTCTGATCTGTTGCCTCTCCTAGAGTAGAAGGGAAGAGAGTTGTTTTAAGACATGTTTTTCTATTGTTTCTCAATATCCAGACTAATTTCTCATTGTCATGTCAACATTGAAGAATTCTGATTTGTATTTTTCAATTCAATATGGTATGCCTGTATGTTCTCTGTGGTAAAAGTGGTATGAATGACAATAAAAAAACTAGGGCTGTCAAGTTAACGCCTAATTATTTTAACGCGATTAACGCATGTGTATTTTTTTCCCTCGTCCGCCCCGTAGTTTCAGAGCGCATCGAGTTTAAAATACCATCTCCAAGCTGATGCTGACAGCCCCGCTCCTGCCGCCCGCTTGCAGCAGACCACACTTGCTAACGGATATAAGGAGCTGTTTAAATGAAAACAGAGGAGCGACATTTCGCCACAACTGCGCCGAGCACTTGACTTTATGCAGGAAGCCAGACAGCGGGACATTGTACGCACACTCAGCACGGAGAGTGCGCAACATGATTGCAGCATCCAGGCACCTCCTGTTCGAGCATATGCCTTGAGTTGCACATAGCTCCAACGATCCATCCATCACACACACACACACACACACACACACACACACACACACACACACACACACACACACACACACACACACACACACACACACACCATTTGTATGAGAGGTTCCAGGTTGAATTGAGGTGAATATTTGTAATGTTCAGAGGTTGTTGTGTTTAATATTTTGTGTTTAATAAGTGTCATTTAATAGCTAGCGCTAGCTAACATTGACACTTAAGACAACTAACTTACCACAGTGGAAGACGATACATCATGACCAGGATTTGGTATGTTTTCGTTTCGGGAGTCGGCAGAATTGGGGCAGCATTTCTTTCTTCTTTTTTTAACTGTCGTGACCGTTGCATTAGCGCGAGTCTAGCAGCAGTCAGCAGCAGAGTGGATGACGTAGAATGCATTCTATGATTTGACAGCCCAATGACTTTGCAAATAACACCCATTTCGAAGTTTACTTTAAAAAAAAATGTCACTGTCCCGAAATAGTCCCAGACAAAATAGATTTGTGTCCCAGTAATTTTTATAGTCCCCGGGACATCGTTAATTGCGAGCCCTGGTGCACGCCTCCGCCCCGCAGAGGGACCTGCCGCTAGTGCTCGAGGCTCTAGTCACAGAACCATTTGAGCCTTGTTGGGGGGTGTGGATTCTTACAACCCAACTCCTCACCGCGTGTTGTTTTGACGAGTCCTGCTTGAAATCATAACAGCGAGGGAATTAGAAGACACCAGGATACCAGTTAAACAATAATCCGTTTTAATTAAACAAAGTAATAATGCAACACGATATAATATAATACATTACGATACAATTCATGGAGAGAGGGAGGAGAACAAGTTACACATTTCCCTAATACTAAGAAGGGGTGGCGTTTCATTTGGGAAATACCAAAACCTTATCTCACAGGCAATCAGCGCATGGCAGCTATGAAAGCCACAGGCGTTGGGAAGGCCTGCAGGCTGCACCTCATTAAAAAATCAAGGGAAATGCCCCCCCCATCTGCAAAGTCTATCGATGGTTTAACCCAGAAAACATTCTCAGGGATAATCTTTACACTCAAAACAGAAATCACCATTAATTCTGCATCTCCCTTCTTCACAAATAGCTTAAAACACCCTTTTGATAAACAGGTACAAAGTCAAAGAAAAAACTATTGTGCTCATCTACTTTTAAGAAAAAGGGAACATTGTTTCAGGAATCTATACAAAACCTCTCTATATTGGAGAGGAAACAATTTGCCTTTTGTTCCTTCAACTATTAACACACAGGAATGTATAAACTCACACATATACCATTTAAAGATATGTAGACTTCCTTAAAACATGGCCTGCCAGAGATCTAAAACAGAATATACTCTCCCCACCAAAGGCCCTGTCCTGCATACCTCCACATCCTCCACAGCAATAAAACCTAGTTTACAGCCCTTTGTCTACCGCCATTTTAGTCCTCACATTTTATGAAAGGATAAAACAGAGAAATCACTATAAAACACAAACACAGGTATTGCTTGAACAGTATTCACTTAACTGCTACTATTTGATAATTACCAGAGAAACTCAACAGACCTCTTTTAGTGTCTGGAAATTGCAACAAGACTTTCTCCCATTTCACATGTAACACACTTCTTTGGTACAATATCTCACATCAATTTCCACAATTCCCTCTTTTGCACCTAAAAAAGAGTGCAACTTACACAAGGCACTTGAAACATAACTTGTCGCTCTCTCACTGTCTCTCAACATTATATTTAGAGCCCTTTAAACATTTGGAAACAGCCCTTCATAGCAATTTCTTATGGCAGAAGGAGAGGGAGACCAAAACATGTCAAAAAGCTGAGTCCCCAAACTCCTCCTCTCCTTCCGAGACATAGGCCAACAGAGGCATTTGATACGGGGGGGGGAGAAGCATCTTTTCCTTCAATGGTGGAACGGATTAGTCTGACACATAATGAGCGGATGCACGGCACACAACAACACCCACATGATAGTCTTTGTCCATGGATACAACTCGAATGGTTTCATCAGACCTCTCTGAGGGCAGGATGGGCTGGTTACACGCAGCACATTTAGGCGCCAGGACCCTGTGGTAGTCTTTCAGACAGTAGATTTTATTCTCAGTGTCCACAGTGAAGTGCACTCCGTCCAGGCTCTCGTTGCAGATGACACAGCGGAACAACCGGGGCGGTACGACTTCCCCAGGGCCTGCATGTCCATGATCAGATGTCCACATACATTGCACTTGACTGCTGGAACCCAGAGTACAGAAAGTCCTCTTCACAGAAAACCCTTCCTGCGTCATAGTAGAATGCCTTCCCTCTCAGCCTTCGACTACAGGCGCTGCAGGTGAAGCAGCTGTCATGGTAGAGGCTGCCCATAGCTTGGCAGGCCTGGCTGGCTCCATACACCGTCTTATTGCACTTAACACACACTCCTGTTTCAGTGGAGAGTGGAGTCCCCTGTGCCATCCTGGCTTGCTGTGTCTTTGTCCCCTCTGATCCGCTGGCGGCGGCTTCTGGGCTGCCTGCTAGAGAGATGTCTTCCTTCTCCTCCGGCTCGCTGATGGCGGCTTCCGAGTCGATGCTGAATAGATGTCCTCCCGATCTTCCTTCTCCGGTCCGATGATGATCTCTCCTGGGACGACTGCTGGATGGATGTCCTTGAGGTCCTTCTCCTCCAGTCCGCTGATGACAGCATCCGAGTCGACCTCCATGACGAGAGCCAGATCCGTCCTGATGTCGTCTAGGGTCCTCGCAGGTGTTTTCCCCCGCCGCACACTGGCTCCAGTGGTACCAGTTGTCCCCCTTTCCTTGTAGGCAGACGGCATGGGATGTCCTCTGGGTCACTCGGTCGGGGCCGGAGAGCCTGGGGTTGATCCACTTTGTTCTGCTGACAGTCAGCCTCCTGCGTCTCGGGTCCCCCTTTTGGCGTCAACAACCTGTGTGGAGAAATCTGATACAAATCCCTCAAGCCTACGCTCCGGGCTCTGGGGCCCTCGGCTGTTTGACCCACCAGTGCGTAGCCACTTGGAGCCTGTTGGTGGGGTGTCTTAAAACAACAGACGTCTGTGCACAGGTTCTCTAAATTAATTGTGCAGCTTCAGAATCTTAATACTTGGACTGTGCCCACTAAATAAGAACCCCAACATCTTTAGGTAAACTAAATAACATATTTCAATTGCTCTGAATTTCTGACAAGCATCTGTGTTTATCTTAAAATAAAATCCTTGAGATCCCATTACAAATCTAAATATGATTTGAACTGCTAATGTTATGGATTTAAAAACAACCAAAATCACAATACTAACAAAGTGAATGGCTTCCTGGTGATACTGCTTCTACCCGTCAGTGCTTAGATATTATCCCGCTGAAAAAATGAACACAGAATTCCAACAAACTGTCATCAAATGTCTTTCTATTATGAATTTAGATGAAATGTATATCCCCATAAAGACCTAAACAATAAAGTCTGTGGCTTTTACTTCTTTACCAGGCTAGTTACATGATGTTGTCTAAATTAAATTATGTGTCATTACATTACTATGTTTTAGCTTTAACTGTAATATGTTCTTTCTACATTTCAAACCTCAGTTACTTTAATACCTGTTGAAACATTACTCACAGGTCAGCTTCTCCAGTAATCCATTCTGGACTCACATCTCTCCCAGCAGCCCCTTGGCCACTGATTCTTAATCTGTGTTAACTGCTATAACTCAATCAATATTAGAGACATGTCAACATTCATCAAACAGTGTGTTATCCCCTAATATGGAGCAGGTCAATTCTAAAACTGTCAATCAATGGTCAGATTGAACAATGGAGTTGGTTCCTTTCAGTCCCTAAATGAAAAATGTACATTAATGAAGTTTACACTCCCCTTTTTTACACATTATCTCATGTGTAAACAAAAACCTGTATGGGAAGAAAACCTTCAGGTAATAATGGATTATAAGACAATACCAAACATGTTTCCCAAATGTACATCCATCATTTTCCACAGTAAACACTTCAGTAAGTGTTTCTCTCCATCTTTCAGTCCTAAAAGAAACAGAATCCTCATGTTTTAGTTTGAGTTTCACATTCTGCAAACAGCCACCTCCTGTGGGAGTGAAATATCATCAAGCAGATTAGATACGGTTTCCCCTTTTGTGCAATGTTAGGAAACCTCTCATTTCACACACTATTATCACACACAAATAATGTGTTAGTCCAAAACATGCTTGATTGGTCATCGTTTTAAATCATGCAGTTGCACTGATCAGGTGCAGACATACACTCACTCACACTCACACTGTCAGGTTGTAAAGTCAAGTTTGGTCAGGTTCACCTCAGAGTCAGTCATTGACAGTGTCTTCCCAAGTTACCCTGTCGATCAGGGTCAAAGGTCAGTTGGTCTCAGTCTTTTTGGCCATGTGTCATGCTCTGCAGAGACTCTGATCTCCCGCACAGGCCAGCATCCTCCGTCTATAAAAATCTGTATATATGGAGCGCCATCATTTATTAATTCACAATTCCAACTATAATGTTCAGTATATCTCTAACTTTTCATTGGAACAGCGGTTTCCCAAATTCCCTGAAAAGTGTTAGCCAAAAAATGTCACTTCCTTATTGTACTACTACTGCAGTTCATTAACACCTAATCAATATCAACACGTCTAATAGATGTAATTCAGAAAACTTGTGCACACAATTATTATCTTGAGTCAAACCTCTACTACGACCTGTGTAGCTCTTCATCTCTCACCATACCCATGTATCTTCAATTCTGGTATCCCTAAAAAAACAATGTTAACGTCTTTAACCGTGCGTGGAACTCTGGGTGTCCGAACATGTAACAATCACTCCTTCCTCTATCAAGGACCTAAAAACAGAAGTAATTTCATCAATGGTTTGTAGCTGAGCTTAGGAAGTATCCCTCATGGTTGGTATGTTTTTACTTTTTAACATCTCTAAATGTCAGTTAATTACTAACTAAATTAATGTACATTAGGAGGTGGTGCCGCTAGTCCTCTAAACTCATAATCTGGTGCCGTGCGCTTCCCGTGAAGCTGCAAGTAAGATTTTAAAAACCACTGCAGGGTGGGTCGAGTGACCCCTCCTCCCAATTGGTCGTCAATAATATGCACCCTTACTTACGGTGATTGAAGGCCCCACATGATTTCCCATTTCAGCATCAGCCCTCTTTACTCTAAAATTACTTTTTAAATAGGAATATGTAGAAATGGAACAAATATTCAATCTTCAGAAAAGTTCTTAACCAATGTCTATCGAGTGAACAGCCAACATATTTTAAAATGTCAGATGTATAAAAATAAGCCAAAATACTCCCTTACCATCAAAGTCCAAATCTAGACTCAAGGTGAACAGTTTTGGTAACGGACAATTTCATCTAAAAACAAAATTGGACTTGTGTCCTTGTTATTTGTTCTTCAGAATACATTTGCAAATACCCTGCGAAGTATTTGCAACATAACTAACCCTCCCCAGGATATGAACTCCATTAATCCCTTTACTCATAGTTAGTTTATATGTCTACATTATTATGTGTGACCTAATAATCAGATGTCTTGTTTGCTAACCAATACTGTTAAACTTTAATCTTTTCAGTATTCCAGACCATCGTTTAAACAATCAGCCTCCCCTCTCAAACACTAATGTTATTGTTGTACACCACCCTCTGGAAAAGTCTTGCACAGTTATGCTGTCAAATCATCGCATAATTTCCTCAGAGTCTGAACCGTCTGAGACCAGCCTGTCTCAAGATCTTGTCACAATGTGAACAGTCAGTAATGCGTTGTCCTCTGCAGCTGTAGCCAATAGGATCAATGAAACTTTTGCACTGGGATGTCCTGAGGGGGAAGGCACCTCTGGATCAATGTGCTACAGTCAGACACACACGTTGTCCTCTGCACAGCAGGAATCCCCAAAACTGCTGTTCCTCTTCACACCACTGTTGCCCCGGCAACGAGGTACACGCAAAATGTCAAACCCTCCTCAGATGCGTTCTTTGCACAGTTCTTCTGTTTCTGTAGTGAGCAACTCTTCACCAACACACTGATTCAGAATACAACCCAAAGATGGCGCACAACTTTCCAGTGCCGCTGTAATCACAAGAAATCAGCAACTGGAGATAAACTCAATTTAAATCTCTCCCCCAAAGGGTTACAAAATAAAACGGCTGAGTGTCCATATGGTCAGGAATGCTGAAACATGTGAATGTTAAAACAAATCAATGGCAGTAGTCTACCCAGATTATTTACTCCATTAACAGTAGGGCTGTGCATCTTCACTGGTCTCACGATTCGATTACGATTATCCTGTCAACGATTCGATTCGGTTCGATATCCCGGTGCATCACGGTGCATCACGATTCATACCAATGCGTTGCATCCTCAACTTTCTATATTACTGCACATGGCTTATTTTTCATCAATGCATACATGCAGTAAATATATATGAACTCTCTTTTTCTATTTAGAAAGTGCTTCAGAAATCAATAACATAAATGTCTTGACATTAATTTATTATTTAACCAAAATAAATGAATTGTATAGGTCTAGCCTCCATGTGTGAAGTTGTTCCATCCTCAGAAACAAAAAGCTAATGCTTCTGCAGTTGAGCTGCAGCTTCTAGCCACGGCCTTCTGTTAAAGAAAGGACACTGAACGTCCTGAATGTGGCATCACACACAGGACTTGAGTCTGAACACAGCAGACAACAGGAGTATTATACAAACAAAAATACTGCATGTGGGTGCACACTTACATTCTCTGTTTTACTGTTACATAAATCCCATGAATGTATGAGATTAAATTAGCTTCATTATATCTCAGTGATTAAGTGAATATTAAAGTTTCTATCGGGTCACTATCACCCTGTCACTCATTATTTTCAGGGAGGGGGCGGGGCTTGGAGGAACCGAGAGGAGACGGTGATCGCGGAAGCTTTTTTCCTCCTGCCTTCACAAACTTTACACACGTATATCGTCTAAAAATTGCTAGAGGACATTCATACTTTGCAATCCAAGACTTAATTAAATCCACCAAAAACCTGACATGATTGTAACGCGATTATCTTTGAAAAACATACATCCCCGACCCTGTCACACACTCCGTGTCGCTGCGGCTCAGAGACACGGAGTGATTGAGAGCGGGTCCTTCTGCGGTTGGTTCTGGACTGGTGTTCTTGTGTTGGTGGATAAAGCAGACTGCTCCGTGTGTTGCTGTGCCGCTGTCACGTCTGTTCCCTGATCTCTGCGTCACCGACCGATTTGATATTAAAGTGACAGAAAAAACGTTGCCGCGGCCGGAAAATCAGGAAGCAACGTTACTACTCTATAACCGATTATCTTCCGTCACTGCATCGAGACCGAATCGTCCACGTCCGCATCGCAATGCATCGTAGAAACGATTATTTTCAACACCCCTAATTAACAGTAGTAAAACCACATTGTAAAATCTCTTTTGTCTAGTTGAAGTCCCTGCTTACTTCATCTTTAAAATCTTCTTTAATTTGAAACCAAAAAAGGTCTTTAATGGTATCAATTGTGAACTTCCTTAATATGAATTTTAAATGCAACATATGTTCTCTTTAGAACACAGATATGACAGTAGCTGCTGAAACTGGTTAACAGCAGTTTTCTGTCAACCTAGTTAAGCATGTTGTTGTTATATCTAGTAAATATATTTTTATTTCATGTTTACTCACAAAACAATATGACCTTATTTAGAAACAAGTTTTACTCTCTCTGAACTCTTCAAAACATCTACTTGTCTTTCTCTTTCCTCATTGTGCCCTGCAGCTGCCGGCTCAAGTTTCCCCTCATCAATCACCTGTGTGTTTGTGCAACACCTCTGTCATGTGTAACCATTTAACAGATTCATTCTGACTGACAACCTTATAACAACCTCCCGTTTACCTTCTACTCTTTCTTCATAAACTTAAACACAATTAATGTCGACTAATGATATTACAAAAACACTAGGTGGAATAATCCACTATTATGTTCAATTTGAATCAAACTTTAACCTGCTTCATATACTCAGCAATAGCTATTATTACTTTCCCTCAACGTTACTGTATGCAATAAATGCCTCTTGAAATATAAGTAAACTTCTCAGTAAATGACAAATACCACGAAATTCACAATGCAATGTTTCTTATTTATTTAAATATCTACGACACATTGATCTATTAATCTTCAATGTTATTCCCTCCTTTTTCAGAGGAAAGCTGTGAAGTGGGGGCTTTCTCAAACCCACGCCTCCAGCCTGCCTCCAGCCCGACTTCGCATGTCTTTATCTGACTTTTCTCCCTTATCTATTAGTAATTATTCACAGAAAATTATTCCCTGTACAGTCTATCGAGCTTTTTTGGTGCGATGTTTATTTCAACAGATAATGCAACCTTAGAATGCGCTTCGACGCGGCTTTTCAGCTATGTGACATCCTCATGGAGCCGAAACCCAGGTCAACAGAATCCTTTATCGTCACGTTTAGCTTCTTAGATAAATAACCCCACAGAACAAGAGAACGAGATTCCGTTCGTTTCAAAATGGCTTTTTGAAATTTGCGTATCTCTCCCTTGGATTTATAACATATAATACACTCCAGCTTCCTATGAAGCTGAAGAAGCATTATTCAGATTCGCCCTGGATGGATATCTTTTCAGGAAACCCACTGGACTCGCACCGACTGAAATTGCCGACTTGATTTCCCTAAAACCAACGGGGTCTTGCACCATAATCTTACATTTCTCGTCGCTTCACGTGTAGCATATCCCCGCGGTTCTTAACCTTTGCTTTATCAAGATCAGCAGTCCATCGTTACCTGCCTATTATAATATATTCATTGCATAATTTTACCGCAGTCCTATGTTACCTACGGATGCAATATAAGCAGTCCTTCGTTACCTACTTATGTTATTTAAATATCTACATTGCACTCTTTACCGTAAATGACACCTGGAAATATCTTTGACAACTCTAAAATTTAGCTTGAGCCAATTACAGACCTTCGATAGAAACAGGCGTCCGTTTTACCTTTCAGTTGGATCCATAGTTGTCAAATATTATTCCAGGCATCTCCCTTCTTCCGCTGGCTGCCCTTGTTCCTCAAAACAAAACACTCATGACGTCACCACGTCCTTACGTCTCCACGTCATGACGTTGTCGGGGTCACCATTTTGAAGGAGTTTTGGACTACTTTCCTCCGCGCCGTTCCTAATGAGCTTGCTTTAAAAGAAGACACACTCAAAACAACCAGGACGAGGGTTAAACAAAAATCTGTTTTAATCATAAACGGTAATAATGCAAGACCATATAATACATTACCATACAAAGCCATCTCATATGAGTAATGTCAGGAGTATGCCTACTCCTGGCCTTGTTCACATGCTGCCCCGACCTCCCGCTCCGGGCCGCGCGTGAAGAGAGGACGAAAACAACACGTTGCACGTCCCAAAACCAACAAAGAGGTGGAGTTTCATGTGGGAGATACCAAAACGCTATCTCACAGGGAATCTGCGCGGGCAGCTTTGAAAGCCACAGGTGTTGGGAAGGCCTGCAGGAAGCACCTCATAAAATCAGGGGAGATGTCCCTCCCCATTGCAAAGCCTATTGATGGTTTAACCCAGAAAAAATTCTCAGGGATAATCTTTACACTTAAAACACAAATCACCATTAATTCTGCATCTCCCTTCTTCACAAATAGCTTAAAACACCCTTTTGATAAACAGGTAAAAAGTCAAAGAAAAAACTATTGTGCTCATCTACTTTTAAGAAAAAGGGAACATTGTTTCAGGAATCTATAAAAAACCTCTCTATATTGGAGAGGAACAATTTGCCTTTTGTTCCTTCAACTATTAACACACAGGAATGTATAAACTCACACATATACCATTTAAAGATATGTAGACTTCCTTAAAACATGGCCTGCCAGAGATCTAAAACAGAATATACTCTCCCCACCAAAGGCCCTGTCCTGCATACCTCCACATCCCCCACAGCAATAAAACCTAGTTTACAGCCCTTTGTCTACCGCCATTTTAGTCCTCACATTTTATGAAAGGATAAAACAGAGAAATCACTATAAAACACAAACACAGGTATTGCTTGAACAGTATTCACTTAACTGCTACTATTTGATAATTACCAGAGAAACTCAACAGACCTCGTTTAGTGTCTGGAAATTGCAACAAGACTTTCTCCCATTTCACATGTAACACACTTCTTTGGTACAATATCTCACATCAATTTCCACAGCCTCTGGAGCTCTCCTCCCTGAAAGCACTGTTGTGGAAGACAGCATTGCTACTTGCCTTAACACTCAGACTGAACCCCTCCTTTGTGCCCAAGAGCCTAAGGAGTGCGTTCAGGTCGAGGGCTATTCAGTTGGGGGGTTTTAGTCTTCCACCCCATGGTGGGGCCAGGGAAGCTAAATTACACCTTAGACGTGCTGAACAGCTTTTTGTGTGCTTCAGGGGCGGGGGTGACTGGGAAAGCTCTGTCCAAGAAACGCCTGGCAGGCTGGCTCTGCGGAGGCATTGCACATGCCTACGAACAGGCAGGGAGACCCTGCCATGCAGGGGTCCGAGCGCGCTCCACTCGGGCTGTGGCTATACGTCAACAGCTTTATTCAATGGTGTGAGTGTGGAAGATATATGTACGGCAGTGTCTTGGTCAACGTCCCTTCATAAACAGTGGTGAGCCGTCAGGGCCTCTCTGAGGGCCTAAGATCAGTGTTTCCCACAGATCTGAAATATACTTGGGGGGGTGGTGGTAGCATTAACATTAACCTTTCTGTTGGTCGCTTGTTAGCAGACCCTTCACGCGATGGCAGAGCGAACAGGTACAGGCAGGGCCCATAGTGATAGCCCTATAGTTTAAATCTACTAGCCACAAACATATGGACATGGGTTACTATTTTTTTTTAAATATGGAGGTCTGGGGGCATGCGCACCTTCGCACCAGTTATGTGCAGCCCTGAGTATAACCAATATATCCAGTATATATATCCATCACTGTCCCCTCTTCATCAACAACTGCAAATCCCCCTTTACCTCTTTGCTCATCCCGTCCCCCAGGGATTTTTTTGTTATGTTTTTGGAAAGCCCTACAAAAACAATTTCTGCAGCCAAACACTCTAAACTCACCAAATGTGTCTGTGACATAATTTGTTTTAATTGCAAAACAACTTTCTCAAACAGAACCACGAGAAATCTGAACTCATCATCAAAACAAATCACAACAGAGCCGCCCAGCTAACCAATCAGAGCAGACTGGGCTCTGGTTTCAGACAGAGGGCGAAAAGAGGTGCTGCGGTACAGGCAGTGTGAGAAAAATAAAGACCTTTTTGAACATTAAAGCATGGAGACATGTCCCAGGAGAGACACTATATACTGATATACACCTGAAAATAGGCGGAATATGTCCTCTTTAAAAGCAGCATGGAGGTCACACTTAAGCCCTATTTGAGGTTTGTTGCCTAAATGAAGCCTTTCAATAGTCACACTATTGTAGAAGCTCCTTTAAGCCGGTCTACTGCCCTAAAACAATTGGCTTATGTAGGTACAAATATCACTGTTTTGCCTGTTGTCTGTTTTCCCTCCCTCATTACCCGATTGTGTGCACCTGGTGTCCCCGTGTTTTCTCCTCCCTCCTCACCTGTGTCTTGTTTGTATGATTAGTCTTGTGTGTATTTAAGTTCTGGTTTTTCTGTCTGTCTGTCTGTGTCGGTTCGTCTTGTGTTATGACTTGGTCTTCGGTGAGTGTCCTGTTCTGTCTTTGTTTATAGTATAGCCTTGAAATAAAGGAGATATTTTAGACACTGTAATCTGCATTTGGGTCCTGCTTCCTGCACACACCGTAACACATTGTTGTTTTTGTATTGATGTTTTTTTTCAGTCTTTCAAAGTGGAAATCAGAAATGCTTTTGTTGGAAGTGATGCATAGGCAGTTTCTCTCAAAGATATGACAATATGTCATTGAAATTCAATTTCAGCAGGAAATGTTCCAGAGTACTGCCTGATATTGAGGCTATTTCTTATTCAATAGGTCAAAATCTACTCTGAAAATGTTAAATTGTTTTATGAAATAAGTTATTTTTGTCTTCCACAATGATTTATCTAATTCACTGTCACATTAACTTTTTTTGTATTATATTATATGTACCTTTATTTGCTATTTGTAGTTATGGTGCAAGTAAGTTACATTAAATGCCATTTTGGTGGTTAAATGTTGATGGGTAGCAGGGAATTTATGGAAAAAAAACATGAAGCATACTGTATGTGTACTTATACTTGTAACGGAGTATGTTTGCCCGTAGACACTTATTGCTACATCCTATAGTCGCTAAGATCCAAGGCTTTCATAAGTCTTTCATTTAGTTGGCTCTCACAACTCAGTGAGTGGCAGATTGGGGCCAGCATCCTCAGAATATCAATCAATCAATCAATGTTTATTTATATAGCCCAATATCACAAATGTTACATTTGTCTCAGTGGTCTTCACAGTGTGTACAGGATATCAGTATGACAATACGACACCCTCTGTCCTTAGACCCTCACATCGTACAAGGAAAAACTTCCAAAGAAAACCCAGTTTAAAGGGAAAAATGGGAGAAACCTCAGGGAGAGCAACAGAGGAGGGATCCCTCTCCCAGGACGGACAGACGTGCAATAGATGCCGTGTGTAAATTGAAAAGATAATACATTTGCAACATAGGTAGTCCAAATGTTTGGAAATGCATGTGTGTGTATAATAGGAAGATGAATCCACGAGGATATCCATCCAGGACCTATGAATAACCAGTATAACTGGTATATCCAATACATCACTGTCACCTCTCCATAAACAACTGAAAATCCCCCTTTACCTCTTTACTCCTCCTGTCCCCCAGGGCTTTTTTGTAATGCAAAACAACTTTCTCAAACAGAACCGTGAGAAACCTGAACTCGTCATCATCGAGCCAAACTCCCTCCCAGACATCTTCACTTTGCATCGAGGGCTCCATTGTCAACCCCTCCCCTCACATCGTCACCTTGGCATCATCGTCGACTCCACCCTCCATTTCCTTCTTCACATAAAACAGGACACAAAATAACGTTCAAAGCCATCAACAACCTTGCCCCCCTCCCACCTCTGTTTCACCAGCACACCCCTACCCATTGCCTCAGCCCATCATGACTACGGTCCAGGAGCGACATGGCAAATTATTTCAAGAATGACCTGACTTGTAGCTGGATTTTATAGAATGTTTATATGAGAGCATTACTTCATTTTATATTCAGATTTATCTTGCCAATATTTGAATCTCAGGTGCTTCTAAATGTGCAAGTTTGATTCCACCATACACACACATGCAAACAAACAATGTGTAAGAGATTCATGCAGTTCTGATTCAAGCTCATTAAAACACATTCACACTTGCTGACATGCCTTACCTTGAGTGTTTGTACTGGCATCGAATAAGAAATAAAGAGTCTTGAAAAGAAGAAATGGTTTCATTTTCGCAATGTTTGTTTTCTCCCTTATTGTGCAGTGGAAGCTCATGTGATGGTTTCCTGAAATTCAACTGACACACAGGACCTTTTATTTCTCATGTCTGGCTAAGGAGTGAATAAGGGAGGTATCGGCTGGGATGAAGGTGTTGAAAGAACCAAGTGAATCTTACAGGAAGGAGTTCAGGGGAAGGTTGCATGCTGTTTTTTTGTTTGTATTGCCACACTAGCAGCCGTGATGACCCTCATAAAGGAAGCGTGGCTCATGATGACTTGATCATGAAACCGTTCTGTTATCCAGCGTGGAAGAAACAGATGCACAATTCCAAAATCATCAAGTCCTTTCTATGATCATGGGAACACATGAGAACAACTGCATTTTTACAAAAGAAAATATATATCATTGAATATTAATTGGAAGTCACAGCATTACAAAAATTCAGCATAAAACAGAACTTTGGCAATCTACTGTATAGATTTATTTGTCAGCCAAAGATCGTCCCACCAGGTGAAAGGCTCTCACACTCTATTCCAGCCCTGTTTTTGCAAGAGCTGATTCTGTGGCAAATGAGCTGCAGCTGACCATGCCCCCCTGCAAAGGAGGGGGGCGATGCACGAGGGTCCTGTTACCATGCTGTTACCATGCCACGCAACCTCTCATTCCCCTGATAGGTGGAGAGTTGCCCATATAGGCGGAGCACCCCGTTTCTGATGTCAGAACAATTTCAAATCTGTATCAGTCTGTATCAGATCCGTTGCAGCTTCGTTTTTAGAGATTTGGGTCTGGAGGAAAAGAGAGAGGGTTGTGTTTTCTGACACTTGGTGAGTTCCCTGACACACCGGGGACACATATTCATGTATAAAAGACATGTGCATTTTGCATGATAGGTCGTGTTACATTCCCTTTTGGGTCTAGGGGTTCCAAAGGGAAGAATCACGACCAGAGTAGAATTGGTATACGTTACAAGTGGTTTATTTGTAACTATAAAGGAACACAATAATATACACAAACAGTCTGGCACAAACAACGAGCCAAACTGTTACTATTAAACAAAAGGAGAACTCCAAAAGAGAGCTGCACAGTAATACACAAAAGGAAAGAAAGTACATCACTTCTAAAGTGGAACAAAATAATAAACAAAAAGAGACTGAGTGAGAACACAGCTGTTGTCGATCTACAGGCGCTAATCTATCCTGGGTCAAAGCAATACGCACACAAAGGCTGATCTACTGTACAGGCGCAAAGATAACCTGGGTCTAAGCAATACACACACACTATGCTACACACAAAACCCTACGACACACTGCTAATCAGTGTACCTAGCACAGAACACCTGCTTAACACGCTGCTAAGCAGTCTAACAATGCATAGAATAAGGCGGCAACACAACGAGAGGCTGGTGGAGGCGTCTGTTCCACAATACAGAGCCTCTCGAATGATGTCCTTGCCCGGCCTTTGTACTCCTCCCCCGGATGAGTGGCAGAAGCGGTCGGGGATTGGATGACGTCAGTACAATCACCGCGGATGTTGCGAGGACGGGGCGGCCAATGACATCAAAGGAACTGCACAGCTCATTTACATATACACACACAAACAGAGTTTATGGCACAAGGAAAACAGCGGCTGTAACAGGTCCCCTTTAAGTAAAGTAGAGTATTGATTCTGGTATAGAGTAAATAGCTGAGGGATATATCCTGGAATCAGTGTCGGAATGTAACAAAGTATATTTACTAAAGCACTGTACTTAGGTACTATTTACTCCACTACATTCATCTGACACCTTTACTGTAGTAATTTACATCCGGACAGTATTGACTCGGATGTTGAACTTCCACCACGGGAAAGGTATGTAATCTCTCTCTCTGTTATATATTACTTATGTGGTTGGTGGAACTGCGTCACAGTGCTAGCTTAGCCAAGAAGCTACAGGAATGATTCGGCAAAATGTTAAATAGTGTTACTTGTCTTTTTGGAGTTACATTTTCTAAATGAATGGCCAGTGAATGAATATATATATATATATATATATATATATATATATATATATGTGTTTACTTATTTATTTGGTGTAATATTGTTAATTTACTGTCCAATATTATCCTTTTTGTGTTTGGTGGAACTGCATCACAGTGTTAGCTTAGCCAAGAAGGATAAGGCTAAATGCTAAATGGTGTTACTTGTCTTTTTGGAGTTACATTTTCTAAATGAATGGCCAGTGAATGAATATACATGTGTTTACTTACTTATTTGGTGTAATAGTATTCATTTATAGTCCAATATTATCCTATACGTATAAGCCAGTGAATTAATCTAATCTCCTACAGTGTGGTTTTATTGTATAGTACGTTGGTAAAATGTTTGTTTTACATGCCTATAGTGTGTTGGTAAAATGTTTGAAATAAATCTGCCTCAGTTGGAGTCAAATGTTACCTATGTTTCCTTTTTTTTTATTGTGCAAGTACACCTACACACAATGACCTACAGTGTAGTTTTATTGTATAGTGCGTTGGTACAGTTACATACACACACAGCTACACTTACACATACACACCTACACATACCCACACAGCTACACACACACACACACACACACACACACACACACACACACACACACATTATTTTGGGTGGAATGAATACCTATAGTGATGATTCAATGTAACACAATGATTTGTATAGTCTGGTACCTGAACAAGGTCAAATGGCACTGATGGAACCACATGTGCCCAAATGTGCCCAAAGCTTATTCCGCCTGGACTTTATTTTCATAATCCTCTCTAAAAAGGTCAAATGTCACTTGTTTTGCCTCGATCTTGATACAGGGTAATTGTTATATGTTATACTTTGGATTCCTAACGCTTTTAGGCTACTAACCCATCATTCAAGGTTGGTCTTCACTATAAGTAATGGGTTTCTATAGGCGGAGACAGGAATTTACATTGTTTTGCTATGTTCCATCTGAATTTACTCTGACACAGAAACATCTATATTGATTCTGACACTTCTACATCCAACTCACAGATGTAACCTTGCTTTTATAACAACAATTATTCATATAAACCTTTTAGAAGTTAAGTTATAGTCATTTGTTCTGGGAATGTCATTTTGGAGCCTGAAACCTGAAAAACAGGCTCGCGGTTTAACAGGTTAAGGGGAAACTTCAGGCTGTACCTGTTGTCCTGTAGTGTTGTACTCATGATTTCCATACATTTTTGGTCTTCCCTTGACATCTCTTTTTCCTCCGAGGGCTTTTCATTAAAGTCATGATTATACTGACTGCTAAGCATGAGCTCCAATTTGGAAATAGAAATCCTATTCACCACAACAGAAGCTTGCACCATGTCAACATCACTGCCATTGCTGCTTCCATGTAAAGGACCATTGCTGGCCCATCCCAACACTGTTCTTATAGCGTATGGGCCATTTCCACAACTGTTGACAATTTCCCAAGGTTCCAATATCTTGGGAGCGTTGGTTCCAATCAACATGTCAACATTGGCATTTATGCTGGGGATATTCACTTTTGACAAATGATTCCACCTCTTCACATCTGCGGCTGTAGCAATGTGTTCTTTGGTTACTGGCAAATTTGCTTCTGTGTGAGGACTTCTGGAAGAGAATAAAAGTTATTTTCCTCAAGACCAGATACCTCCATCCCAAATAAGGAGTAAGCTGGAACGACCTTTTTCTGTCCAATAGTCTTCAAAAGAAAATGTGTTCTTTTTCCTGTGATGTTTAATCTGTGCATGAGATCTTCTGAGCAGAATGTGGCTGTGCTTCCAGGATCTAAAAATGCATAGATCTGTATAATCTCACTTCCCTTTGTGGTCTTGACCTGCACTGGCATAATTGAAAGAATGCAGCCATCATTTCCGGCCCCTGTACGTCCACATGTCTGAGGGGGGGTTTGTGATTTTGCGGTTTGTCCCAATTCGACATTAGATGTATTTATGTGGAGCGCAGTAGGATGTTGCTTTTCCACAAACCTCACAGATCAAGCGTTGTTTACAGTCCCGGCTTATGTGTCCAATACACAAGCATCCAAAGCAAATTCCTTTCTCCTTTAGAAATTGAATTTTGTCTCTGTGCTTCCTTTTGCTGAATCTGTCCAAAACGTGAGTGTTGTGATCACAACAATGACACACCAAGCTCTCCTGTGGTTTTGAGTTATTTGTCGTTTTAATTCCGACCTCACTCATTGGGAATACTGTAGCGGCAAAACTACTTCCTTTCATTCTGTTCTTTGATTGTGGCTGAAACATGTTGGAAGATTTGATAGCAACTGATTTATGTCCTGAATCCTCGATGTCTCAAGATCGGATCAGAAAGGACTCGTACATGTCTCTCAATGAATTTGACCAAGTCAATGAAATGAGCTCTGTTGTTTGAGACTTCCATGATGTTATGAGCTTTGTTTCTCCATTGTTCCCTTAGTTTGAATGGCAACTTGAAGACAACCATTTTCATATTGGAGGGCATATCCAACTCCTGCATGTACTGAAGTTCTTCCATCACATTAGCACATCCACGCAGAAATAAAGCATAGGCTTGTAGTACTTTAATGTCTTCTGCCTTTGTTATTGTTGGCCAAGCTAGAGCCTTTCCTATGTAAGCAGCAGCGATCTTGTACTCATTCCCAAAATGTTCTTGCAAAAGACCCTTTGCCACAATATAGCCACGTTCTGGAGCCATGTGCTGCAGCTACGAACCAGTTCCTGTCCTTTTGTGAACTGTTCTAAATAGTACAAGCAGTCGGCTTTGCTGGCTTTGTTTTCCACTCCTTGTTCAAATGCTTTCATTTCAAACCTTTATTTATTCAGATTGGTCCCTTGAGATCATAGATCTCTTTTTCAAGGGAGACCTGCAGCATATAGGTTCCACATGAAACATAAAACAATAAAGGACATTATACATTATATTTACAGGATACATAGTTATAGACATTTACAAGTGCCCATTGTATCAGCAAGCATTTCATTTACCCTAGCTTTAAAAACATGCAGAGGAATGAGATTGCTCAGTTTCAATCCTTGCTGAAGATTGTTCCAAGCAAGTGGAGCTGCGCACATAAAAGCTGTCTTACCTAAGACAGTCCTTGCTCTTGGCACATCTAACAAGACCACATCATGTGACCTCAGACAATAGCTGCTTGCAACTCTCTGTGTGATCAGCGAGCAGATATAATATGGGAGTTTACCCAACAAAGCTTTATAGATAAAAGTGTACCAGTGACTGAGCCTCCGTACAGAGAGTGATGGTAAACCTGCCTTGGTATACAGTGTACAGTGATGTGTAAGCGCTTTACAATTTGTGACAAATCTCAGAGCACTGTGATACGCATCCAATTTTCTCAGGTAATTGGCAGGTGCATTCATATACAACAAATCCCCATAGTCCAGCACAGGTAAAAAGGTCACAGTGACTAGCCTTTTCCTGGCCTCAAGCGAGAAACAGGACTTGTTCCTGTAAAAGAAACCTAGCCTAACCCTCAGTTTTTTAAGCAGGTTATTGACATGAAGTTTAAAAGAGAGACAATCATCAAGCCAGATACCCAGGTATTTGTAACAGGCAACAACTTCAAGTTTTGTTCCTTGCGTAGTTACAATATCTAAAACAGGCTCTGGTGTCTTTTTAGCTTTTGAAAAGAGCATTACCTTGGTTTTATCCACATTTAAAAGAAGCTTTAATTCAGAGAGTCTGAATAGTGTTAAAAACAGCTTGTAATGTAACAACAGCCTCCTTAATGGAGAGACCTGCACAGTACATCACAGTATCATCCGCATAAAAATGTAAAGTAGCTTCATCCACATTTTCACTTACGCTGTTAATATATATGGAGAATAAAAGTGGTCCTAAAACAGAACCTTGTGGTACACCATTAGAAATGTTTAACCACTCAGAAGACAGCCCATCAAAGTGAACACATTGGGACCTTTCAGAGAGGTAGTTCACAAACCACCCCACTGCATTGCTGGATATGCCAATACTGAGTAGCCTCTGCTTTAAAATGCAATGATCAACGGTGTCAAATGCTTTGGAAAGGTCAATAAACAGAGCTGCACAACTCTGCTTATTATCTAAAATAGTAGTAATGTCATTTACCACTTTCATTGTCGCAGTGATGGTGCTGTGTTTCTTTCTGAATCCTGACTGATGCTCAGACAGGATATCATTTATACATAAAAACTCCTTTACTTGTTCACTCACAAGGCGTTCGAGCATCTTAGCCAGAACTGACAATTTAGAGATTGGCCTATAGTTATTTAAAATAGTTTCCTCCCCTCCTTTTAGTAAAGGCAAGACATAAGCAGACGTTGTGACATAACCATACTTTTGGAATTGTGTTCGTGCTGAGGGAGAGGTTAAAAAGAGAAGTAAGAGGTGGAGCAATAAAATCTGTCTTTAAAAAGAAATGTTCTACGTTGTCCGGGCCAGCCGGTTTCCTAGGATCTAACTTGGATAATGCTTCATGAACAATACCAATAGTTAAAGGAGTAAAACTGAAAGGGTTTTCCAGACCACTTTGTTCAGAGTCAAGGATTGGAGCGTTCACAGGAGCCACACAGCCAAACAGAGAGCCACAAGACACAAAATGCTCATTAACTTTAATGACAGCCTTGTACTGAAACAGGTCTCCATCAAAGATAGGAATGTCTCTTGCTGGTAGAGACAGTAAACGTTGCTGGTGAACCAGTGCAGCTGTTATTTCATTTTGCTTTTGCACTATTGTGAATAACCCTTCAGGTGGAATTCGATTGAGTTGCTGATGGTGATTTTCCTGTTGACTTTCCCATGCAGTTGATTCACCAGTTATCAACCCATGTGATGTTCCCAGATAATGTTGCTTTTGTACATAAGTATCTTCCTTAGATGCAAACTGCCTTTCAGCTTGCTTTAGTTCCATGTCCATCTTTGTTGGTTTGCTGGAGGATATTTTCCATGATGTGGAATCATACTCCTTTGCCAGGGGGTTAAGTTTAACGATGCCAGTTTCCTTTTTTCCTTTTCCAGGTATGAGTTCATTCCATTTGTTGGTGCAAGAGAGGAACGTCGTGAATGTGAACCCTGTAAAACTGCTAGCCTAGCAGTAGATACAGCTAGCTCAGTTTCCAAATCAAGCTTTTCCTTTTTCCGCTTTAATTGTAGTTCCTGTTCCTCCAGTGCATGCCTCTCAGTTAAACCTGCCATGCGAGCAACAATTGCAGCCTTTTCTGCTGCTGCTATAATTTGTGCAGATGAAGTTGTACTTGACTTTGTACTGCTGTCACTTTTGTTTGAACATTTACCAACATTAGAAACACTGTCATCAGGATTGATTTCATCATTATTATCACCAGTACCTTTGGTTTCACAAACCCACACCTTGATTTGGACAATACATTCATCATTGAACATCATTTTGGCTTTAAACCATGTTTCATGTCTTTCCCTTTCATCATGTGGCACTAAACCCATTACAGTGTCATGCATAGACCTGGCTTCAACACACAATTCAATATAACCATCAACCATTGGCTTGGCAACTGGAAAGTCACCAGTTCAAGTCCCGGCAAGACCAAGTGCTACCGAGGTGTCCCTGAGCAAGGCACCGTTCCCTACACTGCTCCCCTGGTGCCATTCAAAATGGCAGCACACTGCTCCTAACACTAGGATGGGTCAAATGCAGAGAAAAAATTTCCCCACGGGGATATATAAAGTATATCAAAAATCAAATAAAAAAAAAGAAAGAGTCCATTTATTTCCCTTTTTTACTGGTTTCTTTGTTTCATTCACCACACAATATTTATGGTTTACACAATACCTTTTGCTTTGTTTTTAATCCCGTGTTTGTGTGCGTGTTCTCCGTGTGTGCTCTCCGTGTGTGGTCAAAAACTGTATGGGCCTTCCGGCGGAACCTCTCACCAACACACATAGGTTCCTACCTTTATACCCACAATTAATTGGCTCCTACAATAGTGTAGTGGAAAAGAGATAATGTTTTAAAAACAAGTTACGAAAACAAAATCTCTTGTTTTGGACTGACAGTAATGATTCAAGATATAGTAGATAAATAAATACACACACATCAATCTGTGTGCATTTGTTGTGGATGGAACACAACAAATGGTGCTATTACCTGTGATGCTTCCTCATTATAACCAGCCTGTATCATTCAAACTATAAGTAACAGTTCTAGCTACTTGACTTTAGACAAACAATTCAAGACAAAATCAACACAATTTATTGAAAGACCAATCTTTATTTCACGGTGCCTCCTTTTGTTTGTGTTATTAAACCCTGTCAATCTAAAAAACTGAGCAACTCAACAGTTAACTTTATATTTCTTATTGTCCAAAGCATTTATTACACTATTTTTTCCCCTCTCATATTCACAGGATGGATGACTAGAAACTTTGCGGGAAACCTCAGCTTTATGAACATCCTGTCTGTGGGTTTGGCGAGAGAGGGCTGAGGGTCTTTCCCTGTGAGGAGGACCAGGCCTGAAGGAGGAGGACCTGCACCAGCTGCACCTACAGAACTTAGCCCATGCTAAGTGCCTGTGCTGTTACCACCTGCACAGGCCTAGCCTGTCACTTTATTTGACAACATGTTTAATTAACAGATTAACATTTAGTGTAACTTATGTATATTGTTTCGTTTTTATTTAAAAAAATTGTGATGGTTCATTTTTGATAACTTTTAGTTCACATTTCAATAAATTGTATTTGCACTCCTTTTGTCCATTATTCTTACTGAAAATGTTAAATTACACATTCACATCCGACTGAATATTGGCACCATTTGTGACGTTGCAAACTCTGCGGTACAAGGCACAAGTATTGTGAAGCTTATAAAGTGAGGCAAATGCATTTGATCAGCTGACTTTTTGCCAAACTTTATAGGCCTGACAATAATCACACTGTCAAGGTGCAACGTAAAACACAAAAATGAAGTTCCTGTTAGACTACAAAACTATTCAGTGTGCAGTAGGGATGTGCATCTCTATCACTGAGGCCGATGCGATGCGCATCTCGATACGTTGCCACGATACGATACATTAACGATATATTTGAAACACCAGGCGATGCGATACGATTCACCCCTGTTGCGATACAGTTCGATACGATTTGATTCAAAATGATGCGATACGGGGCGATACGGGGCGATACGATGCGATTCAACACGATGCAAAATAATAATACTTCAATATGGTACGAAAGAGGATTTTTGTTGTATTCCTTATATGCAGTACATCATAAATTAGCAAAAAAGTGCTTTACATATTTGGTACTGCACATCCCATCATGCCGTTTCGTTTTTACTCTTTTTACCTTAACAAACTATCCAGAGTACAGTCCAATTGTATAACACCTCACAGTTAAACAATTTTAGGATGCATTGCCTATGATTAACGATGTGCAAATAACAACTACCATAGTGCAATGCCCATACATACAGGCCTGTACTACGAAGCAGGATTTTTGCTTAGCCGGCTAACTTCAGTGAAAATTCGGGGTTTCCGGTCCTACGACGCTGGGAAACTTCCATCTTATATCTGCTCCCTGATCTCATGGAGAATTGTAAGTGGCTACTGCCTGAGATCGAATGCTGTGGTTTTATTAAATGTGCCAACTGCTAGGATTGTCTTAGGGAAGACAGCTTTTAGATGTGCAGCTCCTCTGTCTTGGAATAGTCTGCAAATTAAATGGAAACTGAACAATCTGGTGCCACTAAATGTTTTTAAAGCTCGGTTGGATGCTACTCAATCGGAAGCTGTTGATGTGGATCATTTTGTAAATGATGCTGTATGATGTCCTTTTGTTGTTCTATTTATGTTTTTATGTTTCATGTGGAACTACTTGAGCAGGTCTCCCTTGGAAAAGAGATCAATGATCTCAATGGGATTTTATCTGTATAAATAAAGGTTTGAAATGAAATGTTCAATAATATTTGCCTTAACCTGTTGAACCCCTTCCCCCCGCCCCGGGCGGAAAAACGCATCATCTTCAGGGCTTCTTAATATTGAATAAACTATGAATGTTTCACATCCATGTAATGGGAAGAAACTCAGCTAACTGATGATATGAACCATTTTTTGCAAAAAAAAACACAAGACTAACGCTGAGCCTCTGAATCTGCCTTGAGCGAAAAAATCTTAATGCCGTTAGCACAGAACTCTAGCTATACCAATCGATATACTTATTCGATCTGCAAAAACAAGCTTAGATAACATCCTGAGATTCCACAGATTATAGAAGTATAAGTATCATCACTGAGCGATCAGAACTCGTGACAGGGAAGCAGATACAGACAACACACGACGTAGCATTTGGTAGCAAAACACGGAGATATCCTCACTTTAGCTGTTATTCTGATCAAAAGTCGTGTTCAATGGCATTAAAACAAGAAAAAACGCGGCTGAAGGTTAATCCATAGGTTATAGCAATGAAAGAATAAGAAAAAAGAATTGATAATGTTTAGAGTTCTAGGTGAGGCCCCGATTAATTTATTCCGGTAAATTACTCTGACCTCACTAATTGACCCGACCGAAGTTACTGAGTCTATGTAAGTTTACTGCTTGGCTCAGATCCACCACACGTCAGCAAGATCTCACCTCTATTAACTCCCCGAAGAACCAGGTTCAATTAACTGCTGTTTCAATTCAGACAACTCTTTTTAATCTGTTTAAGAGATCCCGAAGGATTTTGGTATCAGTAAATGGGGTGTGTTCCTACCTAAACATGTGTGTGTGGCAGGGTGCAATCTTACCTTTGAATCAGGAGAGGCGAGCACAGATGTCCTTTAAGTTGTCCCAGTCCAAAAGGTGGGATCAGTTTATTTGAAGAAAAATAGGTCCAAACTAATACAGGGTTTTTACCTTCTCTCTTTACAACATTATAATTATACAATACATATCAAAATGGGGTTATATATTTTGTATCTAAAACCTTAATTCATATTCATTCAAAAGCCCAAATCATGTATTACATTTAAAATGTCCGGATAGAATTTAGAGGCATTTCCTCATAAAAAGACCGGTGATAATAAAAAGCCCATTCAAAATCCCACAGTGATTCGGAGGGAGTTCCTCACTTAGGTGGGTATCAACACTCTCAAAATCTCACAGTGATTCGGAGGGAGTTCCTCACGTAGGTGGGTATCAACACTCTCAAAATCCCACAGTGATTCAGAGGGAGTTCCTCACGTAGGTTGGTATCAACACTCTCAAAATCCCACAGTGATTCGGAGGGAGTTCCTCACGTAGGTGGGTATCAATACTCTCAAAATCCCACAGTGTTTCGGAGGGAGTTCCTCACGTAGGTGGGTATCAATACTCTCAAAATCATCTTCCATAAAATCATTCCATTCAGCATTCAAAGCAATTCCCTCATTCAAAGCAATTCACTCAGCATTCCAACCAAGAAATTCAAGAGATATTCACCAAGTTTGAGAGAACCTTACCGAGAGCTATTAACCCAGCTCTGAAGGACAGAGTTTACCAGGAGAGAGTATACCCTCTCCCCGACGAAATCCAAAAAAGCTAGTCTTTTTATGCTAAAAAAAACAGATAGAAAAGCCCTATTGGCTCTGACATAAGACACACCTTCCCAAGTTTGTGTAAAACAAAACATGACTAGACATATTCTATGACTATGACATAACCACCTTTTTGAGGCCTCCATGTGTTTCTGCTTAAGTCCGGAGCCCCCCTCCCTGCAGTGAGAGGAGAGGAAAGAACCTGCCTACTCTCTTATCAGAGAGCAGGGCATAAATCATAGGCCTTACACTCAACTTAACAAACCACTTTGTTTTGTTTATGCTGTAAATATAGAAAAACCTAAAATATGAAGCATTTTCATTGTGGGTTATACAAGAATATAATTGATTATAACTAACTTTCGTTTTAAGTATTCAACATACTATGAAGCTGTCAACAATAATCCATAATTCCATTTGTATGCAAACATCGGAGAATACAAATTAGCTGCTAATGGTAGCCACCAGAGGTTAGCGCAGCTTCCGGTTTTTCTACTCTCACTCCTTATTTGGTAACCTGTGTGTGTATGTGGAACCTTCCCTCGATTCCATTGGCTCTGACGTTTAAAAAGAGATGTCAATCATCGAAATCGACCAAGGGGGGCACAAAGGTCAAATGTCACTGATTTTGAATCAATCTTGATACAGGGAACTTATATGTTGTACTTTGGATTCCTAAAGCTTTTAGTCTACCTTACCATCATCCAAGGGTAGTTTTCACTATAAGTAAAAAAGGATTTTTGGACGAACACTATAATTTACATTTCTTTACTATGTTCAATCTGAATTTTCTTTAAAATAAAAAACATCTATATTGATTCTGACTCTTCTACATCTAACTCACAGGTTTATCATTACTTTGAGAAAAAAGATTATTAATTTTCCCCTTTTAGAAGTGTAGTTATGGTCATTTGTTCTGGGAATTTCATTTTCGAGCTTGAGACCTGAAAAACAGGCTTGGGGCTTAACGGGTTAAATTAAATTTGGTGATGATTAATGTTTTTTGTGTTAATGTAATAGCAGTTAAAACAGGACCGGTCAAATTTGACCGTGAACATCAAAGTAAGGGGGGGGAAACGGACACAACAGGAGGGTTAAGTATATTTTGATGCCAATACTTTTGTACATTTACTTTTAAAACGACTGAGATTACTTGTATTAGAATGTTTACAACGTTGTGACACTTTACTTATTTAGGTTATTTGGGGTGCCAGTCAGGTCTCTCTCCTGACGTTTCCGATTTGGCTAGTCAGTCAGTTTTTGTAAATCTGCACAAAGGTGTATACATCTCACTGTAAACACCCAACATTGAATGACATTAAAATACATAATCACAAATAGTAAGTGTATTTTTGAATACCCCCCCCCAAACAATTCGTCTTCCCACTGTCACGGTCGAGTGAAGGAAGCAGGACCCAAATGCAGATGACTCTTGAGAAACCCTTTATTTCAAGGGATACAAAAACACGGAACACTCACCGGTGAACTCAGTCACCAACAAATAATGACCCAACACTGAACACAGAAAGAGACTAAATACAAGAAGGGGTAATCATGACAACGAGAAACAGCCGGGCAGGGGAGGAGAAACACAAGGACAACAGGTGAACACAATCGGGTAATCAGGGAGGGAAACAGACAGAAAGCAGACAGGCAGGAAACGGGGGTGAACACTTAACACAATAAGACAGGAAACCCAAAGACAAGAAAAACACCAACACAGACAAAACTACAAACGTGACAACATGTGAATTGTGACAGAACTCAAGGGACAGATTCCAGACGTCCCTAAAAAAAAAGAGTCAGGGGGCCGGGCCCGAGGGCGAAGACCCCAGCTCTCAGGGGGCCGGGCTCGAGGGCGAAGACCGCGGCTCTCAGGGGGCCGGGCACGAGGGCGAAGACCGCGGCTCTCAGGGGGCCGGGCTCGAGGGCGAAGACCGCGGCTCTCAGGGGGCCGGGCTCTCAGGGGGCCGGGCTCGAGGGCGAAGACCGCGGCTCTCAGGGGGCCGGGCTCGAGCCGGTGTCGACCGGACAGGATCAGGAGGCCGGGCAGGAAGGCGCTGATGGGTCAGCTCCGGAGATCGGGCATGACCCGGTGTCGGCCGGACAGAAACCGGAGCCGGTCGGACAGGCTTCGGCAGGATCCCCCACGGAAAAGGACCAGGAGTTGGCAGGAACCCCGGCGAGACCGGTGATGGACATGGGGCTGGCCGGGCCCCTGGTAGAACCTCCAACGGCACGGGATATAGGGTTGGCAGGACCCCCGGCAGAAGAGTATTCTGCGGGACCTCCAACGGGACAGGAGAAAGGGTTGGCAGGACCCCCGGCAGGGGAGTAGACGGCGGGACCTCCAACGGCACAGGACACAGGGTTGGCAGGACCCCCAGCGGAACCTCCAACAACACTTGCGTAGGGGCTTGAATTGGGAATGGAGAGGGAACTCGAGCAGAGACTTGAGAGGGGACTCGAGAGGAGACTGGAGAGGGGACTCCATAGGGGACTAGAGAAGGGAACACGAGAGGGGACTAGAGAAGGGAACACGAGAGGGGACTCGAGGAGGGACCAGAGGAGGGGACTCGAGGGGGAACTGGAGAGGGGACTCGAGATGGAAACAGAGAGGGAACTCGAGAAGGGACTACAGAGGGGACTAGAGGAGAGACTAGAGGAGGGACTAGAGAAGGGAACTCGAGAGGGAAACTAGAGAGGGGACTCGAGGAGAGACTAGAGGAGGGACTAAAGGAGGGAATTCGAGAGGGAACTGGAGATGGAAACAGAGAGGGGACTCGAGAAGGGACTACAGAGGGGACTAGAGGAGAGACTAGAGGAGGGACTAGAGGAGTAACTAGAGAAGGGAACTCGAGAGGGGAACTAGAGAGGGGACTCGAGGAGGGACTAGAGGAGGGCCTAAAGGAGGGACTAAAGGAGGGAACTCGAGAGGGGACTCGAGGGGGAACTGGAGAGGGAACTTGAGATGGAAACAGAGAGGGGACTCGAACAGAGACTAAAGAGGGGACTAGAGGAGAGAGGAGGGACTAGAAGAGTAACTGGAGAAGGGAACTCGAGAGGGAAACTAGAGAGAGGACTCGAGGAGGAACCAAAGGAGGGAACCCGAGATGGGACCGTGGCAGCCGGGACCAGATCCGGGTCTGGAACCAAGGCAGCTGGGGTCGGGACCATGGCTGCTGGGACCAGAACTGGGGCCGAAACCCTGGCTGCAGGGACCGGAATTGCAGCCAGAATCATGGCTGCTGAAGCCAGAATCCGGTCTATAAGCTCCAGCTTCGACGCCGGAAACACGGCCGTATAGGGCGCTCACGGAGCCGGGACCATAGCCGCTGGGGCCGGCCCTGGTGCCGGAAACATGGCTGTATGATCCAGCTCTGGAGCTCGGATCATGACAGTGTGGGGCGGTCCCGGAGCCGGAAACATGGCTGCGGGAGCCTGCACTGGGGCAGGAACCATGGCTGCTGGGGCCGGGACTGGAACCGTGGCTGCTGGGGCCAGGACTGAAGCTGGAACCATGGCTCTTGGGGCTCGGGGTGCTAGTCTGGACTTGCGACTCCCTCTCTTAGGAGCCTTTTGGAGGCTCCGTGGACCTCCAAAAGCCAGAGTTCCAGAGAACGGCTCCTGGACAGGAGCAGGAACTGGGGAAGAAGCAGAGGTTGACTCCAGACGGAACACGCCGAGACGTATGGCGTCAGGTTGGGAATTGGGAGGCAGGGGGCTAGCATGCCCGGAGCTAGCAGGCCGGGAAAGAGGTTTGACCTCAAAGCTGCCCAAAAAGTCCTCCACCCAGTCGGGGAGCAACTCCCTCAACCAGGGCCTAGAGGTTACCTCCTGGCGTGCCGCAGAAATAACTGACTGCCTCTCTTCAGTACTGGAGGCATATCTAAAGTCATTCCTCAAGCATGTTAAATTGTACTTCACCTCGTACAAACTGTCTGCTGGCTCCATTCTTGGTTGGGTCATTCTGTCACGGTCGAGTGAAGGAAGCAGGAACCAAATGCAGATAACTCTTGAGAAACCCTTTATTTCAAGGGATACAAAAAAACGGAACACTCACCGGTGAACTCAGTCACCAACAAATAATGACCCAACACTGAACACAGAAAGAGACAAGACTAAATACAAGAAGGGGTAATCATAACAACGAGAAACAGCCGGGCAGGGGAGGAGAAACACAAGGACAACAGGTGAACACAATCGGGTAATCAGGGAGGGAAACAGACAGAAAGCAGACAGGCAGGAAACGGGAGTGAACACTTAACACAATAAGACAGGAAACCCAAAGACAAGAAAAACACCAACACAGACAAAACTACAAATGTGACATAACATGTGAATTGTGACACCCACAGTTCAATGTTAAATCCAAAACCTTCCACTCTGGGTGTCCTTCAAAATAAATAAAACAGTCAATTACCACAGGAGAATGTCAGTCGGTTTTAGCAATCCAGTCCTGGTTTTTAAGGTTTTGTGAGATGAGCGGCTCCTTTCAGCTTTGTACACAATAATCCAAGAACGTGAAGCAAGGGTATTCATTTAATTTCAAACCTTTATTTATACAGATAAAATCCCATTGATCTATTTTCCAAGGGAGACCTGCACAAGTAGTTCCACATGAAACATAAAAACATAAACAGAACAACAAAAGGACATCATACAGCATCATTTACAAAATTATCCACATAAACAGGTACCAATAGCTTCCGATTGAGTAGCATCCAACCGAGCTTTAAAAACATTTAGTGGCACCAGATTGTTCAGTTTCCATTTAATTTGCAGACTATTCCAAGACAGAGGAGCTGCGCATCTAAAAGCTGTCTTCCCTAAAACAGTCCTAGCAGTTGGCACATTTAATAAAACCACAGCATTCGATCTCAGGCAGTAGCCACTTACAATTCTCCGTGAGATCAGGGAGCAGATATCAGATGGAAGTTTCCCTAACATGGCTTTGTATATAAAAATGTACCAGTGACTGAGCCTCCGTACAGTTAGTGAAAGCAAACCAGCCCTTGCATACAGGGTACAGTGATGGGTTAATGCTTTACAGTTTGTCACAAATCTCAGTGCACTGTGATACGCAGCAGCTAACTTGACCAGGCAATTGGCAGGTGCATTCATATAGACCAGATCCCCATAGTCCAGCACAGGTAAAAAGGTCACAGTGACTAGCCTTTTCCTGGCCTCAAGCGAGAAACAGGACTTGTTTCTGAAAAAGAAACCTAGCCTAACCCTCGGTTTTATTAGCAGGTTATTGACATGAAGTTTAAAAGAGAGACAATCATCAAGCCAGATACCAAGGTATTTGTAACAGGCAACAACTTCAAGTGTTGTTCCTTGCGTAGTTACAATACCTAAAACAGGCTCTGGGGTCTTTTTTGCTTTTGAAAAGAGCATTACCTTGGTTTTATCCACATTTAATAGAAGCTTTAATTCAGAGAACTGAGTCTGAATAGTGTTAAAAACAGCTTGTAATTTAACAACAGCCTCCTTAATGGTGGGACCTGCACAATACATCACAGTATCATCCGCATAAAAATGTAAAGTAGCTTCATCCACATTATCACATACGCTGTTAATATATATGGAGAATAAAAGGGGTCCTAAAACAGAACCTTGTGGTACACCATTAGAAATGTTTAATGTGGTATGATGACGGATGACGGTGGATCAGACAAACGGTACGGACTTTAAACGACCTAACTGCTGGTTGCTAACAGATGAGCGTGTTGCTCCGCCGATCCCTCTTGCTGCACACACCTGCTCCGCCGATCCCTCTTGCTGCACACACCTCTTTCCCTTCCGGCTCCGTCTAACTAAATAGGGGGAAAGGGAAATGGAGGCGCCAACAAACAGCGAATCACTGGCTGGGTGGGCGTTACCGTGAGTGACTACCGGTCACATAAACACTGGTGTACACTCCTTCCCCCATGAGAGAAGCCTGACATAGGAAGGCTTTTTCATTTTCCTTATCCCTCCTTATTTTATTTCCGATATTGTTGTTCCAACTTTAAGCTGGAAAACCCACAAAATCCTCTTCATCGCTTTCCTCTTCAGAAATCTTGAGGATACGCCAATGTTGCTTTCTGTCCATCTCTTCAGCAGTGGGAAAGCATGGTTTGATTTGAGCCACATTAACAACACCAATGTTCTCTCCAGTCTCTTCTAGGACCACCTCAAAGTTTAGAGGTCCGACTTGCCTGATGACACGATAGGGACCTTTCCACCTAGGTGCCAATTTGGCCATATCGGATTTATCAGCCCTTGAGTAAGGATGTGCTTTTATCCACACACGATCCTTCTCTGAGAAATCCACATCCCTTCTTCCTTTGTCATAGTTTATTTTTTGTCTCTGCCTTGCTTTTTCCCTGTTGCCGTTTACCATTTTCTGAAACTCGGCTATCTGTTTAGCTGTAGTGTATGCAGAGGTGTCAGGATCACAGAGATGGGGCTTTAGCTCGACATCCAATGGGCCTTTCAAAGGATGACAAAGGTTTAGCTCTGCAGGGGTGACTCCTGTGGACTCATGCACCGCTGAATTGAGTGCAAAGCGGAATTCTGATAAGTATTTGTCCCAAGCTTTGTGTTTGTCTTCCACATCTATCATAGCTTTCACATTCCGGTTAACTCTCTCAGTCAGATTGGTTTGAGGGTGGTACGGTGAGGTCCGTTTCTGCTGAAGGTTCCACCTCTTGCATGTTTCTCCAAAAACAGCTGAAACAAACTACGGACCTTGGTCCGAGAGGATGAAGGTCGGTACACCCCAGCGAGTCAGAATCTCCTTTGTTAATATCTGGGATACTGCCTCTGCTGTTGCTTTACGAAGTGGAAACATCTCAACCCATCTGGTGTAGTAGTCCACAAAGACAATGAGATAGAGGTTACCACTAGAGCTTCTTGGGAAGGGTCCCATGAGATCAACTCCTAACATCTCCCAAGGTCCATGTACCACAGTCTGCTGAAGTTTCCCTGGAGGTTTTCGGGTCTGAGGTTTGTAGAGCTGGCAAACCTGACAACAACGTACATACTCTCTCACATCAATGCTCATTTTAGGCTAATACACAAGGGCTTGTCGTCTTTTATACGTTTTATATCTTCCGAAATTGCCGGACACAGGATCATTATGATAATGGTGGAGTAGTTGTTGGCGTAGTGAAGATGGAATATACACCTGGTATAACGTTTTGTGAGGTCAGTGCACCACTCTGTATACCTTGTCCTCCAAAACAGTAAACTTGGTAGTTGCGTTTTCAACGACTTCTCCTTGTTCCATGATTGCATCGTACAGAGTCTGGATGACAGACTCCTCCTGCTGGGCTTACCAGATGTCCTCATCAGTAATTTGGAGGTTTCGTGTCCCTCTTGGAGAGCAGCACAGCAGCACAAGTGGCAGGTTGTGTCTGGGCGTCATCCACAGGAGCTCTTTACAGCGCATCTGGAACTGTGTTGTGTTTTACTTTACGGTACTCCAGTGAAGGAACATTCCTGGAGACGGAGAGCCCAACGAATAAGTCGAGTGCTAGTTTTTTGCGTTTTGAAAACCCAGACAAGTGAGGAATGATCGGTCACTACTGTAAAGTGTCTGCCTTCCAAGTAGTACCTCCACTTCTCTAGGGCCCATACGACAGTGAGGCATTCTTGCTCCGTGGTCGAGTAGTTCCGCTCTGCCTGGTTTAAAGTTCGGCTGGCAAAAGCCAGGACCTGCTCTGTACCGAGACCAGTCTGTTGAGCCAAGACTGCCCCCAAACCGACATCACTGGCGTCAGTATAGACGATAAATGGGAGTTTAAAGTCAGGATGACCCAGGATTGGCGGTGAAACCAGTTGTTTTTTTAGAACCTCAAAAGCAGTCTGACATTGAGAAGTCCAGAGGACTCCTTTCCGTTTAAGGGCGTTCCGTTTAAGGGCGTTGAGTGGTTCGGTTAACTGTGAGAATCCAAGCACAAAGCGATGATACCATCCAGCCATCCCAAAAACCCTTTGGAGTTCCTTGATGTTCTGGGGAACAGGGAAATGCTGCACTGCCTTTGTCTTTTCAGGGTCAACTTCAATACCAACAGAGGAAACAACATGGCCCAGAAACTTCAGAGAGGTTCGAAAAAACGGACTCTTTTTCATGTTGACTGTAAGATTAGCCTCACGTAGTTTGTCTAGCACCGCTTGTATATCAGATGTGTGTTTTTCGAAGGTGTCAGAATAGATGATGATGTCATCTAAATATACAAAGCATGTGTTTCCCTGGAGGTCCCGAAGTACTATCTCCATCAGCCGTTGGAAAGTAGCTGGGGCGTTCGTAAGTCCAAATGGCATTACTTTGAACTGATACAGGCCAAAAGGGCATATGAAGGCAGTTTTTTCTCGGCTATCCTTATCCATTTGAACTTGTCAGTAGCCACTGTTGAGGTCCAAGGAAGTGAATACTACAGATCCAGCCAATGACTCTAGTATTTCCTGGATGTTTGGTAAGGGATAGGCGTCAGTGTGGGTAGCTGTATTCATCTTTCTGTAGTCCACACAAAACCTTGGTTTGCTATCCTGTTTTTTAGGCACCAGGACAACGGGAGCAGCATATAGAGAGGGAGATGGCTCAATAATGTATTTTTCTAACATTTCTTCCACATGGTCTTTTATGACCTGAATTTTGGATGGGGACACGTGATAGGCCTTCTGTTTGATGGCCATATTGTGGGTGAGGAACATTTTGTGCTTCAGAATATTTGTGTTTCCAAGTTTTTCTGTACAAACATCAGAGTTTACTTGTAGTCGACGTAACAGTTGTTTTTTTCCGAAATTACAAAAGAAAAGCTAATCAAATAAACATTAAGGAAAAATACATGGATAAAAGTTACAGTGCAGTCTAAAATATAAATAGTTCAATTAAACATTACAAGAAAAAGTACATGGATAAAAGTTACAGTGCAGTTTAAGATATGAATAGTTCAATTAAAAGCAGCGACAAAAATAAAAGTCTTCTTGCTGGATTTAAAAGTAGTCAGAGTTACAGCGGACCTGCAGGTTTCTGGGAGTTTGTTCCAGATATTTGGAGCATAATAACTGAACGCTGCTTCTCCATGTTTAGTTCTGACTCTGGGGACAGAAAGCTGACCAGTCCCTGAAGACCTGAGAGATCTGGATGGTTCATAATTTAGCAGGAGGTCAGAAATATATTTTGGGCCTAAACCATTCAGTGCTTTATAAACCAGCAGCAATATTTTGAAATCTATTCTTTGACACACAGGAAGCCAGTGTAAAGACTTCAGAACTGGAGTGATGTGATCCACTTTCTTAGTGTTAGTGAGGACTCGAGCAGCGGCGTTCTGAATCAGCTGCAGCTTTCTAATAGATTTTTTAGTGAGACCTGTGAAGACACCATTGCAGTAGTCGAGTCTACTGAAGATAAAGGCATGGACAAGTTTTTCCAAATCCTGCTGTGACATTAGTCTTTTAATCCTAGATATGTTCTTTAGGTGATAGTAGGCTGATTTAGTAACTGTTTTAATGTGACTGTTGAAACTCAGGTCAGAGTCCATGACTACACCTAGATTTCTGATACTGACGCTTCTTATTGCACTTAAACCAGTAACTGTTCTCTGATACATCAAACTGCAAGCCGGAAAAGAAAATGAAGTCAAGCCCGACCACTGCAGGGAAAGCAAGACTGGAAGCAGGCAGGACGACACAAGGTAATGTAACCGTTTGTGTCTTTAATGTGAGGTCCATATCGCTCCATCCTAAAGACTGTCTCGCTTCGCCATCTGCCAAGTACAAGGGTCCCCTTGTCCAGGGTTTGAGCGCATCTTGCTGTCCTTTAATTCCTTTCCATATTTTTTCGTTTACCAGGGTGTAAGATGAACCGGTGTCAAGAATTGCAGTTCCCATCCATGGACCAATGTGCAATGGAACCATCAACTGACAGGGAAGAGTGCCCCCTGGTGGTATTGAAGAAGAGTTTGCAGGAGTAGTTGGTCCGAGGAACCCAAGTGTAGCACGGCCATCATGGGGAGTTTTTGGTTGTTGCTATGGGGTTTTCTGAGAAGTAGCCCTGTTAGAGTTCCAGTGCGGGCAGGAATCTGGGGCATGACTTCCCTTACAGTGCCAACAGAACACTTGTGGGGGTCGGTTGTGATTAGGTTGGCTTGGTCGGACAGGGTTTTCTCTGTTAGGAGGCATAGTAGCAGATTTAGAGGCAACATGCTGAGGTGTTTTACTTAGCAAATTATTTATTTGTTCATATTGCATCTGGTTCTCCCGGTCCTTCTCCAGTTGCTGACCAAGGCGGACAAGTCCATCGACAGAGGTGACTCTGCTACTTCTCAGCTGACTGGCCAGTTGGGGGTTGAAGTTTTTCAAAATCAATTTTATGATCTCCTCTTCATCAATATTGGGTTTCCAGCGCTTGCATAATGACTGGTACATGTAGGTAAAGTCTCCGACGCTTTCACCCTCTCCTTGAACTCTATTGCGCACCCTCTCTGCCAGTTCATCCTCATAGTCCTCTGACAGGAAGGCAGCACGGAACTGGTCATGGAATTCTCTCCAGGTGTGAATTTTATGGCGGCCAACATCCCACCAATCTCTTGCAGTCCTGTGAAGCACATTACGCAGGGTGGCTCCTCATCCGTGAGCGGATTTAGAGCCAGGAAATCATCACACCTTTCCAGATAATGTAGAGGGTCAGGTGTATCATTCAATTTCCCAAATGATGGAAAATGAAGTTTAACAGGACTCTTTCCCATGAACCTGCTCTTTACTTCCTCATGAATGGTAGACTCCCCAAGTGACCCACAATTGTTCTCTGACAGTCCAGGATGTACGGTGGATTGTAATGTGGGGCGGTTTGGAATGGGCAGGGGCTTATCTTCCTGTAAAACCACAGGGTGGGTTTGAACACTCACATGGCCAAAGGTGGTGCTAACTTTGGCTGCCGTCATTTGTTCTGACAATGTATCTATAGTTCTCCTGCATTTGGAAAGCTCCTCATGTAGGTTAGTTATGGTAACAGACATTGGGGTGAGAGCAGAACAAAGATCCTTGAGCAGGTCAGTGTGATAGTGATTTAACCGCCAGCTAATGGATGCATTGAGCTGTGTTTGCAGACATTCAAACTGCTTATCCATATGTTTAACAACTTCTTGTTGTTTTTCATGAAATAGGCCTGTCAGGGCTTTGTTTACTTGTTCATTATGAGTTGTGATTTTGTTTGTCATTTGTTCCATGTTATCCTTTAGCTCCTGGCGATGGTGATGTTGGTCCTCAATCATTTTCTGAAGCTGCTGTTGAATCTTAGAGCCAGAATTATTTTCCTCTAAGGCAGAAGTTACAGGTTGAGGTCCTCCCATTTCCATTGATGTCGTCTTTTACAGCAGTTTGAGGAGTTAAGGGATTAGCCAACTCTGAGAATCTAGTGAGGTCCATGTCCAACAGTGAATATGTTGTGGGAGGAGACTCGTGAGAAGGTACTGTATTTGATGTAGGGGACACCACTAACTCTCCTTCCATTTCCCCCAACAAGGATTCTGAATAAGCAGCCATGTTGTTGTCCTTTGTTCTCTTTTCCCCAAAAATAAAGTATAGGTCGACTAGCCACAGGGATGGGTTTCTTTATTTCGTGTTTTTCTTTTATCTTTGTCATTCAACGGTATTTCATCTTCGGTCCCATCTGGGGTGCCATTTTTTATGTGACAGTTTACTTATTTAGGTTATTTGGGGTGCCAGTCAGGTCTCTCTCCTGACGTTTCAGATTTTGTAAATCTGCACAAAGGTGTATACATCTCACTGTAAACACCCAACATTGAATGACATTAAAATACAAGAAAGGACACAACTCAAAATCATAATCACAAATAGTAAGTGTATTTTTGAATACCCCCCCCCAAACAATTAGTCTTCCCACAGTTCAATGTTAAATCCAAAACCTTCCACTCCGGGTGTCCTTCAAAATAAATAAAACAGTCAATTACCACAGGAGAATGTCAGTCGGTTTTAGTAATCCAGTCCTGGTTTTTAAGGTTTTGTGAGATGAGCGGCTCCTTTCAGCTTTGTACACAATAATCCAAGAACGTGAAGCAAGGGTATGATGACGGTGGACGGTGGATCAGACAAACGGTACGGACTTTAAACGACCTAACTGCTGGTTGCTAATAGATGAGCGTGTTTCTCCGCCGATCGCTCTTGCTGCACATACTGTACCTGCTCCGCCGATTCCTCTTGCTGCACACACCTCTTTCCCTTCCGGCTCCGTCTAACTAAATAGGGGGAAAGAGAAATGGAGGCGCCAACCAACAGCGAATCACTGGCTGGGTGGGCGTTACCGTGAGTGACTACCGGTCACATAAACACCGGTTGTTACAACGTAGTATCACTATTTTTAAGTAAAAGGTTTCAGTACTTCTGCCATCACGTACTGTAATACAACAACTAGTATTGATAGATTATTTTCAAAAAAGGTGTGCAGGTTCCCTCAGGAAACGACAGAGGTGGGAGAAGTACAGATACTATACTTAAGTAAAAGTAGAAGTACCAAAGTGTAGGAATACTCTGTAAGAAGTAAAAGTCCTGCATTCAAAATGTTACTCGAGTAAAAGGAAAAAAGTATTAGCATCAAAATATACTTAAAGTACCAAAAGTAAAAGTAGTCATTGAGCAGATTGGTCCATTTCAGAATAATACATATGATATGTTTTATAATGATTGATCATGAAAGTGTTCTCAAAGCTGGTAAAGGTGCAGCTAGTCTGAAGTACTTTGTAGACTGCAGGGTAGCTTGTGGATTTACTCCAGGTGGAACTAAAGTCTGATTTAACACTTGATTAGATTTCACATCATTCATCCACATCTGTGAAGAAACTAAAGATATTCAATACATGTAGTGGAGTAAAAGTACACCATTTACCTCTCAACTGTAGTGGACTAGAAGTACAAAGTAGCGCAAAATGGACATACTCAAGTAAAGTACAAGTACCTCAAAATTGTACTTGAGTAAATGTAGTTACTTTAAACGTCTGGGAAACTGGTACTAAGAAACCAACCCTCTGAAATAAACAACACAATCCATGTTTGCAGACTGTTTCCAGCATAAAATACTGTGCGTCTCCTTTGCCTTCTTTAAACTGTTAGAAAAGAGAACAAGAATGTAACAAGCTCACTTTAACCTCCAGTGTCAACAACAGCGTGTTGATGGAAGCTTTAACGAGCTGTGGGAGGGAGGAAGAGGGGCGGAATCTGAGCCTGCTGATGCTGGCCGTGCTCTCTGTGTGGTGTCAGAGACAAATCTAGTGGGGAATGCCATCGTGCCTCGGATTTAAATTTCCATCCTCGCATTCCTCGAAGCAGTGCTAGAAAGCTGCCCCCATTTATGCTGTCACTGAGGGGGGGCTGAAGACACAGGGCTGTGGATTATGTCCACATTGATTTAAAACTTTATTCTATTTCTTAAACATTTCACAAGAAATCTGAGGAGTGGGATCATTATTTGCCTTTCCCCAAAGCCTCTTTTTTTATGAGATTGAACGCTAAGTAGTACTTCACTACTTAAGTCTGTAACAACACTGTGAAATAATACTATGCAACATGTACTCTTTATACTTTTGTTATGTTTGTACTAGCTGCTACTCCACTGCTTTTATATGTTCACCTACTTTTAGAATGTTGCTACTTGCTAAATGGATGTGTACTCATTTTATTTTATTAACACGTGATTGCCTTTATTAAATATGTTTTCGCTGTTTGTGCTGAAATGATATGTGATACATAATGGATTTCTGAAGCCAAATTCCCAATAGTGTATCCTTTCACTCATAGAAGTTCTGAAAGGTTAAATGTATTTTAATACTGAATAATGATGATGTTTGCAGTGAGGATAAATCCTGCCCACATAACAACAATAGTTTGCAGCTGTCCTCCAGAGCTCTAAGGACCTCTGATCCTGGGAATATCCACCCAGCTGAAGCAGCTCTGTGTAAATCACTGGTTTCTGAGCCATGAATTCAAATGTAGGTTTTCTTGTGACCCCAAATCCCAGAGTTCATGCCAACAGTTCATTTGACGAGTGATGTTCATCATTCAATTGCATTGATAGATTGAAGATGGAAAACCATCTAAGACAAAAGTCTAAAAAATATATACATTTATGTCAATTGTCTCTTCAATTTCCTACACTTGTGATCCTTTAGATGTATCTTGTGGGCGTCCCGACCCCTTGGTTAAGACTGATCTAAATATTGCATCATAATTTGATAAATATAAACGGCTAAACCACTAATTCTAATGATTTTTTTTGTGGCAAGAAAAATGTATATTTAGTGTTGAGTATCCCTGTCCGGGGAAGAAAGAGTCCCAAATCCCAAAGAGAGACTCTTTGTTTAAAGCTCTAAATGTTTTTTGCTCACAGAGCAGCGTATCGTGGAGCTCTGTGCCACAACGGTCACATGAATTTCCTTGTACGTTTAAGTGCCCACTTTCCACTGGAATGTTAATCCTGTTCCAATGAGCGTTAAATCTGCAAATGCTGAAGTTTGCGGCACTGATTGCAAACTAATTGGAATGCATGCAATATTGAATGTCACAGCAGAGGGCTGTGATAGATTAGGAACATTTTTTGAGAAGCTTTGCGGGTTCTCAAGATATCAGTAACTGTTTCTTGTCGGGGAAATTGTATTTATTCAAGTCAACCGGTCCTCTCTTGCACATTTATACACATTTCATTGGAAAATTCCATCCTTATCCTTTCTTGCATATTCGATGCAACATATCGAATACAAACGGCAACTAACATTCTAGCAAGTCAATCTTTAGGTCAGCATCACCTTTGGCCTTCTAACATTCTAGTTTGCTGCTCCTAGTGAGAATAAGGGTCAAAGAAACTTGGATGAATTGAATCTGTTGCTCTCGATTAATGACTCTTTACATAGTCACTGCTCACTTTCCCTGCTTTTGAATATGGCTCATAGTACATGAATCTATACTATTTATTGTGATGTTTTAATTGTGTCGACACTCTAAACAATGCTGGGTTATTTATATAAACACATTGCTGGGTCATAATTATGGGTTATGTGGGTACTGTAAACACACTGGTGGGTTGTTCATGCTGGGTCAAAGGGGTTATTAGGGCTTCAATTGCAGTTGAACACCTACCTGGGTTATTTTTAACCCAGAGGTTGCTTGATTAATTTCCTCACTTCTGAATCATTCTGGAACCATCTTTTTGTCATTTCTCACATCAAAAGACAGGGTATGTAACCTATATTTTAACTATATTTGTTAGGGATGTAACAATACCAAAAACTCATGGTACGATAATATCGCGATATTGAAAAATAAAGAAAACAAATGTGAATTATTTTTTTACTTAAATTATTTTTATTTATTAAATAATAAATCTGATTTGTACAGCATTTTAGTAGGATAGTGCTATTTGAAAGTGTCAACAATATAATAATCAGACCCTGCAATAGAATAAATCAAGTTTCACTTTAGTTTTTCAAGTAACTCAACTCTAACTCACTCACTCAGCATCATCAAGGTTATCTTTTAGGAATATGAGCATGTCCACATTTCGAGGTAGAAGCTGGGATGTTTGGGCGTTTACAATATCCCCTGCAGTGGAAAAAACAATAGGTTACTTACGTAACCCCAGTTTTCAGAGTAACAGCACTGTCTTGAGTGACAGATGTTTCATGTCAGCTCCTTCCAGGGGTTCAAATGGGGTCATTTTGAGCCCATTCAAAACCACTGCCAGGTCCCATAAGGGCACCAGCGACCTGGAGACAGGGAGGAGCCTGCGCGCTCCCTTCATAAAAAAAGGACCAAAGGATGTTGGCTAGCCGTCTTACCCTCAAAGCCCACATGGCATGCAGCAATAGCAGCCAGGTACACCTTGATCGTGGAGAAAGCTCGGTGTCTATCGATCAAGTCCCGTAGAAATGATAAAATCACCCCGACAGGACATTGAAAAGAGATGTGTTCTTCTTGAAGGCACCACTCCTCAAACACCTGGTGGAGGAAGCTCTAGCACTCTGAATAGTGTTTATCACCTTCTGAGGGAGTCCCACTGTATTCAGATTGTACCACTCACGGGTCAGGCCCATAGTGCCCCGCGCTCTGGGCGTGGGTGAAGGATCGCCCCCCCCCCTGAGACAATCTGTCCCTGTGTGGTGGGGGCTGCCATGGCTGCCCGCACAACAGCTGATATATCTCCGCCAGCCCGTACGTTGCGGGCTAGGGCGGAACCATCAGGATAAGTCTGTGGCGTTGCTCCTTCACTCTGGCCAGAGTTGGGGGTAACAGAGCCAGGGGTGGGACCGCGTACAGAGGACCCGGAGGTCAATCGTGTACGAGTGCGTCCCCGCCTAACAGTGTGTTTAAATCGTGCATTAAAGAGAACAGCTGTCATTGAGCATTTTTACTTTATGCGAACAGATTTAACGCGCACCCACAGCGGACTCACGATCCTTGGATGTGGAGTCCAGTCTGCATAGAGTGGTGCACCTCTGGACAGTAGTTCTGTCCCTAGGTGCATCACTCCCGGTACCCGTGTCGCTCTCAGAGAGAGGAGATGTCTGCCGCTCCAAGGGATCAGTTTGTGTGCCAGTGTGTGTGACTGGAGACAACGCAACCTCCCTTGGCGGTTCATACACGATATCGTGTTGTCTGTCCTCACAAGGACATGGTGTCCTCTGAGAGAAGGCAGGAAGCATTTTAGGGTGGGAACCACCGCTAAAAGTTCCGGGTGATTTACGTGCCCCCGCTGGAGGTCTCTGCTCTAGAGACCTCTCACCGGGCGACCTTCGTAAATACCCTATCAGCCTGTCTGTCATGCGTCCGTGGTGACCACCTTCCGTGAAAGGACAGCACCTGTAGGCGCGTCCCGTACTAGAAAAGTCGGGTGTAGTGCCACTACGCATTACATAATAACCAATACTCTCCGCACGCCGTGGTGCGCGGGGTTTAGTTTTATTATGAGACCCATGTTGAGCGGGTGCTTTACGAGGACATTTGTCGGCGTAATCTGACTCTGCTCGGCGGGCATTATAGATAAAACCCTTCTTTCTAGGAGAGAGAGAACCTCTCTCTCCAGAATATGGGTTGACTCTCTCTGGGCTTGTGAAAACAAATAATGTGTAACTGTTTTGAGAAGCCCAGGCAGATGTCGTGAGTATCTCCTGCTGTATGATCCTTAGAGCCTGCTGAGATGTCACGCTTAAGGCTCCAGCCGGCACTGCGCATGCGTGTGACGGTGGTGCCTTCACAGCCCCAGCCGGCACTGCGCATGCGTGTGACGGTGGTGCCTCTACAGCTCCAGCCGGCACAGCGCATGCGCGTGACGGTGGTGCCTTCACGACCCCAGCCGGCACTGCGTATGCGCGTGACGGTGGTGCCCTTAAAGCCCCAGCCGGCACTGCGCGTAGCGGCGGTGCCTTCACAGACCCGTCAGTAATCCGCCTTTTGAGAGATGCCGTAGCTGCTCTCAGAAGGGGAACAATTGACGGGCTGTTTATTGGCTTCATTGATTTTGTTTTCTGCGAAGGCAGCGGCTGGATCCTTCGAGGGAGGCAGAGGTGAAGTGCCTCGTCCTCCTTCTTCTTCGTCTCGCACCTCCTTTGCATGGAGGCGAGAGCGGAGCCGAAAATTCCCTCGGTAACGATGGGCATATCCAGCACATCTTCCTTTTCTTGGTCAGGGAGGTTGGTAAGGTTGAGCCATCTCGCTCTTTCCTGCACCACCATGATCCCCATTACCTTGCCCGTGGCCTGGACGGCGCAGCGTTGGACACGTAGGCAAATGTCCATGACCGCTGCCATCTCGTCCAGAGTGGCTGCTCCCGGGCTACTCGCAGAGCTCCGCTTGGTAGGCGGTTAGCAGCGAGGACACATTCAGGGCCCTGGCGGACAGCGCTGCCGCTTTGTAGGACTTTTCAGTCATTGATGACTGAAAATGGTCCGACTTTTCTGGCAGCGTGGGGTTCCTGCTCGGTGACGGGCCCGCCTTCGGCAGAAGGTGGGCGGCTACCAGCGGTTCCATGGGTGGTATGCGGAGCAGGCCGAGCCTCTCCATTCCATCGCAGTCTAGGGAGGAGGCACCCTGGATTGGGACCTTGTTGCTGAAGGGCCGGTCTCTCCACGAGACCGACACTTCATCCAACATTTCCGGGAAGACCGGAAGGAGTTGCCTCTTTTTGCCCGCTGCTTGGGGAAGATATGCAGGTCCATGCTCAGACCGGGCGAAGCTGGTGTGCCATCGCCCGGGAGAGCAGCCCTTGCTCCAGGCTTTGTAGCCTGGGCCCGACTGGGAGAGGAGGAACGCCAGGGCATCCTCCTCTTCGTCCTCCTCATAGTCCAGCTCAAGGACATCCTCCGCGGGTGAGACACTGGGTCGCGGCCTGTGGCCATCGCGGATAATGAGCCCCAGACCGACACGGAGAGGGGTTCACTCTCTGTGGCGGACGCCCCCGTGTCTTGACTGCCGGCCGGCGGGTCCATGGACATGGGGGGGGGTCCTAGCTTGTCTTGCTCACCGTCGGTGGAGGCTCTTAACGGTGAAGCGGACACAATGTCCGCCTGAGCCGGGGTTGTCGATAGCGCCTCGGGCTTGTTCCAGCCTGAGGCAGACCTGGTGTGTGTCTGTGCCCGAGATCTTCAACCCGCAGCCGCAGAGTCGAGCCACAGAGTCCCTGACTCCTCTGGTGTGAGGGAGAGGGGCGTCCATCTTGGTCGCCTTGTGGCGTGGAGAGGGCCCGCTCTCGACAGGTGGGACGGGAGAAAAAGGTATTACCACCTTGTCCTTAATCCGGAGAAAAAGGACGGTGTGGGTATTTTATTCCCGGAGAATACTGACTGGTGTGGCAGTATGCTCCCTTTTTTAATCCTTTTCCCCTCCGTGGAGAAGAGAAAAGAAAAAACGTCCTCGCTACCGTGGTGTCGGTAGAGAGGGAGCGAGCTAGCAACAGGTATGCTGCTAGCTTGAAAAATCGATCTTCCTTACTTTTTCGGGTAGAGAAGGGCGCGGTCGATTTTTTAAATACTAACAGTACAGTTAGTACTACCGTCTTCCTGCGAAGCAGAAGGAGTAGTGGGCGAGCGCCCGTCGACCGAAAAAGTATTTGGGTTCAGTCTGTGGACAGTGAAGCTTGCCCGGCTACTGTAGAGATGTGCCCTGAAGCGAGAAGAGGTGTTTGAATGACGCATGCGTTGTGGCGCAAGCTACTTATAGGGGGTGATTTCCCTGAGGCTGACGTCAAGATCACCAGCCAATCAGGATTGGCGTAATGAGATTGATGCTTCTGTTTGCTCCGCGATGAGGCGCATCCCATAGTGAGACATCGAACGAGTGTTATGAATGAGAACTCTCTTGCTTGGTACTGATGTTGCTGGGACAGAGAGATATGCTTTGGCCATGGGTAACAGCAGTGGGTCAAACTGTGCATTGTCTCTCCACTACTTCAAAAACAATACCGTTTTTGCCAAGAAGGTGAGGGTTATTGACAGGGTGAGATATAAATATACTGTTGGTACTTGTCAATGTCTCTAAGTATGTACATGTAGCCCTGTAAATACAATGTTCTTTATTGTTATCTGTTGTTTTATGTCCATATTGTATATTTTGTCAGTCTCACGACGGTATTGAGACATTTATTTACCGCGATATTCGATATATCGTTACATCCCTAATATTGATGTAATTAGACAATCCTGTAACCTATATTTTTTTAATGAGTTGTGATAACAGCACAATAGGGATCTGTATTAATAGTAATATGGCATTTGACAGACTGTGGAAAGTATAACATTAGCAGTTAACGTTGGCTACAAATGTTTTACATTTCTGTCAAAGCTATATCATTAAGTGAAAGAGCCTTGAATTTACGTTGTGATGCAATGAATTCTAATTTTACAAAGACGTTTGTTCTACTAGTAGCTATAAATAGGTCTGAACTATATATAGCTTTGGGTTCTGTTAGAAATTAAAATCAATGGTTTATGGCATAATTTTGTTTAAACATACCGTCAGCTCAAATGCTGTTTTATTCTGAAAAAACAGAAGTTCTCGCACAATCTTAATGCCAAGCTTTTATTCTGAAAATCCTTAATCTCCAGTTAGCATTTAGCATGTAGCTAATATTCCTTTTCCTACAGAGGTGAATATAGAAGTGAAATGACACAGAGTGTTGCAGTGTACAGACGTTGAGATATTATTTTTGCTGAATATTAAATGAAGGTACAGTTTATTTGAATACGTTTTGTTTACAGGCGTGGGTAGCATATGACAACATCCGGGACTACCGTAAATGATAACTGCCGTGAACTGAGTCCTCTGTTATGCGCAACAACGGACATTGAAGACATGTGGAGGCCGGACCCCCAGCGCCAACCAATACTTAAGGAGCTGATGTGTGTGTTTGGGCTCGCTCTCCTTGGCTCTCGAGACCCCGAGAACACGGCTGTTTTCTCTCTGAACCATATTCTGCTTGTAACATTACCGCACCATTTTAATTAAATTACCCATTTGAACCTTATGCCATTGGTTTCATTTATCCTAAGCTTCTCTCCTGGACGGGAGAATAACGAACAAAGCTAATAGTTTGTGTGCAACATTTAAAATCTCATTGTTATTTAGAACATAAGTAACTTTTGTGACTGGACATATCTGTGCAATGTCACCACAATCTGCTGGGGAATTTTGTTCATAGAGTGTGTATGTACAAAGCTGTACTTTTGGGTTAGTAGCCTGTTTCTACTGTAATACTTTTCAATAATTGTGGTCAGATAGGTCACCAGTCAGTTGTCCATAGTCTTAAAGTTGGGGTAGGTAAGTTTGAGAAACCGGCTCGAGATCGCTAGAATTTGAAAATACACAACCGGAGAAAATCTGCTACTTCCTTATAGAGCCCCTCCTCTAACACACACGAACCGGGCCCGGCGCCGCGAGGGGGCAAAAGGGGGCATTGCCCCCTCATTTGTATTCTTTGCCCACTGACTTTGAGCATCATTCATCCATCAAAAAGTACAATAAATGTCACAATTATTAAATAATAACTTAATAATAATTATCTTCCCCAATACACGTTACTACATTTAGATCAGATATGTGGGCAGGCAGTCAAGCAACATGTAAAAAAGCCTCCACCCCAAGTGAGCTTGTAGTCTTTATGTTAGCGTGTGTGCTTAGCTGTAAACAGAGTCGGATGGGTGACCAAAACTACCCCTTTTTCCGGGCAGAGTCCCTTTTTCGGTGGCTGGTACCCGGTTGAAACTCCCGGAAATGTTCCCATTTTTGAACGTGCGTTAAAAAAAATTGAGCACAGTGAAATCAAATGTTATATGTCAGTAAAACCAGAGTAATAGTGTTGTGCCTGTTTGTAGCGTTAGCATATTTCTAGCTAGCTGGAAGTAGCGGAGCTTGGCCACAAGACCACACCCAGAGGGTGAGGAGTGGCGACATTGACCCGGTAGAACCTGGAGAATGTGCCAGAAGACGCCCATGACGCCGCGGCGCAGATGGTCTCCAGGGGCACCCCTCTTAGGACAGCCCACGATGTTGAGATGCTTCTTGTAGAGTGGCATATGGCCCCTGATGGCCGGGGGCGGCCACTGGCCCCATAGGCATATGTGATGGTATCAACCACCCAGTGGGACAGCCGCTGTTTCGAGAGAGCACGACCCTTCCTATTGCCACCATGGCAAACGAAGAGCTGCTCTGACTGCCGTATACAGGCCGTAGCATCAATATACGACCTCAGGGCACAGCAACTCAGGTGTGCTGCTCTCCTGTGGAATGTTAAAGCGTGCCAGCTGGATAGGCCGATTGGAGTGGGCTCGTGGAAGCACGCAGGAATGCCACATTCGGCCAGAGGGTGACACCCGAGCCATTGGAGTTCCACCTCAGGCATGTACTGCTTACGGAGAGGGCATGAAGCTCTCTGACTCGCTTCCCTGAGGTTATGGCAAGCTGAAATGCTGCTTTCAGGGACAGCCACTTAAGCCCGACCTGGGCCAGGGGCTCGAAGGGAAGAGATGATAGGGCATCCACCACTAGGGGCAGGTCCCAAGCCGGGGCCCTTGGGGTGCTAGGGGGACGCTGCCGTAGAGCCACTCTTAGAAAGAGGGACACCAACCTGTGGTGCCCCACTGTGGAGCCATCGACTCCGACATGTCGGGCAGAGATAGCAGCCATATAGACCTTCAAAGTGGAGTAAGAACGTCCACTATCCAGAAGGGACTGCAGAAACTCTAAAATGGGGGCCACGGAGCAATGTCCCGGATTCTCAGCCTTACTCACACACCAGTGGGAGAGGTCAATGGCAGACATGTTGTCCGAACGAACGAGCACATGCCTGTCCGCCAGTTGGGGTAAAAAGTGCATGAATGCGAGTAACACCGCCCGAAGCTCCAGCACATTGATATGGCGTGCACCTTCCTGGGCAGACCACTGACCGTGCACAGTCCTGCCCTGCCACACCGCACCCCACCCCGAGAGACACGCATCCACAGTGACAGTCTCCCGGTGGGATGGGATGGCGCCCATGGGCACACCCATCAGAAGATAGGCCCTGTCCCTCCAGCGGGACAGAGAGTGGAGGCACCGCTGAGACACCCTGACTCTCTTGTGCCTGTGCCGCTTGGCGTCCAAGTGAAAGTTGTTCAGCCACATCTGCATGGGGCGCAGTGACAACAGGCCCAAGGGCACAACGGCTGAGGCAGCTGTCAGTCGGCCTAAGAGCCGGAGGAACTGTATGTAAGGCACCCTCTTGCCCAGTCTGAAGATGCGAAGATGGTGGGAAATGTCATCCACACGACGAGGTGTCAAGTATGCCCTCATGGTGACCGAATCTAGGACCATCCCCAGGTAAGTGACCTGTTGGGAAGGGTCCAGGCAGCTCTTCCCGGTGTTCACTGTTCGGCCCAACTGGGCTACGTGGGATGAGAGGCGCGCCGTATTGGGCCCGGGACGGCGCGCAAACCAGCCAGTCGTCCAGATATGGCAGGACCTTCACGCCCTGTGCCTGCAGGGGAGCGAGCGCTGCCACAACAACCCTGGTGAACACCCTTGGAGAGAGGGAGAGACCAAAGGGGAGGACCCCGGAACTGATAATGTCGGCCCTGAAAGGCGTACCTCAAGAACTTCCGGTGATGGGATGCAATTGGCACGTGGAAGTAGGCGTCCCTCAAGTCCACGGTTGTGAACCACTCCCCCTGTGTGACAACACGAAGGGTGTCTGCTGTGGTTAGCATATGGAAGGGCAGTACCTTCAGGAATCTGTTGATTCCTCTGAGGTCCAGAACTGGACGGAATCCGCCAACGTTCGTGCTCACACAAAAGTACGCAGAGTAGAATCCCCCGCCCTGAAACCGGGGGTCCACTGGTTCGATTGCGCCCTTGGCCTAGAGGACGGACAACTCTTGGGCCAGAGCTAAGGCCTTCGCCGGGTCCTTGACAACTGTCATTCTGACCTGCAATTCGCAATTTGACAGGTTAGCTAGCTATGCTAACGGATATAAAGAGCCGTTTCTACACCAAGGTGGAAGAGAGTTCTCTCCTGTCAGACTGAGAGGACCGTATAACCTCAGCTCAGTGTGGTAAGGACTCTCTCAGTGTTTAGATAGTTCACTTTAGTGTAGGTTATCTCAGTGGGTCTCAAACGGTTTGGTCACCATTTATGTAAACAAGTAAATTTGCGAGGAATACCTTTATATGATCATTATAGTTATTAACAAAAAACGGGTATGAAATACTATAGGACAGTAACACAAGAATACAGTTTAAAAGGGGAGTGATTAGTAAAATATCCATAAAGAAAAAGTAAATCTGTTTACAGTTCTGTTTCATATGGATGCTGAAAGACGTAGGCTATCCATAGATCTCCTAATGTTGCTCTCAAAGTGCACCAGATTGATGATTAACTTCAATATTTTTAAAATGATCTTCCCGGGGAAGCCCCCAGACCCTTCTAGAGAAGGTTAGGTCCACACCCACCTAAAACATGTTCACATGGATAGGATACTAAATTCATTTGCACCCTTTTTATATGGTGGCCTATGTCCTTATATGTTTCTGCTTTGGTGGTCGTGCCACAACCGTGCATGTATGCACAAGTCATAGGTGCGCTATACAATAGCATGACACCCTGCAATGTGTGTGAAAGACAATAGACTTTACAGCATGTTTTTTGAAGTTTCGTTGGTGTTTGTGTGTTGGTTGTTGACGGCAGTGTGTGCCCCCTCTTTGTAAATTATTGCCCCCCCATTCGATTTGTTCTAGAGCCGAGCCTGGGAATGCCGCAAGCTCTGCAGGTTATTAACCGAGGTTAAAACCTGCAGGCTTCTGTCGCGAGCCCTGCTGGCTAGTAACCGATAGGTTATAGGCAGCTGGCTTACACAGGGGGAATATGTGAGAAACACTTGTTACTGATGACTCAGTACAAAAAGTTGGAAAATGAACACACTTTATTTTACTCACAACCCCCAGAACGTCAGAACTGGCTCTACTTCCTCAGAGGCTCTCGTTGAGCAGACCAGGAGCGGGGGACCCTCACTCCCCTTTGACTTGCCGCCGGGAGACGCTGTCTCTGGGGGTGGCAGTGCTGCGCGGGTGCGCAGGGGGATTACCCAATAGAGAACCGCAGTGAAGCGTCCAAAAACCCGGAAGTAAACTCCTTCCGGTTCCTTCGTCAAAAACGCAATGCAATTGCTCCATAGGATTTTGGAAAATAGCTCAAAATAAGGTCTGTGGTTGACACATATTTAAGAGATGGATCACTTTTTGTTCAGCCGGATAATATCCACATGTCAACCCTACTTCTATAATTTTTAAATCTAAATCTAGTCGCCAGAAGCAAAATGCTAACGTTATGCTCTAAAAGAACTACACAAAAGTACAGCAGCAGGGTCGCACGACTTCAACGTCACGCCAACTTAAGATCGTTTCAACTGACTTTCGCGCGCTTGCATATTTTAACAAAGCTTTTCATTTGAGTCACACTGAATTTCACTAGAAGTCATGACTGTGTCAATTACCAGTCTGATATCATGTTACAAAGATGAAAAGAAGAGTGTAGATAGGAGAGAACCACTACAAGTCAGGACACCTACAACAGTGCAGCCTAGATGAAGGTGTGCTTACCGGTGTTGTCAGGGCTAGCATGAGGGACAAGGTTTATAGAGTGTCAGTGAGTAGTGATAGCAAGAGTACCGTTAACCTAGAATTAATTTATTCACATTAGTGACATTAATTCCCATCAACAATTCCATTTTATGTGTCACATGAAATCTTTATTACAAATATTACACACCAGAAAACACAGAAATATCCATGAAATAAACATACAGTAGGCTAGAAACAATTAAAGGGATAATTGGGAAGGCATTACAAATGTACATATATTTTAAATAATAAAACAATCCCACCACCACAGGTATCTACAGGAGAAGAGGGAATTCTCTCCACAATTTCAGCTGCACTGACACCCCCTGTCAGTGGAAGAAGCCAAAGGCAGCTAAATGTACACATTCAGTGGAGGAGCTATTTCCTCCAACCAATAACTCATTCAACCCGCTGACCAGAGAGCTGTTGGAGTCTGAGTGTGGTCTGAAACCCACCTCGGCTCCGCGTGTTCGTTGATGAGCTGGTCAGATTTATAAAAGAAGGAATTCAAAGCACCAGATAAAGGGTTAAACAATCATCTGTTTTAATGGTAAAAGATAACAATACAAATACAGAACACTCTGCAACAGTACCAAACAGAGGTGTGGACTCGAGTCACATGACTTGGACTCGAGTCAGAATCGAGTCATCAATTTGATGACTTGACAAAATCACAAAACACTTGCGACTCGACTTGGACTTGAACACCAATGACTCGGGACTTGACTTGGACTTGAGCCTTCTGACTTGAGGTGACTTGATACTTTAATTTATTCAAAAAAAGTTCCTCGCAATATATTTACCGAAGCAACAAACCAAAACGTTGAATCTCCTCAACTTCCCCCATGATATAGCTATTAACCAATCAGGTTGCAGGAGAGAGTCATTGCCATGCCGCTGCTGCTGCGTGACCCAGCACTATCGAACAAATTATACCCAAGGTAGTCGCATTTGGCTACAAAAACTACGCAGTTTTAAACAAAAAGCGAACGGCACAATACTTAACCTGTGCCGCACACATCACAGATGGAGACGCAACAACCTCGAACTTTGTTCGCCATCTGAAACTGCATAAAGAACGGTAAGTCAAGTCTACTATTAGCTGTTTGTTCATCTCATGCAAACGTTAGCTTAAAAGCTACATATCTGTTGTCTATCCAGCTAAATAGATGTGGGTTCTATAAACAGTCTATGGTTAAAAATATACGGTTGCATTGAATACACAATGTAATATGTTAGCATTACAGGGGCCAAGCCGCTAGGATAACGTTATGTTGCCGTTCTCCAGAGATAAATAATGAATCTCCCGCGTATGCGATCCAGTTGTTGTGATTTGATTCTGTGCACTGGGAACGGTCTAGCTAGCAGGTAGTCATCATTGTGTCTATAAATATAGCCTTTATATTAACAAAAAACGACCAGAAAGGTATCTAGTTCCCTCTATATTTTCACTGATGGATAGCGGTAGTGTTGCACTCAGAAATGTGGTTCTCTTTCTTCACTGTCAGCACTTTAACCCCACAACGAGTACACTTTGAACACACACTTATTCTTTGCTGCGTCATCATTTACCGCCATAAACTCCTTACTTATTTTAATCCAACGAAGAAGCCACGATCTTCTTCTACTTGTTCTTCTCTTGTCTACTCAAAGGCGCCACATTGTGGCGAAAACTAGCAACAACAACAATATTAATACTGCTTCGAAGCACACAATATGGAGATGTGAATGACATTAGAAAATGATTAGGTACAACATTAAATCCAAATAAAAATAGATTGTGGGGTCAAATACTGTACACAGTGGAATTAAACATTCTTAAGATTAACGTTGCATTAACTTAACATCAGGGATCTTATTAATAAATTTCTGCTGGAAGTCACAGTAGCCTAACCTTACTGATCCCTCTTAAAATAAAAATAAAAACACGTTACTTTACCAGCAGATAGACAATTGATAATTCAATTATTAATGTGACTAATAAAGAGCAGTTTGATCTGCAATTCGAGAAAGAACAACAATGCATTTACTAATTGTTGTTTTCTTCATATGTTTACCTTTTTACAGATATGAAGAATACCAGAGGAACAAAAGCATAACAAATGATGCACAACAGCCTTCAGTCTCACAGTTTTTTGGCAACCAAGATGGACAGTACAGCGTGAATCATCCACAACAGAAAGCTATCACTAATGCAATACTGTCCGACTTAGTTGTCGATTGCAGCTTGCCCCTGTCAATTATTGAAAATAAGAATTTTCGCCACTTTCTGACAGTAGTTGACAGAAAGTACGGGCCAGTTTGTCGCAGGACACTGACTGTGAAAGTAGAGAACCTTGCTGTGGAAAGACGTTTAAAATTAAAAACCCGGATGAGTAATATAAATCATGTCTCAGTCACTGTGGACATTTGGTCTGACAGAAAGATGAGGGGATTCCTTGGTGTTACTGCAAACTATTTAGAGAAGGATGAAGAGAGGATAGAGCTGAAATCCAATCTCCTGGCCTGCGACCGCTTCAAAGGCTCACACACAGCTGAAAGAATCTGTGAGCAATTTGAGGCTGTTTGTGATGAGTACAGCATTAAAAACAAGATAGACTACATTATTAGTGACAATGCCGCCAACATGCGTAAAGCGTTCACTGTGTGCTTCCCAACGGAGCAAGAAGATGAAGATGTTGATGAAGAGGATGATCTTGATGACCCAGAGCTATGGCATGACCTTTCCCTTGAAGATCAGGAAACGGTAGATGCTGCCCTGGCAAAAAAACAGCGCTTGCAGTGTTTTGCGCACACACTGCAGCTGGTGGTGGGAGACGGATTGAAGGAAACAAAAGGAACAACCTCTTCTCTTGCAAAGTTGTCGAAGCTCAGCTCACTGCTGCATACAAGCACAACTTTTAAAGATGTGTTTGATGCTGAATTTGGGGAACAAAGAGGCATCCCTGCTGCTGTCATCACAAGATGGAACTCGACACTCAGGCAAGTGAAGGCAGTACTCCGTTGTGAACATCCGAAGCTTTGCCGTGTACTAGAAGAGGCTGGGCACAAGGAGTTGTTGTTCACAGCACGGGAGTGGAATGTTTTGAAGGAGTTGGTGGACATCATGAATCCATTTGGAGAAGCAACAGATTTGACACAAGGGGAACAGATAGTGACAATCAGTTCTGTTGTTCCATCTGTCCTGTCCCTAAATCACCACCTCGAGAAGCTGAAGCCACAAATCCGTTTCCTCAGCAGCCTGGTTAGAAGTCTCCAGGTGTCCCTGAAGAAAAGGTTTGGGGGGATTTTCATCAATGTGAAAATGGCCACATTAACACAGGATGGAACAACTGCCCCCTTTTCAGATCCTGTGTACCTCAAAGCAGCTGCTTTGGATCCAGCCTTTTCTCTGATGTGGATAGACCACCATGTGCTGGTCAGTCTTGAGGTCAAAGCTGAGGTTCTCCAACATGTGAAAGGTAAACTTAATTGAGTTTATTATTCCTATTTACTCATAATTTCCTTTTAATTGATTGCAACAATAATGTGTTCAGTTTAACCTACTGCATCACCAAAACAAAATATAATAAGGGCTCTTTTGTGTCTTTTTTTTTGATTTTACATGTTTTGCCAGAACTGATCCTGCGAGAGGCTGTGGAGACAGAGCAACCTACGCCTTGTGTTGATGAGGAAGAGCAAGAGAGCCTTGGACAAGGTGAAGGGCTGTTTGCTGCCTACCATAAGAGGAAGAAGAAGGATGTTGGGATCACTCCAGCACTGCAGCTAAGTCACTATCTCCACATCGCTGATTGACAGAATGTCCTTTTGTTCTGGGCAATGAACATGAAGGTTCTTCCTTCGCTGTTTAAAGTGGCCATCAGAGTTTTGGCAGTGCCTGCCTCCAGTGCTCCAGTGGAGCGAGTTTTTAGCCATGGTGGGATCATCCTGCGACCCCATCTTGCACAAATGAGTGACCGACTATTGACCAATTTGGTCTTTTGCAAATGCAATGCATTATAGGGCCCCGAAATAATAGAAAAAGTGTGGGTGAATGAAACTGTTACTTTGTGTTATGTTTATGCAACTGTTATGTTTCTCAGCCTGTCACTTAATTTAAATTTGGTCTCTTGGACCCTGAGATTGATGGATCTATAACTTGTGTTTTTCACTCGCTCACACTGTCTGACAATAACAAACACATACTTCACATAATTTTTCATAATGAAAAAAAGCACACAAATTGTGTGGCTGAATGAAACTGTTACTTCATTTCTTGTTTATGCAACTGTTATGTTGAAAAGCACAAAATGACTTGTTTAAGACTCGGTTTTCAAAGTTTAGGACTTGGGACTTGACTTGAACTTGCCTAACCTGACTTGAGACTTGACTCGGACTCGAGCGCAAAGACTTGAGACTTGACTCGGACTTGAGGGCAAATACTTGAGACTTGACTCGGACTTGCAAAACAATGACTTGGTCCCACCTCTGGTACCAAATACAGAGTGCTCCGGGCTCAATTCCTACCACCGTGTGATATACGTACCACGACAGCCAGTCAGGAAGAGAGCCCCAAGCATAAGAATGTTACAGCTTAAGTACAAATTATGTGGGAGGAGTTGTATAGGTGGCTCCTCCCCAGATATTTGTTATTGGCGATTTCACTTCTGGGCGAGCTAGCCAGTGAGTTGGCAGTTTTCCATTGGTCGGTTTCACTTCTGGGCGAGCCCAAGACAGTGAGCTGGTAGTTCTCCATTGGTCAGTTTCACTTCTGGGCGAGACCCTAGGCAATGAGTTAGCAGTTTGTTGATTCCCCATCTCCTTACAGTGTGTGTGTGTGTGTGTGTGTGTGTGTGTGTGTGTGTGTGTATGTCTCTGCCCTCAGGCAGTCCCCCAACAATGATTTGGAGTTATGACAGAACACACACTCATTCCATAGACTTCCTTCTCTGCTCCCCCTCCCCCATCAGTTTAACCCACACACAGTAGGTTTATAGTTGGCCAATACAAGCAATAGATGTAAATTACCTAAATATCAATAATAACGAGGAAAACATTACCTCTGCTTTCAAGCAGTGAAATAGTAGAACTCTTACATAAACATATATAGAGAACACGCACTCATTTCATTATGCAGCCCCCCACACAAATGTCACCTGCTTTCCTCTCTGAAAACTATGCTTGGATAGGTTTAAACCGTCCTTTTCCCATGACCTCCCCAGGATCAGTCAACCAAGAAAAGTTAACGGTTCCCATACCCTCAGGCCCTCTTTGTGAGCCAATGAGGAAATTAATCATTAACCAACAAGACTTCAACTGGATTATATCTGAGGAAGATCTATCTTGGAGTTCCCCTGTCAATTGCAAAAACCATTAATGATTAACAAAGAGACTCAGGGCCCCTCTTGATATCTGGAAACTGCAACAAGACGTTCTGCCATTCAAATCTAACACACTTCTTATATATCAGGTGACATAATCTTCAATTCCCCCTTTTTATCTCTTTCTCAAGAGATAAACTTACACAAGGCATTCTGAAACATAACCACTGTCATTCTTTTCTACTGTGTCCGTCCCCCAACATTATCTAACTCCATCAGAAGCTGGGATTCAGTACTTGAAACCTTCATGGAGACAGAACACAACTTTCCATGGTAGTGAATGAACTATTTGAGGGGGTAACCTTGCTAAAAAGCAGTATCCTTGTGTTGCTGAATCATCAGGGTCCTCCTCTCCCTCAGGGGAATACACCAACAAGGGCATTTGGTACGGAGGGGGAGGGGCAGCTTTTCCTTCAATGGTGGAACTGATTAATCTGATCAGAGAGAAGTAGACTCCTCTGCTTCCTTGTGATGTCCCCCATCCTGCTGAGTGCGGCTTCTGGGCCACCTGCTGGATGGATGTCCTCAGGATCCTGCTCCTCCAGTCCACTGATGGCTGCTTCCGGGTCGAGTCCAAGGTCCTAGCTGGAGGTTTCCCCGCCGCACACTGGCTCCAGTGGTACCAGTTGTCCCCCTTTCCTTCTAGGCGGACGGCATGGGATGTCCTCTGGGTGACTCGGTCGGGGCCGGAGAGGTAGCACTTTGGCCTGATAACCTTCAGCCAGACGAACTCCGCTGTGTTGGCCTCGTGCTTCTCGAGTCCCCCTTTGGCGTCAGCAAACTGTGTGGAGAAGTCTGATACCCACCCCTCAAGTTGCTAGAAATAAGGTTTCGAACACATGACCTCTACTTCCTTTCCTACGCTCAGGGCTCCTGGGCCCGGGAACTGATGGCCATGGGTCAGCTCAAATGGGGAGAAACCTGTCCCTCGGTTAATAGAGCTCCTGATTAACATAAGGGCCAGAGGCAAGGCATCTAACCATTTCCTGCCTGTCTCCTCACATGCTTTGCTGAGTTTCTGTTTGATGGTCTGGTTCATCCTTTCATCCTTTCTTCCTTTCCCTGAGATTGGGGTGATAGAAGGCTCAGAAACTGTGTCTTAGTCCTAATGACTGTTCTACTGTGCGTAGGTCATGGTTCTTGAAATGGCTGCCCTTGTCTGACCTCACTTTCCTAGGAAACCCATGTTGTGGAATGTAATGCGTGAGAACTTGATCACTGAGTCTGCATCCTCGTTATATCCCTGTTATAATTCAATCAATATTTAGAAACATGTCAACATTCATCAAACAGTATCTTATAGACATGGAGCAGGTTCATTCTAAAATTGTCAATCAATGGTCATATTAAAAATCCAAGTTGGGGCGGAAGGTTTCTTTCAGTCCCTAAATGAAAAATGTAGATTGTGAATTTACAGAGCCCACCTCCGAAGATCGTGGCTGAGGGACAGACTCGGGGGCAGGTTCTCAGGAATTTCTTGGCTTCTCTCCCCCGAGCCAGAAGAGGAACACTCCAGCTTGGAAACACTTACTGTTCCTGAAATTCTCAAATGTGCCCCAGGGACCTGAGGCAATTGTGGCAAGCATGGCATTGTCTGAGGAGCAACAGAGGGCAATTCAGGTGGCTACCACTGGTCAGCGAACCAACCCAAACTGGCATTTGTTCAGGAAAGGAATGTTGACTGCAGCGACTTTGGAGCTGTCCTGAGGTCAAAGCGTGTGACTGCTTCCCTTAGTGCCAGGGTGCTAGGGCAACAACAGGCCCTTGATGGTGTTTTGTCTGTACAGTGGGGGACTATGAATTAATGTGAGGGCGTCAGGGCATTCACCACTGCAACCCAGATGCAGGTCCATGAGTCAGGTTTGTGGCTCTCCCAATCAGGAGTGTTGGGGGCATCTCCAGATGGTCTGGTAGGGTCTTCCACTGTGCTGGAGGTAAAGTGTCCCTACGGAGCCAGGGAAATGACAATTAGTGAAGCATTGCAAATCAAGGGCTTCTGTGTCAGTAAGGAAGAGAAACATTCAGCCTGCATGAGGAACATCCTTACTGGCACCAAGTGCAAGGTCAGCTTCACCTCACTGCAAGAGAGACTTGCTGCTTTGTGGTCTGGACTACGAAAGACAGTGTCATCATTCCAATAGCCCGAGATGACAATTGGCAGCCTAACCTGTTGGCTCTTGAGGACTTTTTCAAGGCCCACATGCTTCCAAAGCTGGCATTGCCGGAATAATCACCTTTGTCACTGTTGTGGTTATTTTCTGAAAAAGACAGAAAAACAAAAAGGCATATTAATTTACTTGTTCTGAGTTCAGAGAGCACTGCTGTTAAAATAAAAACGTTTTTTTAGAGAAAACTCATCTTCAGGATGTTATGGTTCCCCTTTGAAGATCTTTCTTGTAGCTGCTGCGATCCTTGTTTGAGTCGTAAATATGTTCGATGAAAAAGATCATAAATCTATCATTTTCAAATATAGTAATTTTAAGAAATTGTGAATCGTTTTAATTTACATTTACTCACCTTTGCAATGTTGTGGTTGTTAGAGTGTTAGGTTTCTGACTACAGAGAATAACATATTTACAAAATAATATTTCTTTATAAAAAAAGGCAGTCCATGCAGAAAACTATTGTGGTTTCTTGATTCAAGCCTGCCTCTGAATCCCAAATCACAAACCATTCTTTGGAGTAACGTTTTTGAGAGAGAAAGACAGAAAACAAACATGATCCTACCCCGAGAGGCTAGAATTTTCAAGGTAAAAAGACAGTTTAAAGATTTATATTTGAAGATATTATCAGCACGAGTCGCATAAAATGTGTATTAAACAGAACCTAAATAAAATGCACCCAGTTTAAAGACATTGTTTGAGTTTCATGATGAACTCAAAATGTAAAACAAAGTATGAAACATGTTTCTGGATTGATTAAACAGCAGAATCTAAATAAAATGCACCCAATGAAAAGACAGTCTGAGAGTAATGATGAACTCAAAATGTAAAACAAAGTATAATAATAATAATACATTTTATTTATATAGCGCTTTTCTACAACTCAAAGACGCTTTACAGTATGAGGGAGGGTAGACAAACAAGGACAGGCAAACAAATAAATATTGTAAAATAAAATAAACAGAAAAGTCAGTCAAGAGGAAGTTGATTGAGAGGGGGGGAGGGGGGCTTACAGAGTTGAAAATATGTGTATGAAACATATGTGTTTACATTAGGGCTGTCAAGTTAACGCGTTCACGCAAAAAAAAATTAACGGCACTCATTTTTTTAACGCGATTAGCGCATGTATTTTTTTTCCTCAGCCGCCACGTAGTTTCAGAGAGCATCAAGCTTAAAATACCATCTACAAGCTGATGCTGACAGCTTGCGGCAGACCACACTTCCACACTCACCAGCAGGCCCTGACTGGCCATCGGGAGGACCGGGAGGGTGTGTGTATGTGTGGCACGAGCGAGCGAGACCTTACGTGTATTGCAGTGGCGTAGCCAGGAATTATTGTGTGGGTGGGCCTGGAGAAATGTAGGTGGGCCAGGGGGAGACTCATTAAGCATGGTGTCTGAGCTCAAACTTCATTAATGATTTTATTTATTTTTTAATGCACTAATTAAACATAAGCATAAGCATAAACTAGCAGTGAAAACAAAAACATAGGCACGGCGGCCTCACCCCCTGATACCACCGGAAGCGTCTGTGCTGCGCCGCGCTGCGTCCTCCTCCTGCGTCATAACCCACCAGGCATGTTTCAAAACGTTGCGGAAGCGGAGCGTCATGTGTGCAGCCTCGCAGTTGTTGTTGATTTAAACACAAGTTTATTTGGGGGATGGGCCTGGACCGGATGAACGTTCCACTTCCTGCCTGCGCTGCGCCACGTCAAAAATAGGATTCATCCTATATTTTAGAAATTCCTTGCGGCGAGGAGCTTCTGGGACGCTTCGAGCCGCGGCGTAGCGTGGCGCAGCGCGGCGCAGCGGGTCTGGTGGAATAGCACCCATTGACTAGAGTGGCCGCGATCGCTAAAAACGCTGCAGATGCTTCTGGTGGGATTAGGGGGTTAGAATGTGTGTAAAACTGACATCCACATGACTGGTTCGGCGGCCACAGAATACACAGGCTCGGCGGCCTCAGGTTGTTTATCCTTGACAGTCGCACACACGAAGTCGCTATAGCCTGTGAAGCGACGGCATCCTTGAATCGGTATCATACAGAGCGGCGATACTGTGACTAGAACACACACGCGCACACACACACACAATAGTCACTCTGCAACCGCAGCTGCGCCGATTTCCGTCTGACCAGTGCTCTCAGAAAATGTGGCAAGCGTTTCTAATATTGCATCAAAAAGACTCAAAACCTTATTAACTGAACCAGACCTGGAACTCCATCGCGTGTCGGAGCCCCTCTCAACCTCTTGCGCTGGTTTATGTGGGCGGAGCTGTTTCTGTCTTTCTATAAACTTTGCATGTGACCCAGACATTACATTATGTAAGGAGTTCAAAATATCAAAAAAGGTTGCGACGTTGGGTGATGCCTTGGATGCTGCGCAAAGCACAAGGTTGAGACGGTGCGATTTACCCCCTAAACGCACCAGGAGCGTCTGCGCCGCGCTGCACCCGCTCCCACGCTGCACCACGCTGCGACCTCCTCCTGCGACCTGACACACCAGGCGTGTTTCAAAACGTTGCGGAAGCGGAGCGTCGTGTGTGCAGCCTCGCAGTTGTTGTTGATTTTGGAATATTTCCTGGACATTTCTACTTCTACAAGTAAGTAGGCTACGTAGTTAAATGGTTTATGTTTGTGTCTGTTTAAATCGTGTTTATTGTTGTTATTTCCTATTTTGTTGTGTTGTAGACTACAGACACAGTTAATAATAATTGTAATATTCCAGTTATAAACGACATGAATCAAAGATGTGTAGCTGTATTTTAGTGGTAAAAAATCATGATCATGTAATTCACCTTTTATTTTCCGGATGAGTAGAGATGCAGCTATTTCCAACAACTCATTTTGTATGTCAGGGCTCATGAGTTTACCATTCTTCGGTAGTTCGTCCAGGCGCATTTTTATGTCGGGGTCATAAGTACAAATTCATTTGAATAACTCCAAAAAATTCCGCATGTTACGCGGTGCCCCCGCAAAGGTATGTCTTGCTTGGCGCAAAATAAAACGAGGTCTATCACAACTTTTATGTGTTCTCGATTTTGTTCTATAAATGATTGATTAGCAGCATCCCTGTTAAGCTGGTTAATAATAGTTCCCTTCCCTGACTGGTGGCATTGCTTATAGCCTTCTACTTTTGCCAATGCTGAAACATGTTATTTGCTAGCCTCATGTTGCACACAAAACTGAGAAATATGCTTCCAGTCCTTAAATCCATCTTTTACGAATCGATCTTCGCCTGTCACTTCAGGGAAATGGTGACATGCCTTACAAAACACTGCATCTCTGTATGTGCTGTATTCAATCCAATGAAATCGGTCATAGCACCGGCGGAAAAACTCCTACTTTTTCCTGACAAAAAGGTGTTTCCCTGCGAAACGTAACCATGGTTGACCATGGTCACCATGGTATTCCATTGCCAATACCACAAAATACCATGATGGTCACAGTACCATGGGGAGGAAACCATGGTCTACCATGGTCAACCATGGTCAGCCTGCCATGGTCACAGTACCATGGGGAAGAAACCATGGCCAACCTACCATGGTCACAATGTCATCTCCAGAAACCATGGTCAACCATTTGAATATTTGAACCATGGTCTCAAGAAACCATGGTCTACAGAAACCATGGTCGACAATCATTCTAATGAGGCTCATTCAGGCACCGTCACCTGATGAATGTATATAAAATAGTCTTTACATTTTCACCAACTGTTTAATGAGCATTTAACCCTCTGGAGTCTAAGGGTATTTTCTCGAATTTTTTATGTTTTCTTAAATCCCCTTTTAAATGTATTTATTCTCACATGGCACCCCATGTGTTAAATATCAAAATGTTCAAGACAATCTCTGGTATTGCTATATATGCAAATTACTCACCTTAGAGCACTGTTTGATGAGATAAGTAGCTCAAAAGCTTAAAATGTTACATCCGATTTTCGGAAAATCTTCAAAACTCTTGTGAAAACACAAATTTACTCATGTGATCGAAATGTTTTGGTGTTTTAGATTTGGTTTCCAAAGTCTTAGGATCACAAAAGCAGTGAAATATTTGAATTACACTGTATATAAATGTGTAATTCATGTCTAAAATGAAAAAATGTAATTCGAATTTTGAGTAAAACAAGTGTTTATCACTCTACTTTCACCACAGCAGGGACTGAGATACATCAGGACTGAATAATGACTTCATATTACATACCAAGGTTCATGTGATGTGTACAAATACAAATTGAGCATTCAACCTTTTTTTTTCAACCAACAATTTATTATAAATATGTTTTTTTCAACCAACTATTTATATAAATATAAGAAACTGGAAAATCTAACTATTTACAATATTGAACATCAGAACTTTCAACCAACTATTCATTATAAATGTCAAGACAGTGTCAAGGTCTTTGTCTGTCTTCCAAGACAGTGGGTCTGGCTGCTGTGTAGGTGGGGGTGATGGTGCATGGGCTGCTGTGTAGGTGGGGTGTACAAGTGCTATACGAGACCTCCACGAGACCTCCTTGCTGGCTGGGTTGAAGGTGATGGCTGTGGTGGAGCCTTTGCTTCGCTGTGTGTCAGTTGGCCATGACAGAGGAATGGGGGAATGTTGACAGTGACTCCTTCAGGAAGAATGTTCCGGATTAAGAATCCCGCCAATATCAGATCTCCAGGTTTGAAATGCTGAAGAACACCAGAATCCCGTACTATTTATTTGTCACTTGTTGATCCTGGGTATAGTTTGCTGCAGTATGTGATCACAGCATTTGGTGCTACCCCAGCAGTAGTTTGAAGGAGTGCATTCACCGGTAAGCAGAGTAGGTCTCTTTCTGGATAAACATTTGCTTGGGGATAGCAATTTTGATGTCCGTACAATCCACTATCATTTTGCAGTTTTGGATGTGCCGAAATGAACAAGGCAAGCTGGTTTTATTTTTCTCCCGGCTGGGAACAGTACTCATTATGTCCTTACAAAGTAATTTGTGGAGAACCTCTATAAATGTTACAATCACATTTCTGACAGTGCTTTCACCGCAGTGAAAGAGTGCAGCCAGATTAAGGTATGTGTAATTATTATGACGCAGTTTCATGAGGGTCATGAAAACTTGGTCTTCAAGACTCAGTGCTTTGGGGAACCAACCTTCTGAGTATTAACGTAAACAGATATTGTTCTAAACCAGGGGTGGGGAACCTCCGGCGTCCGTATACATATACGGCCCGCGAGACAATTTGGTACGGCCCTCGAGGTAATTTATAAACACACGCAAAAAAGAAAAAAATGTAAGAAATCTAGACCGCAACAATTAAACAAGCGAGTACCTGTTTTTCAACACAGGGTCCTTGAACACAACACGAGTCTAACGTGTCATCACGTGGTATATGTCTCGACTGACAGGGGTGCAGTTCTGACGGAGAGCACCAGAACGCCACACCAGCACTTCAGAAATTGCGGTATCCATAAGGAGCCGTACACATGCCGCAGTTTCTGCGTGTCTGTGTCTTTAGTTGAAAGCCCAGTGGCGATCTGTTCATCTGTCATACTGATTAGTCAATAATTTTGTTGTTATTAGCATCTGATTAGCTAGCTATGATAACGAATATAAGAAGCTTTGTCTACAACCAGTGAGGTAAAGGTACATCTTTATATGATCATTCTAAAAAAATAAGAGAATAAAGTAAACAGGTATACAATACTATATTACAGTAAAAAAAAGTTTGAAAGGGGAGTGATTTGTCATATTCATAAAGAAAAATAAATCTGTTTCCAGTTCTGTTTCATATGGGTGTGGAGAGATGTATCCATAGATCTCCTAATGTTGCTCTCAAAGTGCACCAGATTGTTGCTTTTAACTTCAACATTAAATAAAAATCTTCCCGGGGGAGCATGCCCCTAGAGGAGGTTAGGTCCCCCCCTACTTAAATCATGTCCACATGGATAGGAAACGAAATACAATTTCACACATCTTGTGTCCATTTCTTTCGGTGGTCATGCCACACCGTGCGTGTGCATGCAGTCATGGTGAGATATCTGGATTAAGAGGTTGCTTTTTCTTTGCACAGAATGAAATGAATGGGCTGTGATTTTAGTTTTGTTAAGCAGAGGTCAATAATTTGTACGGCCCTCTGAGGATATTGTAAACATTGAAATGGCCCTTGAGAGGAAAAAGGTTCCCCACCCCTGTTCTAAACTGTATTAAAGTAAACAGGTATTATCTTGAACTGTATTGAAGTAAACATTTATTATTTTGGACTGTTTTAAGTAATCCTATATGTATATAACCTTCTCACTTACACTCAATGACACACATACACCTCCTTCCACCAGCACACACACACATTCTTTGCTCACCTACACTCACTGACCCAGATACCAGCACACACACATATTCTTTTCAAGGTTCTTTCTGGGGCCAATATAATCTCAAGCACCAATATATCTGGGTATAATGTTTGATTGTCTGGGAAAGAATAGTTTGTGTGAAATATTCCTTGGGAAAGTAAAAGAGTGAATTCAGGTGCAAGATAAAGATTGACTCTGTCCTTGTTTACTTCCGAAGCTCTCACCCTCTGTTCAGAATTAAGACACCAATATATCTGTGTATAATGTTTGATTGTTTAGGAAAGAATAGAGTTTGTGTGAAATATTCCTTGGGAAAGTAAAGGAGTGAACTCAGGTGCAAGATAAAGATTGACTCTGTCCTTGTTTACTTCCGAAGCTCTCACCCTCTGTTCAGAATTAAGACACCAATATATCTGTGTATAATGTTTGATTGTTTAGGAAAGAATAGAGTTTGTGTGAAATATTCCTTGGGAAAGTAAAGGAGTGAACTCAGATGCAATATAAAAAGTGACTCTGTCCTTGTTTACTTCCGAAGCTCTCACGCTCTGTTCAGAAGAAAAATACTTTTTTCCAGAACTCTGATTTGCTGTATTGGGCCCGACCCGATGTGAATCCAACCAGTAAGAACACCTAGGGGAGTGAGCAACCGACACAACTTCTCCCCACACCCCGGACTCTCTGATTCGCTTGGGAGTAAAATGGGACGGAAGAGCCGTAACAACTCCGCCCCAAATATGTCTATATATACTGTTGTTTATTCATGCAAAATGCCCCCTGTTTCTGACTGGCTGGTCCCAATATCTGTATCGCATGGCAGTAGAACTGGGAGTCCAGAGTACTCTGTAACTTGTATTGGTGTTTTTTACCATTAAAATCAGATTATTGTGATAACTTTTATTCCGGTGTTTTGAACTCCTTCTCTTATTAATCTGACCAGGCTCATCTAACGGACGGTGCGGAGCGGAGGTGGGCTTTAAGCCACCACCACCACCACCACTGTGTTTGCTCCTACAGTATGTAATGGAACCTTCAAAATGAGCAACATACTCACACACAGCACTGAATGTGTCTCTATCTGGCAATCCTGTCTCCATCCGAAGAACCTTTTCACTTAGCTGAGAGGCAGAGTACTTGTCACGGCAGTAACTCTGCTTTGCCTTGGACTCCTCTAGCTGGATCTCTAGCTGCATTATGTGTCTTTGCTGAGTTTGAAGTTTTTCTTCTACCGTGGTTGCTTGCTACTCGGCATTCTCAGATAGTGGTTGATGGGCCTGCTTCCTCCTCAGTCATTAGACACGCAGCTTCTTCCTCCATTCCATCAATGATCCCTCTCAGACAGTATGAATGCTCTTCTACATTATGTGTTTCAAATGAAACAGGCCTTTTACTCTTTTGTAAAAGAAAATGACAGCTGCAGATGCGGGAACAGGCATTGGGCTTCCTGTCAGCTCGTCTGTTGGGAAGATATAAAATATTAGTTTCATGGAAGTCACACCGTCACATATAAGAGCATTATGACATACAGTACATAGGCTAAAACAAAACATCTAAAGATATAACCTTGCACTTTGATAAGTCTCGTGAACATTTTCACTATTTTGACATTTTTATAGATCGAAATTGAACTAAAAGAAATAAATGGTGGATTCATCCATATTGAAAATAGGTGTCAGCTGCTACACTAATTATAATAGTTAGATTTCTTAATTAAGATAATATTACTTTATAGATGTTTGTGTTGCAGCAGCATAAAAAGAAAAAGAAAATACAAGTTATTATATATACAAAAGTATGTGAGGGATGGAATATTAAATTGAATATAAATATAAAATGTACATGTGATTTTACGTCCAAGAGAAGCTATTAAGCAGAGAGTTCTCCGCCAGCCAGAGGTGATTTGTTATTAGTTCAATATGTCAAACTGATTTCCCTGACTACAATCTTTAGTTACATGGTGAAACGTTATGCTGCTTGTACTAATTAGACTTAGCATATAAGCGACACAGGTTTTTAATAGGATGTATTCATTATCTTTACTTATGTTGCAGTCTTTTCAGCAGCGCCATCTCTAAAACGGCGATACAGTCACTACCCATCATTTGAATTTCACCGTGACATGCACAAAAATGTAACGTTAGCTTACCTCATGGCACAAATCCAGACTCTCCTTTGGAATACATTGGCCGGGAAACGATAGAACGAGCACGTTTCATGCAAAGACCTGTGGCTGCAACCCGGAGCAAAGCAACAAACCATTGCGTAGCCAACTAGTAGCGCTAGCTTTAGCTAACGTTAGCGAACGAAACGAACTGCCGAGTAAACTTGGAAAACACTGGTAATTAATTATTCTATAATTTGTAAAACTAAGTTGTTGAAAAAAAAATACAGATTCTAATGGTCAGATATATAGATATACAGATACTAGAGATAGGCAGGTACTTGCTTTCAAGCAGAACACTGGGGAAAAAAAACTTAGCTGGAGTGTTTACGTGTTTGGCGTAATGACGTACAACGGCCTCGACAATTTCTGTAGTCCTATTCAGCCACTCTGGAACAACCATTGTTTTTCAGACAATCACCAGTGGGGTCACTGCTGATGTATTTAATGTCGTAGAACAAAACGTGAGTTATCTCTTAAATTTGTGTCAACCACAGACCTTATTTCGAGCTATTTTCCAAAACCCTATGGAGAAAATGCATTGCTTTTGGACGAAGGAACCGGAAGTGCTAAAAATGCTAACTTACTTCCGGGTTTTAGGACGCGTCACTGCGGTTCCCTATAGTGATAGCCTTAGAGGGCGAAGCCATATACTAAATAGAAAGGCCGCATCAGAGCCAAAGTTTTATCGGCAATTTGTTAAAAAAAAGGCCGATACCGATAATCGGTCAAATTTTACACTTTCAATTAAATTAAATTCCTTTATTTATCCAGGTACAATCCCATTGAGATCAATGATCTCTTTTTCAAGGGAGACCTGCAGTTCAAGGGAGACCTGCAGATAGACAGCCCACCGGGTCCGTCTGCGCCGCAGCGACCCGGTGGAATTCAGAGGCGGACTGGCCATCTGTGTGTTCTGGAGAATCACAGAACGGCCGGTCGTCAACGGCCGGCTCGGTTCACTGACGGCCGGCACCGCCCTTAATTTTTTTAAACGGCATCATGTAAGTTGCGCTGACAGGTGAGGTCCACAGTTGCCCGCAGTGGGGCTCCCTCCGCCCTCCCGTAGACAGTTCACGAGCTCAGTCACTTCATAACACCAAAGATGGATCGCGGTAAACGCTCTAAAGTGACGGTACGTCCACACAGCAGCTTTAGACGAATCTTCCACCGCTTCCAACGCTTCTCTGCCCATTGACTTTGAATGGGGATGACGTCACTTTGCCTCGCTTTTCGCCGAACTGCATTGTGGGGGAGCGAAGCGAAGATTTCCAGGATTCAAAAGTTGAGCAATGTTCAACTTTTGAAGCTGAGCTGGAAGCGTCAGCCAATCAAATCCCGTTTATGCATATCTGCCAGTACAAGCGCTAGCCAATCAAACCACGTGTATGCTGGGAGAGACAGACCTAGACAGACCTAGTGCCCCATAGGTCAGGAATGCCTGACTCTTACAGAAACACTTTCTACAGTATTGTATTTTTTTTTACCGTGACTAAGAATACTGAGAACGCCGCTGACAACTCTAACATTTTTGTAGCAAAGCCAATCACAGATGTTGGTAATCAACAGGTATCTGTTTTAACTTTGTATCATGTAGGACGCCCTGGTGTAGTTGTCAGTGGTGTCCAGGTGTCCTCCCCTGGACTGAATTCCGTCCGCTTGCTGTCGGTGGTCCTCCTATAGACCAGCACTCATCACATCGGGGTCACCAAATTGTAGGAGCAAACACAGTAGTGGTGGCTTAAAGCCCGGCTTAAAGCCCAGCTCTGCGCCGTCCGTTAGATGGGCCTGGTCGGATTAATAAAAGAAGGAGTTCAAAACACCTGCATAAATGTTATAACAATATTCTGATTTTAATGGTAAAAAGACACAATACGAAAATACAGAGTGCCCTGTAACAGAGCACTCCGGGCTCCCCGCTCCACTGCCGTGCGATACAGATATCGGGACCAGCCAGTCTGCAACAGGGGGCATCGTGCATGAATAAACAACAGTATATATGGACATATTTGGGGCGGAGAGTCACTGCTTATCTTCCACCGGACTGTACTCCTTTAATTTCCCAGGGAAGGTTTCACACAAACTATTCTTTCTCAAACAATAAAACATTGTACACAGATATATTGGTATCAAACATTGTGTTGGTGCTTGAGATTATATTGGCCCCAAAAAGAACCTTGAAAAGGACGTGTGTGTTTGGTAAGAGGAAGTGTGTGTGTGTGTGTGTGTGTGTGTGTGTGTGTGTGTGTGTGTGTGTGGCACGGTGTCTGGGTCATGGAGTGTAAGTAAGAAGGTTTATATATATATATATCTATATAGGATTACTTTTACTTTGCTTTAACACACACACACACACACACACACACACACTGTATTGTATGAGAGAGGTGGATATTTCTAATGTTCAGAGGTTGTTTTGTTTAATATTCATGAGAATATGTGTCATTGATCAAATGATAATAAACAAACATTTGCATATTTGTCCACTCATATGTTGATAAGAGTATTAAAAGATATCCCTCTAAGGAACATTTAAAACCGATAAAAAATGTGCGATTAACTATGGACAATCATGCGATTAATCGCGATTCAATATTTTAATCGACTGACAGCCCTATTTTTTTTACATAAATATGTATACGTACTTACATCTCTAAAAACGGGGGTACAACGGAGCTGATACAAATTTGCATCCGATATGACGTAATATCGGAAATGTGGACCCACGGCACGATCATAAAGTTGCTATCAGAAACAATGCCCGACTATTTTGGACGTAATATGGTCGGTGTTGACATTAGCATCACTAACACTCAGAGCTAACCTGTACTGGAGAGGATGTGTGTGAAGAAACAGGAAATAAAAAGGAACTCACCTTGTGGTATAATCGGCAAGAGAAAAAGCCTTTGAGCTCCCTACTGTTTCAGAAATAATCCTTGATAATCCATGATATGACGTTTCATCACGGCAGTATTTAGGTTAGACAGTAGCTGCCGGTCCAGCATAAACTCAGCCTCCACCTTTTTTATTTGTTTTTCAATTATTCTATTTTGTAAAGCTTTATACCCAAAATCAGCACTTTTGAAACAGGAAGTGAAATAAAGGGATATGAGGCATGGCTAGAATGGCTGATCTGTTTGGTATTTTGAGCAAAACATTTCATAGACATGTTTTTTATATATTTGTATATCTGAGACCTATGCTATTGCCTAACAATAGCATGATACGTAGGTGCACTTTAGGCGCAATACCGCCCGTATGGATAAATTAAAAAAGGCGTATTCGTCGTGTGACTGCATTTTCCGAACCATGACGAATACGGATTCCGTTACATCCCTACAAAATACTAATTCCAAATCTTACATAAGTAATAGTTGTTTTATCAGCAAAATGTACTTAAAGTATCGAAAGTAAAAAAGTGTACGTTATGCAGAAAAAGGGCCTCCAAATGTGATATATTATGATATATGTATTATTAGATTGTTAACATTTTACTTTTGGAGACAAACAGCAATCTGATAAATTAATAATTACATTTATTTTTAAACTTTCTGTATACATATGAACATTTTACTTTATGGAGGCTGTGGCTCAGTGCGTTAGTTTTGGATCAAACCCCGCTGCAGTCAGCATGCCGCTGTGTCCCGGGACAAGACACTCACCACTAACTGTTCCTGTGGGGACTGCCCACAGTACTGAATGTATGTAAGTCACTTTGGATAAAAGTGTTTAACAAGTGACATGTAATGTGCCTCAAACAGCTAATTGAGATGTTTAATATTTAGAAACACATTATTTCAAAGTTTATTTTTAATTGAATATTAATCTATGTACTTTGATACTTTTTAACAATTGCTTAGATCTGTATGACTATTACAAAGAAACATGTAGCACCAGGGGTGTAACTGGTTCCAGGTTTGTTTATTATTTATTTTTGAACAGTAGTGCAAGTTTCAGTTTAAAAATAAGGAACTTTAACATTTTGAATAATTAACTGTATTACACAGTTCAAAACAAACCACAAACAGTACCACACACACTCAAATGGCCGTATTATCTATAATGGCTGATGTCAAACAAAAAGGTTAAATAAGCTGTAAAACTAAAAAGAATGTCTTGAAAATATTAAAAACTAAATATTAAGAAAGTGTTTCAATCACAATCAATAAAAGCCGGGGTCCTCTACTATTGCATAACGGAGCGTCCACACTACAGCTCCAAAAATAGCTTGGAGCTGGGCGTGTCTGGAGCTTGGGGATTTTATTCAAGCAACACGACCAACAACCAATCACATGAATCTTCCGCCCCCGACATACAAAGCAAAAACCCCCGGGGATTTTATGCGAGCAATATATATATAAACTCCACAAACAGGCAAAAACCTACCAGTTTCCCCCACTGTCTCTGCCACCTCCCTCCATGCCTGGTTCCTCCGGTTTGTATCCCGGTAGGTGAAGAGGGTCTGGTCATACAAAACCGGGTGATTCGCTACGGCGATAGTTAGTTTCTCCTCCGACTTTTTTTGAAATATAGAAATGAACGGCGGGATATCTCTCCCAGCTTAGACGCGGTTTGATTGGCTGGCGCTTCAGCTGTCAGATTTTGGGAAACGGGATTTGATTGGCTGGCGCTGGCTACTCCGGCGTCCAGGCGACCAGAAGTTGAACAATGTTCAACTTCTGGTCGCCTGGGACGCCTGAGACGCCTCGCTCGGCTACCCACAATTCAGTTCGGCGAAAAAGCGCGGCTACGTGACGTCACCCCATTGAAAGTGAATGGGCAGCTTGAAGCTGCTTGGAGCTTTCGACGCTCTCGACGCTGTAGTGTAGACGGGCCGTAAGGGCGCAGCATAGCCGTTGAAAAAGATATGCTTCCGTTATTTATTTTGGTCTCTTGGCTTTCATGTCTATTGGCTTCTTAAAATGAGCGGGGATAAGCTGTTGAACTACTGTCGTCTTTTGCCGGGCTCCGGTGATTGCCAAATCTGGGTGATACCTTTTGATATGTGACCTGCTCTAAATCATTGACCTGAAGACACACTTTGAGTTGTTGGAAAGAGGAGATTCCTAGCTTTCTAATGATATCAGGATTGTTTTTGTACTCCAAACATGAAGCAAAATATGTCACATTATATCAGGGGTGGGGAACCTTATACGGCCTGCGAGACCATTTGATACGGCCCTGGAGGTAATTTATGAACACATTTTTTTTTAAATCTAGACCGCAAAATAATTAAAAAAGTGAGTGCCTGTTTTTCCTGGCCAAGGTCAGGGTCCTTGAACACAACACAAGCCTAACGTGTTATCATGTGTTATATGTCTCGTCTGACAGGGGTGCAGTTCTGACGGAGAGCACCAGAACGCGGCTCCGGCACAAATTCAAGTTAGTAGCTATTATAGGCATTATTATAGGCAAAACCAGAAATGTATAATTTTTTCTTTAATAGAAATGTTTCTTCTGCCAGTTAAGTGTACAAACCAGGCTTGTCTGGATAAGCGCATTTTTAAAACATAGTCATTCTCCATGCCGGTTTCAGTTGGATTATTTGTCACAGTTGCTCCGATCAGATCGGTCTCCTCCATTTTGTAGATTATTTACGATTTTTTAATCCACATAAACAAATCGGCAAAATCCAGTTTACTTTGAGCATGTTTTTTAAACAGTTTAATCCCTTTGTGAATTGTTTCCACTTGCGCCGTCCTTTAATTTCATCATACAGCGGGAATCCAAATGAATTAATCCTGAGTCCAATAACCATCACAGTCACTCCAATAGTGCTCCTTAATTACGCTTTCATCCTCCTTTAACAAAATACATAATTCATCCAGTTTGTAGTTGTAGCATTTTGAGACTTTGAAACTTTTGTTGGAAGTTGCTGAGCAAATGATCAAAATACTACGGAGGGAAGATATTTTCGTTTGGATTACTGGTCTGGGGGAAGCTCGCAAGTGTGTGTGTGTGTGTGTGTGTGTGTGTACGAGTGTGTGTGTTTGTGTATTTTTGCATTTATGTGTATTGTGTTTATTTCTCGGGGGAAACACTCACGAGAAACACTGGCTCTTGTTATGCCTGCTGTGACGTTAAGTTACTCCGTTCTCCGCTTGTTGTTATGCCGTTACAAGCTTCAAAATTATATTATATATTATTCATTTACACGACAGGAAAGGAAAACCTCAAAAAGCACAATAGCGCCTCTACAATGCATTGTGGGGCAGTTAAGTGTGTGCAGTAAGCTTATGCTGCATATTCAGAGATTCCTGCTCATGGCAATAATTGGTGAGATAACTAAAGTTTAGTTCATTTTACCCTGGCTATGGACTGATTCATTATTAGTTGTTACAAAACATACACAAGACGGTGGGTAGACAAACCAATATAGACTCCCCATACAAACAGACAAACATGAACTCGCAATAAACACCAGTGCGACAGGAAAGTTCATCCAGCTCAATTTGGTCCGAATTAAGACGTTTCAGAGGGGGTAGGGAATTATAGAAATGGAGCACCTTGACTCGCGCATCCACCCTTGTACAGATGTAGCACTTCGTTTCAGTCGCCTACCCGTGCGGGTCCGTGATCAGCACGGGGTGGGCCCTGTTAGAAATTAAAATCAATGTTTTATGGCATAATGTACCTTAAACATACCGTCAGTTTAAATGCTATTTTATTCTGGAAAAACCCGGAAGTTCTCAATACTAAGCTTTTATTCTGAAAATCCGTCATGACGACATCCGGGACTACCGCCCTTTAGTATCATTAAAGTGGCTTTGACGCCGTTAACATGTATTACATATACAGTTATGAAAGAGATGAGGAGGAGAAAAGGCATGTGGAAGTAAGCAATGAATGTAAAATGTTGAAATCCTCTGTTTAACGCGATATCGGACACAGGAGAACGAGGGGGGAAGTCCCCTGCGTCACTACAGCTCCCAGAGAGGAGGAGCGAACAGCCAGCAAGCGGGAAAGACGAATGCTTGTGAGCTCTCTTCTGCACGGCCATCACAGGGAGAGGAAGGCTGCAGCCTTACTCTCCTGTTCGGACAATATTCTGTTTGTGACATCACCACGCTTTTTATTAATTAAAGTACCAATTTGAACCTTCTCAGAGACTCCATTTAGTCTCCTTTTAAACTTCTGTCCTGGACGCTAGAATAATCACACACAGATAACAGCCCCTGCCCCACGGGATTAATAAAGGTCAATTTTATCTTATCTTAATGTATAAATTGATTTACTTCAATCTACTGTACTGTGTAAAAACACCCCAACAATATTACAAGAAATATACTGCATAAAGCAAACTATGTACTTTATTTGATCTAAAATATTGATGTTTCTACAACACCCATTGTCTTTGTGTATTTTGTGAATGAAGCGCCAACTCACTTCCTTCCTCGGTGGCGCGGCACTGCTGCGAACCGGGCTCCTGTCGTGTGCTGCAGTATTTATGTCTGGTATACATTTCGTCCTTGATTTGAACCACACGCTTTAATCAAGAGACTGTGTGTGCGTATGTTGGAACAATGACGACCCTTGCAAAACTTCTACTGGCACTCTTTATTCTTGAACTTTTTCAACCATGCCAAACATTACGGGGAGGAAACAACTTGGCCCTGTCATACACCAGAGACGCACTGCTGGCACTCCATGCTGCGGGAAGCCTCCCACCCGCCGACCTGCCGGAGGACATACGATCTACTGCTCCGAGGAGACGTCTCCGTAGAAGGGGAAGGAGGGGAGGAGTACGGCAGCGCCTCAGACGGAGAGGCAACAGACCGCCTTTACCCTCCATGATACTCAGTAATGTGAGGTCGCTACGGAGGAAAATGGATGAGCTGCGGATCAACGCTACGGCCTGTTTCGAGTACCGTGAGTCGTCTATTATGGTGTTTTGTGAGACATGGCTTCATCAGGATATTCCCGACGTTTTTCACTCATCCGCTCGGACAGGAGTGAAACGTTAGGGAAAGGCAAAGGTGGGGGCATCTGTGTATTTATCAATGACAGGTGGTGCAGACAACACACTTCGCGTAAGACTATCTGCAGCCCCGACCTTGAACTTATGTGCTTGAGCCTAAGACCCCTGTACCTGCCTAGAGAGTTTGGGAATATCATTCTCTGCACTGTTTATATTCCACCCAGCGGGAACGCAGCAAGTGCAGCAGCTCAAATCACAGACTGTGTTCACCAGCAGCTACTACACACTCCTGACGCTCCGGTTTTCATTCTAGGGGACTTTAATCATTGCAAACTTGAACTGTCACTACCTGGTTTTCAGCAATACGTTACATGTGAGACCCAGGAAGATAAAATTCTAGACAAATGTTAAGGAAATGTGAACAACGCCTATGTGAGTAGAGCCAAACCCCCGCTTTCGAACTCCGACCGACCGATAACACTGTTCATCTAATACCTACCTACAAAACGGTTCTCAAGCGAAGTAAACCACAGACCAAGACTGTAAAGGTTTGGACTAGTGACAGCATAGAGTCTCTTAAAGGATGTTTTCTCTCTACTGAGTGGAGTATCTTTCATGAGATGGACGTGGATAATGCTACTGAGACGGTAACTGACTTTATACAATTCTGTGTTGACAATGTGATACCTCAGAAAGAAATAACTGTGTACCCCAACAACAAACCATACATAACTAAAGAGGTTAAGGACTGCATAAATCGTAAAAATATAGCTTTTAAAAACCGGGAAAAAACGCAACTGAAATGTGTGCAAAAGGAGCTCAACCACATGCTCAGAGAAGCTAGAAGGAGACATAAGGACATTATAGAACAACACTTTTCTACAATGAACTCCAAGGAACTTTGGGACACTATGAAGGCAATCACAAATATGACCCCAGCTAAAAAAACTCTCTGTACCTCTGATGACCTGCAAAAAGCAAATGAACTGAATGACTTTTACATGAGATTTGAAACTCAGGACTTCTCCTCTGAATGTACAGACATCGTAGAGACAATCCCTGCTAGTGACCAGGATGAAAGGGTGGTGATTGACCCTTTAAAGGTCCAATCACTTTTCAAACACACCTGTACTAAGAAGGCCACAGGGCCAGATGGCATCTCTGCATTCCTCCTCAAGACATTTGCAGAAGAACTGACACCAGCATGGTGTCCCATATTTCAAAAATCTGTTGATATTCGCACCATCCCCACCCTCTGGAAAAAATCAATAATAAAACCTGTCCCCAAAAAACCTTGTCCAAAGGTAAACAATGATTTTAGGCCTGTTGCATTGACATCCATTGTCATGAAATGTTTTGAGAGGATCATGGTGCCGCTGCTAAAGATGGAGGTTGATGTACATTTAGACCCTTTTCAGTTTGCCTACAAGCAAGGGCGTGGCACAGACGATGCTCTAAATAGCATCACACACCTGGTCACTAAACACCTGGAAGACCCTAAGGCATATGTACGCCTACTGTTTGTGGATTTCAGCTCGGCTTTTAACACACTGCAGCCTCACATCTTGCTTCAAAAACTGATAAAGATCAATATAAATCCTTTTATCTTGAAATGGTATTTTTCGATTTTAACCAATCGCACTCAGCAAGTCAGGGTCAACAATGCCCTCTCAGAGCCCCGGACCATCAGTACAGGAGCCCCCCAGGGTTGTGTGAGCTCCCCGGTCCTCTTCACACTGTACACAAACGACTGTACAAGAGCCCACCCGGAGAATTATATTATCAAATTCTCAGATGATACAGCTATCCTTGGCTTAATGCACAAGGGCAGCAGTTCATCGGCTTATCACTCTGAAATAGAGAGATTTGTTCAGTGGTGTGATTTTAACCATCTAGTGCTGAATGTGAAGAAGACTGAGGAGATAGTGTGGGACCCAAAGGCAGTGGATGACCTTAGCCCGGTGGTTATCCACAATGAACCCATAACTCAGGTCAGCTCCTATAAGTACCTTGGTGTCCATCTGGATAATACACTCAGCTGGAAGGCGCATGTTCAAGGTCTGTGCTCTAGACTTCAACAGCGATTGTACTTTCTGCGTCGACTCCGGGCTTTCAGAGTCGACCAGAAGTTCATGTTACTGTTCTATCATGCAGTGTTGGAGAGCATCATTAGGTATGGTATCACTGCCTGGTACGGTATCTTGACAGTGCAGTCAAAGTCACAGATCGCTCGCCTGGTACGGACTGCTATGAAAATGATGGGGGTTAAAAAACACCGATCTCTCCAAAACATATACGAGCAGTCCATTATCAGACAGGCAAACAAAATAGTGTCTGATCCCACCCACATACTCCACCCAGAATTCCAGCTCCTACCTTCTGGTAGAAGATTCAGGGTTCCCAAGAGCAGGCTGAACCGCTATAAGCACTCATTCCTACCAATGTCCGTTAAGCTTCTTAACATTCACAGGAAATTAAATGTTGTCAAAAGTCAAATGTAATGAAATGTACTTTTTAAATGTTGGCCATAAGGGTTGTGCAATAGGTCGCCATTGTCAGTATGTGTGTATTGTGTTTGTTCAAACGGTGTATGATTGATGATATGTGTATGAATGTCCACTATGTTTGTATATTATGTACATGTAGGCGGAACTGCTGGACGGAGCCCAGAACAAATGTCCTTACGGGGACAATAAAGTATCTCGTATCATATCATGGTTAAATCCTGTAATTGAACAAATGGGGAAATTAGGCAACGCCCTCTAGCAATTTGGCAGCACCCCCAGCCACTGGCATCCGCTGGGCTTTTGACTGGGACACACCCATGTGAGTCCTATTTGGGGTGCTACATCTGTACAAGTGCTAAGATCGTGCCTGAAGACCGTCCAAAAACGATAACTAGCTTATCTTCTTGCGACACCACTACTCTATTCTCGTGGCGCTATGATCCCCCGACCAGGAGAACATAGACTTTTTTCTGCTACCCTTTCTCTCCAAACAACAGCACAGTTAACTGTAGTCCTACACGACCTGCCTATACACCCGCCATCGAGTTCATCATAACGATGAAACACAGTTTTGTTCTACACTTGCATGCCACTGCCCACCCGTGATCAATTAGCCTATAATTGTATGTATGCACCCCGGACCGCCACCAGCTGGTCCAGCAACGTAGGGAACTCTTCCACGCAACGTAGGAAATGTTCCTCCAGCAGAGTAGAGAGCTGTAGCGCTCCTCGCGCTGCCCCGGCCTTGCCAGCAATGTTGAGAACCGCCACAAACAACGAGTGCTTTTAGACCATCACGTTTTTAATAGAGACGGCGGTGGTGTGAGTTAAAGATATAGACAAAAAGCTGTGACTTTCTTCCTCTCAGCTGCACGGCTCCAGCCACCCAAACACGGGGGAATATTTACACACACCCCCGCGGCTGCTGATGGAGCCGTGTTTAGAGAGGCGATGGGGGGAAATATCTCGGGCTGCTTATTTTTAACTGCTGTGTTGGCCGCTGAAACCCCCAGAATTCGGCGATTTGTCCAATACAAATCTTTACATTGCTTTCATACAGAAGCTCCACTTTACTGATGTATTTCTTTAAGGTTACTCTGAACATAAGCTGTGCATGCTTGTATGGTACTTTCGTCCCAAGCAGCATGCACAGAGGCAATCAGCCAAATGTTCATTAACCAAAGAATGAAACACAACCGCTCAGTTTCACAGGTAATTTTAGGATACCGTCAATCACAGATTCTGGTAAGGCAATGTCCAAATGTGGATTTGAAATTACACTTACCAGTTCTGAAGATGTATCGGTATCCTGCCGACAACGCCAATTTGTCAGGGAAACTTCTGCAGCAATGGAGTCAGGACTCAGAGAGACACGAGGAGAGTTGGAGCTTTGATGTCAAACACTGGTAGTTTATTACAAGTCAACGGCCGGAGAATTCATATCACAAGTCACAGCAGCAAAAGGTTCTGACTGCACGGATGGGTTGTCATGTAAATTCTGATCAGCCTATCTCTCGATAGACAAAATTATTCCCTCACAGCTATACCTGGGAGAAAATCCTGGTTCATTAAAATCGTTGTAGAATTGCACCACTTAAGAGTTCCTACTTCCGTACCTTTAAGGTAGTCCCTTGTGATGCAGTCATAAAGTCCCTCGTAAGACGTGAAGTCAGGTGGAATGTCATTCATTTTTACCACTGGATACTTTTGTGCAATGTCGACACAATCTGCGAGGGGGGGCGAGATCAGGGATTACATCAGCTGGTGGGTCAATTATCTTAACTAAAATTGATCCCAGTAGGTTTTTTTCAGGAACTTCTATCCCCATCATTAAATGGAATGTAGTGACGTCTCCCTTTTTCTTGAAATGGGGAATGAGTGCGCTTTTAAAAGCAATTATTATTGGATTGTGTTTGCTCATATCTCCACTATGGCGATCTTTGGAAAAAGATAGCTGAGACCTAAACGCCAAACCAGGAGGATTGTTATTTCCTTCTGCCCTTGCACTCCAATATACCTTCTCTGAACCGGGACACCGTGAATTATCATCTGGCCGTCCCCAAGCATGAACGCACCCATAAACGTCATGGCCTGTTTTGTCTCGCAGCTCTCCACATACAACCACATCACACACATCAAGACTGACCGTAACAGCTTCACCTCTGGGGATGAGTATTTCTAACCCTTCCTTCTGTCTCTACACTGATATTTTGGGTCTGGGGATAAATGGAAGTCTCTCAAACACAGCTGAAGTTTTGTTCGTGATATTGGCATTTTCTACGAGTGCACAAATGGATTCGGGTTCTTCACGATGCTGTATGCCCCTCCCAACCAGAAAAATGCCAATTGTGATTAACACAGCTATCAATGATCGTACGATTCTTATCCCTTGGGGGCCCCTTACTTGTTCTGACTTCTTGAATGGCACTTCATCAATTTTACCCATGGTTATATCAGTTTCAGAGTTTAAAATAATGAGTACAAAAATAAAGTATATAGAAAATAATAAAACTAAAATATTCGACTCTTTTTGAATGGTAGAATAAATAGGTTTCAGATGTAAAACAAGAATCGGGTATTCCGTTTTAGTATTCAATCTATAAAACCTAAAGACAATTTGTCTTTTGAGCGGTTTCTATCTTAATATCTCTTGATTTGATTTATATTCATCGTTTTGTTCCAGCTCTGCCAATCAGTCCTAACTTCCAAGAGCTTTCTGGAAGGTGCCAGTGCAGGACGACAATGTGTCAGGTGGTGCCAATTTGCTCATTTTTTACCTTTTATCCGGAGAGCGTGTGAGGTTCTTTCAACAACCTCCCACGGACCCGTCCATCTGGGTTCAGCCCACTTTCTTTTGTAAACTTTCAACCTCACCCAATCACCCGGCCGTACAGGAGTCTCTTCTGCTGTCTCGTCTGGTGTCTCTGCAGTTCTCTGAACCTGTGTAGACTTCGATAATATTACTCAGAGCTAGTGATGGGTCGTTCGCGAACGATTCGTTCTTTTTGAACGAATCTTTGAAGTGAACGAGGTGAACTGATTCCTCCCACAAAACGATTCGTTCGTTTGAATCGTTGTTTGAACCTTCCACCAAAAGCTTAAAGAACTGGTTCTTTCAATGTTTTCTTATTTTTTTCTTTGACAGAGATATTCTTTCTTTACCTGCTTAATTCAAACGTTTGCTTCTTCAGTCATTCTAGAAAAAATATTAATATTAGCTTACTATGTTTTGTGAGAGTTTTCGATAATAAGGCTTTGTCGTCCTGTGTTTGTCTTTGTCTACACATTAAAAAAATACATTCTCACCCAGGGTCAACTTCTTTTTTATGTAGGCTAGCTGTAGCCGAGTAGAAATAAAATATAGTGAGTGATATGTTATGAATTCCGATTTTTGTTTTGTTTGTAGAAAATGACTTTTAAGGACATAAAAGTTGTCGCAAGTTAGTTCATTGGTTAGGGGCCGGGCGCATCCATATTTGTTGTTTACGTTGTCAACATCAGTCAATCCATTACCTGCCGAGTGCAATGCGCTGTTACAAAAGTGATAGAGTTGAGTAAAGGCTGTGTAGAAACAAGACATATATCTTGTATTATTTTAGGTAAATGTATTTCATGTTGTAGTGTTGTTCCTGGTTAAAGGCCCATGCTTATACAACATTGAACACGTTTGGTGACTTTGGTCACCCCTCCCTCTAATGATTTGGTCCGTTTTAGCATATTTGCACGCCCCCCCCTCCCCCTCTCATCACCGTATTGCGAAATAACGCCTCAGAATTAGATAAAGTGAAAAATAAATAGACGATGACTGAAAACCGTAAAAGGAGCAGTGTTTGGACGTATTTTAATCAGGTGTCAGCAACACTTTCTTCATGTACCATTTGCAAGGTCCACATATCCACCAAAGGTGGTTCCACAGCAAATCTCCACAGACATTTAAAGACAAAGCAGCCCACTGTTTAATTGACTCCTGTCAGATCCCAGCCTGTGGCAGCAGAAGAGACCAGGGATGCGAGCAACGCAGTGTTAATTTTGGCAGCTATTTTTGAGTTAGTCTTAGTCTTTAGACGAAAATGGTTATTAGTTTTAGTCACATTTTAGTCATCTCTATCCTTTATAGTTTTAGTCTAGTTTTAGTCGACGAAAACTCAAAACGTTTTAGTCTAGTTTTAGTCGACGAAAACTCAAAACGTTTTTGTCTAGTTTTAGTCCAGTTTTAGTCGATGAAAAATTACATTTTAGTTAACTTTAAGTCAAAATGTTTTCTCTCTTTAAACCAATTCAGTTAGGCAAATACAGGTATCTGAAATTGGAATCAAGGTGACCGTATCAAGTGTTGAAATCTGTAAAGCAACATTTCACTCTCTTAACCCTTCACTTAGTTAGTTTGATATCTCTAGCCTCGACTCTCACATTGGTGCAATACTGTTGTGTTGTCCTTGCTGATCCTCTAAGGTAAGGATAGTGCATACACATAGATACAAGTGGTACTGGTAACATAGTGGAATGTTCTTTACTCCAAGTCAAGAACCAAAACATTATTTTTTTTAGCCTTCTTATATTTATTTTCCGAAACCTCTAATAAAAGTGAAGACACGTATGCCCAAAACAGAGCAATAAATGATGAACAATGACATGACACCTGAAGTTTTGGATCACGAAAATTACAGACTTGAGTTAGCTCAGTGACTCAAACTATAGTCCATTGTAGACTCTCTACATTTATCAATGGTGTGTCAGTAACAGAACAGAGGGTCATCCCTCACAAGATGCAGTGCAAAGCAGTAACTTGTATAAATTATAAAGTATAAATTGTTGTATAAAACTATCCCTCACCTTAACATTATACGTTTCTGTACCTACAAATAAAATAAAAATGTTAAAAGTGCATACAGTACATACCTATAGAATAATATAAACCTTCAGATCAACAATTAGAGGGAACCACCTCTGTAGTGCACTCTCATATAAAGTAACAGACAAAGTACAGACATCCGTAGTAGCATTAACAACCTTTTAGCCTACTGATCTCTATTCAGTTTGAGGAAAGCACTTCTCTCTAAAATGACTCTTGCTCTATTTCGACGGCTACGAGTGAGGTCACCTGTGATGCTAAAAACTCGCTCAGCAAATGCTTCAGATGCTGGCATTGCCAGAAGATCCAAGGCAAGAGGTTTTAGGCTCTGATAAACAGAACCCTGTGCAGCCCAAAAGTCAAGAGCAGTCTCTTTGTTCATGGGCTGTGACAGCTGCTCCTTGAACTTCAGCATTTCCTGCCTGACACAGGGCTTTGAGACTGAGAGGCTAGATCTAGATGGCCGGCTTGCACTTGCTTTTGACAGGAATCTAAATCTCGGCCGCTTTGTCTCTGGTTGTGGTACCTCTCTCCTTTCTTCTTCATCCTCATCAGTCTCCTCCTCCCGTATTACTGGTGACACCATCTGAGCAATGTAATCTTCTGCTTTTCTCAGAAGCTCCTGGATTTGTACGTCGTCATGCTCATTTTCAATGAGTGCTTCGGGTGAGACTGTAGGGTCGAGGAAGCATGCTGCAGCAATGAGGGGAGAGCATTTTGTATCACTGGGATCAAGAAAGCAGCTGAAGCGTTGGCCCATGTTTTCCTTCATCTTCTGTGACAGGGAAGCTAGGTCCCTGTGGCAAGAACCCTGGGCCTCAGGGAACTCAGAGAGGTGAGCATTCAGGTCCAGGAGGGTGGGCAACACCAGGGATAAGGACATTGTGTCACTCTGGAGCATCTGGGTGTGCTCAGCAAAGGGGAGGAGCAGATCTCTGAGAGCAGTGAGCTTCTGCCACTCACTTGGCAGTAGACAGTCCCAGCCCATTCCATCAGCTACCTGAACAAGGGAGTCCTTCACTTGGAGAAGGCGTGATATCATCAGGTATTTGCTGGACCATCTAGTAGGGCAGTCTTTGACCAGAGTGAGTCCACACAGCTTTAGCAGTCGCTGAATTGCCACAGACGACTTGCGGAAGAACCGGACAAGTACTCGTATTCTGTCAAGGAGTGGTTTGACACTCAAATCTTTCTGGATCATGTTCACCACGAGTTGCAGTGTATGCACAACACAGGGGGTCCTCTCTATGGCTCCGTACCTAGATAAACAAACACAGAGAAAAAGACAAATACTTTATTAATCCTCTAGGAAATGTAATTGCCATGAGCAACACAATGCGATACAATATACAACGTATTAACACACATCTTTACATCTATACTTATTATGATCCATACCGTTACACTGTCACATTTCTGGCTGTACATTTGGTTTTGTACCAAGTTACTGTTGATCTTTTATACTCTAATATTTAGTTTGTACTTGAAGTCTATATATTTGCACTATCTTACTTTTTACCACAACTGCTGCAAAATAATTTCCCTCTGGGTAAATAAAGTAATCTAAATGCTAAAAGAGAATATAACCAAGCACAGCTCAATGACATGATCTATGTCATTGAGCCTGCTACTGAAAATACTGAAAATATTAACAGCTACAAACTAAAAGAATGTACCTTCGGTCTTCGACAACCTCAGAGTCTTCCTCATCACTCTCCTGGGATTCTTCCTCAGAGCTGCTGGGCTCATCTGGTACAGTTTTTTTGAATGCTGCAACCATGTTGCTTCCGTTATCTGTTATGACTGTCAGAATTTGTGTTTTGGTATTCCCCAGTCCTCTGTGCATTGTTCCACACAAGTCTTTATAGACTCTGCAGTGTGTGGGTGGGAGATCTGGTCAAGTTTCAACAATATGTGCTTCGCTTTATTCTCCTGAGTGCAAAAGTAACATGCACTAATTGCCAGGAATGATGCTGTAAACCCTTTTTTTGTCCATATGTCCATCCCAATTGTTACTTTGCGTGCTGTGGCGAGTCTTTGTTTGAATTTTTGTTTCTCGTCAATGTAAAGCTTGTCAACTAAGTTGTTTATTTTTGTTTTTTTTGGGTATGTTCAGCCTCTTATCGAAGGTCTCTATCATAAGGATGAAATCCTCATCCTCAACTGTACGGGCAGGTAGACCGGTGCGTCCAATCCACTGGGCAATGACCTTTTCTTTGGTGCCTTGTTCCAGCGAGTCTGCTTTATATTTTGGTCCTGACGAAGAGAACGCTGCTGGGATAGTTGACTGTTTATTCTTTGCACCAGGTTGCTGTTTTGGAGTACTCGTCTCTGGGATCTAGGTGAGGAAAAATAAGATTGCATAATTACTCCCTATACAGAACTACAACGCCTACAGATGAATTCCAATTAATTAAATGTAGGCTAATCCCTTTAAAATATGCCTTTGGTAATAGTATTATCATTAAAATATAGTGTATCAATAATATCAAGTTTAGATTTTGAAGATTCTAATTATGTGATAATACAATACAACTAGCCTATTATATATGTCTACCTGGCCTTAGAGATAAGAAAGTATTTTCCAAATACATTTCCGTGTACTCTTAAAAAACACACAATAATTGCAGTGACTAGATAGTTGTTGCAATGCAAGCCCAGCCAACATTAGCCTGGAACTTGCCAGAATCATTAATTTGTTACCGGAAACTGAAAACGTGTTTGCAAGAAAGGCTAAGCTAACATAGATAGTGAGTACATTTGCCTCTAGTAACTAGTGACTAGCTAACAGTCTGCATTGGCAATGGCAACTTGCCAATGCAGACTGCCCAGTAACATAGACTTAACGTTAGCAAATGTATATGCTTAGTTAGCGTTACCACATACGAGTTAGTTACGACTTATCATGTAACGTTACAGTTAGCTAACTTACCGTGGCATAAATAGCAGGATGGTGCGCCTTCAAGTGCCTCTTCAGGTTAGTCGTATTCTTCCCAACTAATTTGAAGCCACATGGCGTCTCTCCTTCTCCCGCAGTTGCAGTGCAGTGTGTTTTATTTTCTACCGAGTTATAAAGAAAGTTGGTCCATATATCTATTCTTTTTTTGCGACCAAAAACTAAAAGCGCTTTCGCTGAATCCGTCATCTTCACTGTTTGGATATCATCACCACCTGTGCTGCTGCAGTGAAGCTGGGGTGGGCGGGGGTGAGTGAGGTGTGCACATTTCCAGAATCCCAAATAATTCAACCAATGACAGGGATGCATTTTGAAAGAGAAGACGGACAATTGGAGGAAAATAATATCCTGCATTTTTAATGTCCGATAGTCCACCCTTAACACCTTCGTCTCGTCTCGTCAATGAAAACTACATTTATATTTCGTCATAGTTTTCGTTATCAATAATCTATTTTTAGCTCGTCATCGTCTCGTCTTAGTCATGTAAAAAAGGTCGTTGACGAACATTTTTCGTCATAGTTTTCGTTAACGAAATTAACACTGGAGCAACGCCACCAATGTACCACCCAATGTTACTACAGGTAGAGGAAAGGAAACACAGAGCAGACTCACCAATTTTGTCTCCAGGCCCATTTGTCCATTAAGGCAGAGGACAGTGGATGAGGAGTTGGCAAGGATGATAGCTCTTGATTTTCAACCATTTTCAATTGTTGAAGATAAGGGGTTTAGAGGCTACACAAAGGCTTTAAATTCTACATATGCCTTGCCTAGCAGGAAAACCCTGTCTAATTCAATTATCCCTGAAATGTACATCAAGACTTGTGAGAAGATTAAGGAAAAAGTAGGAAGAGCCACAGCCGTATGCCTCACTACTGACTGCTGGACATCCCGTACAACCACCAGTTTCAACCGTCAGTTACATGTCATTTCGTAGATGACTTTGAATTAACTAGTTGTCTACTTGACTGTTTTCAATTCAGTGAAAGGCACACGGCAGACAATCTGTCTGAAAAACGTTTAGGCATTGCCAGAGAGTGGGGCATCAGCGACAAGGTAGTTGCTTGTGTCACTGACAATGCAGCCAACATGATCCTGGCAATCAGGAAAACAGGGTGGAAGCATTTAGCTTGCTTTGCTCACACCCTCAACTTAATTGTTAGGGGGGCCCTTAATTCAATCAAAACAGTGGTGGAAAAAGTAAAGGCCATTGTCGAACACTTTCACAGAAGCACAGTTGCAGCAGAAAAACTAAAGGTCACTCGGTAACAGATGGGATTGCCGGAACTGTGTCTTAAGCAAGATTGCCCAACCCGCTGGAATTCAACATTCTACATGTTGAAAAGATCTTATGAGATGAAGGAGGCAGTCATCACCACACTGGCTTTGGTCAATCCAGGTTTGCTAACCTTGTCTCCAGAAGAGTGGGAGGAAAGAAAGAGGAAAGAGGCCTGTGATGTCCTAAAGCCATTTGAGGAAGTCACAGTTGAAGTTAGTTGTGAAAGGTAAGACATTTATATTGATGAAAGATTGTGATTTAGAAATTGTAGTAGGCCTTTTTTTTGCATTATGAATTTGTTAATGATATTTATTTTGAAGCCACCCATTGACAACAAATCTAATAATTATCTTAGAGATCCCAGAAGAAATAATTACAAGGAATAACACTTGAGCAGAAATACTATGTTGTTAATAACAATAATAGTACTATTAAAACATTTTAAAAATATAAAAAAGGAATATGTCTAATAGTTGCTATTGAACCTAAATGTTCTGTATATTTTATTCTTCCAGCTACGTGACTGCCTCAAAGGTTATACTCCTAGCAAGGGGCCTCCAAAGAACAACCTCCAATCGCCACATCGAAAAGTTGACAAGGCCTGTGAGGGAAATGGTTGAAGCCCTGAATGCAGATATGGCTTCAAGATTCCATAGAATGGAATTTCACAAGCTGCTTTCAGAGGCAACAGCTCTGGATCCCAGGTTTAAGAGAAGAGCTTTTACCGATGACCGTGCAGCAGATGAGGCCTTTCAGAGAATTTCCAGCGCAGCAGGAAAGGTGAACGTCAATGAGCAGGCTGAGGAAGAGGAACACGAAGCTGAACAGGCAGGGAGTACCTCAAGGGAGAGTGCAGTGTGGGCCGAGTTTGATCAGCGTGTCTCTGGACAGCTTATCAACACGCGCAATTCAACTGCAGAGGCAATTATGGAGGTCCGTTCTTTCTTTGAAGAGGCTATGGTACCCCGGTCTTCTAACCCGCTTGTGTGGTGGAAAAATCGGGGTGTGGTCTACCCAAGGCTGACACGGGTCATGATGACAAGGCTTTGCATTGTGGCCACATCTGTCCCTTCAGAGAGTCTTCAGCAAAACTGGGCAGATAATTACAGAAAGGCGCAATAGAATTGGCCCTTCAAAAGTGCGCCAACTGGCATTTCTTAATTCAAACCTGCAATAAGATTGCCTTTTGCCATGGCATTTCTTAAAAATGCAGTTTAATATTTATAGTTCATTGTTGCACTATTATTTGTTTGTAATTTAATATTTTCAAAATAATGTTGATAATGTTTGTATTTCTATATTTAGTTACCATTTATTTATATATTTTCTGATATGTATATTTGCTACTAAAGGCATATATATTGCCTATGAATCGGTTATTTGAAATTGCATACATTTAGTTAATGTTTGATTGTTTGGATATAATACACTTTGATCTGGGCCAAATGGAGATCTATGCAATAATTAATTGTTGTTGAATAATTATTTGTTCAGTTGTTAATTTATGTTTTAAATTTGATATTTTGTTTTGCAAAACTAATGTTGATGTTTGTATTTCTATATATAGGCCTCCGTTACATTTTCTGAAATATAGTTGCACTGGGCTATGGTTATATTTATATAACTGCATGTATTGCCTCTAAACCTGTTCTTTTGAAACAAATAAACAATCCAAAGAAAATGCAAGGTTTGTTCATGAAAAATAGATTGCATACTTTAGTACGTACATGGGTTTGAAAGTATAACGTGCTTAGCCTGCTGTAATACATCGTATAGTCAGGCGCAAATGTATGAGATTTAACAATGGCCAATCATATTTCTTAAATAATATGTAGCCTATTTCCAGAGCATAATTCATGAAGCAACAAGCCAGGTGAGGTTGTTATGACCGGCTCGTAGGCCACAACGGAAAGATGAAAAGACGTACACGAGTTTCCAAAAACCACGGCACATTTATTGCGGTTGTTCAGTATAAAGTACAAGATTGATGGACGGACGAGGGGAGAGGATCGCCATGTTACTCCTCCTGCGGCCGGCTTGGAGAGTCAGGGCCGCCCTGTGACTCCGGGCAGCTAGGCTTAATAGCACCTCCTCGGCTCCGGCCAGATGTCCGCGATCGCGCTGATTGCTCTCTTCTGCTCCACCCCACCGTAAGACCTGTAACACACCTGCACACAGGCTCTGGGGCCGTCACAAGGTGTAAAACCTGTGTTTTAATATCATACATTGTATGCCAGCAAACTTCTTGTACGGACTTCGGCAGTAGTGAAGACTCACTGAACGAATTAAGTACAAAGACGAATCGTTCGCGAACGTGCAAATCACCAGAAGTCGTTCGCGAACCGGTGAACGAATCTTTCAAGTCAACTGAATCAAAAGATTCGTGTCCCCGAAGGGAATCGGAATTCCCATCACCACTCAGAGCCCTGACATATTCATCCACTTCTATTTGTCTGATATCTAAAACTGGGACAGTCCCTCCTTCTCTAGGAGGCCCAGGCATTGGCCGACCAGTTAACAACTCATGGGGTGAATGATGTGTTTTAGCACCCTCAGAAGATCTCATTGGCATCTACCCATTTCATGTTTGTGCCAAAAATTACTTTGGCAATTTTCCCTTTTTAATGTTTGATTTGCTCTTTCTACTATGCCCTGAGATTGTGGGTGGTATGCCGACCCAAACTTATGAATTATACCAAAATATAACTCAACTTCCTCCAAGTGTTTGCTTGTAAAATGTGAACCATTGTTTGATCTTATTTTCCTTGGCACTCCATAACGGGGTACGAGTTCTGTTTTGAGCCATTTAATGACTGTCTTTGCATCTTCTTTCTTACAGGGAATGGCTTCAATCCATCTCTTATAACGATCAATCATTACTAACATATCTAAACCCTCTGACTACATTGTCTGCTCCCATGTCTGTATAATCAATACAAATGTCTTTGAATGGGGCTTCTGGGACTGGATATCTTCCCATTGGGCACTTGTATGGCTTTTTTACATTGAAAGCATTGCACGTGTCACTGTCGTTTACGAAGTTTTCAACCATGTCCTTCATGTACGGATGCCACCACTGTTGTTCAATGTCTTTTGTTGTTCTTGCTTTGCCTACATGAGTGGGACCATGTGATTGTTCTATTAGCAGGTGGCATAATTTTGCAGGTGCGACTAAACGGCCGTCGTGGGCTCTCCACAGGCCATCTACTTCCTTCGCTCCTTTCTGACTCCATTGATTCTGTTCATACACATATTTATGCATGTCTTTGATGTGTTCGGTGGTTAACTCCTCTTGAGTATTGGCCTTTGTACATATAATTTGCTTGCTGTACCCTCCTGCTTTCTTTGCTGCCTTGTCTGCTGCATCGTTTCCTCTGGATATTGCATTGTTCAATGTTTTATGTCCTTTGCATTTCATTACTGCCACTTGTGTTGGCAACAGTAAAGATGTTAGCAGGAGTTTTAGCGCTTCAGCATGTTTTACTGGTGTCTTAGCAGATGTTAGGAAACCTCTTCTGATCCACTATGGTCCGTCTATATGCACTGCTCCATAGGAATATGCTGAATATACTACCTCGTGACTGCTATGTGAAGGCCCGGGAACAGCCTGAAAAGCCATCCCCCTTAAGCACCGCGGCTTTGAGGGGAATATACTACCTAGAGAAACTGCTATATGAAGGCCTGGAAGTGACCAGTACCGACAGCACCGTGGCTTTGAGGGGAATATACAACCTATCGAGACTGCTGTATCTAGTCTTGAGGCAGCCCCCCCAAGCATGCAGCTATGAGGGGAATATACTATAATCTAACCCAGCAACCACCTGGTATGCAAATAACAGATTTCAATGGAAATACATTTAACATTTATTCAATTATCGAGTAGTGCAAGAGCTCATGGTTCTTTGAGCTGAAAGGATCTAATTCTTATGAAGCCTGGCGTAGCGCTGGTATGCAGAAGATGACCAGCGGCCCAGGGATTTCAGGGTTGAGGTAGGCAGGAGGAGAGCCGCAGTTGTGGCAGCGCCGATCCTTAAAGAGTGAGGGGAATAGTGACCTGGGGGTAGGTCACAGCTTAGACAGAGATCACGCAGCTTGGACGAGAACCATGATCTCGTCAAGGGTTTGCAGCCATCGATAATGAACAGGGGCGCCGACCCATGTGTCCGAGGGCAATGATGCAGAAAGTTGAGCATGGAAGATAGAGGGCAAAAAACAGTATTAGTTTTGGCAATGATTATCTGAGTTCCTTGACCAGATCTATCAGACTTTGAATGTTTCAAAAATATCGTGTACATTTGATCTTCCAATGTTAAATCATAAAAGGTGAAATCATACTGAGGATCAAAGGAGAGAGATCTTGTTGTATATTCACCACACCTGAGAAACCCAAAGAAAGCCATTAACAAGACTGCATCCAACATAATATCGATGTATCGGGAAAAACACCCTTGCCTTAACTTGGAAACCAACTTGTGCACCAGAAAAATAGTAAGAGGCAGTCTTTTATCATTGCCTGGAGGACGTGTCTTCTTGAGGCCGTTGAGGAGCAGTCGAATGGAAGGGTTCCTGAGGATGCTTTCCGATGCTGGGTCTTTACATCTAATGTGGAACTGAATCCATGCTAGCACTGCTTTTATGCTTTGCACTTGAAGATTGCGGGATTCGAATGAGAATACAATAAATGCACAAACGACAGATATATCTAATGGATAAGAACACAGAAGAAGGTTGATGCAGAAGGAAGAGAAGAAATACCAAGCTGAATCATAGGCTTTAATTGTGCTTTTGGCTAGACCAAGTTTCATGTATTTGGAGGCAGAATACAGAAGATCCTCAAGGGGCTTGGATGTGCTTAGTCCAAACTCATTTAGTGGAACGCAGGGCATGGCGCGGTGGTGGGCTTCGCTTGAGGTCACATAGCTTTGAACTCCTGAAATTTAAAGCGAGACAGAGCATCAGCTATGCGATTAACATGCCCGGGAATATAAGTAGCTCGCAAGATGAAGTTATTAATTACGCATGTCCAGGTATTTTTGAGCAGCCCTTGTTGATGATTTAAACAGTAGCTGCGTTGTCGCAGAAAACAGTCATTTGTTTCCTGGTCCATCTGGTGCCCCAAATCAAGCAAGCGACAACAATGGGATAGAGCTCGTAGAGGGCGGTAGATTTTGAAGTATTTTCAAGGGACTGAATTTCAATTGGCCAGACATCTGCGAACCATTCATTACAAAATAATCCCCCGAACCCGATGGAAGGTGCAGCATCTGTGAAGAACTGGAGAGAATCTGAAGACTCCACGAGGTCATTATAAAAGAATGAAATACCCAGGCCCAGAATCGAAGATCTGAGCGACAACCATCATCTAGGACTATGATGTCTTTAAGGTTTTGGACAGAAGAAGCCAGCGATAGCAGTCGTGAAACAAATGATCGGCCGTGTGGGATGATGCGCACTGCAAAGTTAAGGTGGCCTAATAAGGATAACATAATTTGATGCCTTCTCTGATGCGGGACAGCTTGTCTTGTGGGAGTGAAGCTTGCATTAGCACACCATCGAGGGTGATACCGAGAAATTCTAAACGTGTGGAAGGGCCTACGGTTTTCTGTTCTGAAAGGGGTACGCCTAGCTCTTTGAAAAGGTTTTTGACTGTGGAGATGCTGCGAGCTGGTGGGGACCAGGGAAAGTCAACTTCTAGAAAATCATCTAAAAGATGAAGGACGAAAGGGAGTTTGTAGGTGTTGTAGAGTATCCAGCATAGCGCTTCTGACAATGTGTCGAAGATGCGTGGACTACTACGGCAACCGAATGTCAACTTTACTGAGAAGTAAAACTTGGAACGCCATTTCACACCAAATATATGCCATTGAGAGGGGTGAAGTGGCATGACTTTGAAGGTGTCTACAATGTCTGCTTTCCCCAGGCATGCGCCGACCCCTGCTGACTTAATCATCTGTACAGCATTATCAACGGAAGCATAGAACAGGGAAAAAGGCTCTTTAGGGATTAGGCTATTGATACTCTAGACAGAAGAATCATGGGGAGCTGACAGATCGATAATGGATGTTTTTTGTTAGAATATTTCCTCGTAGCAATCCCTATTGGACTTGATCTGAAGATAGAGAAAACGGGTTTTAACAGGGGGCCTATCATGTATCCGTTTTTAACTTCTTTTGATAGTAGCTCGTCTACTACTCCTGGCTCTTTCAGAGCAGACTGCAGATTTTTGCAGACATCGGTCACTTTTGGAAGCCAGCATAGACCTGCTAGGAAACCTTGAACTAAGCCTGTGATAATTGACAAAACATCTGTTAGGATGATTAGATTCACTGGAGTCGAAGGATGCGTCATGTTTATTTCCCCGATTTTGCGGGGCGAAGTCTTCTGGGGCATACCGAGCGTGGGTGGCCGTCTCCGCACCAACTACACACATGCATGAATTTACAATTAGGATACGTACAAACACTCTCATTGAAATTGTTGCATATAGTAGGCTTAAATCCAGAGGCAAATACCTCTCTCTTGGGTAGGTGATTAGCAGTATGGAACATTTGATTCCTAGGCTGGGGCATAGGTTTAGCCGTGGAAAGTTCCTGCTGAGCGGTTCTTGGTCATAGGGAAGTTGAGTGTGAAAAAGAACCACAGATGGAGCATGCGAGGGTTTTATGCCCTGTGAAATGCCTGCTGATGAGAGTCAGATCGATAACAGACCAATCTAATCTCTGATTGTACCGCTGAATATACATGGCTGCTTTAGCAGAGAAGGATGTGTGGTACTCGTAGAAAAGAGAGCCACCATAGGAGAGAGCAAGATCGGCAATGATGGCCAAATACGTATCTAACTCTTCTCTACGCTGAGGATAGATTTCACATATAGTGTCTCTAAAGACACCAAAAGCCGCGATGAACTCTGCCATGGAAAGAGATTTAGTCTGGGGTTGCTGTCTTTGAGTAGGACGGAGAAATCTCCGCAGTCGACAAATCTTTTGAAAGATTCAGATCCACATAAAAGAATTTTCACCAGATTGATGTCATGGCCTGCCGATGAGAGCATACAGTTATACACGCACGTGTATATATATATATATATAATATCATATATATATATATATATATATATAGGACACCCCGTTATGCTCAATTACACTTTTATATTTATAAAAGTTTTATATATGAAGAGTTTTGTTCCAAAACGCTATAAATCCATGTTGATTAAGTTGAGTAAAAATGTATTTTCTTTACCAAGAAAAGTGGCAAGTGAAAACCACTATATTCTGTTTCAAACTTTCACATAGCATCTTGAGGTTATAATAACATTACAAATTAAAATCCAGAATTAGATTTTCAAAGATTTATTTTAAAAACTGATAATTTTTTCCCCAAAATGCAATAAATCCATGACACGTTTTTTTCCATCCAAAATGCAATAGATCTATTTTATTTTTCATATTGAAACTGTACAGTAAGTCAGTTGAAACATATGAAAACCTCTGAACTTGGTCAAAACTAAACTTATATATGGGCACTGGGCCAAAAATACATCAATCATCGCTCCCAAAATGTATTTAACGGGTCATCTTGTTAATGCTACACATTCATTACAACAATAAAACATTACATGTGAGGAAAATGTATCATGAACAACAATATCACATTAGACCACAGAAATTCCAAAATGACATTCATCTTTGCCATGTTACATTCATATTAGTGCTGTACGTTGTACGATTGTCTTGTGCATACTATAAATCCATTGCATTCATATAACTATATATGTGTAAAGAATTTGTGCCCAAGCAATACATCAGACAGCTATAGGCTAAGTGATACTAATTCCTTAAAGAGCCTGTGACAGCATCCCAACAACTGTTGTGCAATGAAATATTGGGCTACTTGTAATCTCGAACCGTCAGTTTAAAAAAGAAAAAGCGATACCGTTCCGTTAAATATCAATAATTTCGAACATCGCGGGGAAATTCCTTTGACTCATTTTGAAGTTTTGGGGGAAGCCGGAAGTGACGTCAATGCGGGAACGCTTCGAGAGCCAAACACGGACAAAGTGTGTTGTCATGCGTAGAAATGGTGAATTACTGAGATTAGGCACGTTAATAACGTTTTAATGAAGTTGACTACAGCAGGGGTTCTCAAACTTTTTGTTTATGCGGACCACTATTTATTATCAAGGGTTTTCGCGGACCACCTTATATGCAAACCATACGAATAAGTACATATATAAACGTAGTGTTAAAACGCCGATATTTTTTTTCATAGACAATCAAAAGTAAATTGAAGCCTATCTGATACTTTTGTGACCGGTGTCTGTCTGCGTTGTGTATGTTTCTCATAGAGGACGGCGGACGGTATTTGAATTAGGTCATCCCAAACAATGCCACAAGTGCGCACGCACGTGCACAAAACGGGCAGACAGGTCTACAAAAAAACTACCGGTATGCTTTAGTTACTGTGCTGCAAAAAGCAGACGGTGCTGCGCTCAACACACACAGACTCAAAACAATGGCACACAGGCATATAAGTAACATAAACAATGGATAGGCCTACTGTAAGTTGCATAAAGGCTTGAGCTAGTATTGCTACTAAGCAGACAGCACTGTTTCTCTCTCTCTCTGTCTCCACTTTCAAAATCTATTTAAATCTCAAAACAAACTTCCAAATTCCCAAAGTTGTCCTGAAATTAACTTATTAAACGAAACGAAAAATATAGGCTACTCAGGGGTGGATCTAGAAAAATATTCATGGGGTGGCAGGAGATTTTGAGGGATGGCATCCCCTGGCAGAAGTATATGCTGATTTAATCGCAGTCAATGTTAACTTGGAAAGCCAAAATATTGATATTTTAACTGAATAACATTAGGTGACATTATTGTTGCACATCAGTAAAGCATTACATAGAAATATATAAGATGGCAGACATAATTGAATGTATTTTAACTGGACAATAACTGAACTAGTTTGTTTCACTCTTAGACCAGGGGTACCAAATGTATGCAGACTGCTGCAATAAGTACATTAATTAACTGTCTCATCGAAGTTTGTCTGAATTAATATGATAATATTAACAATCATATTATTCCTATCAGCTGTCAATCACTGTTATGATGCGGCGATTACCATTCTGTTCAGCAAAACGCCTCACAAACTGATTAAGATCCAAAGCTTTAGTAGGTTTTGATTCAATGCTGAGTACAGCCAAACTTTACAGTCTCTTCTCTGTCATTGTAGACCGCAACTACCTCATTCCTTCCGTCTACAGTACTTGGGTCCGGATGCTTCTCGTTTTGCGCTGTCCTGTTCAAATGAAATCGCCGCCAATCATATTTCCACGCTCGCGCCAGGGCCGGGGGAGGGGTTACAAGGCTCGTGTCTTGTGGTGCATTCACTTGCACTCGGACATTAGATATTTTCTCTCATAAATGTCCGATGAGCCCAACGACCACTACCCCACTGCCTGATATCATTAGAAAGCTAGGAATCTCCCCTTTCCTGACAGTGTATACAACTCAAAATGTGTCTTCAGGTCAATGCGACTGATTTTGATAGAGCTAGTCACATATGAGGTGGTCCCCGAAAATCCTTGATAATAAAAAGTGGATTTTATTTAGCTTTTTTCCACGGACCACCTGCAATACCCTCGCGGACCACCAGTGGTCCGCGGACCACAGTTACCAACATAAACATAAATGATCGTGGTGAAAATGATGATTAAATTAGGATAACAAATCGGTAGTGAGAGCTGCTGAATTTCCTCCCGTCGGATGTGATATAAAAACAAATCGATTATTTTTGTAGTTGTAAACTCAAGTGGATGAAACTACATTTAGTGCTTTCATGTCAATTCGGCGAACATATGATACATTAAATGATCGTGAGGATGATGACTAAAAATCGTTTGTTTGTGCCGGTCTGCATTTCCTGATGAGAAAACAAACCGATGCCTTTTGTAGTTGTAGTACACCAACATGGATTAAACGTGTGTTTTTTTACCACAATGTTGGGGAAATTCATGAATAAAATGCACGGATTATTATTATTATTATTCCCACTCCGATCGGGACACTAGGTCCACCGTTTCCCCGCAGCGAGGCTCCCCCCGTTGACAGTTTACGTGGGCTGGGTGCAGTGGCGGACTGGCCATCCGGACGAATCCCGATGGGCCGGTACCGAAGTGGGCCGGTCGGATAAGTCACTAGCACATCCCCCATAGGCAGCGCGTGAGGCTCAGGTTTGAGAAGGCTAAATAACTTTTTTTACCTGACGCTGCCCGGCTACGGCGTCTATAGAAAAGAGATCAACTCAGTGTGCGGAGTTTAAGTCTCTCAAGTCATATTACAGGATAAAGGAAATACAGTTTAAACTGCCGTATGCAGAGAAGACGCCGACGTGTCGCAATTATCATTCATAGTACATCATCGATCATCGATCATATAATATATAATATATTTTCTTATCTGAGTCAGCTTCTCCCACCGTATCTGGCCTTGCAACACTTACAGTGTCACATACTGGATGCAGAAGTATTATTTTAAGCAACACATTATGTTGACGAAACACTTGAGACAAATGTAATTAAAGTCAGATCCACGCGTGTCTTAGACGTGAACGCGCTCTCAGCTGGAGAGAGAAACCCTGGCTTGATTTACCGAGTTGATAACCAGCGTCGTAGGACCGCTTAGCGAGATCTCGTTTGTTAGTTTGTTGTTGTTAGTTTGTTTGTTACTCAAACATATCCAGGGTATGTTGAACTGGCTTCGTAGTACAGTGCACAGGTGGCTAGCAGCGCTAATGTCAAAGACACAGACATTATACATTATATTTGTATTTTACCAGGATGCAGTGACACAAATATTGACATATTTACATTTACTATCTATAGCACCCGCCGCCCCTGACATCCCCCACTCCCCCCGTTGACAATTTACTAGCGGTACCGAAGAGGGCCAGTCGAGAGTCCCGGGATGATTTTTAGTCCCATTCCACCACTGGCTACATGACCATATGATCGCCCATATTGACGCACCTCATTCCTAAACTTCTAACAGATACAACATAAACCGATCCTTCAGCCTCATATGAGCTCTCAGATACGTTCAAAATGAAACTGTCATTGCTGTCTGAGCTTGCTGCTGTGTGCACCATCGTGCGTTTACATGCAGAAGCTGGGATCCTGAACGGTGCAGCTGGAGCGCTGTGCCCGCAATGACGTCACACATCATTTGTCGGGACTTGAAGAATCCGCGAGAAGATGCAGAAAATTGTCAACATTGAAGGGCAGATTAATGGTTATCAAAGTACAAATATCCAAAATCAGTTCAGTAACGGTTTTCAAGGGGACAATATTTACTCAAATTGATGGGTTTGGATGATGGGGGAAACTCGTGTCACAGGCTCTTTAAGTAGGCTACATTTTAACATGAAAACAAACTAGCAAGAAACTTAAACATGAAAGATTCAACAGAAAATCTGAATTGTGCCTTGTTCACTTCATGATATAACCTAGGCTACACATCAGGCTGCATTGAAAAGCCAGTGATGTGCTTGTTGTGAATTAAGCTGTCATTATCTAGCCTGTGTAGTCCAGTCTATCACATCAACATAGCGTTGTTTGATGATCCACATGTTTTAAGAGCAGGCAGTCCTGTATGAAAAATATAATTCGTAAATCAAAATTAAACTCACCCAAAACGCTGCAAAAGGTGGCCTTGCAGACAGGAATTTTTGTAGGATGATCTTCGGTCAGCAAATGATATTCATTAGTGACCTCCCTATCCTTCTGCATATCGCTCAGTGCATGACATGGGCCATCTAAGCTAATTTACAGATGGCCCTGAGCCCAATAGAGATTGCCCTGAAAAATGCGCGCGGACGAAATGGCACGAAGGGTCCGTCCCCCTAGAACATTTAGATTTTTGCAGGCCTTAGATGTTGTCTGGTGCATTCTCGAGACTGAATTATAAGATGAACCACCACCGAAGACCGTTGTGCTGGTGTCAGAGTTAGACTGTTCTCCTTGCGATCTGTGTTTTTTCTTTCTTCACTTTGTAGCCCACATTGGCCAATAGGATTAGCAATTGTTGTGTCACAGCCAGACATGTTGCTGCATCTGGCCCGGCTAGAAGTAAATCATCAACATACTGTATCAGAGTCACTCCCTCCGGTAGTTGCAATGGACTGAGGTCTTGTTTCAAAGCACGGTTAAATAATCCTGGACTATCTTTGTAACCCTGTGGCATCCGATTGCAAGTGTATCGCTGTCTTTGGTAGGTAAACGCAAATATATCCTGGACGTTTGGATCTAATGGTAAGCAAAATAATGCATTTGCTAGATCTATCACTGTGAAATATTTCTGACCTGGATTAAGATTTTGTAATGGATCGGGAACAGGAATATTAGCAGTTTTAGTGACATTGTTGACTTCTCTTAGATCATGGACCATTCTCCATCCCTTGTTTCCAGCTTTTGGTACTGGCAAGATGGGAGTATTCCAATTTGAGCCGGTGTGTCTGATTACTCCAGCTTGCAACAATCCTTGAATGGTGTTTCCAATCCCATCTATTTGTTCTTGCTTCAATTTGTATTGCGGGCGCCAACATGGTTTGTCATTTTCCACCAGCTCCACTGAGACCTCATGATTCACTAATCCAACATCATAGTCTCCAGTGGTCCAAAGATGTGTAGGCACCTGCATCAGCATTTCTTCTGTGTCCGGATGGTTTGTGTGTTCTCGTCCATGATCTCTGTCCAATTATTGCTTCTCCAATAGCTCTTGTTCCTGGCTATTATTTCCAATCCTCCACATCATCTGGTCTGTTGATCGCCACAGAAAAGGTGCTTCTGTTGCCAACCATTCTGTGTTCAATGCAGTCTTTATCATTGGACCCCGATCTGGACTCAGCTCCTATGGTCATGGTGAGTGTGACATGAGGAACCGCTTCTTCAGATAAATTGTACCATTGTTTTTGTTCTGTTGTGAGTTTTACCGCCGCTGCTACACCCTGCGGTCCGATGTAGATGTCTGCTACAGTCAAATCTTCCATCTTCCCCTCTTTATCTTCCATCCAAGTGTCTTGATATTCTTCATCTGGTCGCCTTAGATAATTGTACGTACAATGTAGAGGATCTTGCGGGGGCCCATAGGGTCCCAGTGTATTTATCCATGGCTTCCAGGCCATGTAAGTTATTTGGACACGTGGAGTATCGATTTCAGTGGTGATCAGGCGGCTCCAGTACACCGTGGTTGTCATTTTCTTCGTTGTTTTCTGGATTTGCTGCCATCATCATGATTCTCTGTTGTCCGTCGTACGTCTGGTAGAGTGGTATCTGGCCTGGAAATTGGATAATCAGCCCATCTGGTGTGCATAGAATTCTCGCTCCTGATTTTACGAGCAGGTCTCTTCCCATCAGATATATCGGACAGCTTGGGGCATAGAGGAAAGGATGTTGCAGGAGTTGCTTCCCAATTTTCGTGACCAATGGTAATGTATATGTATATACTCGTATATGTATCTAAATCCGAACATTTCCGTCCCGATTGTTAATTTAGACTGATTGTTTTCACCATGTTATGCCCGCATGACATCCACAATCGGACTCTCAGGAGGGTGTACTAGCCCCCTACTCTGCTTTGCGTTCCATAACAAAGTATTTTAGTGTTACCTGAACACCCCGTGTTACCAAAACACTATTTTTCACCCGTCGGTGATGTGATACTTGTTCCTCAGTACAAATCACCCAAAAACTGATCGTAAACCCTGGCTACGACAGATATCCCAAATATCCTACATTCGAGCAGTCCTTCTCAAATGTCATGGAGTTTAATTACTTTTCAATTTAAAACATTAAAAGAAAAAATACATGGATAAAACTTACAGTGCAGTCTAAGATATGAATAGTTCAATTAAAAGCAGCGACAAAAAGAAAAGTCTTCAGCCTGGATTTAAAAGTAGTCAGAGTTGCAGCGGACCTGCAGGTTTCTGGGAGTTTGTTCCAGATATTTGGAGCATAAAAACTGAACGCTGCTTTACCATGTTTAGTTCTGACTCCGGGGACAGAAAGCTGACCAGTCCCTGAAGACCTGAGAGATCTGGATGGTTCATCATTTAGCAGGAGGTCAGAAATGTATTTTGGGCCTAAACCATTCAGTGCTTTATAAACCAGCCGCAGTATTTTGAAATATATTCTTTGACACACAGGAAGCCAGTGTAAAGACTTCAGAACAGGAGTGATGTGATCCACTTTCTTAGTGTTGGTGAGGACTCGAGCAGCGGCGTTCTGAATCAGCTGCAGCTTTCTCATAGATGTTTTAGTGAGACCTGTGAAGACACCATTGCAGTAGTCGAGACTACTGAAGATAAAAGCATGGACAAGTTTTTCCAAATCCTGCTGTGACATTTGTCTTTTAATCCTAGATATGTTATTTAGGTGATAGTAGGCTGATTTCGTAACTGTTTTAATGTGACTGTTGAAACTCAGGTCAGAGTCCATGACTACACCTAGATTTCTGGCTTTATCTGATGGTTTGAACATTGCAGACTGAAGCTCAGCACTAACTTTTATACGTTCTGACTTGGCTCCAAAAACCATTACCTCAGTTTTATCTTTGTTTAATTGGAGAAAGTTCTGACACATCCAGTCATTGATTTGTTCAATGCACTTACTCAGAGTTTGAATTGGAGCATAGTCTCCTGGTGAAATTGTTACGTAGATTTGTGTGTCATCTGCATAGCTATGGTAACTTATTTTGTTGTTTTTCATTATCTGAGCCAGTGGTAGCATGTAGATATTAAAAATACCTGAGTGAAGAGATTTGTTTACTATATGAAGTAGTTCTGAGGCCATGCAAGGCAACACTTCTTTGAAAAATCCTGTTGGAATAATATCAAGGCAGCAGGAGGAGGATTTCAGAAGTTGAATAATGTCCTCTAGGTTTTTATTATTAATCTGATGGAATTGTGTCATGGAGTTTGAATTGATATTAGGTGGACACAGATACAACACATTTGCTGTTCCTGATGCAGAGGCACTGACTGCTTGTCTGATTTTCTGAATTTTGTCGGTGAAAAAGGAGGCAAAATCATTGCACGCCCTGGTGGATAGAAATTCAGAGGCTACTCACTGGGGGGTTAGTTAGTCTGTCGACGGTAGCAAACAAGGCACGTGCGTTGTTTTTGTTTTTGGTAATGATGTCAGAGAAGAACGATTGTCGTGCGTTTTTCAATTCCAAATTATAAAGGCCAAGTCTCTCTTTATAGATTTCAAAGTGAACCTGGAGATTTGTTTTTCGCCACCTGCGTTCAGCTTTTCGACATTCTCTTTTTTCTGTTTTCACGGTTCTCCATGGAGATATTTTCTTGCCAGACACTTCCTTTACGTTTGTTAGAGCAATGGCATCTATAAGATTTTTAATTAAAATGATCTACTAGCTCATTTACTGAGATGTTAGCAGGGGCAAGTGTGGAAGAAAAATTCTGAGTAAACATTTCCCTAGTACTTTCAGTTAAATATCGCTTTGTGGTTACCTCTTTTTGAACATTGTTGTGAACAGAAATAGAGCTCTGAGTGCAACATCAGTCACCACAACCTTAGAGATATTCAGACCCTTTGAGAGTGTGCCCCTTATTGTGCGTGGGCTCCATCACATGCTGAGTCAGTCCATAGCTATCAAGAACACAAAACAGTTATTTTGCCCCTTTGTCCTGGGGGTTGTCAACATTGATGTTAAAATCACCAACAATGACTAGACGGTCAAAGTCAATACACACTATAGACAGCAGTTCAGTAAGGTCATCAAAAAAGCTTGCACAGTATTTGGGTGGTCTATAGATATTTAGGAACAGAGCTCGAGAGGAGCATTTCAGCTGAAGGGCCACATTTTCAAAATAATCAAAGTTTCCATACGATGTCTTCCTGCATTGAAGGGAATCATTGAACAGAATAGCAACTCCACCCCCTTTCTTATGCATTCTTTCCTGACTCATAAAACTAAAGTTGGGAGGGGTTGATTCGATAAGAACAGCTGCACTGTTATTTTGTTCAATCCAAGTTTCTGTTAAAAACATAAAATTGAGATTGTGCTCAGTGATAAAATCATTGATTCAAAATGTTTTTCCTGCCAGAGACCTGACATTTAATAAAGCTAGTTTAAGTTTGTTAAACACACTATCAGTCATGTTTTTTGTAACAAGTTGTGGCTGATATGGAATCAATGCTAAATTAGATAAACTCACACAAACGTTTGAGCGCTTCCTGTTTCTAAAATGATTCACTGCTCTTAATCTATTACCTATCAACACAGATATCGGCAAAGCTATAGGCAGGCAGGGCCCAGGCATGTCCTGGAAAGAGTTGAGAGTGCCATACGCCCTTGAGCGTGGACCCAGCACATATCAGTAAGAGTTTGTTGCGTTTTGTACACACACATCCTTATCAGGAGACGGGGGAGATGGTGCGGGGGTAAAGGACATGCTTCCAGGGGGGGAGGTGGTTGACGTAGGCGCGGTGATGAAGACGGGGGAGATGGTGCGCGTCTCTGCGGTGATTTTGGTGGGCGTCGTTGAGGAGCGGGGGTAAAGGACATGCTGCCAGCGCTGCGTATCACCTTAGTTTGGTCTTTGAAATGCAGGAAGGAATCGATGCCAACCCTCTGTATCTCCTTCATGTGTTCAACGATCTCCAGGAGGGTGGGCGAGGGTGAAAGGGTGAACGGAGTATCCTCTAAGGCGTTAACGGGGTTAACCACACGGTTATCCGTGGATGGAGGCGGGGTAGGAGTCTTCAGACTCCTGCCCAGCACTCGGATACAGGAACTCAAGGGTTTGGTCCACGGAGTAGGACTCCTGGACTGGCCAATCATCCTCCTCGGCAACAGTAGCGAGAGCGTCCGCTCTTCACTGTCTGTCGGCCAGAGCTGCGTGTGAGTGCTCCGACCCCAGGCAGGATTCGCATTGTGAGTGCCGGTCATAACTCATTATGAACCCCCGTCTGGCATGAGGAGCAAACTCTAACACAACCCTGTGTACTCATGTTTAAGGATCTTTTTCGAGGTGGCTCTTAAAAGAGCCTTTATTCTTTAGTGTCTCTGCAGTGCTTCAGTACCGGGGTGCTGAAGAAAAGAGGGAGCAGATTGTCGGGCCTCCTTCCTATTTATACCGGAAGTGAGTCCGAAGGTGGGGCCCACCTCACAGGTGGGCGTGGACTACAAGTGTTATATTACATTACATTGCATTTAGCTGACACTTTTATCCAAAGCGAGTTACAATAAGTACATTCGACCAGGAAGACACAACCTTGAAGAAAACAGAATCATATAAGTACATCAGGTTTCATAAAGCCAAACAATTCAAGTGCTACTCAACTGGCTATAGATAAGCCAGTCCTTTATTAGTATATAAGTGCTCTGTTAGCAGTTCTTTTTTAGTAATTCTATTGCTCGAAGTGGAGTCAAAAGAGATGAGTTTTCAGTCTGCGCCGGAAGATGTGCAGGTTTTCTGCTGTCCTGATGTCAATGGGGAGCTCATTCCACCATTTTGGAGCCAGGATAGTGTTTTCAGTGCTGCGCGGGGGATTACCCAATAGCGATAGCCTTAGAGGGCGAAGCCTATACAAAATAGAACTGAACTTAACCAGTTGTTTTGCGCAGAGCCTTGCAGTGAGCAAAATGCCAATCATGTATCGTGAATTTAGCTTTAGTGTGTGTTAAATCCGTCCACTGTGCTGACAGCAGCTATTTCAAACGTATAAACTTTCAACCATCAAAATATCAATCAAATTTTGTTTGTTTTTTGCTAATGATAAACAGTAAGCCAGTGTCTATAGTATAATCATGTTTCTATTATCGTATCACTCACTATGGTTCATGTCCATTTGGCTTGCTAGCTAGCTAACAATGATTTGTGTAACTGACATTCTCTATCTGGCTTTCTAGCAGCTCACTGGTTAGAGCTAGCTAGCTACTTTGGATTGATTGCATTGTTTGTTCAGATGTGGAGTGTAAGTGTGAAAGTGAGAGAGTGAGAACAACAATGGCTGCGTTCAGAGAGCTGCTATCATGTCACTGAGCAGTGCACATATTCATTACACTTCAAAGTTAAGCTTTCTCTAAATAAAACAGCAGCCACTCCTCCAAAGGAAGGAGATGTTTTGGGTCATCACAAATGGCCTTTAGCTTTCCCTTATAAAATTCAACTTACAAAAATGAATTATAAAGTGCTAACTTTATAATTTGCTTGTATGATTTATCATGTTTGCCTTTCGTTTTTACAAACTAATGGTAATAAAGATAATATATCTTTCGTGTTATAGTCACGACATTTAATCTATTAAACCCATTCTATTGGTAGTGTGTTTCGTGCCTGCACCACGTCTTTTTGTCCGGTCGGGTCTTGGAAGACCGGAAGCTGTGTGGTTCATAAAAACATTTTCTTACTCAATATCAAGCCACAATTATTGTTTTTATTTTAAATCGTATAGTGTCGGACTTTTTTTGCCGTCCGTGAGGAAAATAAATGGGGCTCAGAGCCTCAGAATACTGAAATCTGTATTTTTTAAATATTTATTTCGCAAAAGAAAATCACAAAATCACAGCTAACATAATACTGCCAGCTGCATTACATTGTGCAATAAAAATAATAATAAGCACCAACTCAGTTTGCACTACAGCTTTCTGACGGCAAAGGTGAATTTGGGTTCAGATTATGCACTTTCTTGCACAACATAAATAACCTTTTCCTGCAGAGATCAATGAACGCAGCTTGTATATTTCTACTCTGACCGTGTGTTGCTTAACACATGCTGTCGTCTGTCATCACGGCGTTCCACAGAAGATTTGCAACTGCAGGCGAGAGGATCAGCCAACCTCACGCCCACCTGACATGCTTTAGATCTTCTGCAGTATCCAGCTACACGCCGATTATTCACGGTGGAGTCAAGTTTCTTTGATCTGTTGAAACCTGGAAAATCTAAAAATACCTACCTCTAAAAATCAACCTTGGTTTTGTTTATAGTTTTATTATTAGAAATTAATGTTGGTGGCAGCTTTATCCTCAGTGTTGTAATGTGACCCTCGTCCTTAGATTAGAGATGGATGAGTCCTGATTCATCCGGATCATTAACCCGGATCCTAGTAATGAGCTGGTCGTGACGAGTCTCCCCTCTCGATTAACCCGAGTCCTTTGAGTCCTACACCTGGTGACGTACAAATTAAAACTATAAATTGCGTCACTCGCTACTCTCCTTATAACATGTAAAATCACATTACTGGGTGTTATGTATCAGATTATTTCTTCAGAGTCAAGCTTGCTGCTTCACCCTGTTTCCAGTATGTTTGCTAAACTAAGTTAGCCAGCTGCTGGTGGTATCTTTAATGTGCCAATGTTTTACAGGCTGGTGTGTCAATCATTAGGAACTCATATTGTGCAGCAAACCTTTAATGCAACAGATAAACAGAGGTATCCCAATGCAAACATATAGCTTCAATTGAGAGTTAAAGCAATTTAACCCTTATGTTGTGTTGCGTTTCAAGTTAAAATGATTCAATAACTACGCTCTAGTTTTTTTTTAATCGGAACAAGGCTTCATGATATCTTCCACAACACTACAAAATTGATTTTGACAATTTTAGCCAAATCTGAAGGTCTCTAAAAAAAAGAAGTGTATAATTTGGTGTTCGGGTCTGGGAAGACCCAGCTGAATTGTTGTGGCTGTCTCGGAGTCAAATTTGGCCCAATCAAGGTTCATCTTTGACTTTAGACACCCCTCCCCCACCCCCTTCACCAACTGTAACAATAATTTAAAACATAGTATACTATATGTAAATAGTATTCTATTAGTCAGATAACGTTATGACCCACTGTATTCACTATAGGAAATATAATGAGTGAATTTAATCACATGTTTTACTAAAATATGTGGTGTTTTTTGGAACCATAAAATACAATTACAACAGGATTGTACGGTTATGAATGCATAATAAGTTAGTTATGATGTAGTTAAAACAATATTGGATGATAGTCATTATCTTTGAGTGTTTTGGACTGAGATAAATCATGGGTCAAAATTGACCCCCGAACACCATGAACGTTAACAGCTTTCAACACAAGGGTTAAAGCAATAAATATGGAAGTCAGGGATGGATATATTTCCTAACGATGAAGCGAATTACTAACCAACATGCAACTGTATATCTACCGCGACACACTTGAATAAAAAAACAAAACTGTATTACATTACTCTAGTGCTATGAGTTCAGAGTTAATGCTAAAGCTAATCCCTTCTGACATCATAAAATCTGCCCTTGATTCTCATAGAATAGAAATACTTACTGCACTTGTCATGTGAAGGGGGACTGGATCACATGACCCCCAAATGAGGGTGGCTTATTTCAAAGAGGATACTCATGTCAACTAATTTAACAAGGTTATATATCATAACCATATAAGCTTTATATTGGTAAGTATAACACGTCATGTAGCCCTATGAGGAGAATGAATACATTCATGCAGACAAAATTAAAGTGGACCGATTATGCTATATTTGAAAATTATATTGTAGGGCCGTACCTATACAAAACATTTCTGTGAAGTTTTTTGCTTAAAATACCAAACAGATCACCCATTGTAGCCATGCCTCATACCCCTCTATTCCAGTCCTGTTCCAAAAAGGCTGATTCTGTGACTGTAGCTTTAAATGGAACAGCTGCTGCTAGCCACGCCCCTTTGTAGCGTCACGCAGCTTTCACCTGCTAAGAGAGTTTTCTACCGGGAGAAACTCAGCTAAACGCTGCAGTGATTAAATGCCATATTATGTTCCAAACCACTTCAAGCATTACTTCTGAAACAGTATGGAGCTCAAACGTTTCTCTCTCACAGGGTTTACTACAAGGACATTACGTTACACATATTCTCTGCAGTACAGCGTTAGCTCTGAGTGTTCGCGATGCTTGCTAATGTAAACACAGACTGTATTACTCCCAAAACACACTGCGCATTGTTTCTGATACAGCACATAGCTTGACAAGTGTTTACTGCTAGAACAGTGCCATTATATGTATATAACAACTTTACTCTAAGTGCCTCCTGCAGATATCTTGCTGAATACACAGACATTCAGCTAGACGACTGTATATACGGAGACGTTAGGTTGGGACGTGTGTGTGCCACATTTCGCCAATGACGTCATTGGAACCAAATCCTGGATCTTCTCATTTGCACCAAAAAGTGCATTTTACATAATAGGTCCCCTTTAAGGTAGATCAAGTTTGAAACCAACTGGAAACATCTGATGGCATTTCCAAATGGAATCTCTGCCATATTTAATGATAGTCAAAGCAATTGATAAACTGTTTTCATATACCAAACTGTTTTCTTACATTTCAGTGTATAGCATGTCTAAATGACCATAATATGGTTCAGAAATAGAAACCAAATATGTCCAAACCAAACAGTGATTAAAATAAATGTTGTGATGTGAATGAATCGGGAAAATTATGTTTAATATGCTGGGGGAAAAAATGCAGCTCATAACAAACAAGCTGGATTTAGTTCCTGAGTTACAGTAAACCGTTTGTAATATAAATTACATTACAATGATTTATTTGTGTGCAATAAACATATGATACAGAAGCACGGCTGCGGGTCAATAACAAGATAACTGACTGAACCATCTGAGCAGCAGCCAAGGAGATCATATGACTCGTTGCTACCTAGTGTGTGTGATAGTAACAGTCTCTGTATGGAATATGAGAAGGTATCATGACAGTCAGTTGGCTCACTCAGATAAACTGATACTAAACCACTCTTTCCATCCATCTCTCCTGCTCTCTCTCAATCAGTTTCTTTCACACAATCTCACCCACCTGCCCACCACCTGCCCACACACACACACACACACACACACACACACACACACACACACACACACACACACACACACACACACACACACACACACACACACACACACACACACACACACACACAGCTGCAGTATAATTTAACACCCACTGAAGCCAGATCATGTTAGCAGGTTACCAAGCTGGCACAGTACTGTATGTCCCTGTGTGCTTCCATATTTCTCAGACACATTCTGTGGTAATAATGAGACCTTCACACCGCTCTCCTCTACAAGTCACACAAGGTGCTGCATTTAGGAACACAGAGGCCTGCAGGGCCAAAAATAAACTACATCTGAGCAGGGTCGGCTTCATGGGGGGTCATTCGCGGGCCATGCCCCCGTAAACGAGTCACTGTGCCCCCCCAACGCAGGGCAGGCAAGCCCTGCCACTTTGCCGTTTTTTGCCGAGTTTTACACCCGGACATAAGTATTCTCCTTACATGTCGATTGATTTTACAGTGATATCTGCACTACTCATCAACTCAAAAACAGCAATTTATCCTTGTTAATTACACAACATTGATTGGTTTAAATTGTGTATAATGGTTTTGTGTTTTTCCCCTTCGACTCTGAGAAACAAATAGTGATATCGGAGTTTAGGATGGCAGAAGACACTACACTACCCATAATCCTCAGCTATTGTTTGAGACTACACCATGCATTTTGCAATTTTGTAAAGCACTTTGAATTGCCTCGTGTTGAAAGTTGCTATATAAATCAACTTGCCTTGCCTAAAGCAACTTCCGCCCTAATAGAAAATACCAAAAATATAATCATTTTCAGGATTTTTTTCAGAACTCTTTAAATGCCATTTTGAATACAAGAAACCGCTGTTGTTTTTCATGATAAAAACAGAGAAAATTAGTTATTTTCCAAAAAATACATAACTGGGGACTGGCTCTTTTTTTGTATAACAGTCTTGGATACGTCAAAGATTAGCAACAATATAGATTTGTTTGCATTATTAGTTTTTGCACAAAATCAGATTAAACAAAAAAGTCACAAATTAGTCATTCGGGACAAAAATGTCCACTTCCAAAATCAGATTAATATTTTTTAAAACTTTTTGGTGTTGAATATTTCAATCAACTTCAGTCCTGATCAAAAATACCAAATGTTAAATTATGTTCAGGATTTTAACCCTTGAACTGCCAATTTGAAAAACATGATTCAGATTAAACAAAAAAGTCACACATTAGCCACTCGCAGACACAAATGTCCCATCCATTCCCATTATAACATCATGCATTTTGGAATGTCAGAGTTTTATATTGGAGTAGAATAGTTAAATTTGTCCTTTTTACTGTATATGACCATTGAATTACATGCTTGTCATTTCTTGGTTTCTTTGCCTGTTGTATAATGGGGCCCTGCCAGCCATTGGAATACATGTATGCAACTCATATGATGTAGGTGTGTTGGTATGGAAGTGTTTTATCTTTGTGCTGACTCCTTTCAAGCACAGTTCAGGCAGATCCACACCAGATGCTCCTCCTCAGGGTGTTTCTGTTTCAGAGGATGAGTCCTGCAGCTGAAGTTAGGGGCTGCATGAGACCTCTTGTCCCACAGAGAAGCTCCTCTTCCTCTTACTGCTTGTTGCGTATCACAGGAATGAAATGACCAGCCAGCCAAACTACACATATTTGAAGCTTTGGCTTTGCAGCCAGGTGTTTTTATTTTCTGTTTGCTAAAGAGATATTATCAAAGGACTTTGAAGTTCCAAACAATTCAAAATATCGAGGTCAAGCTGGGTCAAGGTCATACATCTGTTTACCTCAAAGACACATGAAAAACAAAACGCCATGAGAGCACACTTACTCCTGTCTCATTCTCACACACAATCACACACACACATACAAGGTATACGGAGGTTTCATGTGTAAGAGTGTGTATGAGTTTGGGAATGAGGGAGTGAGAGAAAGAGAGAGAGAAAGAAAGATATGAGAAGCCGGATTGCAAGTTATTGTTATTGCAAGTTATTGCTTGACTCAGGTCAAGCAAGTCACAAGTCAAGTCATACGAAATTCTGATGAATAACCCCAGTTTCCGCGTTTAAATTAGTTACAAATATTGTGGTTATGAAAAGTTTCGTTTATTTTCAACATAAACAGCAATGGAGAGTGGGGCGCTGAATGGTCATTTGAAAACAAATGCTGCAGTCGGACACAAACTCACAGAGCAGAGCTGAGCAGAGCACAAACACATCATGCGCCTTATCATCATGCGTCTTAGTGACCGGACATCTCCTTCATAAAACAAGTAATAGGGGCAGACACGTCTCTGGGCGGGCATTTGATTTACCAGGGCGGGGCCACCCCGAAATTTATATTTCCCGGGAAATCTGAATCGTCAACGGTGAGGGTGGGGGGGTTTAGGTTGCCATAAGGCTGTTGACGGTCTTATTATTATTATTATAGAGCATGTGCAGCGGTCTGCTTGCGCACAGAGCAGCAGTTTCTGAGAGAGCCGGCTTGAGAGTCAATTTCTCTTCAAAATAGAATTGATTGCCAGCCTCCCTTGTCCCTGGCTGGCTTGCTAGCTCATTGGTAACATAGAACTGATGTATTCTAATGTGCCTGCATCTGGCGCTGAGTTGCCATATTCCTTTCATGAACCACTTCCTGATATCCATTGTTGCAGATAAATATAAATGATAATAGCCAAACTAACCTAGCAAGAGTAAACTGACAGGCTGCTGTGCCGCATCTCACTCAAAAACCCACACGACTCAACCCAGCGAAAAACCAGTCTCGCACACAGCCTCATTCAGAATTTCATAGCAACATTTAAAAATGAAATTAAACTAATATTTCAACATAGTTTAAAATAAATATTAAGACAAAGCCCTACAAATAACAATAAACAGAATCAGTGGCGACTCCAGAGTATTTGTGTTGGGTAATCTATGGTAGGGCTAACCCATACAATGGTGGGGCTCAAGTCAGTATTGGCAATGTAATTACATACACGCTCCCCTTGACAGTGAAACGCCACGCGTGAGGTTTAGATTATTTCCCTGTCTCAATCCAAATTGAACTGTATGAAATAAAAAGGCACATTTGTCTTGTAGTAAATAAAAATGGCGACCTGGCGCCAACCCTGCAATTTCTCCACAGGTGAAAGAGTTGACATGCTGAAAACCCAACCCCTGCAGGGGGGTCTGGGGGGATTCTCCCCCAGGAGATCTTTTGAAATACTAACATAAGATACACATTCTGGTACTCTCTTGAGAAGAAAAATAAATACATATATTACTACACAACATATTTAAAAAAATGAATGCCATTTTTGTTTTTAGTTACTTTGTTCTGAAAGCTGAACCTGCTGCTCCTCACAGAGAGAAGAGGCTGTGTGAATTACTTTACATTGTGGATAAGGGTGGATAGCCCCCTGTATGTCAAAATGAAAGACAGCCCACACACCTATCAATCATCAAACCGTGGGGTATTATTTCATTACGTGTTGATAGAAATCAACACGTAATGAAATAATACCCCACGGGGGTACGATACACATGTTGTATCGATGTATATAGAGATGTAATACAGCAAAAGTATTCTCTGTCGGGACTTCCTGCAACAACACCACGCCATTATCTTGATTCTGATTGGCCAGAAGACATTATCAAAGATGTTCTATTGATAAGATGATCACTATGTGACAAAAGTTTTCAAACCGTTTCTGGTCTTCGGTATTTACTGCTGTCTGGGCAATTTACTCCGCGCGAGTTGGCAGACTTTATTTTGCTTACTTTAAAATCATTTTTCATTGTGGGGCTAAGCCATTTCTTGGTATGGCTGTAGCCTACCCCAGTATACCCTGGCGCCGCCACTGAACATAATAATAAAACAATTAAAATGTTGTATTCAGCCCTGATTAAAACAGTGGGCCCAAATCCTGGATTGGCGGGCCCGGCCCCATGGGGCCCGCCCATGACGCCGGGTCTGAATAGGGGCATTAATCGGGCAGTTCGATGTGTGTAGAGGTGTGTGTGTAGCAGCCTGCGGTCGCTCTATTGCTGTTCTAATGAAAGTAAACACAGTGAAGGCGATGCGTAAAAGGCACAGCTCTTTGCACGCTGGTGCTGCATCACTTCTCAGAGGCGGGGTTACACGTCCTGCTGCCTCCTGGTGCTGTAGCAATTTCCTGAAGTGAATGAGAGTCCGAGTTCGAAATATATCTAAAATAATGTATGCACTGCCATTTCCCAACACAAACATTACAGTCTGCAATGAAACGGTTGTCTCCTGTGTGCTCCACTTCCTACTTGGCGCTCCGGTAACTTTCTCGTGCGAACGAGATACAGTATATTTTTTTGTCATTGCCCTTTAGGTGCTCCGTACAATACAAAAACAAATATTTAATATTAAAAAGTAAAGTCCTTTCGAGTCATCTGTCTCAAGTCAGATTTGACTCGAGTCTGACTCGAGTCAAATCATGTGACTTGGCAAGGCAATTTTATTTATAGCACTTTTCAGCACATGGCAATTCAAAGTGCTTTACAGATTAAAAGCAAAAGACATTTAAGAACAAATACAGCATAAATACATTATTAAAAAGGCATTTAAAAACAGGCATAATAATCAAAGGTAATTAAATAAATAAACACAGCAGGTACAGAATACATGACTAAAAAGGCATACTATAGTGTGAGTATGGGCAGCTCAATTAAAAGCAGCGGCAAATAGGTGCGTTTTTTGGTCGGGATTTACAAATAGGAATTGTTTCGGCGGACGTGCACAATTTAGGCAGTTTGTTCCAAATTGTTGGGGCATAACTAAAAGCTGCTTTTCCATGTTTAGTGGTTATTCTCAGAACAGAGAGCAGACCCAACCCAGAAGACCTGAGACTTCTGGATGCTTCATAGTGATGGAGTAGGTCGTCTATATACCTCAGTCCTAAGCCATATAGTGATTTAAAAACTAGCAGTAGTATTTTAAAATCAATTATTTGGCAGACTGGAAGCCAGTGTAATGATCTCAGAACCGGAGTGATGTGATCCACTTTTCTAGTGTCAGTGAGTACTCGAGCAGCTAGCGTTCTGAATCAGCTGCAGCTTTCTGATAGATTTTTTAGTGAGCCCTTTGAATACACTATTGCAATAGTCGAGTCTACTGAAAATAAAAGCATGGACACGTTTTTCTAAATCCTGTTGCGAGATTAGTTTTTTAATCTTTGATATATTCTTCGGGTGGTAGTATGCAGACCTAATAACTGTTGTAATGTAACTGTTAAAATGCAGGTCTGAGTCCATCACTACACCCAGATTTCTTGCTTTGTGAGTTACTTTGGAGTCTGCCGACTGAAGCTCTGTGATTACTTTTAATCGGTCCTTCTTTGCTCCAAAAACAATGATCTCAGTTTTTTGTTTGTTCAGTTGGAGAAAGTTCTGAGTCATCCAGTCAGTGATGTGCTCAATGCACTTGCTCAGTGTTCTAATCGGAGAGTAGTCTCCCGGTGTAATTTTAAAATAAATCTGGGTGTCGTCTGCATAGATGTGATAGCTTAGATCGCTCTTTTTAATAATTTCAGCCAGAGGTAATATATAAATATTAAAAAGCAAAGGTCCGAAGATGGAGCCTTGAGGAACCCCACATGACATATTTATCAGGGTTGATTTGTAATTTCCTATTGAGACAAAGTTAGTTCTGTCCTTCAAGTAGGAGCTAAACCAGTTTAGAGCTGTTGCTGAAACTCCCACCTAGTTTCCAAGACGGTCTAGCAATATGTTGTGGTCAACAGTATCAAAGGCAACGCTGAGATCTAATAATACTAACACTGATATTCTGCCACTGTCTGTGTTCAAATGGATGCCATTTAAAACCTTAACAAGTGAAGTCTCAGTGCTGTGGTTAGGTCTAAAGCCCGACTGAAACACATCAAAACCGTCAGTTAAAAAACTGCTTTTTCAATCAATTTGCTTAAAAAGGCCTGTAATTATTCATGATGGTTTTGTCTAGGTTATGCTTTTTTAGGAGCGGTTTAATTATTGCAGTTTTCAGGGCCTGTGGAAATACACCTGATTGAAGAGACTTGTTTACTATGTGTAGTATATCTGAGGCCAAGCAATGAAAAACAGTTCATCCTGTCGGGATGATGTCGAGGCTACAGGAGGAGGATTTCAGATGTTGGATAATGTCTTCCAGGTCTTTAGCATTTATCAGACGGAATTGTGACATGATGTCTGAATTGGCTTTAGGTGGACACAGGGACAACACATTGGCTGTACCTGATGCAGAGGCACTGACTGCCTGTCTAATTTGCATGATTGTGTCAGTGAAGAAGGAGGCAAAATCATTGCAGGCCCTGGTGGATAGAAATTCAGAGGCTCTCGACACTGGGGGGTTTGTTAGTCTGTTGACGGTTACCGCAAACAAGGCAAGTGAGTTGTTTTTATTTTTGGTAATGATGTCAGAAAAGAAAGACTGTCGTGCCTTTTTTATTTCCTGATTATAGAAACCGAGTTTCTCTTTATATATTTCCAAGTGAACCAGGAGATTTGTTTTTCTCCACCTGCTAGACCTTCCAGAAAAACGCAGGGCAAAAATTCTTGATTATGCGATTAAACATGCAGGGTTTTTATGTGATTTTATGCGGTGAAATTGCGAAATATGCGGAAAGTTGCGAAAAAGAATAGATTTTTTTTAAATATTGGGCTGTCTTATTTATTCTCTCTCACACACAACCTGCCACTAAACTTAAACCCCTTTCCAATTCAATCAAACACATTCAATGTGTATCTATTGTAAAAGCAATTGGGCTATTTGAATCACACTCTCTCTCTCACACACACACACACACACACACACATTTCTCCGCCTCATTCTGTTTTCATTTACTCGTTCGTTATCTGACCAGCTTCAATCGTGGCTACTCACTTTGTTTCTTGTAGCCCTCGAAAGGGTTTTGGAGGTTGATGCCTCGGTGAACATGAGTTGTTTGGCTTTCTTGTCCGCAGCAGCAGAAAGCATTTTCGAATGAATCGAAGTGGGTCGTCACCGTCGATTTTCTCTTATGCTCCAACACAGTTGCACGGGGTGCAGAATAGTTTCCCCCCCACTTTCGTGCAAGACATCGGGGAACTGCTTTGCCCGGTCTTCAGCAGAAATGTTCGTCGGTAAATGAGATGGATTAGATTGTTTCATCTTGGTGTTTTCTCTCTCGTGTGAGTTCCACACATTCACTCTACGGTGTTGTTTACCTTCTGTGATATGCGAGCTGATGATGTTGCGTCATCATCATCACTACTTCACGTCAAGACGAGTTAACTTTTTTTTGCTCAACTTTGTGTGAAAAAATGCGGGGTTTATGCGGCCTTTTGATAAATACGCGGCCTTTTAAAAATCTGCGCCATTTTGCTGATTATGCGGTAAATTCTGCGATCGCAGAATCACGTTTTTCTGGAGGGTCTAACCTGCGTTCAGCTTTTCTGCACTCAGTTTTTGCTGTTCTCATAGTCATGGCTTTTCTCCATGGAGATATTTTCTTGCCAGATATTTTTAAAGGGAGCGATGGTATCCATGAAATTTGTTATTTTAGAATTGAAATGATCAACTAGCTAATTTACTGAAAAGTTAGCATGGGCAATTGAGGGAGTACAAATCTGGGCAAACATTTCCTCTGCATTTTCAGTTAAGTGACGTCTAGTGGTTACCTCTTTCTTAACAGTTGTATGGACGGTAATAGAGCTCTCAAAGAAAACACAGGAATGGTCGGAGAGCGCAACATCAGTGACCACAAGCTTAGAGACGTTCAGACCCTTTGATACAATTAAGTCCAGGGTGTGCCCCTTATTGTGCATCGGACCCTTGACATGCTGTATCAGTCCAAAATTGTCGATAGCACAAAACAGTTCTCTAGCCCCTCTGTCCTCAGGGTTGTCAACAATGTTTAAACGGTCAAAGTCAATACACACTATAGACAGCAACTCGGTAAAATCATCAACAAAGCTTGCACAGTATTTGGGTGGTCCGTAGATGTTTAGGAAAAGAGCTTGAAAGGAGCATTTCAACTGAAGGGCCACATATTCAAAAGAAGCAAAGTTTCCATACATAGTCTGCTTGCATTGAAATAAGTCATTAAACAAAATAGCTACTCTGTCCCCTTGCTTATGTAGTCTTGCCTGACTCATATAATTAAAGTTGGGAGGAGTTGATTCTATAAGAACAGCTGTGCTGTTGTATTGGTCTAACCAAGTTTCAGTTAAAAACATAAAATCTAGGTTGTGCTTGGTGATAAAATCATTGATTAAAAATGATTTACCTGCTAAAGACCTGACATTTAATATAGCCAGTTTGAGTGTGTTTGACATACCACCACTCTGACTGTTAACGACAGACCGTGGAGCACGTGGAATCACTGCAAAATGTGATACATTCAGACGGATGCCCTTGGATCCTCAGTTCTCAGTCCGAGTCACCATTCTTCTGTGTAAGCAGGCCACAACACAAATGGGACGCTGCACTGGCATAGAAGCCTCTGGTCATTGGGTGGCGCCAGAGAGCGAGACGGCAGGCGTAGAAACAGTGGTCTGGGATGACACCGCCGGAGAGGGGGGTGTGTCAACGTGGCGCTGGAAATGTCAGGCAGACGTCTGAACAGCGTGATGTATGTTAGCCGCTAGCATGCGGCTACCAAGCCTGCTGGAGTGGATTCCATCAGTGCCAAAATTGGCAGCTCTGCAGGCGGATTGGAGCCAGGTGTGGATCCTAGTGAAACGCCCCGCTCCACGGCCTAGCGTTGGGATCGGACCTGAGATAAAAAACGACTTGGAATGGAAACTGTCCATAATTAAAGAATCACTCGAAGTCAATCAAATACTTATTTCACTTCAGGGTGATAGCAGGAGACCCCATCTAGTCAATCAGAGAAAATCCGGACAATCTGATGTAGAATTTCAAAATAAAATACTTTTGAAATCTCATATATGGGCTATCGTCCTTCTGTTTTTATCATGTTTTTTATACAAGAATAAATAAAAAACTGTCAAATTTTCAAATACTTATTTCACTTCAGGGTGATATCAGGACACCACAATCTAATCACTCAGAGAGAATCTGGACAATCTGATGTACAGTTTCAAAATAAAAGACCTTTGAATTCTCATATATGAGCTATCGTCCTTCTGTTTGTATCCAACAGTTAAAATGTTCGAATTACGTTGAACCAGAATTGTCCCCCTTTTTTCTTTAACAGTGAAGAAAATTGGATATGTTAATGATATTTTGACCGCAAAACTCAAAATGTCCCCGGTTTTAATTTTGAAAATCTGGTCACCTGACTAATAGATGAACTGAATGGGTTGGGCCGGAAGCTCCCTAGCTTAGTTTGATGATTGATCAGTAAGTTAGCTAGCGAAATTGAGAAAGACAAGATGGAGAACAGTAAAAAAAGAAAGGGTGGGGCTGAAAAAGCCAGAATGAAAAAACGAAAATTGCTACAGGAAGATGCTGGAACATTTTCGAAAATCACAGAGCTTTTTAGAAGGGCTCCCGTTCCTAGTCGCAGTAAGGAGGAGAATGAGAAGGAAGATGATGAACCACAGACAGCAGGTGCAGTGTGCAGGGCTGTGTTAATTGATGTTACTGTTGGCAATAGCATTAGTTGACTGAGAAAACCGTCATGAAAAAGTTTAGCAATGTTACGACTAGTATAATATGCCCCCGGCAGTGATTGACAACCTAGAGAGCCAATCAGAACCTAGAACGGGCTGCAGGGCTGTGGCCAGACTATTATATTGTGCATAAAGTTAGATGCATTAGGATAGAGTCATATGCTCATGATATTCCAAGTTAGATTATATAATATTCTAATTTTAATATTCAATAAATTCATATTCAATAATAAGGACACAGAGATGTGGGGCCAATTCACTATTGCATTAATTTTAGTGATTGACATTATTGTGCATGATATTGATATAATATTGGTAATGTAATTGATTGCTGATGTTCTTCTTATGCAGTTGACCCTGAGGAAAGTGAGAAAGCTGCAGGGTCAAGTACTGTTCAGTTGACCCTGAGGAAAGTGAGACAGCTGCAGGGTCCAGCACAGGAGAACCAAAAGACAGGGAGATGCAGACTGAGGAAGTGAGCTTTGATTACTTTGCCCGGCCTCAGGATAAAGATATCAATACATTTTTCGCATACCACCCTCAACAACCCCCAAAACAAACAGTTAAAAATATCTACAACAACAAAGATGGAATCAATAGAAAGTGGCTTACATATTGTGAGAAATCCAACTCACTCTACTGTACAGTATGTTTAGCATATGCAAAGACATCTGCAAATGACAGCTCATTCATTAAAGGAGGAATGACATCTTGGAAGCATGTACATCAAAGAATAGAAGTCCACAGAGAAAGTGCAGAGGCGTATTTTATGAAGGCTAGTAAAGCAGACATAGCAAGCCTACTCAGTGGCAAACAAATGTCTCTACACAGAGACCATGTCAGAAAGAAACGGCAAGTCATGGAACGTGTCATAGAAGTAGTCAGAGTCATTGGAAAGCATGGTCTAAGCTTTAGAGGGAACCAATTTGAAGCAGCATACACATGGGAGAAAATTGCTGACCATAGCAACTTCTTGGAATGAATCATCCTGCTCAGCAAATACGATGTCTGCCTGCAGGAACATGTCACCCAATGTGTTGAAAAAAGCAAGAAGCTGCATGAGACTGGGTCTAAAGGCAGAGGGTCCTTTGTCACTCTGCTCTCAAAAACTACAGTGAACAAAGTGATCAATGTCATCAGCCACTTAAGGCCCTGACACACCAGGCCGATTTCGGCTGTTTTCGTAAGTCGGGAGACGAAGTGTGTCTTGTCGCCCAAACTCAATTTGGTGTGTCCCGCACCGTCGACCGTGACACGCCTTATTTGGACTGCCTGAGATGTTGAATCGGCCATGCATCGGGTCTGGCAGTCGGACCAAACAATCACTCTGATTGGCTGTTCAGCTAGCGAATCAGTGCATGAGAAGCGAAACAGAAGTGAGGGACGTAAACAAACGATTTAAGAAGGCACACACAGACTGCTATTCATTTCCATCTCATCATGGCGATCTGGAATGACGCAAACGAAGACTTGCTCATCACATTGATCGAGGAGAGGCCAGCTCTGTACGACATCACAGAGAAAAGGTACTCGAACCGAGTAGTGAAAACCGGACTCTGGCGAGAGATTGAAACGCAACTTGGTTTCTCGGGTAAGATTATCTTTTTCATCAATTGAGCTCTTTAGGAGATACTGTTGGCTTTTTATTGTTTGCCAGCGTACAGTGACGTTAACGTGAAATGTAATTTGTTATTTCAACCTTGTGTTTTGTTGTTATCTTGTTGCTAGCTGTTGCTAGCTGTGCCGTTTGGCACTGCATATAGATATGAATTGGACATGCTAACTAGCCACAATGCTTACATCGTTTATTTGTGTGCTTCAGAGAAAGAGCTGAAGAATTGGGATTATATGCGAACCCGGTACACCCGGTACAGGAGACTTGCCCCTTCGGGTAGTTGTGGAGCACAAAGGACAGGCAGACAGCAGTGGATCATAACCAGGCTGCAGTTTTTAGAGCCCTACACAAGAAGGAAGGAGAGTACTTCGAACCTCACCGTCACGGTAACTATTTTATTTGTTGAGTACAAATAAGTGTTTCTTGCTTCTTTCATTTACAAAAACATTATTTTCATTCATTTGGTGGTTACAGTGTTAAATATAACAACAACAGAATAATATATATATTATTGTATTATAATTATTGATGTGCTCATCACCTTAATGTTGCAGCTGGTAAAGGAGGAGCTAATTGAAATTACATGATATACTGCTGGGTAGCTTATGAAATTCACCATGGGTCCAATAACGCTTTTATCTTAACCTATAATAATACGTGATCAAATATGTCTTATATTTTGTAGTGTTCTGGATCTTCTAGAAGTTCCTTTAGCATCTGAATAGAGCATCACAATGTGTCTGTCACGGACGAGTGAAGGAAGCAGGACCCAAATGCAGATAACTCTTGAGAAAGCCTTTATTTCAAGGCTAAATGACAAATACAGAACAGAACACTCTCCGGTGAACTCCGTCACCAACAAACAATGACCCAACACTGAACACAGAAAGAGACGAGACTAAATACAAGAAGAGGTAATCAAGACAATGAGAAACAGCCGGGCAGGGGAGGAGAAACAACAGGACAACAGGTGAACTCAATCGGGTAATCAGGGAGGGAAACAGACAGAAAGCAGACAGGCAGGAAACGGGGGTGAACACTTAACACAATAAGACCAGAAACCCAAAGACAAGAAAAACACCAACACAGACAAAACTACCTACGTGACATAACATGTGAATTGTGACAGAACCCCCCCCTCAAGGGACGGATCCCAGACGTCCCTAAAAAAACAAAACACAAAAGTCCAAAACCCCAAGCAGGGTGGGCGGAGGGGGTCCGGAGGACGGGTCTTGGGCTGACAGCCCAGGAACACAGCGGAGGACCAGGAAGGGGTCTCGGGCGGACGGCCCGGGGGAACAGGTACAGTCCAAAAAGGGGGATTCGGGCGGACGGCCCGGGGGCAAGGCAGAGGACCAGGAACGGGTCTCGGGCGGACGGCCCGGGGGTAAGGCAGAGTCCAAAAAGGGGGATTCGGGCGGACGGCCCGGGGGCAAGGCAGAGGACCAGGAACGGGTCTCGGGCGGACGGCCCGGGGGTAAGGTAGAAGCCGAGAAGGTGGACTCGGGCGGACGGCCCGGGGGCAAGACAGAGTCCAAGGTGGGGGTTATGGAGGAGCGAAGACCACCGCGGCCGGGAAAGTCAGGGGGCCGGGCTCGAGGGTGAAGGCCGTGGGTCTCAGGGGACCGGGATTGAGGGTGAAGACTCCGGCTCTCAGAGGGCCGGGCTCGAGGGCGAAGACCGCGGCTGTCAGGGGGCCGGGCACGAAGGCGCTGATGGGCCAGCTCCGGAGATCGGGCAGGACACGGTGTCGGCCGGACAGAAACCGGAGCCGGTCGGACAGGCTTCGGCAGGATCTCCCACGGAAAAGGACCAGGAGTTGGCAGGAACCCCGGCGAGACCGGTGATGGACATGGGGCTGGCCGGGCCCCTGGTAGAACCTCCAACGGCACGGGATATAGGGTTGGCAGGACCCCCGGCAGGGGAGTAGACGGCGGGACCTCCAACGGCACAGGACACAGGGTTGGCAGGACCCCCGGCAGGGGAGTAGACGGCGGGACCTCCAACGGCACAGGACACAGGGTTGGAAGGACCCCCGGCAGGGGAGTAGACGGCGGGACCTCCAACGGCAAAGGACACAGGGTTGTCAGGACCCCCGGCAGGGGAGTAGACGGCGGGACCTCCAACGGGACAGAAGAAAGGGTTGGCAGGACCCCCGGCAGGGGAGTAGACGGCGGGACCTCCAACGGCACAGGACACAGGGTTGGCAGGACCCCCGGCAGGGGAGTAGACGGCGGGACCTCCAACGGCACAGGACACAGGGTTGGCAGGACCCCCGGCAGAAGAGTATTCTGCGGGACCTCCAACGGGACAGGAGAAAGGGTTGGCAGGACCCCCGGCAGGGGAGTAGACGGGCGGGACCTCCAACGACACAGGACACAGGGTTGGCAGGACCCCCGGCAGGGGAGTAGACGGCGGGACCTCCAACGGCACAGGACACAGGGTTGGAAGGACCCCCGGCAGGGGAGAAGACGGTGGGACCTCCAACGGCACAGGACACAGGGTTGGAAGGACCCCCAGCGGAACCTCCAACAACACTTGCGTAGGGGCTTGAATTGGGACTGGAGAGGGAACTCGAGCGGAGACTTGAGAGGGGACTCGAGAGGAGACTGGAGAGGGGACTCCAGAGGGGACTAGAGAAGGGAACACGAGAGGGGACTTGAGAGGGGAACTAGAGAGGGGACTCGAGGAGGGACTAAAGGAGGGCCTAACGGAGGGACTAAAGGAGGGAACTGGAGAGGGAACTTGAGATGGAAACAGAGAGGGGACTCGAACAGAGACTAAAGAGGGGACTAGAGGAGAGACTAGAGGAGGGACTGGAAGAGTAACTAGAGAAGGGAACTTGCGAGGGAACTCGAGAGGGAAACTAGAGAGGGGACTCGAGGAGGAACCATAGGAGGGAACTGGAGATGGAAACAGAGAGGGGACTCGAGAAGGGACTACAGAGGGGACTAGAGGAGAGACTGGAGGAGCAACCAGAGAAGGGAACTCGAGAGGGAATCCAAAGAGGGGACTCGAGGAGGAACCAGAGGAGGGAACCCGAGATCGGGACTGTGGCAGCTGGGACCAGCTCTGGGTCTGGAACCAAGGCAGCTGGGGTCGGGACCATGGCTGCTGGGGCCAGAACTGGGGCTGAAACCATGGCTGCAGGGACCGGAATTGAAGCCAGCATCATGGCTGTTGAAGCCAGAATCCTGTCTATAAGATTCAGCTCTGAAGCCGGAAACATGGCTGTAAAGGGCGCTCTTGGAGCCGGGACCATGGCCGCTGGGGCCGGCCCTGGAGCTGGAAACATGGCTGTATGATCCAGGTCTGGAGCCTGGATCATGACTGTGTGGGGCGGTCTTGGAGCCGGAAACATGGCTGCGGGAGCCTGTACTGGGGCAGGAACCATGGCTGCTGGGGCCTGTACCGGGACTGGAACCATGGCTGCTGGGGCCCGTACCGGGACTGGAACCATGGCTGCTGGGGCCTGTACCGGGACTGGAACCATGGCTGCTGGGGCCCGTACCGGGACTGGAACCATGGCTGCTGGGGCCCGGGCTCCTTGTCTGGCCTTGCGACGACTCCTCTTAGCAGCCGCCTGAATACTCCGTGGGCCTCCATAAGCCTGACGAGTTCCAGCGTATGACTCCAGAACAGGAGCAGGAACTGGGGCAGAAGCATGGGTTGACCCCAGACGGACCACTCCGAGACGTCTGTAATCAGCAGGCTGGAAAACACACCTCCAGAGGAAGTCCAACATCCAGTCAGGCAAGTATTTCACCAAGTCGGGCTTCTCCATCGCCAACCGGTGCGCCTCTACCAGAGCGGCCTTCTTCAGCCGATCACTGGACGCTTCCTTCCACCAATCGTAGCAACATTCCAAAGGGAAAGAGAAATGTTGCAGCTCCACCTCAAAAGGATCGTCTGCTGGGTCCATTTCGGGTTGGGTCATTCTGTCACGGACGAGTGAAGGAAGCAGGACCCAAATGCAGATAACTCTTGAGAAAGCCTTTATTTCAAGGCTAAATGACAAATACAGAACAGAACACTCTCCGGTGAACTCCGTCACCAACAAACAATGACCCAACACTGAACACAGAAAGAGACGAGACTAAATACAAGAAGAGGTAATCAAGACAATGAGAAACAGCCGGGCAGGGGAGGAGAAACAACAGGACAACAGGTGAACTCAATCGGGTAATCAGGGAGGGAAACAGACAGAAAGCAGACAGGCAGGAAACGGGGGTGAACACTTAACACAATAAGACCAGAAACCCAAAGACAAGAAAAACACCAACACAGACAAAACTACCAACGTGACATAACATGTGAATTGTGACAGTGTCTACAATGTACCTCTCACACTTGACCACACCCCAAACTAATGGCACACACATTTCAGGATATTGTTTTGCTATGAATGCTTAGTAAACAGTTTTAAGACGCCATGGTATTAAATCCAACTAACTGTGAATTTATTTTAACACATTTAAGGAACGTCCGGTGACTGCAGAATCACCCCCCGGTGGCACCAGCAGTGAAACCTCGACCAGCACCACAGAGGAGTCCTTCCAATTTGATGCTGAGCCCTGCACTCCCCTGGCAGAATCCACCATCTGCACCACACCGGCACCGCGGCTCGGAGAGAAGCCAAGCACATTTGGCACTCGAAGGCCTCCGGCGAAGCGCAGGATGATGCAGGATTCGCAGGAGTCTGCCGTTGAGGCGTCAAAAGCATTGCTGGAGGACATCAAAATAAGACTGGAACAGTTGACCCCGAGTGGACTTGATGATGAAATCGCGGCCCAATCCAAAGTGTTTGAGCACAGACTGCGGCTGTTGCCACCTCATCAGATGTGATGCTTCCTGAATGTGGTTAAAAATGGCTTCTTTGATTGCTTAGAGGAAAATGAAACCTCAAGTAATTTCACTTGTCTCTAGACATTTCACTTGCCCTGTATTTTTGTACATAAAGTTCACTCATTTTTAAAGATGTGGCTACATTTGTTGTGGCAATACAAATGTTGTATTGCATAGTATTTTTATTGTATTGTATTTTTATTGAATGTTTACTTTTTGTATTATTGTTTATTTGGATAATAAACCACTTTTTACCGATACTGCAAATTGCAACACTTTATTTCGTACCTTCATACATTCAATTTAGCAAGAAGTGGCCATTATTCAGATGGGTGTTTCTGCTGGTTAGGCAATGCAAAACTTTATTTCGTACCTTCATACTACAGCCATTACATAACACAACATAGAATGATTTATTTCTGCTTCAGAGAGCTGAAGTGGAGGAGCTGATTTAAATTACATTTTATGAAATTCACCATGGGATCAATAACATTTTATCTTAACTTACATGATAAAAGCAGTAATGTAAAGTTTCAGGATTATTCCCAAGCACCCACATCTGCATTCAAAGAATACACTTTACCAAATCTTGAGGAAAATATCACAACACAACCCCTTTATGAGCCAAACCACCATGAAAGAAAACGATGGTGCTATATCTTATCCCACTGAAAAGGCACTGCACCGATACCGTTAAAATATTGGCATAGTTCATCCCTGTGATGCTTGGCTCGAGCTGGATTATTGGTGGTGGGTGGCAGGGTTGCTTGCCGTAGGTCAGGGTCTTGTCTCCAGCTTCCTGGGACAGTGCCATGATCGTGTCCTTCATGGTCAACAACTCCCGCCATGTATGTGCTACAGTTCTCTGTGCGCAGGAAGTTGTGCAGAGCACAGCAAGCCAAAACAATGGCCTCCACTTTGGCAGTGTCTTGAATGTTTATGGTGGTTAGGAAGACCCGAAAACGGTTGGCTAGGATGCCAAAGGCATTTTCTACCACCCTCCGAGCCCGTGACAGCCTGTATTTGAAGATGCGTTGCTCTACAGCTAGCCTGCGGTTCGGATAGGGCTTCATGGGGTACTCTTTCAGGGGAAATGCCTCATCTGCCACAATGTGGTAACAAACCGCCTGGTCAGAAGCAGGAAGTGGTGCAGGTGCAGGGATGTTGAATGTCCTATTCTCCAAGGCATCCTGCCGTGAGCATCCACCAAACACACCACCATCTGAAATCCTCCCATTACAACCTACATCTACATACAAGAACTTGTAGTTGCTGTCGACCAGTGCCATTAGCACTATTGAAAATGTATGTTTGTAGTTGAAGTCGGTTGATCCAGTTCCTGGAGGCGGGCGGATGTTGATGTGTTTCCCATCCAGGGCACCTAGGCAGTTTGGGAAGTCCCACTGAGCCTGGAATCCATCAGCTACTTGCTGCCACTCTTCCACTGTGTCTGGGCACTGAAAAACAAAACATATATTTTTTAAGACCCATGTTTCATTTGGCAAACCAAACATTTGCTGTTCAAATGCCTACAGACCTCACTGTATTACATAGAGTTTGCACAGTAAAACCAGTAAGTATCCACACATACCTTCAAGTATTTCTCTTTTAAAACCTCGTAAATGGCTGTACAGGTCTCAGGAACGAATTGCCGGATGGTTGACACACCCACTCGGAACTGGTAGGAAAGGCTCCTGAAGCTTTCCCCTGCAAATATTAACAAACACATAACTGAGTTATCTACACAAGCAGCTGAACAAAACACTCATTATCTAAAAAACAACAGGTTATAGTTTGATTACTTTAACTACTATGAAGATTCAGACAAATGATACAAAATATAATAATGAAATATTTTAACATGTATTATTATAGGAAGAAGATAACGCTTTATTGATCCCTTGGTAAATTCTCAAGCAACCAAGCAGTACTTTGGTTTTGTACTTACACAAGTACATCTACATTACACTGCGGTATTACTACTTACTAAAGCAAAATATAAAATAATATACAAAGTGCTGACATTTTAAATATAGCAACATCTTTAGCTTGCATACCTGTTGCCAAATATCGCAGCGTAACCATCTGACGTGTCCCCACGGTAGTGCTGCATACCTGGACTCACATTCAGGTTCAGGTCCGGACTTATAAGTCCGGACCTGAACCCATGGCTTGTGTCAAGTTGTGTGACTAAAGTGAACTTATTGTGAGCTAATTATCAATTGAAAATTAACTCATAATCAACTCAAATTCAAACTCGTCAGGTTTATTGTGCTCCCTTCCAACTTGTGTCTACATTTCTCTACAAAGTACAAATGTAAAAAAAACACTCTACATGTGTACATTATACAGTACATACTACATACATAGTGATGTACATACTGTTAGAAATTAAAATCAATGTTGATATGGCGTAATTTTGAATTAAATACACTATTTAATTTAAATCAGTTTTATTCTGAAAAAAACGGAAGTTCACACTATTAACTTCATGCTTTTATTCTGAAAATACTTCCCTTCCGGTTAGCATTAGCATGTGGCGAAATGCTAGGTTTTCAAACCGTGAATCGAAGGTGAAATGACATGTGATGTTGTACACTGAGCACACTGGGATTAACACTCATTTATTCACACTGAATAACGTTCATCAGGGAATGTTTAAATAACCACAAGACACCAGAATATACGTAAGTGCTAGTTTTTTTTTATTTGTAATGACGAATACACACTACCGCCGCCTGCTGCTAATAATAATAATAATAATAATAATTCCTTACATTTATTATAGCGCTTTTCCAGATGCTCAAAGCCCTAAGGAGAGTTATTGCCACTCACGCACTGAAGTCTTTGCGGTGTGTTCCCGTGCGACACATGGCCAAGACGCAGGAGAACACCACGACGCAACAGCCGGCGTCGGCGAGTCCTCTGGTGACTGCTTGGTGTGTCAGGGCCTTTAATCCAAGAAACCATATCTAGGGAAGTAAGGGAGGCAGGCATGTTTTCTGTTCAGATCGACACCACACAGGATGTTACATCTACAGACCAGTGCGCTGTTATCCTCAGATATGTGACTGATGTGGTCCACGAGAGGCTCATAGCTGTGGTTTACTGTGAGTCCTCAACTGGACAATATTTTGTAGAGCTACTGAAGAAAACTCTGGCAAAGGTGGACATTGATCTTCGGAATTGTGTGGGAAACTCAACCAATGGAGCAGCAAACATGCAGGGCCAATACAAGGGGTTCTCCACCTTGCTCTCCGCAGAGTCTCCCAACCAAGTGCACATCTGGTGCTACGCACACGTCCTGAACCTTGTGCTAGGAGACACCACAGGTGTTGTGATAGCCAGTGCATCGCTCTTCTCACTGCTGAATGATGTTGCTGTGTTCATCAGAGAGTCATACAAGCGTATGAATATGTGGGAGGAAGTGAGTGAAGACACATGACACAGACGGCTGTCTCCAATCGGGGAGACAAGGTGGTGGGCCAAGGATCAGGCTCTGAGCAAGATATTCGGGTGTTTTGGCAATCCTGACCGTGCCTTGTTTATTGACTTGGTGTCAACATTAACAAGGATTGAAGAAGAGGACTCCATGAAGCCACATGTCCGAGCAAAAGCCAGGGGGTACACAGAGTCTCTCCTAAGGTTCGAGACAATACTGACCGCTCATATCTTTCTCCGAATATTTGAAATCACGTCACCCCTCTCCAAGTATCTCCAAACCAGCGGGATGGACTTACTGACTGCCCATCGGTTAGTAATAGGGACCCAAGAGAGCCTCAACAAGTGTGTCAGGGATTTTGATGAGGTGAAAAGAGCAGCAGATGCATTTGTGGAGTCGGCCAATGCCACGCTGCAGGAGAAGGAGGACTGTGAAGTTATGGTCCAAGCTGTGCTCCCAGAGAAACGCGTCAGGAGAAAGAAGGCCATGCCAGGTGAGTTGGCTGAAGATGAGCCTGTGTCAGACGCTGAGGCAGACTACAGGATCAAGGTCCACAATGTAATTCTGGACACAGTCACAGTGCGCATTCAGAGTCGCTATGCTGCAAATGGACCACTCTGCGCAGACTTTGCATGTCTTGATCCTTGGAATTTCCCTAAAATAAAGGAAATGGGCCTTCCAACAGAAGCATTGCAAAAGCTGAGTGAATGCTTGCAGAAGTATGATGAAAGAGCCACTGCTGGAAGACTGCAGGCTGAGCTGTCAAGCCTAGCCAACTGTTGGGAGAGACAAAAGTTGCCCCATTTGGATGCATACAATGTCAGGACAACCAGAGGGGAGGATGGAAGAGAAGAAGACCTGGAGCTAGAGAACAGTTGCAACTACTGCAAAAACTGTGCTATTTGTGTGCATCATGTCTTGTCACAGTACAACTTGCTAACTGATGCCTATCATGTCATTGGATTGGGCTACAAGTTCCTCCTAACACTGTCATTCAGTCAAGTTGCCTGTGAGAGGACCTTCTCCACACTGAAATTTGTGAAGAATCGACTGAGGACCACCCTGACCCAAGAGCATATGGAGGCATTCATGCTCATGTGCACAGAGAAGGAGATTCTGATGGCTCTGGACACTGATGGAGTGATTGACAGAGTCGCAGAGACAAGTGAGCTGCTGCGACACCTGCTGGTGATGTAAGGTAGAACCCATTTGCTGTACTTTCTCCTTAACCCCAATTGTACATTCACGTTACTGACTCCTACATATCCACTTTGACACACTTCACACATGACACGGACATTTTTAAGAAACCTTAAATAAAGGAAGATTTCATTTTGCACCTTACTCCTGTTGTCCTTCTCGTTTATGTTATGGCTTGACTCTGGGGAATCTAGCCATAATAGTATACAGTATATGAGCATAGTAGATGTATAATTTATCTGTAGGCTACAAGGGTGGCCCGCATGCGTGGGCGGCGGCCCGGTGCGTCTGAACGTCCCGGGCTGAATTTGTGTCCCAGTCCGCCCCTGGTCCCATGTACCAATGCCAAACTGCGTCAAGATGTTGTATAAGCAGGGATGGCTAAATGTTTGTAAGCAGGAGAGCTAGATGCTAACAGATGCCAGATGCTAACAGGTAGTGGGAGCCTGTAAAAATTGCGACTGCCTCTGTGTGCCTGTCTTAGTGCAACTGTATGCATTGATATTGTTGATTTAAATGTGCTATGCTCGACGATGCAGATAGCTAACTTCACAGTAGCGTTGAAGACCAGCGTACTTGTGTTAATTTCGTTGACTAAAGCTATGACAAAATATGTTCGTCAACAACCTTTTTTTCCATGGCGAAAACGAGACGGCACCGACGGCAGTAAACAATAACTGTAACGAAATCATCATGCAATATCGTTGACGAAAAGTGACGAGACGAAAATGTAGTTTACTAAATAAAAACTATGCCAAAATCTCTCTTTACTTTCGTTGACGAAAAATGAGGAGACAAAATATTATCAAAGATAACGTTACATCTCTGATAGTTAGTTTTTCTCCCAGCAGTTCCATTTCCGGTGCTGCGGCTGGGCAGCAGCTGTGTGTCTGTGGTGCGCGCGGCGGTAGATTTGAATTACACCGGTCAGCGGCACAATACAGTGGGGCAAAAAAGTATTTAGTCACCCACCAATTGTGCAAGTTCTCCCACTTAAAAAGATGTGAGAGGCCTGTAATTTTCATCCTAGGTACACTTCAACTATGAGAGACAGAATGGGGGGAAATAATCCAGGAAATCACATTGTAGGATTTTAATGAATTAATTGGTAAATTCCTCGGTAAAATAAGTATTTGGTATTTTGGAACCTGTTTGAACTCGTTATCAGTATAAAAGACACCTGTCCACAACCTCAAACAGTCACACTCCAAACTCCACTATGGCCAAGACCAAAGAGCTGTCAAAGGACACCAGAAACACAATTGTAGACCTGCACCAGGCTGGGAAGACTGAATCTGCAATAGGTAAGCAGCTTGGTGTGAAGAAATCAACTGTGGGAGCAATTATTAGAAAATGGAAGACATACAAGACCACTGATAATCTCCCTCGATCTGGGGCTCCAGGCAAGAGGTCAAAATGATCACAAGAACGGTGAGCAAAAATCCCAGAACCACACGGGGGGACCTAGTCAATGACCTGCAGAGAGCTGGGACCAAAGTAACAAAGGCTACCATCAGTAACACACTACACCGCCAGGTGTAATCCTGAAGTGCCAGACGTGTCCCCCTGCTTAAGCCAGTACATGTCCAGGCCCGTCTGAAGTTTGCTAGAGAGCATTTAGATCAGGGGTCGGCAACAGGTGGACCGTGGTCCGGATCCGGACCCAGACGCCGACCTATACGGACCCAGAGCTATAATCAATACATTAATAGGGGATTTTTCGGCGCCTCCCGCTTTTTTAACCCTGATTTGGGTGACTTGTGTAATTCGTGGAAAACCGAAGAGTTTTCAACTTCTCACTTCAAAAAAGAAGAAGAAATCTAGACCGCAAAAATAATTAAACAAGCGAGTACCTGTTTTTCCTGGCCAAGGACAGGTTCCTTGAACCCAACACGAGCGTAACGTGTCTTCAAGTGGTATATGTCTCGTCTGAAAGGAGTGCTGACAGAGAGCACCGGAACGCCGCTCCAGCCCTTAAAATATTGCAATACCCATAAGGAGCCGTAAACATGCCGCAGTGTTTGCGTGGCTGTGTCTTTAGTTGTAAGCACAGTGGCGATCTGTTGTTATTAGCATCTGGTTAGCTAGCTATGCTAACGAATTTAAATCGCTTTTCTACAACCAGGTGCCAGAGAGCTCTCTCCTGAGAGGCTCAAATATCCTCAGTTCAGTGAGGTTAAGGCACACCTTGATATGATCAATATCGTTATTAATGAGACGACATGAAAAACAGGTATAAAATACTATATGACAGTAACAAAAAAGTTGTTAAAAATAACAAGAATAGAGTTTAAAATGGGAGTGATTTGTAAAATATCCAAAAAGAAAAATATGCTTACAGTTCTGTTTCATATGGGTGTTGAGAGATGTATCCCTAGATCTCTTAATGTTGCTCTCAAAGTGCACCAGATTGATGCTTTTAACTTCAATATTTAAAAAAAAATCTTCCTGGGGGAGCATGCCCACCTTGAGGAGGTTAGGTCCCCCCCCCCACTTAAATCATGTTCACATGGATAGGATACTAAATACATTTGCACACATCTTGTGTCCATATCTTTCTGTTTTGGTGGTCACGCCACACCGTGCACATGCATGCATACGTGTGTCATGGTAAAATATCTGGATTAAGAGGTTGCTTTTTCTTTGCACAGCATGAAAGAAAGGCCAAATGAATGGGCTGTGATTTTAGTTTTTTTAAGCAGAGGTTGAGTTCAATCATTTGTACGACCCTCGGAGGATGTTGTAAAAATTGAAAGGAAAAAGGTTCCCCACCCCTGCTGTAAATAATAATAAAAACCCTTGATTTTTAACTTAACATCTCTGTCTCCTACATGCAGACGTTGATAAAGCTACAGGTCACTTCAATATATATCACACTAATTCATGAAGCAAGTTAGACATTTTGATGTTCCGGACCTTTGCATGGGGACATTTTCTCTAACTGGACCTCGTTGAATTTTAGTTGAAGACCCCTGATTTAGATGACCCAGAAGAGGATTGGGATAATGTCATATGAAACCAAAAATATAACTTTTTGGTAAAAACTCAACTAGACGTGTTTGGAGGAGAAAGAATGCTGAGTTGCATCCAAAGAACACCATACCTACTGTGAAACATGGGGGTGGAAACATCATGCTTTGGGGCTGTTTTTCTGCAAAGGGACCAGGACGACTGATCCGTGTAAAGAAAAGAATGAATGGGGCCATGTATCGTGAGATTTTGAGTTACAACCTCCTTCCATCAGCAAGGGCATTGAAGATGAAACGTGGCTGGGTCTTTCAGCATGACAATGATCCCAAACACACCGCCCGGGCAACAAAGGAGTGGCTTCGTAAGAAGCATTTCAAGGTCCTGGAGTGGCCTAGCCAGTCTCCAGATCTCAACCCCATAGAAAATCTTTGGAGGGAGTTGAAAGTCTGTGTTGCCCAGCGACAGCCCCAAAACATCACTGCTCTAGAGGAGATCTGCATGGAGGAATGGGCCAAAATACCAGCAACAGTGTGTGAAAACCTTATCAAGACTTACAGAAAACGTTTGACCTCTGTCATTGCCAACAAAGGGTATATAACAAAGTATTGAGATGAACTTTTGTTATTGACCAAATACTTATTTTCCACCATGATTTGCAAATAAATTATTTAAAAATCAGACAATGTGATTTTCTTGATTTTTTTTCCTTCTCATTTTGTCTCTCATAGTTGAGGTCAGTGGTTCCGTTAGACTTTTTCGTTGTCCGTCATATTGACGGACAGGATCGTAAAATTTCCGTCATAATCCATTATTACCCGTCATTTTATTTTTCATGTTTTAATGATGAGATGAGACATATTTAATATTTATGTTTGGGTACTGAGCAGCAAATCACTCATATTTTTTTAATGATTCATACAATACATAACTTTTAAGGGCATGGAGAAACAAAAAGATGAACAGAGACACCGACCGTGTGGTCACTTTTCATGTCAACACAAACATGAATGATTTATTTTTTCCTGCACTGACAGCACAGCAGAGGGGGGCATAGACCGCTAAAAACACCGCGACCATTGTGCCTAAACAGGCAAATATGAACAATGCCATCGTTTTAAATTAGACAATTACAATCAGAATATGAACAAAACATGTACAAGAACAACTCAATTGACCTGCTGTAGCCTAGCCTGAACGCTGATCCGTCATTGACGGAAAATATTCGGTTAACGCGACCTCTGGTTGAGGTATACATAGGAAGAAAATTACAGGCCTCTCATCTTTTTAAGTGTGAGAACTTGCACAAATGGTGGCTGACTAAATACTTTGTTGCCCCACTGTATGAACTGTTAGGAAGACTCGGGTCTAACTCATTGTCTAACTAACCTTATTTAACAGAAAATAAAATGGCAACAACAGGGCTTGGGAGCAGTGGTCGCACTCGCGTTAACCGAATACCCCCCGTCAGCGCGAGTGATTAATAAATTGTGCACTCGACGGGTAATAATGGATTATGAAGGAAATGTTACGATCCTGTCCGTCAAAATGACTGACAACGAAAAAGTCTAAAGCCACCACTGCTTGGGAGAAAGAAACTATGTGATATTTGGGCCCATTTTCGCTACAATGAGGCGGAGAAAAAAAGCGAATGCATTGTTTTATCAGAAGGGAAGCAATGTGGCCATAACACAGCTGGTAAAAACACCACAAACCTGAGCAGATACTCTCTGCAAAGCTGCATTCTTATTCATTCAACCTGTATTTTTCATCAAATGAGGACAAGATATAATCTTATTTATTTATATTTACTAAAATGACAAATTATTGGATTTGGCTAGACTAGTTTGACTGAAATGTTCTATATAATCTGATCGCTAAAAAAGACTCAACAGTTTTCATTGACAAAAGAAGACTAAAATGCTCAGACTTTTAGTCGACTAAATATTGACTAACTGTTTACTGTTTTAGTCAACTAAAATAAGACTAAAATGCTCAGACTTTTAGTCGACTAAAACTTGACTAAATAAAAACAGGATGAAGGTGACTAAATATGACTAAAAAGGAAATTTAATACAGGACTAAGACTAAAACTAAATTAAAAAATAGCTGACGAAATTCACACTACAGCGTACCGTATATAAGATTAACCTCTGTGTATCTTAAAAATATGAATCTCACATTTCCAGATGGTTCCAGAAATAATGTTAATGTAGATATTGCAATATGGTTTGTTGAGCTGGAGTTAATTATTGAAGTTTATTGGTTAACGTTAATTTTTTTTTCAGCTTTCACATGTCAATGTATTTAAGGCAAATATTATTTTACTTTGTGAACATTCCTACCATTGGTCTCTACATATTGTCTGTAAAAACGTGGTAAAAGTGGTTCTTGCAGTGAGACAACCAAACAGCATGACACTACAGTTTCACTAAGTTCTAACAGTTGAATATTATTTAAATAACATATATTTTAATGTTGATTAACTGCAGACTGTTCATTCATAATCTGATTATCTTTGTAGTACAAAGTGATGAATTTCAAAAACACATTCATATAAGTTTGTATTTATTTCTATAGCCCTCTAACACATCTCTTTCATAAATAACACACTAACTCTGCATTAATGGCATATGTGTTATGTCTCTTGTCATTTCTGTTAGGAAAGGACATACCTGAAGGACACAACTGCTTCACCGTTTTCTCAGAGGGGCAAGAAGAAAATGAAAAACTAATATGAGATTAAAGACCAATACGTCACTAGGAAACTACACTTTTAATGTGAACAGAAAGATCTGCACACTGAATAGTGTGTAGTCAAACAGGACCATAATTTGTTTGTGACAGCTGTGCCCAGTATGGGCTCACAGATGCGGTGGTTTCAGTGAAACCGTTTCACAGACAGACAGGACATCAATGTGGAAAATGTGTGTAATAAATGCTTTAGACAATAAGAAATATGAAGTTAACGGTAAGGAGTGGCTCAGTTTTTTAAAATAAACAATACTAATACTGTATTTCAATATCTCACGTCTGAAAGTTTAATTTAAAAGAAGAAGAGGCACCTAAAACGAAGATTGTTATTTCAATATATTAGTTGATTTTGTCTTTTTAATTGTTTAAAGTAGATAGAACTGGTACTTAAGAGTTTTAATAGTCTGGTTGTGGAGGAAGCACACCGGTAAGAGCACTCACAAGCTACCATCACATGTAACGAAGCTTGACTTGAATTTATCAAAAGTATAATTAAGTAACAGCAAAACATCAACTAAAATCATGCACATATTTGAATTTTTGCTGGATCCACTGTTGAATTTACCACAAAATATATATTTTAGAAACATGAAGGCATTTTAAAAATGAGATACATACATTGTACAATACATTAGATTATTATTGAATGTTTTGCTGAATAGTTTCATGTTCACTTATGTTATCTGTGTGTAGTTATTCTCGCGTCCAGGAGAGAAGCTTAAAAAAGAGACTAAATGGAGTCTCTGGGATTGTTTCAAATTTGTACTTTAATTAATAAAAAGCGTGGTAATGTTACAAACAGGATATTGTCCGACAGAAATACAGCTGTGTATCTGGCTCTGGTCAGCGGCGAAAAGAGGGCGAACCTCTCAGGTTGCGCTGTTTATATATCCTCTGCTGGCTCCTCCCAGCGGGCCGGCTCTCCACGTTTGAATGTCCGTTGTTACGCATATCAGAAGATACAGACACTGTACATTCAATATATATCTAAACACGACCTTTCTCCTCCTTAACTCTTTCATGACTTTTCATTTAACACATTCTAAACGCTGTAATCAATACTCCTAAAAATACAGGAAATACTTCACAGTAGTTTGGTTTCCGGTGGTTCCAAATGTTGTCACATGCTAACCACAACTGTAAACAATAACGTACTCAAATAAACTGTACCTTATCCAATCAATAATAATATATTATCAATAATAATAATAATAATATCTTGGTTCTATAGTTGTAGTGTTGAAATCAGTAGGTTTCGCTGTGCAACATCATATCATATCGCTGCTAAATTCACCTCTATAGTAAATGGTATATTAGCCTCATGCTAACCGGAGATGAAGGATTTTCAGAATACAATTTTAACAACTGGTTGTGCACAAGAACTTCTGGTTTTTCAGTATAAAACAGCATTTAAACTGACTGTATGTTTAAGGTGCACTATGCTCTCAAAACACTTACCTTAAGCAACGTAAAACGTGCAGACCGGTAGCAACAGATGTAGGTTAGCCGGCTAGCATCACAGAGCCGCACTGCTGAGCATGTTAGGTTAGCTTGGTAGCCTCAGCTAGCTCTGGAACTTCCAGCTCGGTGGCAGCAGGTCCCGCCTCGGCTCCGCCTCTTTGCCCTTATTTGGATCAGGCTGGAGCAGGCGGGAGTTAGACTCTGACGTCACTGTCGAGCCGTTAGTGGCCGACACCACCTACTTTAGGCTTCTCTGCAACTCTGCAGAATCCTATGGGTGACGTCACAGACACTACGTCCATTTATATAAACAGTCTATGGACAAGACACAGCTGGGCAGGGGAGGTAGAAAACACAAGGGCAACAGGTGAACACAATCAGACAATCAGACACAGGAGGGCAAACACAGGAAGCAAGACAAGACACATAAAGAACAGAATTTCAAAATAAAACCATGACAAGACAGACAAAACTGAAATTGTGACAGTGTCTTCGGTGGGTCAGTGGTTCAATCTCTGGCTACTGCAGTCAACATGTAATTTCCTTGGGGGAGATATTTAAAAATTGCTCTTGTATGCATATCTCCAGTTTATAATTGAATATTGGCCACTATGGATAAATAATTCTGTATGACATGTAATGTATCTGTCACAATCGTATGAAGGACCCAAATGCAGCCCTCGACAAACCACGGAGTATTGGTAATGTACTTTATTGGTTATAATACCAGAGCAGAAGGATACCGGATGATGTACAGGCAAACAAACCAGAGGACAGCGGGAATGTGAGTCAGGGCCGGTCAGGGAGCAGGCGAGGCGGTCAACGTAGGTACAGGCAGCGTAGTCCAAGGACAAGCAGGATCAGGGATCAGGCAGAGCAGGCAGGTCGGGGACAGGCAGGGTCGGAACCGGGAAGGCAATCTGGTAACAAACGCGTGAAAGACTAGCATAAAGGCAAAGTACGATCTGGCAACGGGTGTGTGTCTGGTGAGGGTTTAAATACTGGCAGTAAAGCCAGGGCTCGACATTAACGACTGCCCGATGGCCATCTAGTATTTAGCTCGGACAATGAAGCCTTACCTGCTGGTTGCCCGATCGGGCAATCTATTATGCCAGTATCATGCAGCTCGCGGATCCAGTAATGAGTGACCTGACAGTAAAACTAACATATCTAAAGCTAGTTCAGGTAGTTTGAGAGGTAATTAAAATAGCTACGTGTGATATTCTAACCTGAAGTGTGTGTTTTGTCCGCTCACCGCTGCATGTGATCATGCAGAGCTGCGTGTCGACTCGTCAGCAGCAGCTGATCTCTCTCTCCCGTCAGATTAGACTTCACTTGCGTTTATGTCCATATCGATCAGATCCAGCTAGTTCTAGCTAATGATATGACCACCTGCTTATTAAAAGACACCTAAAAAATAAGTGTAGCGATGCAACCGGGTGAGGCCACAAAGTATAGCGCAGCACTGGAACCCAGAGGCATTACCAACAGATCAACGCACAATCAACCCATACAGGACATCTCTTTCTCCACATTAAGTGTTAGACATTAGAATTGACTATTCTTGTCTGTCACATAAGTGGCGCAACTGAAGAGTATTGCGTACTCTGACGTCGCCATTTTGTGTGCTTCGCGGATGCGCTCGGCTCCTCTCGACTGCTGCTCGGGTCTGCTCGGTCAGCTTCCGGATGAGGAGGCATTCGTTCGACCAACTTACAGTGACATTACAAACATTTTTAACAGGGGACATAATAGTGTAAATAATGTTTGTTTTGGCAGTTATAACTGACTGTAATGTTTTCTACTTTTTTACATCTGGGAAGGCATTTGCCTTCATCAGATGGAAAGTGTCTTGACCAACAACTTAAGTATTTCTTATAGCTATGCAGGGCATGCAAGCGAGCAAACACAAACAAGTGAAATGAAGAATAAAATTGAAATTGTACAATATAATATTGTGGTGGTTCATCTTATAATTCAGTCTTGAGCAGTGCTTCTCAAAGTGTGGTCCGCGGACCACTGGTGGTCCGTGAGCGGCCCCTAGTGAGTATATTGGTAACATTTCACATTTTAAATTCATTAATTCATTTGAGCTTTCCGCACACTCGCGGGAATATCTCCGCAATGGCGCAAGCTTAAGTTTCACTTTCGATTGCATGATATAGCCCCGCGCAACACCTTCATCACACATGTTGCCACTTGTTTGAACCATTTTCAGGCGAGTTGTAATCTGTTCCAGAAAAACGATGTGATTTTGGATAATTGTGGAGTTAGGTGGTCCGTGAGTGTTTTTTTATTGGTTAAGTGGTCCTTGGTATGAAAAAGTTTGAGAAACACTGGTCTAGAGAATGCACCAGACAGCATCTAAGACCTGCAAAAATCAAAATGTTCTAGGGGGAGGTTCAGGGGCGGTTCTAGCAGTGCCCCCCTAACACTGACCTCTGACCCCCCTGTGGCCCCCCTATAAATGAAAAGTGAAAACAATGAAAACATTTATGATTTATTACACGATTTATTGAATGACGGAATAGGCGGAACTAACGTTATTCGTCATTCTAGTCGGACCCATTAGAGCGGTGCACTCAGGACCCATTTGAGCGGTGCACTCACTTTCACTGTCCAGCTGAAGCGTGCGAAAAACAAACACTTTTCATCTCGGATCATCAGAGGCTGTTGCATCCAAGAAAGACTGATTGAAACCTACGTTTCGAGAGACGACCAAGATAATTGAAGGTGAGTTAAACTGCTGCAGCTCGTGTACTAACCAGAGTTAGGAAAAGGGACCACATTACTCCTGTTCTGGCTGCCTTACACTGGCTCCCTATACAGATGTAGCGCTTCGTTTCAGACGCCTACCCGGGCGGGTCCGTGATCGGCACGGGGTGGGCCCCTGCTGAAAAGGAAAACCCCCCCGCAGGACTTGAAACGCCCCCTTGATAAATACATTTAATTATAATGAAACCAGCAGCAATGGATCATGGATCCACCAGGGGAACCGTGAAAAGCTGCCACACTGGAACTCATGTGAAATAAACAGCTGATGTACAGGGATCTGATATAGCGGATATTTGTTAAGATCCATATATGTCACGGATAGGATCATATTCTGTGCTTAAGTAAGAGGCATGTAATAATTTACTAAACATCACCATGTTTTTATTTCACAAAATAATGTTTAATTCACGTTGGCGTAAGTACAAAACCATCGCTATGTTTTTAGATCAGGAAATGCATCCAGGGTCAAACAAACGATGTTCGATCGTGATCCTCGCGATCATTTAATGTACCATATGTTCGCGAGTTGAAATGAATGCACTACATTTAATCCACGTGAGTTTACAACAACAAAAATAATCGCTTTGTTTTTATATCACATCCGACCGGGGGAAACTGCAGCGGCTCTCACTACCGATCACCCTATCCACGGGCAAACAATAATATGTACAGTGTTCATAGTTTACTGTATTATTAGTGTCTAATATTACTGCTATAATAGTCACACATTGAGTTGTTGAAATCAGACCGTCGTTTTTTTTAAACGCTCCGAATGAAACGGTAGCTCTCAGGTGATCAGCTGTGTGTACACAATAACATATGCATAGTAATTTAATACCTTCCAACACACATTGTAAGAACAGTTCTGTTTCATATGAGTGTTGAGAGCTGTATCCACAAATCTACTAATTTTGCCCTCAGTGCACCAGATTGATGCATTTAACTTCAATTTAAATAAAAACATCTTCTGTTGTAACAACAATAACATTATAAATTGTAACATAGCATGGTATTGCACATTTACTGTAGCTTTGAGTGTTACTGGCCTGAGATTTTTTCATTACATGAATGAAGGTGACTGAGGCTTTTTAATATAGACTTTTCAGTGTCCCACATTAGGAAAACAGATTGTCTGAGACAACTTGGCACTAAGAGTACTAATATGTCTACCATTTATTTTATGAGTTTAATATCTGCATGTTCTCTTTTGGTTTGATTAGGACACATCCTGGGGATTTCAGAATGTTACTCGATTTTGATTTATTGTATCGGCTTCATGTCGCAATATATTCCCGAAGTCTGAAATGCAAAATGTTTCCACATTAGGGCAATTCACCCTACATTTAATCATTTTGTTTATTTTTTACGAAATAAATGTGGTTTAATCCATCATGAAATTAATGTAGGCTATTTACTTAGTACATATCTGACATTAACGATTAACACACTGTTCATACTGCTCACAGGCTGATATCTAGTGTATTCATACCCCTCACTGTTTATTCATCATTCAATTCATTCTATATTTTATTCTGTAGATTGTGAACATTACTTTTCACTTTACTGCTTGTTGCACCAGGTTCACAGCTAAACTGCATTTCGTTGTCTCAGTACCTGTAATCTGTGCAATAACAATAAAGTTTAATCTAATCTTGAGCAGGAACTAATGTAGGCTATTTACTAGTACATATCTGACATTAACGATTAAACACGTTTGTGCATTCTTTATGAATGCAAACCGAGTCATTTAGTTTCTTTTTAACGAAATAAATGTGATTTAATCCACATAATATACTGTGTTAATTGTTTACTGTACAGTAGTATTGTTTAACTTGAAGGTGCCTGATGTGAACATTTCCAGAATGTATTGTCTTCACTTTTTAAATGCCTCTGTGATGTGCTGCCCGTTCACCAGCCCAACCCCCCCCATGTGGCCTATGTATGTTGGGGACCCTTTGTTTAAAACTAATTGGCCATCGGAATGTGTGTCACATTCCACAGCTCCCCCCCCCCTCCCGTGATTCCCCCGCACACATGGGAGATCGCTCTTCTGAAGAGAGCGGAAATAATGATATTGCAAGTTAGAAACGTAAAATGCATTTTGACAGACACTTGTGGGAAATATGCTGCATTTTGAATGTCCGATAGTCCATCATTAACACCTTAGTCCGTCTCGTCTCATCAACGAAAACTAAATATACATGACATACTTTGTTTGAGTAGATTTCTCATGAGAGCAAAAGGAGAATATCCGTGTGTAAGAGTGAAAATGTATGTAACGTATTCATCATAATTAATTATATTTATTTCGTTTGGATGTAGGATTTTTGACTTTGTTTAGAGCAGTGATCTTCTACTATATGAACATTTTGGACCCAAAATCACAAAAAAAACGTAAAAACAGATTTTGAAAATGATTTTATTTTTCATAACACAAACATACACAACGAAACCATTTAAAAGCTGGAAATATATACATGGGATGTGACTATGATAATGTGAAAGTTTGATTGAGGTAGCATGGGATTTCATTCTGATAAGGCAAAAGTGTTATTATAAATATAATACAAATATATATATACACATTATGTACAACAATCTGTTTTTTCTGTCTTTATCTGTGCCACGCTTCAAAGCGGTTTCTGTCAACTACGACACAGAGGACAACATCACAGATTCCTCCTCCTCCATGTCAAAAAACAAGCTTAAAGCTTGACTCACGTTCAGAGTTCTCTTCATCATAGTTGAGTCTTCAAAACTCTAAATCTATCTAACTATATCTAAATTATCAATGTTTGTCTGTCACTTTACTTCAATCGCAGTCTCCCGCAGCCTCTCTTCGTCTCCCGCCGCCTGTCTTCGTATATCTTCGTCTCTCTCCATTTCCCGCCGTCTCTCTTCGTCTCCCGCCGCCTGTCTTCGTATATCTTCGTCTCTCTCCATTTCCCGCCGTCTCTCTTCGGTTCCCGCCGTCCCCCTTCGTCTCGTTTCGTATCACTCCGTTTAACTGATTACCTCACCCCCTCCCTGGTAAATACATCCTGTTGAGCAGGATCTACAGTTTCCAGTATTTTCCGTTTCGTAAAATAATAAAATACGGCAAAGATATTAAAACATGTGCTTCCATTATTCATACTTCTGAAATATATCTGTATTAACTTTATATCATCGTATGTCCGTGTTTATTGGGTATTTTTGCATGAAACAAAGACTGGCATATAGTTGTTTCAAGCCAGTACTTTCGACAGAAATACACATACATCCTGTTGAGCAGGATCTACAGTTTCCAGTATTTTCCGTTTCGTAAAATGATCAAATACGGCGAAGATATTCGAATATGTACTTCCATATTTTATACTTTTGAAATGTATTAACTTTATATCATCGTATCTCCGTGTTTACTGGGTCTTTTTGCATGAAACAAAGACTGGTATATAGTCTCAAGCCAGTACTTTCGACAGAAACACACGGCAATGTTGTCCGGACTGTTGTTTTTATGCGGCACCGGCTTGAACAGGTCATGTGATCTGATCACGCCGGCGTGACGGTCGACTCCAAAGGGTTAATATTAAATACATATAAGTATTTTTACAACTTGTATTTAGAAATACTCTGTTGTAATTATTGATGCATACATGTGTTCATCCATTTAATGTGGCATCTGCTATAATGGTGTTAATGTATGATATTACTTAAATACAATACATTATAATATATGATATGATAATTACATTTTAGTTTTATTCATTTCTTATTTCATAGTTTCTCATTATTATTATTTTTATCGCTCATTTTATTTTTGATTTTATTAATCTGTGTGAATCTGTGCTGTCCTGTTTTTCACTCTCACCCTGTTGCTATTTGAACAACTGAATTTCACCAACGGGATTAATAAAGGTCCATCTTATCTTATCTTAATGTATAAGTTGATTTACTTCAATCTACTGTACAATATTACAAGAAATATACTGCATAAAGCAAACTATATACTTTATTTGATCTAAAATATTGATTTTTCTACAACGCCCATTGTGTATTTTGTGAATGAAGCGCCATCTCATGGTTAATCCTGTAATTGAACAAATGGGGAAATTGGGCAACGCCCTCTAGCAATTTGGCAACACCCCCAGCCACTGGCATCCGCTGGGTTTTTGACTGGGACACACCCATTTGAGTCTGATCTGGAGTGCTACATCTGTAGAACACAGGATAGAATTTTAAATTCTTCTTCTCGCCTACAAAGCCCTTAATGGGCAGGCGCCATCTTACCTTAAAGAACTCATTATACCCTACTGTCCTACTAGGGCAGGGGTCTGCAACCTTTTTTCCCAAAAAATGTTTTGTCTGGAGCCGCAAAACATATTTCATAGTTTTTTATTGTTATATCAGACATTGCATTTATTAGGCTATTTATTCCATGATATAAAACTGTTAACCTCTAATAAGAAACAAATAACTTTTATAAGGAGAATTAAAAATAATACCCAGGCCTACTTTAAAATAAATTAAACGCAGCACTTGGGGAGTCCTCTGCACATTTGAAGGGGAAAACAATATTATTAAATGGGCCCACTTTGAAATAAATAAAACGTATATCTGCACCCTAAAAAGAGTTAAAGGTAAGAATGGAGAAACCAGCTCGAGTGCGCTAGAATTTGAAAATACACAACCGGAAAAAATATGCCTCTTCCTTCAGACTTTCTTACAGAGTCCCTCCTCCAACACACACATGACCAATGAGGGCACAATATAAGTTTGTGCCCAGGTGGAAGGCTGACAGGCAGGTAGGCCATCCAGTTATTTTAGCCGGGCCGGCTCAGATTGGTCGTGCTTTTTACAGCGCTCCGGCTTCCAGAGGTTAATTTTTGTATGTATTTATTGTCAAAGCATTTAATATATTCATTGCTATCGGGACGGTAAGAGCATTCCATGGAATATAACAAAGTGTTTTCTGAAATAAATTACATACCCATTGAATTATGACTGACGATCGTCAGCTGTCTTCCTCTCCCTCGTAAAGGCTGCACCACGGTTGACAACTTCTCTCTACATATCAAACATACCGGTAAACCAGCATCGTTTGCTGTGAAAGCAGACAACTCTGTCCACGCAGAATTAAATCCTGTGTTCCTCCGGTACTTTTCTTTGATTTATCCATAGTTCGCTCATCGAGCCAGGGGGTCAGTATTCGCCTCCAAGAAAAGGCGCTCGCGCGGGACCGGAGCAGGATATGACGCATATTTTAGTTGACCTAATTAAAACTGTTTTGTTTTTTATTTATGTGTCACAGTATCACCTCAAAATACAACATACGAAACATTTACAACCATGCAACAAAATGTAAATAGTCCTACAAATACTTTTTATTTTATTTCCTTCTTATTTTTGTCTAAGCTCAAGGGAGCCAGAGCAGAGGGCTTAAAGGGCCACATGCGGCCCGTGGGCCGCGGGTTCCCGACCCCTGTACCAGTTTGTGTTCGGGCGGCAGACACACTATCCGTTTTTAAGAGTGCGCTTAAGACCTTCCTTTTTGATAAAGCTTATAGTTAGGGCTGATTAGATTCAGCCCCTAGTTTTGCTGATATAGGCTTAGTTTGTCGGGGGACATCTTACTTCTTCCTTCTCTCTGTCTATACCTCTGTACGCTCATGTTCAGATTAACCCAGCTTCCCCAAATGTCTTTCTTTTTGGTGTCTATATACGCCGGGATCCGGAGACATGGATGATCCTCCTGTGCTGTGTAATGCATCGCGAGCCCTGGATCTTGAGTCGTGGCTGTGGTCCTGGATCATAGGTCCTGGATGGATATCCTCGTGGATTCATCTTCCTATTATACACACATGCATTTCCAAACATTTGGACTACCTATGTTGCAAATGTATTATCTTTTCAATTTACACACGGCATCTATTGCACGTCTGTCCGTCCTGGGAGAGGGATCCCTCCTCTCTTGCTCTCCCTGAGGTTTCTCCCATTTTCCCCTTTAAACTGTGGGTTTTCTCCTTGTACGATGTGAGGGTCTAAGGACAGAGGGTGTCATATTGTCATACTGATATTCTGTACACACTGTGAAGACCACTGAGACAAATGTAACATTTGTGATATTGGGCTATATAAATAAACATTGCTTGATTGAACTATTGTATCCGTGTAATTGTAGATGTAAAGCAGAGATGTAACTGTTCATTGCCTTTATTTTTATATAAATATGGTGTTAGTGCAAAAATGGTACTATAACTTAAGCTGAAGCTAACAGTAATAACTATAAGATATATCTGAAATAAATAAGTGTACTGAAACAAATACCAATAACTGTATTGCATTGTTTTCTTGTACGCAATTATTTCATACTGTCTAGTTCTCTTTTTCGTCATGCATTTATTGTGCCCCCCTCAGAAAATAACCAGTCAAATTGGTCTAGAACCGCCACTGGGGAGGCTTCCCCCAAACCCTTTGTGCGTCATTTCGTCCACGCACATTTTCAGGGCAATCTCTATTGGGCCATCTGTACATTAGCTTAGATGACCCACAGGGCCATCTCCCAACATCCTTAATGTCATGCACTGAGTATAGCTAATGGGCGCAGAAGAGAAAGTGTTACGGTGTGTGAAGCAGGTAGGACCCAAATGCAGATTAACGTAAAAATAATTCCTTTATTCCAAGGCTATGCTGACAAATACAGAACAGAACACTCACCGAGGACAAGCCAATACACAAGACAACCCGACAAAGAGAGACAGAAAACCCAGAACTTAAATACACCCAGGACTAATCACATGTAAACACGAGATAGGTGAGGAGGGAGGAGAAAACACATAGGTACCAGGTGAACACAATTGGGTAATCAGAGAGGCAAACCGACAGAAAGCAAACAGGCAGGTGAACACTTCAAAATAAAATAGGAAACCCAAAGATAGAAAAGGACACGAAAAATACCAACACAGACAAATCCTAACAGAAAGAGAGTAAGCAAAAACGTGGTTGTGGTTAACAGGTGAGACAGGGGAATGGAAAACAACTGGTGAATGATGGAGCAGACTGTGACAGTATCTCTCTTAGTTTAAACTTTCTCACGTTGTCTTTCGAGCCATTGCTGATGTTATTAAATCCCTGATCTGTCTTTTCCTTTCAATGTAGCTTTCACTTTGTGAACATCAGATGCCCCAGTCTTGTCACTAATAGCAAAGCTTGCTCTTACAAAACACCAGAGCAAACATCAACAAAACCCTGGGGCCATCACAACATGCTGAGAACATGAGGCGGATCACATGAGTACCATCAGTCCTCACTGGATACATTTGGAGTTTCAGTAGATGGTTCTCTTTTCTCTTTATGTTTAGATTTGGTGCCAATAAAGTGGTGTAGGAATGAGTCCTAAACCGGGAAATTATTTCGTATTTTAGCCCTTCTCAAATTCAATGTTCTTTTGAATGACTACGGTCTGTGGTTAATACAAGCTTAGAAGGTGTTCCCATTTGTTCTGCAACATGTAAGTAAAAACCCCACTCGTCAATATCTGAATTTGTATATAGGCCTATCCATATGTTTAAAATGGCGGTTTCTAACAAATGACTACTAAGCGTCATTACAGCAAACATTAGCCGCCATTAGCTTAGCGATGGTGACGTGAAATAATTTGACCATGCTGTAGTTCCTTTATAGCATAATGTTAGCCATTTACTTTTGGCTATTGCTTTTGGTGGTGTTAATATGTGGAGATTATCCTGCTGAACAAAATGTGTATCATAAACATTTGCCACAGAGTTTATTTTCTGCAATATTTAAAAATACATTGGAAAATTATTGCTTTTTGTTGAGGGAGCCCTTGAAATGCTATCTTTTGAGTCGGACAACAAATATATCTAATCACTGCACCATTCAACTCCAACACCAGTTCTCAGCTAACGACTCTCCATCTGTCTGGCGCAGCCTCAGACAGGTCACAAACTATAAACCTAAGGCCTCACACTCCATGAACGACTGACGCCTTTCAAACAATCTCAATCAGTTCTACTGTCACTTTGAAGACAAAATATTTGCACGGTTCCCTCGTCCCTTGGAAGAGGCGGAGAGGTGGGTGTTTTTCATCTGCTGGTGGACTACCAAAGAGATATACAGCAGGAGTGCAGTGCACCAGCTGGGCATAACTCTACGTCCGACGTAGAACCGAAGGTTAAGACCAAACTAAAGTTATGACTAGTGCACCACTAATGCGGCTTTCACACCAGCGCTTTTCCCTTTCTAGCTCCGAGCGGGAGCTTTTCTGATTCAGCTCCGGTTTCCCTTGTCAGCTCCCGCTCTGTTCACACCGCCCACTGGCGCCCCAGAGCTGCCCCTGCTGCGTCATGACGTCAACGTTTACATCGCTGATTTGCTCCCCAACGGCAGCCATTACGGCGCTCACAACAACAACAATGGGGAACTGCGTCGGGTCGATGATCGTGTTGCTTTTAATCACACGAAGCCAGAATAAATTGAATAACGACTTCTCCAACCTTATACTTTGCTCCAGAGTGCCGTGGTTCATTGTTTATTAATGTGTTTCTGCAGCATTTACCGACCGCTGCAGTGCTGGCTGCTCTTCCACGGGAGTTTATTCTCCCGTTAGCTCCCAGTTAACTCACACTGCAGCGGCCGCTCTAAAGTATTCACTGTCCGACTCACACAAGCAGCTGATGCATATCCCCAGTTCCCCTTAGCCTAAGTGAATGTGTGTCAGTCTGAATTGACACTTTTAGGTATCACAACGCTGTTATGAAAGTTTCTCTGGTATAAAACGGGTGATGTTAGCATAGCAACCGAAGCTAAACTGACTACTTGCATCCGCTGCAATTATACAAAACAACACGTCTGCCTCTCTCCACAATGATCGATAACAGTGAACGGATGGTCAAAGTAAGGTACAAATAAACAGAATCACACGAAGCCTGGTTCGTGTTGCCTGACTTTATAAAGTGTGTTTATAAGCACACTGCTTGTAGGCAGGCATAACAGTCGACCCATGCTCAGGGGAGGTGGGTTTAGTTTCCTGCACGCCTCAACGTAAGAGAGATGTAAGCGACGCCACCTCTTAGCTCCGAAGCTCTTGCCTCTAGACCGACAATGTTTTGGAGCTGGAAATGAAGCGGATTCCGGAGCTAAGAGCCGGCGCCGCTGCGGTGTGAACAGGAAAAACCGGCGCTTTTCAGCTCCAGCTCCGAGCCGGAGCTGAAAAAGCGCTGGTGTGAAAGGGGCATATGACTTAAGCCCTGTATGCGTTGCGCCCGGGTGTAACTTTTACGCCTAGTACGGAGCAGGCGTAAATCGTAAAGAGAGACTAGTAGGCTATCCATAGTAACGTAAAACAGGCAAGAAGGAACATAACTATGGCAGTGCGTCTTGTTTACAGGTTTAACAACGAAAGGGCATTAAGAATAGAAAGAGTCGTCCGTGATCGAACAAACCCACTGGACATCTATTCGGACAGTGAGCTGATAGAGGTTTCGTTTCGCCAGACAAGCCCTTTTTCAATTAATCGAGGAGATTTCCCCTCAACTCCAGCACGGATCAGACCGAAACGCTGCGCTCTCCCCAACCTTGCAGGTGCTGATTGCACTCAGATTCTACACGAACGGGGCCTTTCAAAATACTGTGGGAGACATGATTAATGTTCATCGCAAAACTGCATGTTGGGCTATTAGAAAAGTTTCCTTGGCTCTCCAGCTCCGCCTTAGGAATTATATCCATCTTCCAACCCAAGAAGAAGCAGCGAAATCCAGGCAAGATTTTTTGTTAAAATCAGGTATACCTGGTATTGTCGGATGCATCGACGGTACTCGTGTTCGCATTCAGGCCCCCTCTGATCATGAGTATTTGTATGTTAATAGAAAGGGTTACCACTCAATAAATGTCCAAATTGTGTGCAACTCGGACATGGGCATTGTCGACCTCGTTGTAAGATGGCCTGGGTCGACCCATGATGCTCGCATCCTGAGAGAGAGCGCCCTTCAACAGGAATTTGAGGCAGGGAGAGTGAATGGTCTTCTTCTCGGAGACAGTGGATACACTCTGAAGCGCTGGCTAATGACACCTGTCATCGCAGAGAGAACTGCACAAGAGCACCGCTATAACGAGAGGCATACACAAACGTGGAACATTGTAGAGCGCTGCATTGGAGTGCTCAAACGTAGGTTAGTAAGTCATTTTTAGAATATATAAAAGGTCAGCCTTTTAATGTCGATAGGCTAAATTGTTTTTTTCTTTTTTGTGTAAGTTTCACTGCCTCCACAGTGAAATGTGAATGCACCCTGAGCGCGTCTGTGTGATCATTGCTGCCACTGCGGTGCTGCACCACATCTGTGTGAAAAAGAGAATCCCCCTTCCCATGCATGGAGAATTGGTACTGGAGGCGGATGAGAACCCTGTGGCTCCTGCTGGCATCCGTGAAGATATCGGTGGACGACTTACCCGCAATCATATAATAAACAACCTATAATAGACCTATATATTTCAGTAGCGTGGCGTGGGAAAAAAATTAGGGGAAGCCAATAATACCTCCTTTCTTTTGGGTCGGGGGTGTGGTGGTCAATGTAATAACGTTCCAGATGAGTTACCCGGTATCATTTTACACACATTTGTATCATACAGATGCAGGACTTACACACGCCTGTTATCTAACCGACAGGTCCGCACGCACTCTCCAGCCCAAACTCTAATAAGCATTCATTCACAAACTAAATCAGGAGACCTTTAACGTTTTACGTCCGATTCGCTCCTTTTGTCCTCGCTGTACACAGCTCCAGTTTGGGCATCGGCCTGTCATCAGATTCTATTTGTTGTTGCTGCTGTAGCGGAAGTTTAGTACAATTATTTTTGATTAAACACTCCAAATCTCCAACCTCCATAATTGCACTTGCTTCAGTTGCTTGCTACTTTCTAATGGCGGTGAGAGTGATGCATTGACACTATTATTATAAAAAATAATAAAAGTAGGGTAGACATGTGGATATTATCCGGCTGAATAAAACGTGCATTTATCTAACAGGTTCGTTTTCCACTGACCTTATTTCGAGCTATTTTCCAAAATCCTATGGAGAAATTCCATTGCTTTTTTGTCGAGGGAAACCGAGAGCAGCTTACTTCCGGGTTTTAGGACGCGTCACTGCAACACTAAGTTGATGCGATTTGATTGGATTGTGAGGCAAGGGCATGGCCCTGACCAATAACAGGTTGGCAGGGGCATGACGTGATGTCATGTCTGATTGGTCAATCCCTCCATTTTTTTTCACCAAGGGAAGCCAATTTCGGCTGGCCTCCTCTCGCAACAGTGAGTGCAATCTACTGTTTCACCATAACATGTAGAGGGGCGCTGTTTCACTCTTTGTAAAATATTCAATGAGAATGGGGGAGAGACGGGCCGGCAGCAACACACAACAAAGAATTTCCGAAACTAAACGAAGTGTTTTTATTTATTTATTAAAATTATAACTACAATCCGAAAAAACAGGGGAAGCCTGGCTTCCCTTGGCCTCCAGGAGAAAACGCCACTGATATATTTGTAATATGAACGCTGTTTTTTTGCAATTGCATTTCAATAAGCTACCATTGTGATCACATATTTTCATTAGGCCGTTTTATAGCCACATTTATTAAAGAAACACACACAAGAACATTAAATAACAACATTTTGGAGAACTATTAACATGAAATTGAGATAAAAACAAGTAGCCTCCAACAAATATGATTAAAGAATGGTGAACAAATTGTCTTCTTCCGTCATGATTAGCTGATTATTAAGAATGGTAATTTGGAGTCTCAATTTCTCCTTCTCCAGCTCAATCTTCTCGTGTTCCGCTCTTAATTTTGTGGTCTCCACCTCCACACGAATGATTTCTTTTTCCGTCAGTTCCCGCTATATCTCAGTCAAATCCCTCTTCCTTTTTCGGGGTGGGGCCATTTGGGATTCCCCTCGAGTCATCGCTGACGCTGTGGGTGAGGGACTTCGCTCTTCTCTGCGGTCCTCTGAGTCTGTAAAATGCAATTAAAGTTAATGTCAGTTATTGTCAGTTACTATCAACTGCCGTGATTGCTAATTGTTATCTTGCTAGCCGTGATGTCTCACGGGGGGTAATGGTTATACTGTATAGATAATGTAGGGAGATGTTACTCTATTAATGACTTACCACTTATAGTGACAGCTGACACGTCTGCGTCAACCTCTTCACATGTTGAGGTCGACAGGGGGGAATCCTCTCCAAAGATAGCTATAATTATATCGCTATATGGAGAGGTTTTTGGTGCAGGGCCCCCGCCTGTCGGCAGGTTTTTGAGAACTGACGCATCCTTCTTGGCTCTGGATAGTAGGTCCTTCCACTTCTTCCTACACTCTTCCACCGCCTGTATTCCTCCATCACCCAAGTCATTTATTGCTTCAGTGATTGAATTCCAGGCTGCGAGTTTGTTCTTGTTGGTCATATTGTTATTAAATTTGGCAGTTAGCGAGTTTTTGTGCTCTGCATATATTTCAATTAAGGTTCTAATTTCTCTATCAGTAAAATAGTTTTTTCTCTTCTTCCCGTTATCCATATTCATTATCAAATTCCTAGCTTGCTCTGAATGGAGGAGTTCGAGTGGTAACTTATGTAGACGTGTGTTGCTTGGCAACAATTACTGTTTAGCGTGTATTCACGTGGACGCGCATCTTAAGACCAGGCGCAGCTACGACCGAGACTAGTCAGGCTTGGTGCACTCGGTGTAAATTCGAATCACTAAGTCGGACGTAGCTAAGCCCGACGTTAGAGTTAAGCCCTACTTGTTTACGCCCAGCTGGTGCACTCCACTCCAGGAGAACACGCCGTCTACCGCGGAGAATAAACAGAAGGGCAACCATGGCAACCATGCTCCGGGGTCGTCTTCGCTGCTTTTGGTGTATTTTGTGGCGGCAGCAGCGCCACTTACAGGCCTGGCATATGTACTAAAGCATTTCCAGCGGTCTCGTGTGAACGGACACGTTAAATGAATCAAATCCGTGTGAACAGAAGTCTTTTTTGAAAACGCATACGGTGCGCAAACGTTCCTGTGTAAATGGGGTCAAAGAGTACAGTCCTAATACCATCCCCCATGACACCTACCAACAGCTCCAGTCTCACACCTCCACCCCACAGACTTCCTGTCTGACAGGAAGCAGCACATAAGGCTGGGGAAACACGTCTCTGACCCCCGGACCATCAGCACCGGTTCCCCTCAAGGTTGCGTTCTTTCCCCTCTGCTCTTTTCCCTGTACACCAACAGCTGCACCTCCAGTCACCAGTCTGTCAAGCTCCGGAAGTTCGCAGCCGACACCACGCTCATCGGACTCATCGCTGGTGGGGACGAGTCTGCCTACCGGTGGGAGATGGACCATCTGGTGACCTGGTGCAGGGACAACCACCTGCAGCTTAATGCTCTTAAGACAGTGGAGATGGTTGTGGACTTTAGGAGGAACGCAGCCCCAACCTGCACATATTTTCAATCAATCAATCAATCAATGTTTATTTATATAGCCCAATATCACAAATGTTAAATTTGTCTCAGTGGTCTTCACAGTGTGTACAGAATATCAGTATGACAATATGACACCCTCTGTCCTTAGACCCTCACATCGTACAAGGAAAAACTTCCAAAGAAAACCCAGTTTAAAGGGAAAAATGGGAGAAACCTCAGGGAGAGCAACAGAGGAGGGATCCCTCTCCCAGGACGGACAGACGTGCAATAGATGCCCTGTGTAAATTGAGAAGATAATACATTTGCAACATAGGTAGTCCAAATGTTTGGAAATGCATGTGTGTAATAGGAAGATGAATCCACGAGGATATCCATCCAGGACCGATGATCCAGGACCACAGCCACGACTCAAGATCCAGCGCTCGCGATCCAGGACACAAGACCGCAGGATCATCCATGACTCCGGATCCCAGCGTATATAGACACCAAAAGGAAAGACATTTGGGGAAGCTGGGTTAATCGGAACATGAGAGTACACAGGTATAGACAGCGAGAAGGAAGAAGTAAGATGTCCCCCGACAAACGAAGCCGATATCAGCAAAACTAGGGGCTGAATCTAATCAGCCCTAACTATAAGCTTTATCAAAAAGGAAGGTCTTAAGCGCACTCTTAAAAACGGATAGGGTGTCTGCCGCCCGAACACAAACTGGAAGCTGATTCCACAAATGTGGAGCTTGATAAGAAAAGGCTCTGGCTCCCATTGTACTTTTAGAGACTCTATGAACAACCAACAACCCTGCATTCTTGGAACGCAATGCCCTAGTAGGACAGTAGGGTATAATGAGTTCTTTAAGGTAAGATGGCGCCTGCCCATGAAGGGCTTTGTAGGTGAGAAGAAGAATTTTAAATTCTATCCTGTGTTCTATAGGGAGCCAGTGTAAGGCAGCCAGAACAGGAGTAATGTGGTCCCTTTTCCTAACTCTGGTTAGTACACGAGCCGCAGCATTTTGAATCAGCTGAAGTGACTTGATTGACTTCTTGGTACTCCCTGATAATAAAGAGTTACAATAATCCAGCCTAGAAGTAACAAATGCATGGACTAGTTTCTCTGCATCGCTTTGAGGCAAGATATGCCTGATTTTTGCAATGTTACGTAGATGGAAGTAGGCGGTCCTTGAAATTGATTTTATGTGGGCGTTAAAGGATAAATCCTGATCAAATATAACACCAAGATTCCTTATAGTCTCACTGGAGGCCAAATTAATGCCATCCATAGTTAGTATATCTTTAGATAATTTGTTTCGTAGATTCTTCGGGCCAAGTACAAGAAACTTCAGTTTTGGTCGTGTTTAACATCAAAAAGTTTAAGGTCATCCACGTTTTTAAGTCCTTAAGGCAGTCTTGAATTTTATTTAGATGATTAATTTCATCAGGCTTGATTGATAAATATAGTTGAGTATCATCCGCATAACAATGAAAGTTTATGGAATGATTCCTTATAATATTGCCGAACGGAAGCATATATAATGTGAACAAAATAGGTCCGAGCACTGAGCCCTGTGGCACTCCATGGCTAACTTTGGTTTGCGTTGAAGATTCATCGTTAACACGTACAAACTGAGAGCGTTCAGATAGATAGGACCTAAACCAGCCTAAAGCAGTTCCCTGTATGCCAACTAAGTGCTCTAGTCTTTGCAATAGGATATCATGGTCGATAGTATCAAATGCAGCACTGAGATCGAGAAAAACAAGAATAGAGACAAGTCCCTTGTCTGAGGCTATTAGAATATAATTTGTGACTTTAACCAGAGCTGTCTCTGTGCTATGATGTGTTCTAAAGCCAGACTGAAAATCTTCAAATAAATCATTGTTTTTTAAGTAATCACACAACTGTTTTGCGACCGCTTTCTCAAGAATTTTTGAGAGGAACGGAAGATTAGAAATAGGTCTATAGTTGGCTAAAACCTCTGGATCGAGGTTGTGCTTTTTAAGAAGCGGTTTTATCACTGCTACTTTGAATGATTGTGGAACATAGCCTGATAATAAAGACATATTCATAATATTTAATAAAGAAGTGCTAATTAATGGAAAAACTTCCTTCAACAGCTTAGATGGAATTGGGTCTAACATGCACGTTGATGGTTTAGAAGAGAGAATCATTGAATGTAATTGTTCAAGGTTAATGGCTGAAAAGCATTCTAGTTTACTATCTAGTGTAATATTAGAACTTACGATTCCGGGAGCTGTTGATAACACTATACTGGTCAAAGGCAAGAGGTCATTAATTTTGTTTCTAAGAGTAACAATTTTATCGTTAAAAAAGCACATAAAATCATTACTACTGAGTGCTATGGGAATAGAAGGCTCAATGGAGCTGTGGCTCTCTGTCAGCCTGGCTACAGTGCTGAAAAGAAATCTTGCATTATTCTTATTCTCATCTATTAATGAAGAGTAGTAGGCTGCTCTCGCTTTACGCAGTGCTTTCTTATATTCATTGAGAGTAATATGCCAGATTAAACGAGATTCTTCAAGTTTAGTGGAACGCCATATCCTTTCAAGTTGTCTAGACTTTTGCTTTATTTTGCGGGTTTCGGCATTATGCCATGGAGCTAATCTATGTTGTTTTATTTTCTTCTTTTTCAAAGGAGCAAGAGAGTCTAATTTTATTCGCAGAGCATCTATAGCACTATCAACAACATGATCAATTTGGGGTGGTGTACATTTTGTATAAGTTTCCTCCCCTACATGCAGACATGCTATCAAGTTAAGTATTGGTGGAATCTCTTCCTTAAATGTGGCTATAGCACGAACAGATAGGTTTCTGCTGCAAGAGCTTTTGACAAATGCTTTGTAGTCTCGTAATAGTACTTCAAAAGTTACTAAGAAATGGTCGGATAAAGCAGGATTATGCGGTTCGACTAATAGTTGCTCAATTTCAATACCATAAGTCAGAACAAGGTCGAGAGTGTGATTATAGCAGTGGGTTGGTTTATTTACACTCTGACAGAAACCAACAGAATCTAATATAGAGTTAAATGCAACAGTAAGGCTATTTTTATCATCGTCAACATGAATATTAAAGTCACCTACGATAATTACTTTCTGTTTTAAGAACCAAAGTTGATAAAAACTCAGAGAATTCTGATAAGAATTCTGAATAAGGACCTGGTGCACGATACACTGTAACAAATGCGGCTATACATGTCATCATTGATCAGATTGGGGAGGGGACCAGAGAAGATTACGGTGTCCGACATTGTTTTAGCATAACTACACACCGACTCCACATTAAGTTTGGTGCATTCTGATTGGCGATAACGAACATCATTACCACCGATGTGAATAACAATCCTACCGTATTTGTGTTTACTTTTAGCCAGCAGTTTAAGATGCGCCTCAACGTCGCCCGCTCTGGCCCCGGAATGCATGTGACTGTGGAGGCTTCGGTCTCTAAATTCACGTGTCTCATAATAGAGCTACCAATAACCAGAGTTGGCTTCTCAGCGGGTGTCTCGCTGAGTGGGGAATATCTGTTAGATACGTGAACGGGTTGGTTTGGACCGGCGGGTTTCGCTTTATGCCCCTTCTGAACAGTCACCCAGTCTCCCTGCTGCTCGGGAGTTGCCGGGGGACGGCTAAGAGGAGCTACCTTTTGCCGGTCCGCACATGCTAACATGGGCTTTACTTTAGCTGAGTTTCTTTCTAAGATGCGGAGCCGGGCTTCTATGGCTATGATTCCCGCCTCCAACCTAACAACTATACTACATTTAACACATGTATCCTTACCAGTAAGGGAGGCCGGGAAGTAACCAAACATGAGACAGGAAGAGCAGGAAATAGCACCAGAGGGTGGGGGAAAAGCCACGGCTAGCTATCAAGCTAAAGTTGCTACCGTTAGCAAACCCGAAAAGAGTATAGGCAACTGTGGAGTTACAGTTACAGTCGCTAAGAGAAGGAGAGTTGTGAGTGCTTAAGCTGTAGTAACGTGTGATTACAACGTCAGGCAGTTGCCGTGATCAAGAGTTTTAAAACGATCGATTAAGTTTAAGTTAATAAGCTAAAAGCAACAGAACAGGCACACGGGATATCCGGAGATGACAACAACAACCGGAAGTTACAACGTGCTCACCGCAATAGATTCCTCCTTCCTCCATTGATTGATTGACAACAGACCACGGACAATTTTGTGTGCAAAAAAGAATATTTGCGCTCTTGTAGTTTTGGACATTTTTTGGGTGCAACAGAAGATATCGAATTACCGAAAAAAAAGAAGATGGCTTTAAGGAAATTGAGACAATGGCTTATTGAGTTTTGAAATAAAAGTTGATCAAAGGCACCAATCTTTTGTGGTACCATTGGTTTTGGTTTGAATACTATGTGGTACCCTGAAGCATTGAAACAAACCTTCTAATACATGTGGGAAAGAGATTGAACAAATGTTGCAGGGCTTTACTTCTCTGACTTTATAAAAGGTAAAATAATCACTTTCAGTTTTATATAAACAGCTAATGAGGTTTTTTTGCAATGTCTAGCCTTCGAGAGCAATTCAGTTATTTGATACTGGGAGTCAAGACGAATGAAATGAGATAACCATGTGAAACAAAGAGAGACTTACTGTGTAAATAATTTAAAGGAAAACAGTTCTTCAAAAAGGGATAACTTCCAATTGGACATGCAGAGAACATAGATCTACATGTTTAATGTATTGGAAAACACTTCTGTATTCATAGCAAAAGGTACCGTTTTAATACAATGACCTACAATATGACTGAATCCTTGGCAACAGTTCATTTTAAAATAAATCTTTTTCCAAAAAGCCTATGTCGGGTGCTTCAGAAGTCCTCTCTTCAATGCCTTAAACTAAGATTCATCATCAGCACAGAGAACATGTTCGTTATTCAGCAGACAACCCTGAAAACGTTTCTAGTGTCACAATCTGCCGAAACATCACTCTGCAGTGAGGATCAGTCTTTGCCTGAACTTACATGCAACTATGTATTTTACTTAAACAGTTTGTACAATTTAAACTATGTTTAAATATTGTGCTCAAACTAGCCCACCTTGTACACAGTGGTGGAAGAAGTATTCAGATCTTATAACTCAGTGAAAGGAATAATACAGCAGTGTAAAAATACGCTATAAAGTAAAAGTCCTGCATTTATAATATTACGTAAACAAAAGTACACAAGTATTCGAAGCAACATATAGTACAGTACCAAATGTAAAAATACCCATGATCCAAAGTGGCCTTAATAATTAATATATATTTTTTAACTGGATTTGAATGAGTGATGTATTATTGTGTTTATCATTGTAACCATGGTTTCTGTAGACTATGGTTTCTTGAGACCATGGTTCAAATATTCAAATGGCTGACCATGGTTGACCATGGTTTCTGGAGATGACATTGTGACCATGGTAGGCTGACCATGGTAGACCATGGTATCTTCCCCATGGTACTGTGACCATGGCAGGCTGACCATGGTGGACCATGGTTTCCGGAGTTGACATTGTGACCATGGTAGGCTGACCATGGTTGACCATGGTAGACCATGGTTTCTTCCCCATGGTACTGTGACCATCATGGTATTTTGTGGTCAACCATGGTATTACCATGGTTGGCAATGGAATACCATGGTGACCATGGTCACCCATGGTTACGTTTCGCAGGGGAGGTCATTAATCCGTTTTTTTTTAGAAACAGAGGCTCCAGTCTGTAACTCTGTTGTCACTTTGTCGGCCAAGGTCTTCAGTTACCTGCTCTCCTTCACCAGAGGTCAGGGGTCGGGACGGGAGACGGAGAAAGAGATCTGCAGTGTAACTACATGAATAAGAGAAGAGAGGACAGCAGTGTGTAAGGTACACCTGCAGGACGGGCCAGACAGCTGAGGTGAGAGGATATGTCGGAGAGATGCCCTCAGTACGGTGGCTGAGAAGTGCAATCGAGAATTACAAAGTGTGAAACACTTTAACAAAGCTTGAGACAAATTTACATTTTCGAAAACAAAATAATATTTTCTAAAACACTTTTACGAAAAAACAATTGAACATTCACGAAAACAAATTAACAAGATGCAACACACTTTTACAAAGCTAGAGACAAATTTACATTTTATAAAACAAAATTACATTTTATAAAAACAAAATTACATTAGCGAAAAACTGAGACAAATTTACAAGTGTTGAAACAATTTCCCGAAACACTTTAACAAACTAGAGAAGGGGTGGGGAACCTCCGGCCTCCGGGCCGTATACGGCCCGCGAGACCATTTGGTAATTTATAAACACACGCAAAAAAGAAAAAAATTAAAGAAATCGAGACCGCAAAATAATTAAACAAGTGAGTGCCTGTTTTTCCTGGCCAAGGTCCAGGGTCCGTGAACACAACACGAACCTAACGTGTCATCACAGTTCTGACGGGGAGCATCAGAACGCAGCTCTGCTCCGGCACTTCCAAAAATTGCAGTACCCATAAGGAGCCGTACACATGCAGTTTTTGCGTGACTGTGTCTTTAGTTGTAAGCCCAGTGGCGATCTGTCATACTGATCATACAGTCGATAACTTTGTTGTTATTAGCATCTGGTTAGCTAGCTATGCTAACAAATATAAGAAGCTTTTTCTACAACCAGTGAGGTAAAGGCACATCTTTATATGATCATTATAGTTATAAAAAAATAAGAGAATAAAGTAAACGGGTATAAAATACTATATGATAGTAAAAAAAAAGTTGTTGAGAGATGTATCCATAGATCTCTTCATGTTGCTCTCAAAGTGCACCAGATTGATGCTTTTAACTTCAACATTTAAAAAAAAATCTTCCCGGGGGAGCATACCCCCGGACCCCCCTAGAGGAGGTTAGGTCCCCCCCACTTAAATCATGTTCACATGGATAGGAGTCTAAACACATTTTGCACACATCTTGGGTCCATATCTTTCTGTTTGGGTGGTCATGGCACAACCAAGCACGTACATGCGTGAGTCATGATATCTGGATTAAGAGGTTGCTGTTTCTTTGCGCAGCATGAAAGAAAGGTGAAATGAGTGGGCTGTGATTTTAGTATTTTTCAGCAGAGGTCAATCATTTGTACGGCCCTCGGAAGATGTTGAAAACATTGAAATGGCCCTTGAGAGGAAAAAGGTTCCCCACCCCTGACCAAGAGAATCAAACCGGAAAGGAAATGCCCATCATACCAGAAGTGACGTGCAAACTGATAGACCACCGGTACCTATGGACGGTACGAGTGTGTTTATGGTTGTTAAACATGTTTTGTCCGTTCTGCGGAAACCACCTGGGCCAAGTGACATGGTTTTGCTCATCATGATGCGCACGAGAAAGTTACAGGTTTGCCAAGTAAGAAGTGGAGCTGTGCCTTTTACACACAGCCTTCGCTGTGTTTGCCTTCATTAGACAGCTAAAGAGCAACTGCAGGCTGCTTCGTTTTAAGCACACACACCCAAGGCCGTCCCTCCCTACAGGCCGATCAGGCAGACTGCGTGGGGCCTCACCTTGCGGAGGGGGCCTCATCTTGAGGCTCACCTATGCGCTTATTCGGCGCAATTAGTATGGTATCACCACTGCGAGGCTCCACTAGCAGCCACCCGTCCGTCCGTCGACGCTCACCAAATCGAGGGCCTCATCATATAACTTTGCGTGGGGCCTCAAGTTGGCCAGGGACAGCCCTGCACGCACCTCTACAAACACCCACATCGAACTGCCCGATTATTCCCCATATTACTCGTTTTATGGAGGAGATGTCCGGTCCACAAGGCGCATGACGTGTGTGTTTGTGCTCAGTTCCGCTCTGTGTGTGTGTACGGTGTGTTTGTAACACTTCGGGTCGTGGCTGAACCTGTCTCTGCGGTCCTGCCTTGGGTCTCGCCATGCTGCTTCCCTGATGGCTTCCACAGGATTGTAGCTGACATCCTCGTGGATTCATCTTCTTGTTACAGACACATGCATTTCCTAACATTCGGTCTATATGCTGTAAAATGTATTATCTCTTCGATTTACACACGGCATCTATTGCATGTCTGTCCGACCTGGGAGAGGGATCCCTGCTCTGTTGCTCTCCCTGAGGTTTCTCACATGTTCCCTTTAAACTGTGGGTTTTCTCTGGAAGTTTTTCCTTGTACGATGTGAGGGTCTAAGGATAGAGGGTGTCGTTTTTCTCATACTGATATTCTGAACAATCTGTGCTGTATTTACTGTAAAGTGTCTCTACTGTAGACTATTTTTATTATATGTACAGCACTTTGGCTCGACCAAAAATAGTTTATAAATGTGCTATATAAATAAAACTTGATTTGATTTGAATGTCCGACACCGGCACTTGTTTTCAAATGACCATGAACAGAATTTACACACATTTGGCCCAGTGGCGGGTTTAGGATAGTAGGAGATCCGGGGATTAGCCATAATTTTGAAGTTGCTGAGCGGGGAGGGGGTTTATGCTGTGTGAACTCGCCGGAGCCTCGCAGCGGGGGGAGTGCATAAAGCAGACTCTTCACGCTAACTAAGGATCACTTCTTCTTCAGGGAAGGCTACCTAGTACGCAGGCTACTGTCCCGCAACTTCTGGGGTCATTTGGGTGGATTTGACCTATCTCTGGCCCCCCTTGGTCGATTTTGATGATTGACATCTCTTTTTAACTGTCAGAGCCAATGGAATCGAGGTAAGGTTCCAGATACGCACACAGGTTACCAAATAAGGAGTGAGAGTGACGCGTAGACAAACCGGAAGCTGTGCTAACCTCTGGTGGCTACCAAGACCTTGAGAAGTGCGCCGGAGTCTGATGAGAATATTCGTTGTGGCCACACGGCGGTACTACACTTCCTTTAGGTTGCTGGGCCCGGAAACACTTTTCCCCATTGACTTACATTGGGAAAGAGTGGTCTGTAACTCGTTGGATGATTTTTTTTTAACTAAATAAACAACCCAGTATGAACACTTGTATAGCCCTTATTAAAAACATTCGTTCCTCAAGTTGTAAAAATGTGCTAATAACGTTATTCTGAGAGTTATTTTCCTCTGCATTATGAACGTGCATCTAACCCACGGGACCGAGCCGCCCGGCACGTTCATGTTACGTATTCAGCACTACATGCATTTATCTTTACCCATGGATGCAGAATAACAACGGACCTTACTACCATCCCACGGAGCTGTAATAATGGATATATTGCAAATGTTTGCTGTAATTCATCATTTGTAAAATATTATACTACATGGGCTGTATGATGTAAATCTTGTACCGTAAATGTTGTATTAAATAAAGTTAAGATTACCGACGTTAGATTAACGTCTCTGTAGGTTATTATTGCACTAAGAAGCTTATTGCACTGTGTATGTATATATATATATATATATATATATATATATATATATATATATATATATATATACAGTGCAATCATTATTTCATGCTAAATGAAGCTCTGTTGCTTGGATATCACTAGATCCTGTTACTGCGTAATATAAGTACATAACGATTGATGTATACATTAGCATAATTACTAGCTAGCCGCTAACTGCCGCCTCGTTAATATCAGATCCATCATAAAAACAATCCATTACCATGCTGTCATGAACGCACGGTGCTGTTACGTGTACGCAAATTGACGTGCTTGATGTGAACGAGCATTTTGGTTAAAGTTGCGCATGCTCTATGAGCGCACATACGGGTACTTCTCAGGCATGCCGGGTAATCTGTGACGTTTCACTCTCTCAAAAGTTGGGCCATTTTATCATCATGCACTAATGAGCAACTCTCATAGGAATGAATGAAGCCCCGCCTCCCACGCTGTATCCAGTTCTTATTATACATCCATGGTGGCTACCATTAGCAGCTCATTTTTTTCTCCGATTTTTGCATAAAAATGGAATTATGGATTATCAATACTTTTTTCAAAGAGACGGACACATTGGATTAACCTTCAGCAACGTTTTTCTCATTTTAATGCCATTGAACACGACTTTTGATCAGAATAACAGCTAAAGTGAGCATATCTCCGTGTTTTGCTACCTAAAGCTACGTTGTCTGCAGTGTTGTCAACTTGGCGACTTTCTCGTTAACTGTGGCGGATTTCCAAACCCTCCGGCTACTTATTTTTGTCAAAAGCGACTAACGACTGATCTAACGACTTGTAATGGTGTTATTAGGGACTTTTCTGGTGTTTGGAGACTCACGTATTGTTCTGCAGTTAACGAGCTGCCGTGAGCCCCTCAGCCCTCCCATAGTACTCACAGGCGTGCAGACTCACAGTTGCCTCCTGCAGCAGCTCAGCTGCAGTCAGAGCAGAGAGGAGACAGCCACACTCTCCCGCGTCGAGACAGCTTCAGTCACTTAATCACCTCGTCCACTGTGTGTGTGCCTCTCTGTGACAAGCTAAACATCCACGTAGGTCATCATGTCACAGTCTAAACTGTATTCACAAAAGTACAGAAAGGAGTGGGAATCAAACCCTGAGTTTAAAGGATGGTTGAAGACATGTATTAGAGATGACACACAGGCATACTATACTGCCTTTATTGTAAGGGAGATTTCTACTAAAAACTACTAAAACTATTTATACTTTCTACTTTTTCTAATAGAGACATTTCTGATCTACTGTTGTCTGGATTTACGCTGGTGGTTTCAAGTTTTGATCCTTGAAGGGGGTGGAACGTTATTTTACCGCCATTACATGATGTGTAAATTGGGCGATGACGTCATTTAGGGACTTCTGGTGACTTTTCAGACAGCCAATAGCTACTTTCCTTACTATGGAGTTGGCAACACTGGTTGTCTGCTTCCCCTGTCACGAGTTCTGATCGCTCAGTGATGATCTTTATATTTCTATAATCTGTGGACTCTCAGGATGTTATCTAAGCTTGTTTGTGCAGATCCAATAAGTATATTGATCGGTATAGCTAGAGTTCTGTAATAACGGCATTAAGATTTTTTCGCTCGGGGCAGATTCAGAGGTTCAGCGTTAGTCTTGTGTTTTTTTTTGCTCAGTTAGCTGAGTTTCTTCCCGTTACATGGATATAAAAAAATAGGGCGTGCTCATATTGAGTGACAGCTCTGTCAAGTGACTGCTGCTGTAAGCTTCTTGTCTCTCTGCTAGCAGCTCCGCGATGCTACAGGCACTCTGCCTGGTCAGTTCAACCGGGGGACACAACTTTAACCAGGGGTGAGGATCTCAACCTGCCGTCACTGACGTTCAACCGGAAAAAATCAGCCGTTAGCTGTTAGCGGTTAGCACACAGAGATCACAGCTCCTCATATCTGTTCAGAAACTGGACCAAAGTTAAACAAGTACAAACCACAGACTGTCTGTGTCATGGCGAATACAGTCGCTGGTTTATTTATGTCTGTAGGCCGTTGTTATGAGTGTGGAATGAGCATACACAAGGTTAGCTTAGCCTGGTCAACCCAATCTCCATTCAGAAAACAAGCATTTTAAAAGGTTTTTTGCCTGCCGTCTTGTCTGCAGACTTGTCAAGCATTAATTCATGGTTTTTACAAACCGGTATCAGTATGTTGTTACTTCGGCATCATTTAGAAATGTGTATTACAATTTAATTACTGTAAAATATGTTAATTTTGTTGTAGTTGTAGCTCCCGAGCCAGCGCGTCTTGTGTGAATGATGCGAGCAAACACAGCTGGCAGCCACGGTGAAACTCGAGCGATTAGAGCGAAGCGAATATTCGCATCGCGTCCGATGTGAACGCAGCATAAGGCAGTGGTAGCTAGCTACATATGTGCTAACGATGCTAATCGTAGCCTCCGAGTTTAAACAAAATAGAAAAGTGTAAAGCGTTAAGTGGGATAATACTGTAAAACAAACGGCTTCTGTTTGAGGTTGGTAAAATAAGGTCATCCTTGTAAGTTAGAGAGATATTTGATAATGTAGGTAACTGTATGCATCGCTAAGGTTAATTTAAATGTGCTATGCTCGACGATGTAGACAAGCTAACGTCAAAGTAGTGTTGAATAGCAGCGGAGTGTATGTGAAATCAACCTCACAATAAGATGTGTGTATATTACAATTATTAATGTCATATTTCAAGATGATTACTATATTACAATATGGTTTGTTGAGCTTACACATTAACGTCAGTCATATCTGAAGAACGAACCCAAACCTTGTTTTTATTAATTGTATTACAAAATTGGTATCAAATAAATAGTAAGTATTGTAATACCAATGCTTACTATTTATTTGATTTTCATTACACTTGTGAAACCGACTAATTGTGGCTGTAGAACGTGAACATGTAACGTAATGCCTGCATTTAAGGACGATGAATATCCAACAAGGCTTTAGGGATGATTTGTTAAAAATATTAGATCAGACGTTATGTGTGCTTCAGTTAAAATTAAGCTTATTCACTGCATTTCATTTGTTCTTCCAAAGTTACAGTAAAATAAAAAGGACCCTGACAATACACAATGCAATAAAAAGGACCCTGACAATACACAATGCAACATGTTCAACAGAAGAGAATACGTTATATTGTTTGTACACATGGTACTTTACATATATCTGTGTGTTTAAAGTGTCCAGGTGATGCAGACAGGCTGGACCAGAGTGAGAGACAAAACTGGACTCCTCACAGCAGTGAACGTCAGCACAGGTATAAAGACTCTTTTTTTCATACTGTACAAAGAATCAAGAAAGATATTGGTTTAAATAAATGAAGTATTGACTTGAATACACTGATATACATTCCCCCCCGCGGGCGACCGGTTGCCCGCGGGGGCAATGCTGGTAGACCGCGAGTCATTCATTAAAATAAAAAAAATCAAGCTCCGTTAAAATAGACAAAACAGGTTTTGATCCCTCCTCCCTTGGCCTCCCTGCCACTTAATTCAGGAGTTTACTTGATTGACAGAAAAAGCGACCTATCGCTTTCCAGTCTGTTAACCCAGAATGCAAAGCGATATAACATCAGTTAGTAGTGATGGGAATTCCGGCTCTTCTTGGTGAGCCGGATTATTTGGGCTCGGCTCACCAAGAAGAGCCGGCTCTTTCGGCTCCCAAACGGCTCTTCAGTTTACCACATATTATACCTTTTATAATTAAATCAAATGTAGCCCTGTTTTGACTAATGATAGATATGTGTACACATATATCACTTACATTATTCAATACATCCTTTGTACTGAAGTATTACAAATTAAAAATTACATGTTTAATATAAATGATTTGCTGTGGCCAATTGTTTTTATTGCATTTACAGACCCGTGTAACTCTCTGATACCACGCTACACAAAACGATAGCACCTATACAAACTATTTTAAAAAAGGGGCCAATGTATCGACCTATATATATTTTTTCAAAATACCAAAAAGATTCTGCATTTTAGCCATGCCTCATTTCGCTCCATTTGCTCTTTCCAGCGCTGTTTTTGCAGGGGGCTGATTCTGTGAGCTGCAGCTGACCACGCCCCCTTGCAGGAGAGGGGAGCATGCTCTGAGATCAGCTGCTAGGCTGCAGCGGGGAGAAGAGGGGGACAACAAGAGATCTCTGTCCTCCGTGTTTTATTCTTATAGAAGTAAGAAGAGAAGTAATGGGGCAGAAACCCTCCTTTTTACGCAGCGGTCCAGACATAGACATCAAACGGCGACACATATTCAGTTGCCAGTTACTTTGGCATTAGGGCAGGGATATCTACATACTTTCCAAGGTTTGACAAAATGCATTGTGCTACTTTGTGCACATTGTGCAAGCAACGATGTTTTCAAATCTGTCATCAAAAACACTATCGAAGCAGTTCCTGCCATTGTTACGTTAGTTCAAACAGTAACAACGGACTACTTTTCTTAGGGGATGCATGTCAATTTAAATCAATACATAAAACTATTTTTTAAATCAATAAAATCATTTTCTAAATCCATAAAAGCATTTCAATTAATATTGGGAGTCAGGTCGTTACTTTGTTGAGAATGTGGCCTTGTGTAATAAGCGGGATAATGTGCACATTGCACATTGCATAATGTGCCTTCATGCCGATCTAGATCCATCCGCAAAAAAAACAAAAAAACGGCTCGTTCGCGGGCGAGAGCCGGCTCCCGTCGTTCACTTAAAAGCTCTTTGAGCCGGCTCTTTTTTTACACCAGCACGCACTTTGTGCTAAAATGCTGAACATGAAAGAGGTGTCACTTAAAGTGGCCTGTTCTATTCGGGCAAGACCTCTTCAAAGACGGCTGTTTCGTGCATATCTGGAGGATGCCGACTGTGTTCACACTGACCTCTTACTACACACCGACGTAAGATGGCTGAGTAGGGGCAATTTTCTTGAGAGATTTCGAGTGCTTCTACCAGAGATAAAGGCATTTCTCCATGGCACCAAGCTTGCGGAGTACGCACGTCTCGATGACGAGGAGTGGCTGTTAGATTTGGCGTTTTTAACAGACATTACACACATGTTAAATGAGTTGAACTTGGAGCTACAAGGGAAAGACAGAACTGTGGTTGACATGATCAGCTCAGTTAATGCCTTCAAACGAAGACTGCATCTGCTGTGTTCAAAGCTGCAGCGCAAAGATTTGGCCAACTTCCAAAACATCGCTTCTGAGCTGGAGAAGCAAGGGAAGGACAGCGCGCTCCTTGACAGTGCGCGCTACACAGAGCAAGTCAATAACATTATATCTGACTTCGAGAAACGCTTCTGAGACTTCGCTTTGCTCGAGCCAATCGCCACATTCATGTGCTATCCATTTAGTGAAGACCATGATATTGATTCGCTGGCCCAAAACATCGGAGCAGTGTTTCATCTGAACCCGTCTGCGCTGGAGGATGAGATGTTGTCGCTGCAGGCTGACATTCAGTTGAAGGCGCGTGCCCATGCCGGACAGTTTTGGAACTTATTCAGGGTTGAAAAGTATCCAAACGTCAGAAAATGTGCCACCTCACCAGTGTTGTGCTAGTTACTGAAAACCAGTAACTAGTAACTTAATTTCAAAAGTAACTCAGTTACTTTACTGATTACTTACACCAAAAAGTTATGCGTTACTGTGAAAAGTAACGTTTTAGTTACTTAAAAAAGGGTTCCCATTATATTAATGCCCATATAGCCTTAATTTCAGTACTGTTATTGCATTGATCAACTTGACATGCATTATATGCAATCTGGATAGCATCGATATTCGCTGGCTTTACATTTTTGTATATTCTTTCTCCAGGTAGTTGGAAAAAGTTTTCCGTTTCATATGCCGTGTGCCGCCCGGACATGCTATCATGCTAACTAGCTCCCTGAAAGCGGGTGACTCCACTGTAGCAATAGCCTGCATGTGTTCTACAACATACCGTGCAATGGTTTTTATCGGCTTTTCCCTGGCTATCAGTCCCTTGGTTAAAATCCAGCCACTGTTGCTTAGGTGCAGGTGGAGGTGCAGGTGGAGGTGGAGTGGCGTCGGCTGAGTCTCTGTGGTCTGAGCTACTAGCTTCGTCCCAGCATGTTGTTTTTGCAGATGTTTTAAGATATTTGAATGACTGGTTTGGGCAGTAGATAGGCTCTTTGACCCGCCAGGACACAACTTACATTTAACTAAAACGTTATTTTCTTTGTGCTCGACAAAAGTGAAATGGTGGAGAAACTAGACTTGAGCTCTGCCGCCGCCATGATAGTCTCGTTAGTAAACAACACAAACACGCCCACAGCCCGTCTCCGCATGTGACACAGGAAGTATTTAAATACATGTACTCAAGTACTGTACTTAAGTCTCTGTTCACCTGGCTGTTGACTATATAAAAAAACTAACACAGTAACGGAGTAACGCACCATGTAGTAACGGTAACTGAGTTACTGAATTTAAAAAGTAATGCGTTAGCTACTGCCAAAAATAACGGCGTTACAGTAACGCGTTACTTTGTAACGCATTAGTCCCAACACTGACCTCACTCTTCGGCTCGACTTATTTATGCGAGTCAGCCTTCTCCCAAATGAAGATGGTGAAGTCGAAATACCGTTCCCAATTAACTGATTAACATTTGGAGGCCTGCCTGAGACTAGCCATCAGCAGTTACTGTCCTGATTATGCAACATTGACGGACTCTATTCAGTACAAGTCATCAGAATATGGTAGGGACCCACCTACATATATTGAATTATGTTTTGCAGCATTATATCAGGACCATGGAGAGAGGTTTCTTCCCCTGCTTGTTTTTATGTGTTTCTTAACAGGGAAATGAAGGGACAGTCAGCGAGAGAGCGAGAGATAACATGCCTATATTGGACCTATGTATATATCATTATAACTTTGAGAGACTGTTCATAGGACCCATTTGAGTCTGGTGTCTAAGTTGAGTGTTCTACTCGTTTATTGTATTCCTTGTACTTATATTTGTGTTTTATGTTTAGGATTTCAGGACATGGAGAGTGGTTTCTTAGCCTGCTTGTTATGTGTTTCTTAACAGAGAGAGAGAGAAATAGAGAGAGGTTAACATACCATTTTAGTTTTATGTATTCATGTATTTGTTTCTGTTCAAGAACCCAAATAGAGTTGTTGTAGTTATCCCATGTATACATAAAACGTGTTATTCAGCCCGTTGCAATTTTGGATTTTATTTTTGGTTGGTAGGCCTCGGTGAGCTGGTCATTTCAAAAGTAGCCCACCGGCCCAAAAAGTGTGGGCACCCCTGCCTTAGAGGATAACAGGAAGAGCAAGCCAAGAATCGTTCTCTTTTCCCTGACCTCGGCTGACCGGATGAGTCTATCGTTTTTCCATCCCAGTTTAGATCCCACTTCCGCATTACGCAAGCATCGACGTGGTGTTACGTCACAGCATCAACCTGGCGTTACATCCCGATAGTTACATTACTGCCTCACGCGGCACACGCGCAAAATCTGAATCTGACAAGCAAAATACCGTCCTTTTAATCGCCGCATAAGATACAATATACAATACAATAGTGCTTCTTGGTCAATATGACTGACAACCACACTTATCGCGTTAACGGCGGTAATACATTTTTTTAATTAATTGCGTTAAAATATTTAACGCATTTAACGCATGTGCAGAATGGCCCGCCCCATACGTGCCACCAGTGGCAGCGCCAGGGTATGACTGGGGTAGGCTACACCCATACCAAGAAATGGCTTAGCCCCACCATGAAAAATGATGTTAAAGTAAGCAAAATAAAGTCTGCCAACTCGCGCGGAGTAAATTGCACAGACAGCAGTTAGTAAGATTGATTTCAGTAGCCACGGTTTTGAAAACTTTTGTCACGTAGTGATCGTATTCTCAATAGAACATCTTTGATAACGGCGTGGTATTGTTGCAGGAAGTCCCGACGGAGAATACTCTTGCTGTAGTACAGGGCAGAGCCATATAATAATAATAATATCGCTCTGGTACAGGGGTGCACATAACTGGTACGCAGGTTATGTGCGTAATCTGAAATGCGTACCGTCACTTGTGTCACAAAGCGCATTTGCGTACCGACGTACTTGTGAAGCTTTTCCAGAAGGCGGTTAGATCACCGGACGACAGAGTCGGTCTCCGTGTGCACAGACAGGGCTGCTGTTAACATCGGTCTGTACAACGGAACTGTGCCAAAACTACGCCAACCGGCTGCGGAGGGAGACTCCCCCATCACTGGAGAACTGCGCTAAAACAGCTGATCACAACGTTCACACTCTGTGGTCAGAAGTACTCCACTAGCCCCGTCGACTTTCCTGAAGTACTCCCCCGTTGATAGAAATCAACACGTAATGAATTAAGACCCTACGGTTTGATGATTGATAGGTGTGTGGGCTGTCTTTCATTTTGACATGCAGAACAATGTTATAATAAACATACATACTGTATGTTAAATAAATATATCTGCCTTCTTTCATATATATTTCCATTCCCACAACAATATACATAAAGAAATGGCATATTTTGGACATAGTTTGAATGGTGATTAATCATGATTAATTAATTTTTAAGCTGTGATTAATCTGATTACAATTTTTAATCGTTTGACAGCCCTAATATATATATATATAAAAAAATATAGAAGACTATATAGACCAAAAATATCCTGCATTTTAGCCATGCCTCATTTTGCTCTATTTGCTCTTTCCAGCGCTGTTTTTGCAGGGGGCTGATTCTGTGAGCTGCAGCTGACCCCCCTGCAGGAGAGGGGTTTGCGATCAGCTGCTGGGCTCTCAGAAGAGGGGGAGAAAAAGAGATCCCCGTCCTCCGTGTTTTATTCTTATAGAAGTAAGAAGAGAAGTAATGGGGCAGAAACCCTCCTTTTCCTTTTATTCCAGACATAGACATCAAACGGCAAAACATACAGTGTGCAGTTACTTTGGCATCAGGGCAGGGATATCGGACTACTTTTCTTAGCGGAATTTAAATTTAAATCAATACATAAAACTATTTTTTAAATCAATACAATCTTTTTCGAAATCCATAAAAGCATTTCAATTACTTTTGGGAGTCATGTCGTTACTTTGTTGAGAATGTGGCCATGTGTAATAAGCGGGATAATGTCCACATTGCATAATGTGCCTTCAAGCCGATCTAGATCCCTCCGCAAAAAAAAACGGCTCGTTTGTCCCCTGCAATTATTATTATCCCTCAATCGAGTTCGCTATTCAACTAGCAAACGTTAGCTTAAACAAACACTGCAGGCAGTTTGCTTTTCAGCCCAAAGGTATACTGTTTTTCGCAGACGCGGAGGGATACTGACTTGTTGTTAAAAGTAACTTACAATTCTACCCGTGGTATATGCTCAGTATATCACGGCTAAGAACCAATCAGATTGCTTGATTTGACTTGTCCGTTTTATAAATATATATAATGTTTCGTTTTTTTTGTTTGTCATGTAACATATTAACATTTTTGACCTGTTTAGGATGTAAAGGTATCTATTTAATATTTTATTAAAAGGTAGAAATGTATAATATGTTATAAATGTCTATTTTGTTGTATAATACAACATATAACATTTATTTAAAGGTAGACATTTATAATATGTTATACATGTCTATTTTGTGATATAATACAACCAGTGATGTACCTGAACGCGTTCATATTTTGGGCGAACGTGAACTGAACGTACTGTATTTCCGCTAGATGAACGTAATTGAGAACCCGTTCATTCTCAGCGCTGTATAACGGTGTTCAAAAGTGTGTTCATTCTCAGCACTGTATTATAACGGCGTTCAAAAGTGTGCCAGATTTCATATGCCTTTCAGCCGAAAACCCAGTTAAAACAAACCGTAAACAGGCTTCAAAATAATGCGGAAAACCACCCAATCTGGCAACAGCAAGCTGCCTGTGACGCGTACGCCCGTGTCACCCCTGGCTGTCGCACTAAAATATAAATATACTAAATATATCAGACTCCTCACAACAAACAATGTGGAACCGCGGAACCGGCCAGCATTGAATGAATTAGTATGGACGAAGCCGAGAGCAGCTGCAGCAGCACTCGCTCAGAGTGAGACTCTACGGCAGGGGTGGGGAACCTCCGGCCTCCGGGCCGTATACGGCCCGCGAGACAATTTGATACGGCCCTCGAGGTAATTTATAAACACACGGAAAAAATGAAAGAAATCTAGACCGCAAAAAAATTAAACAGGCGGGTGCCTGTTTTTCCTGGCCAAGGTCAGGGTCCTTGAACACAACACGAGCCTAACGTGTCATCACGTGGTATATGTCTCGACTGACAGGGGTGCAGTTCTGACGGAGAGCACCAGAACCCCACTCCAGCACTTCAGAAATTGCAGTACCGATAAGTCCATACACATGCCGCAGTTTCTGCGTGTCTGTGTCTTTAGATGAAATCCCAGTGGCGATCTGCTCATCTGTCATACTGATCAGACAGTCAATAACTGTGTTGTTATCATTAGCATCTGGTTAGCTAGCTATGCTAATGAATATAAGAAGCTTTTTCTACAGCCAGTGAGGTAAAGGCACATCTTTATATGATCATTATAGCTATAAAAAAAATAAGAGAATAAAGTAAACAGGTATAAAATACGATATGACAGTTATTAATAAAGAAGAATACAGTTTGAAAGGGGAGTGATATGTCAAATATCCATAAATTAAAAAAAAATCTGCTTACAGTTGTGTTTGGGTGTTGAGAGATGTGTCCATAGATCTCCTAATATTGCTCTCAAAGTGCACCAGATTGATGCTTTTAACTTCAACATTTAAAAAAAAACCTATCCCACATGGATAGGAAACAAAATACATTGGCACACATCTTGTGTCCATATCTTTCTGTTTTGGTGGTCACGCCACACCGTGCACGTGCATGCATGCGCGAGTCATGGTGAGATATCTGGATAAAGAGGTTGCTTTTTCTTTGCACAGAATGAAATGAATGGGCTGTGATTTTAGTTATTTTAAGCAGAGGTCAATAACTTGTACGGCCCTCTGAGGATATTGTAAAAATTGAAATGGCCCTTGAGAGGAAAAAGGTTCCCCACCCCTGCTCTACGGCGTCGGCGTATGAGCATTTAAAAGAGATTTACGTTAAAGTCAGTACTGACTCAGACGGAAAAAATCAAACGTTTGCCTGTAAACTGTGTCCGTCCGGTTTGAAAAAGCAAGTCCGAACAACAAACCTTAAATGGCACATTGAGAATAAGCACACGACTAGCCTTTCACGGTATGTGCGAGTGGCGAATAAAAAAGAGAGCCAAAACAGATCCACTACCACCCAAATCCCATTAACATCGTACAGGAGACAAATAATAGCTCGCAGCAACGTATTGAAAAAATAACTATAAACTATAAATTAGTTCATTTTTGAAACCATGAACTTTAGTTCAAAATTTTGAATTATAAACTATGAACTGAACAAGTTCATTTTAAAATGTGTGAACTGTGAACTGAACTAGTTCATGTAGAAAGTGAACTTTCCCAATACTGAATACAACATATAACATTATACATACCATATTATGTTATTATTGCAATTGTTTGTATTATATTGTGTTGTTTTGTTTATATATATATTTATGTGTGTGTGTACAAATGAATTAATATAAAGTGTATATATGTGAGTGTGTGTATAAATGAATGAATACATCTGTGTGTATAAATGAATAAATACATGTGAGTACATATAAGTGTGTGTTTATATATATATATATTAAATGAATAAATGTGTGTATATATATGAAGTACACAGTAATAGTCAAGGTTATATTCAATATTCTGCACTTACACCAGCTGATAAGATATTTAAAACGTTTTAAACGATATTTGAGGATACGCACAGGCTATTTATAGATGATAAAACACCAGTAATACAATCTCAGGACTCTTCGATATGGCTTTGATTATAGGATCGTTTACTTTCAGTCAACAAATCCTTTGGAAAGACACAAACCAACTATTCAATATCCTGCTTTACCGCGACCGCTAAACTGCCGAAAATGAAGTCTATGACGCTATCGCGTAGAGCTACGTCGATCCTTGCGTAATGCAGAAGTGGGCGTAGTTAAATAAACTGGGTTGGAAAAACGATAGACACTGACCGGATGTATGGGGAGAGAGCCTCCAGCTTGCAATTTCATTTGTACATCACTGCATCTTTTGTGTAATTAAATGCTGTTAACTTTTATAAGCTTCCCTTGACTCTTTGCAGTCTGTCCTGCAGGGTTCAATAATTACTTACTCCATTTTGGCGTCCCTGGGTGGGCCCTGGAACAGGAGAGAGCTGGAAGAGAAAGGGAACTAGCATTACACCGGGCTGCAGAAAAAGTGAGTTGGAGATTGATCTGTGGTGTGATACGGTGATTGCGAGTGGGGCGGTTTTGTTTCTAGTGTTTCTTCGGCGCCACCCGATTAATGTGAATATTATAGTGTTAAAGACCTTTGGGAAGGCACTAGATGTTATCTGGTTTACATTGGACTGGCTCCAAATAGTGTTAAGACCTCTGGGGATAGGTATTTCACTTTATGCATTCAATTGGACTGGTTCTATTGATGTCACTATATGTTTGATGTGTTAAACCGGCGTAGTCTGGTTTAATAAAGTATATTGTGTGAAGTTTTTAAGCCGAAAAGTATATTTTTGTGTGATGTTTTGAACCGGGAAGATTGATATATGATCAGCTTTTAAGGTCAGCATCTATAGAATTTAGGGTTAAGATAAATGAAGATTGTGTTGTTTTGTATTGAAGTTTGGTTTTTCAAGCAGTGTGGTTTTTTTATCTGCACATGTTGTGTGTTCCCATTGTTCCTCTCCCCTTTCCCCAGTCACATGAAATTAATGCTATACTGCTAAGCTAGTTAGCTAGCAAGTTGGCATTACTAGGTGGTGAAATAGTTTGAGTAAAGCAGTGGCGAACCGTCAGGGCCTTCAAGGTATTCAGAGAATACCCTGATAACTCAGATACAAAAAAGACATTTATCGATTTAATTATATAAATACAATTCAATTAAATGTAATAAAATGTAAATACATTTTATAAATGAGAATCGTATCTGTGTTGTTGATCTGTACTCAACAGTGTTACGTGGTTTTGTCAACACACTCTCACTCCCTAAGCGTCCAATAGCGACGTTTGGTCAGTGTCCGTGGCGTCCAATTGTGACGCTCCTAGGCTCCTTCAGCGTCATAAAGGGACGCAAATAGCTTTCAACTGATTGCAATGTATTCCCATCTGCGTCGGGATTTGACGCTCATGGAAGCACGGCATTCGTTTATGCCGGCTGCCCTTAAAGGCAATGTGAGCAACCATTCCCATTGGATAACGGAGAATTTTACACCCGGAAGTAAGTACTTCTCTTACTGTCGAATGATTTTACAGTGATATCTGCACTACTCATCGACTAAAAAACACCAGATTATCCTTGTTAATTACACAACATTGATTGGTTTAAAATTGTGTGCAATGCTTTTGTATTTTTCCCCTTCGATTCAGAGAAACAAATATGTTTTCTGAGTAAAAGATGGCAGAAGACACTACACTACCCAGAATCCCCAGCTATCGTTTGGCCTACACCATGTGCTCTGTTTGACAAACCCGTTTTTTTCACCATTCATTCCGATGGCTGGCATCTATGTCACGTGATCTTCAAATTTCTCCCTGCAGAAAAAGAAAACATGGCCGAAATTCGTTTTATTCTCGGTAGAAAATGCCTATTTTAAAGTTAGTTTGGCCATTAAAATGCGTTTTGATGTCATTTGATGCGAGAAATATGAGTTGTTATTTCAGATTATGTGTGCAGTGGATGTACATGATCTTTAGTTTGCTAGTTATTACGAAGATTACTTCAGGAAATCGCGACGTTTTCATTGTTACCAAGGTGGTTGCTAGGGACGCTGCTATCGATATTATTTCTGTTATGTTGTGTAACTGTTTAATGGTGTTATCTTTATTGCTACCCCCTTCCCCGTCAATGTATAGTGTTGGTCCACAGCCTAAACATATGAGTTTAACAAAATCCGCATCTAAAGATGCCTAAGTTATTTCCCCCCTGTGCAATTCCAGTCTCACATCTCAGAGCACATCGTCATTAACAAATACCGGAAACAGACCAAAATAATAATACCTTATTCCGAGTGTGCTTGCTTTTCTCTTTGAAAGTCATCACATAACGGCATTGTAATACACGGTTCGGCTGCATTACATATTACATATCTGCCGTAGTTCTATATGTATAGAGCCCTGATGAGAAGACAAACATGAGGAACTGAAAACGTGACGTGGATCATAAATATATCAGCCATTAAACAACATCTTACATTTATTTTCACACAATACGTCTCCTTGCAGTATCAACACTAATTCGGCTCACATAAAGGTGCACAGCTGATATAAAGGGACACCTGGTGGTTAAAGCATGTTATTGAATTTCAATATTTTTATTATTAGATATTAATACGATCCCTATAAAGTATATTCATTACTCGTTATTCTCTACTAATTGTTAATTAAAGACTGTATGTAATGACTATTTTGCACATCCCTTTCAAGATTTCAAGATTTTCTAAGGTTTATTGACATATCATATAGGCCTACACAACTGTGGTGTAGTTCTGCACTGAATGAAAAACTTGGGTTGCAGGTTCCTCAATAGTGCATTACAAGACATATATCAATATTTGTGCATACCTCCAGCAATGTTAACTATGTTGAAGCACTTATTTTAACTGATAGTATACATAATGTATTATACTCTTATAAGATGTATATAGATATTTCATCTCCGGCCTTGTCAGGTATTGAACAATCAATAAATAAAGAACACAGAATTGTTGAATATAAAACACAGAATGTATGTGATTATACTAAATGATTTTCAAATAAACACAACTGCATATTTAACTGTTACACATGCTGATGTAACGCAAATGTTCCAACTTGGGATCAATAAAGTATATCTTATCTTAAGCTGATCGATGGCTACTGCCATATTTGCAAAATGTGCCTCTGAACCTTGACAAGTGCATGTTTCAGGCTTATCAATTAATGTAATGTAATGTTATCACAGGGGTCACACACAAGACCAGCTGTTAAATAAAGCTCTTCTGACCTTAGCTGGCATGTGGGTATATATAGTAATACTGCCCATAATGGGCACAAGCAATTTTCACCCATTTATTAATTATATGTTTTAAATGTGAGTGTTTCCTGTCCCCTAAACCTCCAGGGATGTACACAGTTTAATACTGGCAACTTCTTATTATGGGAAATATGAAAACGTCTTTTAAAACTACAACTCCCAGTAGAGACGTGCCATAGAGAACATGTTGCGAAACAGAATAGCCAGCATGTGTAGTTCTGGGGACGGGGTGGGGGAGGGGGGACGCAGTGGACCCGTTCAAATCCAGTTTTGGACAGTCTGCCGTGGTTCCATCCCATTTCAAGTGCTGTTCGAGAATCGGCTTAACCCTCGGAGCATACTCTCCAATCACAGAGCTTGAGGACTATCACGGGGTTTGTCAAGAGCACATGGTGTAGTCCAAACGATAGCTGGGGATTCTGGGTAGTGTTGTGTCTTCTGCCATCCTTTACTCCTGGGAATGGACGCTCACATTACCTTTAAGGGCAGCCGACATAAACGAATGCCGTGCTTCCATGAGCGTCAAATCCCGACGCAGATGGGAATACATTGCAATCAGTTGAAAGCTATTTGCGTCCCTTTATGACGCTGAAGGAGCCTAGGAGCGTCACAATTGGACGCCACGGACAATGACCAAACGTCGCTATTGGACGCTTAGGGAGTGGGAGTGTGTTGGGTTTTGTTTGTCCTTCTCGGACCTTGCACTACGCATTTTTTAGAAAAGAAATGCAACCAATCAGATCTGTTTCTGCGTCTGTGGGTATTCTGTATCCTTGATAGAAGGCCCTGGTCGTTGAACTGAATGAGAGCGAACACTCTGATTGACAGTTTGATCAACCAATCATATATTGATTTGTAGCCAATGGGCGTATTCTTTCGGAGTTTCCCACGGTGCAAGGTATGCTAGAAGGCCCGTTAGTTCTGACAGGTGCGAGACACAGGATATACTATTGATGGGACGTAATAATTCATTTTCTGTTTTATTCAGTTTAACGTTGATATGGCAACAGGTAAAGAAGATGTTGTTGCGGAATTATTGTCGGTTCCTTTTCCATACGACAATTCACTGAAAAGACGGATATTGTAAAAAAAGGGCGCCCAACGCCTGAAAATCTGGAGCTGAATCAAGTTGCTAAAGGCTATGTTCGCCATTTCCAGGCTAGCAACTGGGAAAGATACCTGTGGCTTACGGGCTCAGTTAGTCACAAAAGGCTCTACTGCTGGGAGTGCTTGCTTTTTGGGACTGAAAAGGGGGCATGGAATTGGAAAGGCTACGACAATCTGAGCTGTTTAACCAAGGCTTCACAAAAACACCAAAACACAGCAGGGCATCTTAAGGCAACGGTCACCATGAAGACTTTTGGAGACACAAGGATTGATCTACAGCTAGACGAACAGAGACGTAGAGAAACGATCATTCATAACGAAAAGGTGAACAAAAATCGGGATATTTTGAAGCGTCTGATCCACTGTGATTTTCCTTGGGAAACAGGAGTTACCTTTCAGGGGCCATGATGAGAGCAGAGAATCAGCCAATCGAGGCAATTACCTGGAGCTGCTTACTTTCATAGCAGAATATGATCCAGACTTGCACTACCAGTTGTCCACTTCTAAGGTGTTCATTGGAACCTCGAGTCAAATACAGAACGACTTGATAAGTGCTGTGGCCGAAGTGATGGGTGAGACCATCAAAGAAGAAATCAGTAAAGCACTCTTCGTAGCTTTAATGCTGAATGAAACAACAGATGTCAGCAATGCTGCACAGTTATCGTTTGTTCTTCGTTTTGTAACAGACAGTGGCGTAAAAGAGAAGTTCGTCAAATTTGAGGATGTGACAGGGAAGAAACGGGCACAGGATGTAGCAGCCATGGCCCTTGATTTCTTGGAGGAACATGGATGCATGGACAAACTTGTAGCCAGTGCTATGACGGTGCTGCCGTTATGGCATCGGGGCTGAACGGAGTCCAAGCCAAGGTCAAGGAAAAGATCCCACAGGCACTTTTCATACACTGTTATGCACATGCCCTTAATTTGGTTTTATCTCAAGGTGTAGATAAAATTAAAGAATGCAGAATTTTCTTCTCACACCTTTCTGGCCTGGCTGCATTCTTTTCTAGATCACCAAAACGAACGCAGCTGCTTGATGAAATATGCCAGAAGCGACTGCCACGAGTGGCACCAACCAGGTGGAATTTTGCATCAAGATTGGTGTGCACTGTCTTTGAAAAGAAGGATGCTCTTAAGGATCTGTTTGACTACATAGTTGAACACCACAAGGATTTTTATGATGCTGCCATTCTCAGTGCTGATGGCTACCTATCAAACCTGGGCAACTTTGAATTTGGATTTTTCCTTTCAACTTTTAACGAGATGTTTGCGCATGCAGATGTGCTCTTCGACATCTTACAGAACAAGTCATTCGACATGCAGTTTTGTCTGACAAGGGTGGAAGATTTTTGCATTTGCATTGAAGGGCAGAGGGATCGTTTTGATCAAATATATGATGAGACTGTGCAGGACACCGGCCTGCCAACTGGACGGAGAGCCCACAGAGATTCTCGCTCACACTACAAGAAGCTGCACAATGGCATTTTTGAGAACATTTTAAATCAGGTGCAAAATCGGTTTAAAGATCACGAAAAACTGTCATTCCTTTCTCTTCTGGACCCTCAACAGTTCACCAGCTTTAACAGCAACTTCCCTGAAACTGCATTCGCAAGCCTCACAGAGAGCTACGGGCCGCACTTTGACTTGTCTCGGCTGAAAACAGAACTGTCTGTGATGTATTGTATGACAGATTTTCAGGGAAAGAACCCATCTGACCTCCTTTTCTGTTTCCAACGAAAAGAACTTTGTGACAGCATGCATCAGCTATATGCACTGATTTGTCTGGTTGTAACGATCCCCGTCAGCACTGCATCTGTGGAAAGGACATTTTCCGCCCTCAAACGGATAAAAACATATGCACGGAACAGAACAGGACAATCCCGACTCTCTGCATTATCTTCCATGGCAATTGAAAGGCAACTTCTTTTGGACCTGAAAAGCAGTGATCAGCTTTATGACCGGGTGAACGAAAAATGCATCCAAAAGGACAGGAGGATGGATTTCCTCCTTAAGTGAGGACCATGGGTGAGTGAGACTACTTTTTTTTGGGGGGGGGGCGTTTGTGTCTACCGAAGGTCCAGTTGTGATAGTCACGCTTCGCCACTGGAGTAAAGATACAACCGGTAACTACTGATGAAATACACAGGGATGGTGTAGATCAGGGGTATTCAACAAAAATGCAACAAGTCCAGTTAGAGAAAATGTCCCCATGCAAAGGTCCGGAACATCAAAATGTCTAAGTTGCTTTATGAATGAGTGTGATATATATTGAAGTAGCCTGCAGCTTTATCAACGTCTGCATGTAATCAACAACTGACTGCCAATCAAATAAAGAAAGTACAATTCAAAAACAACAATATTTATTGTCAATTAACATTGAACTCTACAGATATACAGTAAATACTGTGGATATGTGTAATGTTCCTCTCGGGCTGCATTTAAAATTAAATAGAGGAAATAAATAAAATAGCTTTTGAAAATATGTGCATCTTAAAAGTGCTTAATTTTAGAAAAATAAAATAAAGTGTAGCAGCAGCTTGAGTTTCCCTTTTTCTTTGTTAACCGTTTCACATCATGACTTAACAGTTTCAAACGATTATAGAACAATATCAGTCTTTACACAATATAACAACTGAAAAGTTTTAAGGTTTCTCTTTCCTTCCCTCTTATATTGCAGTCCCTCACTTGCTTTTTTTAAATTCAGTGCGAGAATTGAGCTTGAGCTTGTCCTGCCAGGAGTTTGTAAATCTCGGCTGAAATGGTGTCAGAGCCATTCTCATACACATGCAGGTGCTCATTGGTTACAGTGATGCAAACACAGGTATGGTGAAAAAAGAGAGAAGTATTCGAAGGAAGCAGAAAAAAAACAGCGTAATATACCATCTGACAAAGGCCTGTGCTATAATGCTTCAATTAACTGGCTATTCTTTGTAATATACTCAGATCAATAGGAGACAGAGATGTTAAGTTATAAATCAAGGGTTTTTATTATTATTATTTTCAGCAGGGGTGGGGAACCTTTTTCCTTTCAATTTTTGCAACATCCTCAGAGGGCCGTACAAATTATTGAACTCAACCTCTGCTTAAAAAAACTAAAATCACAGCCCATTCATTTCGCCTTTCTTTCATGCTGTGCAAAGAAAAAGCAACCTCTTAATCCAGATATCTCACCATGACTCGCGCATGTGTGCATGCATGTGCACGGTGTGGCATGACCACCAAAACAGAAAGATATGGACACAAGATGTGTGCAAATGTATTTAGTATCCTATCCATGTGAACATGATGTAAGTGTGGGGGGGGGTTTAAATATTGAAGTTAAAAGCATCAATCTGGTGCACTTTGAGAGCAAAATGAGGAGTTCTATGGATACATCTTTCAACACACATATGAAACAGAACTGTAAGCAGATTTTATTTTTGGATATTTTACAAATCACTCCCCTTTTAAACTATATTCTTGTTATTTTTAACAACTTTTTTGTTTCTGTCATATAGTATTTTATACCTGTTTTTAATTTAGTCTCATTAATAACTATAATGATCATATCAAGGTGTGCCTTAACCCAGAGATGTTCACAAGTCTTTTTTTGCAAGTCCAAGTCAAGTCTCAAGTCTTTGGTCACAAGTCCAAGTCAAGTCTCAAGTCTTTGTGGGGTGAGACTTGATCAAGTCTCAAGTCTTTGGTCACGAGTCCAAGTCAAGTCTCAAGTCTCTAAAAAAATAAAAGTCTCATGTCTCTTCTGGTTGTAATAAGCCTTCTATTGTCTGCTGCTATCCAGTCTGTTAAGAATACTGCACAGCTCTATACTGAACCTCTGCAACCATATTGTTTAATTACACTGGGTCTCTAATGACATCTTTTAAGTCTACTATTAATAAACATATTCCTCTATCCTCTCACTCAAACCCAGTGTCATGGTAACCTGATAAACCTGTAACATTAACGTTACGTGGTCAACAATAAACCTGTAATCTGCCTACAAACCCACAGATGTATTTATGGATGTAACTATGTATTTTTCTACGTTTAACGTTAGCCAGTAGATGGTGGCAGCGGAACGTAATGATTAACGTTACCGACCTTTTTTATGTCATGTCAAGAGTTGGATGTCAACGCCACTCAACTCAAACAAGTGTGACAAGCAAACATTCACTCATCTTTTCAAATATTCAGTTACAAAGCTAGTAGCAAGCTAAGTTAACATTACATAGCTGATGCTGAGCTAAACATGTTTGCTAACCGTCCATATGCGTTAATGTGACTGACCTCTCCGGGTGACTTTTCAAGTGCCTGATGAAATCCGACGTTGTTGCACCAGCATCCTTGATTTTGATATTGCAGACTTTGCAGTGTGCGCTCCTTTTGTTGGTGCCGCCAGCGGTTTTGTTCGAAATGTTTGTAGTTGAACCTAATTACAAGCGGTACAGCCGCAGGTGTGCCGCCGGTCGCCATGGTGTTACTACGAGGTAGTAACAGAGGCGCGCACGTCGGCATAATGAGCCCGGCTAAAATAACTGGATGGCCTACCTGCCTGTCAGCCTTCCATCTGGGCACAAACTTATCTCGTGCCCTCATTGGTCATGTGCACGTTCGTGTGTGTTGGAGGAGGCGGGCTCTATAAGGAAGTAGCAGCCTCTAGCAGATTATCTCCGGTTGTGTATTTTCAAATTCTAGCGATCTTGAGCCGGTTTCTCTCAAATTTACCTACCCCACCTTTAATACGCCAAAAATAGAAAACACAATGATTGTTCACGAGTCCCAACACACGAGTCCAAGTCGAGTCTGAAGTCTTTTGGTCACGAGTCCAAGTCAAGTCTGAAGTCTCTGTGCGTGCGACTTAAGTGCGACTCGAGTCCGAGTCGCAGACTCGAGTCCCCATCTCTGCCTTAACCTCACTGAGCTGAGGTTATTTGAGTCTCTCAGGAGAGAGCTCTCTTCCACCTGGTTGTAGAAAAGCTCTTTAAATTTGTTAGCATAGCTAGCTAACCAGATGCTAATAAGAACAGATCCCCGCAGTGCTTACAACTAAAGACACAGCCACGCAAACACTACGGCATGTGTACGGCTCCAACCCCTAGTTTCCACCGGGTCCGTCTGCGGCGCGCTACGGGCGCGTTGCGGCTGCGCCGCGGCGTCCGCAAGGATCGCAGCAACTCTAGTCAATGGGTGCTATTCCACCAGACGGCTCAGATGCGTCCCAGAAGCGTCTCGCCGCTGGACTCAGCTCGAAATAGGATTGAAGTCTATTTTTCGACGCGATGCAGCCGTAAGGTAATGTCGGGCAGGAAGTGGAACGGTGACAGCATCCGGCCCACCCCCCAAATAAACTAATTTGCAGACCCCCCTTCACATCACTACATCGTCTCCACAACGACACCCACAATGGACGACGAAGTTTTTATATTGGAAGTGGAAAAACACTTGATTTTATATGACACAACGCATCTTTTTTACAAGGACAACACCAGTTCTGGTTTTTAATTGCTGGAATTTGTGGAGTGGAAGGTGAAAACTACTAATTAGCCAACACATTAATGTTAATGAATACTTGTAGGTACAGTACGGAGCCATTCAGTAGTTTGAAATCTTGTGAAAGTCATTTAATAGCTTTTCAGTAAACTTGCATTTCACAAGTAAGATCTTATTTCCTATATCAACATATGCCTATGTTTATATATATAAATATATATGTGAGAGAAATATTTAGTTTAGTGTTGGTGGTAAGAGAACATTGAGTGTTTTCTCATGGGTCGGCCATAACTTAGAGCAGGGCTTAGGTTAAAGGTTCCGCTTTCCTGTTGGGGGACTGTGACCAACTGCCAGAGGACTTTAACAGACTGTCTTTGTCTCTGAACCCATGTGCTTGTAATTATTGATCAGAAGAGGCGCGAACAGAGGCCCCTCCCGGATTCCTCCGGTAGATCGTCTGTGTTTTCTGTGTAAATGCTTTAGTGAGTTCAGGGTTTCCTCATAGCATGTTGTGTAAACGCTTTGAGCTCGCTCACGGCCGTGGCTCTCAATAAACCCAGTGTTTGATATAAAGCGGACTCCAGCTTCCATTTCTTCCATCAACATTGCTGAAAAGAAAATCTCTCTAACAGATTGGCGTCACGAACAGGCACCTTCAGATTTTCGTATGCTGGTGAGTACATTTCTATTTTGAGATTGACTCGCCAGCGTTCAAAATTACCTGAGAGAACTGAGCTGCTGCATTTTTTTTGGGTTTCTCTCCTCATTTACATCTGGAGGCTAATCCATCACCTCGGGAATCGGTGTCAAGGGGACATGGTCCTAGCCAATTTCCCCGTGTTTGTTGCTGGGACAGGTGTCTACGAGCAAGCACGGCCTATGTGAAAACTATGAGAATATTTGGGGCTAATGATAACCTAGGAATATCGAATTTCATCGATGTCCTCTGTGTGTGCTTCTTGGAATTAAATCACCAGGCAATTACACACAAAAAATATTCAGAGAAGCTTTTAAGAGATGTACCAGCAAAGTGGATTTTCTGAATTAGAAGCAATGTCGCAAGATTTGTATTGAAACAAATCGCCAAATTTAGGAGTTTTCAGAGGATAAATTGCCTAAATCAACAGCATTTCTGCTGAGGTGCCGATTCTCCGCCCCCTGGGGAGAGCTGCACGTAGAAAAAAAGGAGCATACAGCATTATCCGCGATTATTACCACTTTCGAACAAAAAAAGTGGTTAATGTGTGGTCTGAGAATGTTGTATGAATTGCTGAATTTGCTGATACACGAGAATTATGAGTATAGAAGGTTCTCATAATTAATAACCCTTCTGAAAGTCTCCCTAATTCGGATTAAAATAGGCTGGAAGAGTTTTTGTCAGGCTGAGTTGTTGAGAGTTTTTATGTTTGTTTGTCTAATTGCAGTGTTTGTTTTATTGTACTAACCGTTAAACATGGGTAATACTGTCTCCGCAAACGGGTCCGTTGGTAAGCGGGAGAATATTTCACGCACCAAGACACTTACAAAGAATCCTATTACAGACAGCCACTACACGCACATGTTTTCCCGTAATATGCCGTCAGGAATTGTCGGAAGAAGCTTGGATTGGACTAAAGTTATGCCGTTCACATCGTTACTTTGTGAGCACTCACAACAGAATAGTCAAAAAGGACAGATTCTGTTTGATTGGCCGTTAACGGGCACTTTTGATATGATGGTACTGTGGCAAGCGTTCCAATTAATTGAACAGGAGGCAAATTGCTCCTGGGATGCAACGTACATGAAGGACTGCGTTAAAGCTTGGATGACTATTGCAGAAAAAAGAGGTTATGATGAGCGAAAAAAATGAAAAGTCAGTTGGCACCGAGCGAGGCTCCATTGAACTCAAAGCTTTGATTGATCGAGTTTCTAAATGCGCAGCTAGTTGTCATTTGCTCAGCCTAGAGGCTGCGTTTGATGTTAAATCAGAAAACATGTCCAGAATTAAACAAAGACACAGAAAAGACGTCACAGCCATTGCGAAATCAGTCATGTACGAAGGAAAATCTCCCAGCACAGCTCAGCTAATTTCCATTTTAACGGACACGGGGCTGCTGGAGGATAAGCAGGCTGTGTCTCTCTGCACACAAATGATTCCCGCGATAGGACTCTCAAATTCCGGGGCAAGAAACTCCGAGGAGGATTTATTAATGTCAGCTGCAGCTATCATGAATAAAAATCGTTTGACATATCAGGAAGGACAGTATAGAGAAAGGGAACAGCAGGAACACAGTGCAGCGGACAGTGGAGAGGAAACGCCAGATAGCAGCCCATTACACACGCCGGCCTCTGGCTCCGCAACGAAAATGTTACACACTCCAAACACGCCGTACGGCACCAGTTTTAAGAACTATGTCCCTCATAGAATTATCACAAGACTGCAAACATCTCAGGATAATAATTCTACTGGAGCTATGACAGCACCGAAAATACTGATAGGAGATGTTCCAGTTTATAAACCTTGGACACCCGCTGAGGTCATGGACGTCACTAATCACACTCCAAGTCCGACTAAAAGCCCAGATGAGTATCTGTCGTGGTTGACTAATGTCTGCTCAGTTTTTATAACTGTTTGGTTCATGATGGCATTCTGATTGAAGAAGGAGGAACCTATTGCGGTGAGCACGTTGCACGTTGTAACTTCCAGTTGTTGCTGTCATCTCCGGGTAACCCGTGTGTCTGTTATGTTGCTGATAGCTTATTAACTTAAACTTAATCGATCGTTTTAAAACTCTTGATCACGGCAACTGCCTGACGTTGTAATCACACGTTACTACAGCTTAAGCACTCACAACTCTCCTTCTCTTAGCGACTGTAACTCCACAGTTGCCTACACTCTTTTCGGGTTTGCTAACGGTAGCTACTTTAGCTTGATAGCTAGCCATGGCTCTTTCTCCACCCTCTGGTGCTATTTCCTGCTCTTCCTGTCTCATGTTTGGTTACTTCCCGGCCTCCCTTACTGGTAAGGATACATGTGTTAAATGTAGTATAGTTGTTAGGTTGGAGGCGGGAATCATAGCCATAGAAGCCCGGCTCCGCATCTTAGAAAGTAACTCAGCTAAAGTAAAGCCCATGTTAGCCAGTGCGGACCGGCCAAAGGTAGCTCCTCTTAGCCGTCCCCCGGCAACTCCCGAGCAGCAGGGAGACTGGATGACTGTTCAGAAGGGGCATAAAGCGAAACCCGCAGGTCCCCACCAACCCGTTCACGTATCTAACAGATATTCCCCACTCAGCGAGACACCCGCTGAGAAGCCAACTCTGGTTATTGGTAGCTCTATTATGAGACACGTGAATTTAGAGACCGAAGCCTCCACAGTCACATGCATTCCGGGGGCGAGAGCGGGCGACGTTGAGGCGCATCTTAAACTGCTGGCTAAAAATAAACACAAATACGGTAGGATTGTTATTCACGTCGGTGGTAATGATGTTCGTTTACGCCAATCAGAATGCACCAAACTTAATGTGGAGTCGGTGTGTAGTTATGCTAAAACAATGTCGGACACCGTAATCTTCTCTGGTCCCCTCCCCAATCTGATCAATGATGACATGTATAGCCGCATGTCATCATTTCAGCGCTGGTTGTCTTGGTGGTGCCCAGCAAACAATGTGGGCTTCGTAAATAATTGGACAGCCTTCTGGGGAAAACCTGGTCTGATTAAGAGAGACGGCATTCACCCTACTTTGAAAGGTGCAGATCTCATTTCGGCAAACATTTCAGGGCTTTGTGGACGTAATCCATGACAAACTGGAGTTGAGACCAGGAGGCAGAGTCGCAGTCTTACACGCTTCTCTGCGCTCTCTCCTAGGCAGTCACCCATAGGAATCCCGAACCCAATAAAATACCCAATATTAGCGGTGTGTGTGTCTGCCCAAGGACAATTTAAGGTAAAACCTAATAGAGGTGTCATACATAATAACCTAATAAAAGTAAATGTAACAACTACTACAGTGCAACAAAACAGGAAGATTAAATGTGGTCTCTTAAACATAAGATCTCTAGCATCTAAAGCAATATTGGTAAATGATTTAATATCAGATTATAATATTGATATATGCTGTCTCACTGAAACTTGGTTGAGACATGAAGAATATGTCAGCATAAATGAGGCCACTCCACCCAGCCATGTCAACACTCATATTGTTCGAGGCACGGGCCGAGGAGGTGGAGTTGCAGCAATCTTTGACTCAAGTTTACTTATCAATACTAAACCAAAATGTAATTATACCTCTTTTGAAAGCCTCGTTTTTAGTCTTACGCATCCAACCTGGAAAACTTTGCAGCCAATCTTATTTGTTACAGTGTATGGTGCACCAGGTCCTTATTCAGAATTCTTATCAGAATTCTCTGAGTTTTTATCAACTTTGGTTCTTAAAACAGACAAAGTAATTATCGTAGGTGACTTTAATATTCATGTTGACGATGATAAAAATAGCCTTACTGTTGCATTTAACTCTATATTAGATTCTGTTGGTTTCTGTCAGAGTGTAAATAAACCAACCCACTGTTATAATCACACTCTCGACCTTGTTCTGACTTATGGTATTGAAATTGAGCAACTATTAGTCGAACCGCATAATCCTGCTTTATCCGACCATTTCTTAGTAACTTTTGAAGTACTGTTACTAGACTACAGAGCATTAGTCAAAAGCTCTTGCAGCAGAAACCTATCCGTTAGTGCTATAGCCACATTTAAGGAAGAGATTCCACCAATACTTAACTCGATAGCATGTCTGCATGTAAGGGAGGAAACTTATACAAAATGTACACCACCCCAAATTGATCATGTTGTTGATAGTGCTATAGATGCGCTGCGAATAAAATTAGACTCTGTTGCTCCTTTGAAAAAGAAGAAAATAAAGCAACATAGATTAGCTCCATGGCATAATGCCGAAACCCGCAAAATAAAGCAAAAGTCTAGACAACTTGAAAGGATATGGCGTTCCACCAAACTTGAAGAATATCGTTTAATTTGGCATATTACTCTCAATGAATATAAGAAAGCACTGCGTAAAGCGAGAGCAGCATACTACTCTTCATTAATAGATGAGAATAAGAATGCAAGATTTCTTTTCAGCACTGTAGCCAGGCTGACAGAGAGCCACAGCTCCATTGAGCCTTCTATTCCCATAGCACTCAGTAGTAATGATTTTATGTGCTTTTTTAACGATAAAATTGTTACTCTTAGAAACAAAATTAATGACCTCTTGCCTTCGACCAGTATAGTGTTATCAACAGCTCCCGGAATCGTAAGTTCTAATATTACACGAGATAGTAAACTAGAATGCTTTTCAGCCATTAACCTTGAACAATTACATTCAATGATTCTCTCTTCTAAACCATCAACGTGCATGTTAGACCCAATTCCAACTAAGCTGTTGAAGGAAGTGTTTCCATTAATTAGCACTTCTTTATTAAATATTATGAATATGTCTTTATTATCAGGCTATGTTCCACAATCATTCAAAGTAGCAGTGATAAAACCGCTTCTTAAAAAGCACAACCTCGATCCAGAGGTTTTAGCCAACTATAGACTTATTTCTAATCTTCCGTTCCTCTCAAAAATTCTTGAGAAAGCGGTTGCAAAACAGTTGTGTGATTACTTAAAAAACAATGATTTATTTGAAGATTTTCAGTCTGGCTTTAGAACACATCATAGCACAGAGACAGCTCTGGTTAAAGTCACAAATGATATTCTAATAGCCTCAGACAAGGGACTTGTCTCTATTCTTGTTTTGCTCGATCTCAGTGCTGCATTTGATACTATCGACCATGATATCCTATTGCAAAGACTAGAGCACTTGGTTGGCATACAGGGAACTGCTTTAGGCTGGTTTAGGTCCTATCTATCTGAACGCTCTCAGTTTGTACGTGTCAACGATGAATCTTCCACGCAAACCAAAGTTAGCCATGGAGTGCCACAGGGCTCAGTGCTCGGACCTATTTTGTTCACATTATATTTGCTTCCGTTATATTATAAGGAATCATTCTGTAAACTTTCATTGTTATGCGGATGATACTCAACTATATTTATCAATTAAGCCTGATGAAATTAATCATCTAAATAAAATTCAAGACTGCCTTAAGGACTTAAAAACGTGGATGACCTTAAACTTTTTGATGTTAAACACGACCAAAACTGAAGTTATTGTACTTGGCCCGAAGAATCTTCGAAACAAATTATCTAAAGATATACTAACTATGGATGGCATTAATTTGGCCTCCAGTGAGACTGTAAGGAATCTTGGTGTTATATTTGATCAGGATTTATCCTTTAACGCCCACATAAAATCAATTTCAAGGACCGCCTACTTCCATCTACGTAACATTGCAAAAATCAGGCATATCTTGCCTCAAAACGATGCAGAGAAACTAGTCCATGCATTTGTTACTTCGAGGCTGGATTATTGTAACTCTTTACTATCAGGGAGTACCAAGAAGTCAATCAAGTCGCTTCAGCTGATTCAAAATGCTGCGGCTCGTGTACTAACCAGAGTTAGGAAAAAGGACCACATTACTCCTGTTCTGGCTGCCTTACACTGGCTCCCTATAGAACACAGGATAGAATTTAAAATTCTTCTTCTCGCCTACAAAGCCCTTAATGGGCAGGTGCCATCTTACCTTAAAGAACTCATTATACCCTACTGTCCTACTAGGGCATTGCGTTCCAAGAATGCAGGGTTGTTGGTTGTTCCTCGAGTCTCTAAAAGTACAATGGGAGCCAGAGCCTTTTCTTATCAAGCTCCACATTTGTGGAATCAGCTTCCAGTTTGTGTTCGGGCGGCAGACACCCTATCCGTTTTTAAGAGTGCGCTTAAGACCTTCCTTTTTGATAAAGCTTATAGTTAGGGCTGATTAGATTCAGCCCCTAGTTTTGCTGATAAAGGCTTAGTTTGTCGGGGGACATCTTATTTCTTCCTTCTCTCTGTCTATACCTGGGTACTCTCATGTTCCGATTAACCCAGCTTCCCCAAATGTCTTTCTTTTTGGGGTCTATATATGCTGGGATCCGGAGTCATGGATGATCCTGCGGTCTTGTGTCCTGGATCGCGAGCGCTGGATCTTGAATCGTGGCTGTGGTCCTGGATCATCGGTCCTGGATGGATATCCTCGTGGATTCATCTTCCTATTATACACACATGCATTTCAAACATTTGGACTACCTATGTTGCAAATGTATTATCTTTTCAATTTACACACTGCATCTATTGCACGTCTGTCCGTCCTGGGAGAGGGATCCCTCCTCTGTTGCTCTCCCTGAGGTTTCTCCCATTTTTCCCTTTAAACTGGGTTTTCTTTGGAAGTTTTTCCTTGTACGATGTGAGGGTCTAAGGACAGAGGGTGTCGTATTGTCATACTGATATTCTGTACACACTGTGAAGACCACTGAGACAAATGTAACATTTGTGATATTGGGCTATATAAATAAACATTGATTGATTGATTGATGTTAAACAGCTGATAATCCTAACATATAAAGCAGATTGGTCGACGTGTAAAGAGGAATTCAAATTCCCTGCCTGTACGCCTGCGGGTGACTGGCCTGCGACACAAACACGGGATATGTGGATCGAAACGATAGCTGCTATTGCAGTCAAAGCATGCGCCAAAACTCACACAGATTTTTCACTGGTGATGGCTTGCGTACAGAACCCAACAGAAATAGTCCCAGACTTTCTCCAGCGGTTTATGACAGCCTGGGATCATAATGCGGGCATTAAAAGAGAGGGCAATGATTTGTTCGCCATACAGACTTTGTTGCATAATTTAATCCCTGAAACAGCTCAGGCATATATGATGGCTACCCCAGATTGGCAAACTAAAACATGGAAATCAACCCTCGCAGTAATACGCGCGTTGTACAAAAATCAGATATTTCTGACCCCCAGAATTGCGCAAAAGTTGCCTCCAAATACACAGGCTTATCAGAGTGCGGATAACTCCCAGCAGTTTCAGGGACAACATCGCACACAGCAGTATCAAAATCAGAGACAGCAGCAGAATAGAAATCCCAGAAAGGTGATGCCGTGTCACGTCTGTGGCGCAACAGATCACTGGGCAGGACAATGCGGACGGCGCTGGCAACCACAGCAGGACGCACAACCTTTGCCTGCTCTTCCCCAGCCCCCTCGCCAACACCCAGCATTACTGCCCCCCCCCTCCCCTGACCAGTCAAGATGTCAGGCAGGCTCAACAGGGGCAAAACGGTCAGCAAAGTCAATTTAATAGAAGATAGAGAGGCCATGAAGAAGAAATAGGGTCAAATTCACAGCATTTCCCCATTCAAGCAGCAACAATTCGCCTTTCCAATAGCCGGCGTGAAGATCCGATTATGCCCGTTGATTTCAGTGGTAAAGCGGTAGACATTTTGATTGACAGTGGAGCAACATTATCAGCTGTGCGTACGAAAGAAAAAGTGTGTGAAGCAACCAATCATTTTGTCACAACAATCGGAGTTTCTGGCATTCCTATGTCAGAGCCCGTTTCAGAGAAAACGGATATTTCAATTGAAGGATCACATGTCCAACACGCTTTCATTATTTCAGATGGAAGTCCTATTTATCTAATGGGAAGAGATTTGCTTTGTAAATTACAAGCAACAATACATTGCACTCCAGACGGATTGTTTTTGACTATTCCTGACAGCAAAGTCTATCAAGCTGTCCAATTCATTCAATCATCTCAGGACAACCTTTATTGTTGGTCATTTCCAGATTTCAACATGATTTCTGTTTTCTCAACAACAGGAATTCAGAAAATTGCTAGCATTTCCCCGGCGTGTGCCTCTTTAATGTCCCTTATGAGGCCTGTATTGAATTGTCACTGCACAGCGGCTTTTAACCCGTCAGAGGCATATGAACTATCAGCAAGAGGTTTTTGCAACAGCTCAGATCAATTAGAATGTGAAAACTTTATGTTTTTAGGACCCCAGGGGTGCGCATTGCCCCTAAGGCTCACAACCAAACAAGAGGCTCTTTATGCTGCAGACACGATTCCTCACCTCGCAATAGGGGTCACTTCAGGAAGTGACCCTGAAGGAGTAGGGGTCATGGCAGCTCACTGCCATGCTCTGCTGAGAGCTACAAAGGCTTCTCACACACACACACACGATCTGATTAACCTAGGGGAGGAGCATTACATGCTGCGTCTCTCTACGGACCACCTTCAGATTTTTTCAAAAATCTTCAGATTTTTCTGAGGTTCCTGCCACATTATGGGCTAAACACAAGAATCATGTAGGGTTTGTTTGCTCAGCCCCTCCACACAGAGTCACACTTAAAGCCAATGCCAGATTGCCAGCTATCAGACAATACAATTTACCCCATAGAGCCATTTTGGGAATTGAAGGAGTCATCACATCTCTGCTCGATCAGGGCGTGTTGAGATATACGTCCAGCCCATGTAACACTCCCATATTGCCAATTCCCAAGCACAATCGCCCTGATGAGTGGCGTTTTGTCCAAGATTTGCAAGCTATTAATGCTATTGTCATTCCGACAGCTCCCATAGTGCCTGACACTAATTCAATTCTTGCATTCTTGCCGTCAGACTCAAAATTTTACACAGTAATTGATTTGTGTTCAGCATTTTTCTCTGTTCCTCTGCATCCAGACAGCCAGTATCTGTTTGCATTTACTTTTAAAGGTAAACAAATCACATAGACGGGCCTCCCACAGGGGTACGTCGAGTCGCCTACTGTGTACGCAGCAGCGGTTAAGAGAGATCTGGACACTTTGGTCCTTACAGGAGGTAGTACCTTGCTTCAGTCCGCAGATGACCTGTTGCTGGCTTCTCCCAACATGGACGCATGTCCCATCGACTCCATTCTGCTCATGAAAAGACTTTCTGAATGCAGACACAGAGCATCCCTGGCTAAGTTGCAGTACTGCCAGACTGAGGTCACATACCTGGGTCACATTCTGAGGGATGGACACCGACTCCTCTCGCCAGCAAGGATTTGCCTTTTGAACAAAGTGGCACCACCCAGCACAAAGAAAGACATGCTGTCTTTTTTGGGCATGGCTAACTATTGCAGACACTGGATATACGAATAAGCTGCGATGGACTCTGTCTTGCGTGCTGCCACTCTGCAGGCTGCTCCTAACATTGTTCAATGGTCCGAGGACATGCACACAGCTTTTCAGGACTTAAAGTGAGCCCTGACATCAGCTCCGGCCCTGGGGCTCCCTGATTACCATCAGCCGTTTCACCTGCATGTCCATGAGAAGGGGGGCTTCGCGACGGGCATCTTGGTGCAGAAGCATGGCTCTAATTTCCGGCCTGTTGCATACTACTCATCTCGACTCTCCCCTGTGGTACTTGGTATGTCTTCATACCTGCGTGCAGTGGCCGCAGTTGCAATTGTTATCAAACAATCCCCTCCCATTGTACTGGCCAGTGACTGTGTAGTACATGCCCCACATGCAGTTTTACATATTCTGAACACCTCTGCTACTCAGCATATGACAGCAGCAAGGCGCTCTGGTTATGAAGCAATAATTCTTTCAAGCCCACACATCACACTTAAACGCTCTCCCCCTCTAAACCCAGCTACGCTGGTACCAATTCCAGATTTTGAAATCACACATGACTGTGTCACAACGATTGACATATCTTCTTCCCCCAGAACTGATATGTTGCAAACTCCTATCCCTAATTCAGATATGATTCTATACACAGACGGGTCTGCGAGCAGGCCGTCTGACACAGTACACTTAGCAGGCTATGCTGTTGTAAATGACTGGGAAGTTTTAGAAAGCCGGGCCTTGCCAAATGGCACATCAGCTCAGGCTGCAGAGTTGTATGTTCTGCTGAGGGCGTGTATTTTGGCTGAAGATAGAGTTGCAACCATTTTCACAGACTCCAGGTATGCATTTGGTGTGTGCCATGATTTTGGTGTCTTGTGGAAAATGCGCGGTTTCTTAACATCGGCCGGTAAGCCTATTCAACATCATGCGTTTGTAGCACAGCTATTAGACGCTATCATGCTCCCAACACAGCTAGCAGTGGTTAAGTGCGCTGCTCACACAAATTATGATGATCCTATTTCGCGTGGAAATGCGTTAGCCGACACCACGGCTAAACAAGCAGCAGTTTCCTCCTCTTCAATGGTGCTCCAATGCCCCTTGACACAACCCGCAGAACCCATTTCTTTGCCTTCCTTTAATGATGTCGCGGACATGCAAGCCCGCGCTGATGTTTGGGAGAAAGATTTATGGCTAAGACGAGGTTGTACACTTGACGCTGAGTCCAGCTTGTGGCTCCACCCAGACGGACGGATGGTCTGTCCACGTTCGTTCCTCCATGTTTTGGCACATGTTGCACATTGCAAATCACATGTAGGAAAAGGAGGGATGAACGGATTATAAAGTCCCAATGGTTTGCTCCAGGCATTACACTAGCTACACAGACCCTGGTAGACAGATGTATGATATGCCAGCAGACAAGACGAAGAAGTGGTCAAATTCAGCATGAACACTTACCGCCCCCCTCGGGGCCCTTTGTAAATATGCAAATTGACTTTTCACATATGCCACCATGCCAAGGATTCAAATATCTGTTGGTAATAGTGTGCCAGTTCTCCAAATGGGTAGAGGCCTACCCTACCAGAAAAGAAGACACAGAGGTCCAGCATTCATTTCTAAGATCACCCAGAGTCTAGCTACAGTGTTAGGGTTCAAATGGCAATTGCATGTTCCCTCTCACCCACAGAGCTCAGGCCAGGTTGAGAGAATGAACTTGACTATAAAGGAGAAACTCACTAAAACAATGTTGACCACAGGACTAAAATGGGTAGACGCGCTGCCGCTAGTTCTGTGCTCCATCAGAAGCTCACCAAATGCAGCGACAGGGCTTAGCCCACACGAGGTATTGATGGGAAGGGTAATGTTCGTAGGATCTAGCCCCCCAGTAACACCCCACAAACTCACTCTTTTGTGGACAGAGGATTACCTGACTAACTATGTAAAATATCTAACTGACATGTTGAGAAAGTTTCACAGGCAGGTGGCTGACAGGCTCCCCCAGCCGGGAGAGGAGCCCACTCACCCGTTTCAGATTGGTGATAATGTACTAATCAAATCTCTTGAAAAAGATGCTCTGTCTTCCAGGTGGAAAGGTCCTTTCCAGGTGTTAATAGTGACCAGAACAGCACTGAGAGTACAAGGGAGACCGGAGTGGATTCACACTACAAGATGTCGTCTCTCCCCTCTACCGGATGCTGGCGTGTGAAGGCAGTCATCATCATCGTCATGCTGGGTCTTCTGTACCTGGCCAAGGTCACCCTGCTAGATGGCGCTGTGGAAATCCCAACGACAGGTGGCGAGGGATCTCGCCCGTCTGAGGAAGAAAATAAGGTGCTCTTATCTACGAGCGCAGACGACTTCACCACTCAGGGCCCAGACCCTGAGGGCAAAACGACACCAACGGGCAAATCAGTGCCTAGCGACAAGGACAGGTTGTATCCAATCACCACACAGACATTCAGTATGGTGCGAGAGACACAACAAAAAAGAAAAGGAGGAAGAATCAGGAGGATTGTCTCCCTCCCTGATCACAAATCAGATTATTTCTTTTAACTGTCCAGCTTCAATATGTGATTCATCTAACTGTATTATTGTATTTTATGTGTCCTCAGTTTGGTCAACATGGGACTTATATCCAATGGACCGGTACCGTGCGGACAGAGTGGCGTCGGAAGGGGTGAGAATGGCACTCGACACCATTGAAAACATGCCCCCAGAACTGTGGTGTAGCACTAGAGAGCAGTATAAGGCAATGATAAGGGATGAAGTAACATGTAGAGATAGGAAACCAGCTTACCAGGTTCCCGATCCAGGTGCTGTTGTGTGCGACCTGTCTGGACCAGAGAAAAGGGCTCTGGTCTCTGTGCTGTGATGTGCTCTGTAGGCTGACTGTAGGCTGACTGTAGGGGTTCGTAGAGCTCATGGTTGGACAGATGTTGATGAAGCTGGGCGGCGACTGCTCTTTCCAAGGTTTTGCTAAGGAAAGGAAGGTTGGAGATCGGTCGGTAGTTGTTCAGCTTCTCAGGGTCCAAACCAGGCTTCTTGAGGATGGGAGTGATGGAGGCGGTTTTGAAGCAGGAGGGAACTATTCCAGATGACAGAGAGGAGTTGATGATGTCTGTTATGATGGGGCAGAGGGTGGGAAGGCAGGCCTTGACCAGCACCGTGGGCATTAGGGCTGTGCAATTTAATCGATCCTGCGATATATATCGATATTTCAGCCGCGGGTATCAATACATTAAGTCCCATTCAAATCCCTGTGTTACGCCTGGCACTCTGCTCCCTGCCCATCCCCCCTCGTTCGCTTTGCATGAAGAGCGATTACATCAGCCAGCCGAGCCGCTAGTGTCGCTGTAGAGCATTTCTAGATACGCAGACGCCGGTTTCTTCTTCTAACAGTGAGTGCGAAGCGGTTCAGGAGAATGGCGGAACACATTAACCCAGCACCTTCGTGCTTAAAAGCAGATGTGTGGGAGCACTTCAGCTTTAAAAAGAAGAAGTATGGTAAAACTATGGTGGTTTGCAAGCTGTGTCACACAAACGTGAAATACTCTGGAAATACAACTAACCTACGATCCCACCTACAACGTCACCACCCGGACAAATTGCAAACTCAGGAACTCAAGAAGTTGCGGCGTGACCCAAAACAAACCGTGCTGGACAGCGATGGCGGTTGTTCCCACAAGTTCCCATCTACTTCACCAAGGTCGCAGAAGATTACAGAGTCCATTGCCTACTTTATTTGTCAGGATTTGAGACCTTATTCCGTGGTGGAAAATATAGGCTTTCGGGCGCATGGTGAACGCGATGGAGCCCCGCTATCCTGTTCCAACCCGCCAACACCTCACCAAGGTTTGCGTTCCCAGGCTGTACGCTCAGACAAAGGCACACGTCAAAGCCTCCCTGGGCAAAGCGGAGAGAGTTGCCCTGACGTGCGACGGGTGGACCTCGCGAACAACTGAAGCATATGTCACCATCACGGCCCACTTTATTAACGAGGAATGGGAGCTTGTTACGTATGTATTACAAATGAGGGACATGCCCGAGAGCCACACCGGACGCAACCTGGCAGAACATCTAAGAAAGGCCCTCGCTGAGTGGGAAAACACAGAAAAGGATCCAGTAATTGTCAATGACAACGCGTCAAATATGATAATAGCAGCTGAGGAGGCAGCGTTCACACTTCACGTCAAATGCTACGCACACACCCTAAATCTGGCTGCACAACGTGCCCTCAAAATCACAGCAGTCGCACGCCTGTTGGGAAGAGTGAGACGCATTGTGAACTTCTTCAGACGAAGCACCACAGCTAACCACATGCTGAAAGAGAAACAGAGGCTTCTACAACTACCAGAGCACAAGCTGATGACGGACGTGGTTACAAGGTTTGTGGGTAGTTACTTTTCAATTGTTTATTTTGTTTTTATTACTAATTTATTTTGTCATTAATAAATAAATTTAAATAAATCTATAAATAAAGTTTCTTACTTTTATTTAACTACAGGTGGAACAGTGCACACGACATGCTGGAAAGATTCCTTGAGCAACAACCGGCCATCTGTGCAGCCCTGCTCTCGAGTGAGGTGAGGAAGACCGAGAAGGATCTGTGCACACTGACTGAGTCAGACGTGACAACAGCTGAAGAAATAGTCAGCGCGATGAAGCCCATGAAGGAGGCTACACAGTACATGTCCAAGGAGAAGACCCCCACGCTGTCAGTTATCGCACCCCTCCAGGACACACTGATCAATGGACTGAAACCGATCCAAGGTGAATCTGCAGTCATAAAAGAGATGAAGGCTGCCATGTCTGGGGATCTTCAGAAGAGGTACATCGACCTCAGGGCAACTCTCCATGCATGTTCAGCAATGGATCCAAGATTCAAAAGTCTTCCCTTCCTGACTGAGAACCAAAGACAGGAAGTTTATGATGGACTGATTGCAGAGGCTCAGGATCAACCAATGCCATCAGAGGTAAGGCAATGATGGTACTGCTAGGTTTAACCCTTGACCTTGTATCCTATCTAACGTCTCCTGGAGAGTAAGCATAGGCCTAAATAATACATTGTTCAAAGTTTAAAAGGCAAATCCTACAACGTTAACTGTTTAAAATGCATACATATTAAATTGTTTCAAAGCATAAATCCTACAACGTTAACTGCTTAAAATGCATAAATATTAAATTGTTTAAAAAGCATAAATCCTACAACGTTAACTGTTTAAAATGCATAAATATTAAATTGTTTAAAAAGCATAAATACTATAATGTTAATAGTTTTAAAGGCATAGATTTTAAATACACTAATTAAAAGATGTATTGCAGTGAAAGCTCATGAATTTAATTTCATGTTGACCTATTTCATTTAGTTGTCACTTTGGAGTGTGGTCGAAGAGGGCACAGGATGGCATCCGAAGAAGAGACTGTAGCTGATGGTGTGCGATTCAAGGAAGGAGAGAGCAGTCAAGGTCAGTATCACCCATTGTTATCCAGTGAAGCACACTGTGTTGTCTGAACCTCTGAGTAGGAATTATGGAATGTGATTAACTATAAATAATGTGTTTTTATTGTTTATTTATTTGAAGGTCAGCATCCTCCACCCAGGAATCCAAAGCCGTCTTGTCCACCGGCTGCCCTTCTTGGTGGTGAACGATACGGTGCTGGAGCACAACCCAAGACAAATACCCAAGAGAACCAGGCCAAGGAGCAGATGGCCCGCTACAAGGGGGCAGATCTCTTGGAAGTGAAAGAAGATCCACTGGTCTGGTGGAAGGAGCACCAGTATGAGTATCCACTCTTGTCACAACTTGCCAAAAGGTACCTGTGCATCCCTGGCACTAGTGTCTCCTCGGAGAGGGTCTTCTCTACCGCCGGAGATATAGTCACTGCTCAGAGAAGTGCACTCCTCCCAGACCACGTTGATAAGATTATATTCCTGAACAAAAGTCTGAAGAGAATGTAGATGCAGTTATGTAGAGAGGAGCCTTTCTGTTTAGTGGTTTTGGCTTAAATGTTACTCCTTTGGACTTGAATTATTGGCAGGTACATTTGACATTAAATGTTGTTCTTAGTGACTTGAATTATCGGCTGTTTCTGTGTTAAGCTATAAATGCTGTATAAGAATCTGTTCAGAACAGGCCACCTGCTGCACCTTTTAATTCTCCATTGTGATACTGCACGTTATGTACTTATGTTTAAATGGCTTGTAAGCTACAGTTTGCACTGTTTCAATAAATGAAACAAATACTCACCACATCTGTTGATTACGTTTGTCCAGCATTTGAAAGCTGTAGACTCTGTCTAGTCAGAGCCATATATTGTATAATTGATGCTTTCAGTTTTTAGTTGAATTCAATCCAAGTCAATGGAACACTCACAAGATGTCACCAAAATCACACTGTCCCTTTAAAATCTTTCAGAAAATGATGTAAGTGTATCGAATTATATCGAATCGTATCGTTGGCTGAATATCGTATCGTGAGCTGAATATCGTGTATCGTGAGATTAGTGTATCGTTACAGCCCTAGTGGGCATGGGGTCAAGGGAGCAGGTGGAGGCCTTAGCATTGGTCACCAGCTTCGAGACCAGTGGAACCTCCACTGGGGAGAAGGAGGAGAGAGCATTGGGGATTGAGGGGTTGAGCTGGGAGTGTGCATTTCTGTGTCAGGGGCCAGTGCAGAGAGGGGGAAGGGGAGGGGGCGGGCACCAGGAGTTGTTGATGAATGCAGATCACCGTAGCCTGAAAAAAGGTGAGGAATTTGGAGCAGAGGTCAGGAGCTTCAGCAGTGTGCGTGGCAGGGAGGGGGCGGAGCAGTCGATTGATCGTGGAGAACAAGGATATGGGGTGATTTTGTTGTGAGGTGATGAGGGAGGAATAGTAGGCGGTCTTGGTCTTGGAGAGAGCCTCCTTGTAGGACCTTACATGGTCCACCAGGGCCATACGGTGGACGGTGAGGCCAGTTCGTCTGGAAAGCCGCTCCAACCGACGATCAGTTTGCTTCATTGTGCGAAGATCAGAGGTGAACCATGGTGCCGGGCGGAGAAAAGACACCGTCCGCCTTCTGAGGGGAGCCAGAGAGTCCAGGCTGAGAGAGAGGGCAGTGTTGTAGCGGGCCACCAACACGTCCGGCGAGGTGTCGGAGAGAGCCGGGGCCATGTGGGTTATGAGGAGGTCTGATAGGGCTGATGCACTCACTGATTTGGTGTCTCTGAAGGTGATTGTGCGCCTGGGGCGCTGCTTGGCAGGGGGATGGGGATGGTGATGGCATGGTGGTCTGATACTGCCAGGTCTAGGCGCTGCAGATGAGAGGGGGGGGCACCAGTGGAGCAGACTAGATCCAGCATGTGACCTTTGAAGTGGGTGGGGCCCTGGACATGCTGTGTTATGTTGAGGCAGTCCAGAAGTGACAGAAATTCTGCGGCAAAGCTACAGCTGGTGGAGTCGACGTGGATGTTAAAATCTCCCAGCAGATAGGTGGAAGGTGATTTAGAGCAGAGAGAGGACAGAAGCTCACTCAGCTCGGACATGAAGGTGGTGGAAGCTTTGGGAGGGCGGTAAATCAGGGCAACCTGGAGTAGAGGTGATCCGGAGAGCAAGAATGTAATACACTCAAATGATGTGATATTGGGAGAGGGAATCTCCCTGACCCGGATACCTGCTCGGTGGATAACAGCCAGCCCGCCGCCGTGGCCTGTGGAGCGAGGTTTATGGAGGTAAACATAGCCTGGGGGAGTAGCTTGGTTGAGAGCGAAGAAATCCTGCTGGTTCTGCCATGTCTCCGTTAAACATAAGAAATCAAGTTTCTTATCAATCATGATGTCATGGATGTGTAATGATTTATTATTGAGGGAGCGGGTATTGAGCAGCATGAAGGTGGCTGCAGAGGAGACAGGAGAAGTGCGACTGTCAGAGCAGGCCAGGGGCTTCAAACAGCTGGTGCGCACGTGACGTGTGTTTAGATGACGTCGACAAGCAACACGGAAGTGCAGAGCCGATTGTACCACAGGAATACTAGAATCTGTGTGAATAAATGTGTCGCGGGATGATCTGTGTATGTAGCAGGGGCGCTGCAAGAGTCCTGATGATCTGATGGCATCCAGGCAGACTGGTGCAGCAGAGCTGAAAAAACTCCGAAGTTGGAGAGCGGAGTATTGAAGCACCATCCACAGCAGCTAACCGGCTAGCAGCTAAACGGCCAGCTACCGAGCCTCGGGAAACAGCACTCCGCGGTGCAATGATCGGAGCTAACTCACGGACAGTTCGGCCCTCGAGGCAACAGTCAATACGGTTTAGGGATAGTCCAGGGGAAAACGGGATTCGGCGGCTGTCGATGCTAACAGCTGACAGGTAGCTAGCCCCAGACAGCTGATCCACAGAAATGTTGAGTAGCCGGATGAAAAACTGAACAACGCGATCATCACACAGTTATGACAGAACAGTAGGCTATATATGATCCAGCAGTCAAAACGAACACTTTTTTCAAGGCAAGAGACGTGAAAACGCAGTAGTAGAAGCGTTGAACAAGCAACGCCAGCGTCCTCTCACGTGTGTGAGAATGGAGAAACCAGCTCGAGTGCGCTAGAATTTGAAAATACTACACAGATACTTGAAAAAGCCAAGTATCTGTGAAGGGAAAAATGTGTAAAATCATTGTATTCATCTGAATATAATATCTTTATTTCAGTTGATGTTTGCAAGGCGAGGTGGAAGTCACTGAGGGATGCCTTTGTCAAAAACAAAAAAAAACTCTCCCAAGTGGATCTGCAGGTGGAACACATAGGGAATGGAAGTACACAGAGATCATGTCCTTCCTTTTGCCCTATATACAGCCAAGGAGGTATGTATGCAAATATTTTAATTTATATAATTTTGCATGAAATTAATGAAGTCTTTCACAATAACAACTTTGTAATTTATCATGATGTATTGCAAAGGGTATGAAAGAGTTTATATTAAATTACATAAATATGTTCCTTTTGCATAAATTAATCCCAAGAAAAAAGCTTAACATTTTGTTCATGCTGTTTCTTTTCATATAGTTCAAAAAGCAGCTTGGGGAATCCTTCTCCAGTTGACATGGAGATATCATTTACACCAGATTCGAGAATCACATCTGCATCTCCAGCACCACTACAGCCAACCACACCACCTAGAGCCCCACTGCATCCAACCCCACCACCTCAAACCCCACCACCTCTGGTACCCACAACCTCTGGGGAGAGGCAAAGGCCCTCTTGGTCCTGTAGCCCCAGGGATCCCATTTCCGCAGCAGCGGCCCAGCGTTCCACACGGGACCAAAGGAGGAGGCCATAGAGCACAGACCTGGGAGAGCAACTGTTGTCTCTATTACAGGAACCTCCAGCCAAAGCACACATGCCAGAGTCAGAACTTGAGGAGTCCTACCACTTCGCTCTGAGTCTTGTGCCCATTTTACAAAGACTGGACAAAGACAGGCGACATCAAGCCAAACTTAAATGCTGTCCTCCCCAGGTTGGCAGGACAGCCAACCTGGGGGCTCATATTATGAAGAGTTGTAGTACTCAAATTGTGTTTGTTGTAAATTGTTTGTTTGTTAAGTTCAGTTTCCAATGTTTTTTGGGTGAAATTGTTATAATTAAAACGTGTATTAAACTTGTCGTCAGTGATTTATTGTCTGTGAAATGTGCATCTTACCTCAGTGCAACAGCCAGTCTCTGCTTGGGTTCGATGGCAGCTCTGTAATTTGTCGATTGTCTGGTCAGTTCAGGGCCGAGGAGGGACAGAAGTTCATCCATCTGCTCTGCACTCATCCTAACATATCGATGATGTCGTTGGCTTTCCAGCCTCAGCTCAGCCACAAGGTGATGGAAATCCTCCCCCATCCCTCCTCTGTAGTCTTTCCAGTAGGAGAATAAAGGCCAGCGTTCTCCTTCGGTTTACAGGCACTGTGTGTAAATTATATAGAATAATTATGATGATGATGAATGCATTTTTTTTACCACTAAAATACAGCAACCCATCTTTGATTCATGTTGTTTTTTACTGGACTATTACAATTGTTATTAATTATGTCTGTAGTCTACAACACAACAAAATAGGAAATAACAACAATAAACACGATTTAAACAGACACAAAAATAAACCATTTAACTACGTAGCCTACTTACTTTCTTGTAGAAGTACAAATGTCCAGGAAATATGCCCAAATCAACAAGAACTGCGAGCCGGCATGCACGACGCTCCGCTTCCGTAATGCTTCTGAAACGCTCGTGAAACGTGCACGGTAGGGTATGACGCCGGACCAAAACCGCGGCGCGCCCGTAACATGCCGCATACGGACCCGGTGGAAACTAGGGGTTATGGGTACTGCAATATTTGAAGGGCTGGAGCGGCGTTCCGGTGCTCTCCGTCAGCACTCATTTCAGACGAGACATATACCACGTGAAGACACGTTACGCACGTGTTGTGTTCAAGGAACCTGTCCTTCTTGTCCAGGAAAAACAGGTACTCGCTTGTTTAATTATTTTTGCGGTCTAGATTTCTTCTTATTTTTTGAAGTGAGAAGTTGTCCGTCAGTCGGACTGACGGACGGACTTCCCCCCCCCCAAAACGAAAACTCTTCGGTTCTTCACGAATTACACAACTCACCCAAATCAGCGTTAAAAAAGCGGGAGGTGCCGAAAAATCCCCTATCGCCTGTTGCCGACCCCTGGTGTAGATGAACATAGAGGGTGGATTAAGGTGTTTTGTTTTTCATGCTTTTCAAAGAAAGTAATTTAAACTTTATTATTTGGGGAAATAAACCGTAAGTAGGTTTATGGACCGGAAGTACTAGTTGATACATTTGAAAGGAGTTCAAAATAAAACAGCTCCCCTAGCGGACATACTAAGTATTACAGTTAATACATTCTTCACCACACACAGACAAAGATTACATGTGGTTTCTGATTTTTTCATATTTTAACGTCAAAACCATACACTGTTGATCTTTACATTTAAAAATGTCAGATACATTTATTTGCATAATTTCAATTTTAATTAAGATTTCTGTTTTTATATTAAAAAACAATTTTTAATTACCAGATTTTAAAGTTAAGTTCAGATGACATAGGATATCTTTCTAAATAATACAAAGGTACTATTCAGAGGATTTGTAATTCATTTTTGATAACTTAATAATATTATCCAAGTACTTAACCAGTTTATCCCTAAGCCTGTTTTTCAGGTCTCAGGCTCGAAAATGGCCATATCTTCCCTTCTAAAAGGGTTAAATTAATAATCTTTGTTCTCAAAGTAATAATAAACCTGTGAGTTGGATGTAGACAAGTCAGAATCAATATAGATGTTTTTATTTTAAAGAAAATTCAGATTGAACATGGTAAAAAACTGTAAATTATAGTGTCCGTCCAAAACATATCTTGTACTTATAGTGAAAACTAACCTTGGATGATGGGTTAGTAGACTAAAAGCTTTAGGAATCCAAAGCACAACATATAAGTACCCTCTATCAAGATTGAGTTCGTATGATTGAGTGATAATGAGGATAACCATCGATTCTGTGTCCCCTAACTATATGATGGGTTGAGATCATAGACTGTATATATAAATGGACGTAGGGTCCGTGACGTCACCCATAGGATTCTGCAGAGTTGCCGTGAAGCCCTTAGTAGGCGGAGTCGGCCACGAACGGCTCGACAGTGACGTCAGAGTCTAACTCCCGCCTGCTCCAAATAAGGGCAAAGAGGCGGTGCCGAGGCGGGACAGGGCGGGACCTGCTGCCAACGAGCATGATGTTCCAGACCTAGCTCAGGCTAAGAAGCTAAGCTAACATGCTCTCAGTATTAAGCTACCAACACAGTCTATGCTAACAACCCAGCTTGCGGTCACTGCTCCTCCTTCCCGGCATATTCTGAAGGTAAGATACCCTGTAACTTTACAAAACTTGTCCTTTTGATTTAAATGTTCTTGAACCTACACTATACAATTGTTTTTTAAGTGCTTCACCGTTTTTCAAATATAAATGTCATTTGTAACTAAACTTTGTAAACGAGCAGAGATATGGCCAGTGTTGCGTGAATTACATTTTATTCATGAAATATGATTGTAGAAAAAGAAAGGTGCTTTTATATTGATTAAACCATTTTTATTTCTTTCAGCATTAAGAAAAAAGAAGATGGCAACCTCCTCCACGCCAAACTGCACAACCTGTAAATTGATGGTCCTGGCTTACTTTACATGACTTCAGATGGTTGACATTACACACAAACATACTATACATATATGTATATATATATATATATATATATATATACATGTGTGCACAATTGTAGATAAAGTTGCTATGTTAGGAGAATAAAGATGAAATTATCCCGGGGGGCTGAGGGGTCGTTGCAGCAGATCTTTAAGGAAGTTATATTGACAAATTGGAACTGGAACGGATCAATAACTCATAAACAAAACGTTGCTAAAACACAAACTAACTACCGTAATAAGGTAAACAACTATCCACAATCCAATTTCATCAAAACAACTTCACACCCGCCGCCCTCTGAGCAGGACACACCACACAGGCACTTTGTAAACGGGTCAGGGACCATCTACAAAGTGCAACGCTGAAAAAAATACTGCAAATAAACTACTAAAACCACCTATTTTTGAGTTATTGAGTATAGTATCTTTATTCAGTATTTCTAAAGGTTGTCTATATGTTACAATTTGCTTCAGTAAATGACTGAGGAGGAGTTTCGATATTTTTGCCAGCTGGGAGCCTGTAATACTGTCTGTGCACACGAATATCGTGTCCTAGGAAGTCAGCAACTTGGTCCAACTCATGGTTCGTGAGGTTCAAGACCTGGGACAATCAATCAATCAATGTTTATTTATATAGCCCAATATCACAAATGTTACATTTGTCTCAGTGGTCTTCACAGTGTGTACAGAATATCAGTATGACAATACGACACCCTCTGTCCTTAGACCCTCACATCGTACAAGGAAAAACTTCCAAAGAAAACCCAGTTTAAAGGGAAAAATGGGAGAAACCTCAGGGAGAGCAACAGAGGAGGGATCCCTCTCCCAGGACGGACAGACGTGCAATAGATGCCGTGTGTAAATTGAAAAGATAATACATTTGCAACATAGGTAGTCCAAATGTTTGGAAATGCATGTGTGTATAATAGGAAGATGAATCCACGAGGATATCCATCCAGGACCTATGATCCAGGACCACAGCCACGACTCAAGATCCAGGGCTCGCGATCCAGGACACAAGACCGCAGGATCATCCATGACTCCGGATCCCAGCATATATAGACCCCAAAAAGAAAGACATTTGGGGAAGCTGGGTTAATCGGAACATGAGAGTACACAGGTATAGACAGAGAGAAGGAAGAAGTAAGATGTCCCCCGACAAACTAAGCCTATATCAGCAAAACTAGGGGCTGAATCTAATCAGCCCTAACTATAAGCTTTATCAAAAAGGAAGGTCTTAAGCGCACTCTTAAAAACGGATAGGGTGTCTGCCGCCCGAACACAAACTGGAAGCTGATTCCACAAATGTGGAGCTTGATAAGAAAAGGCTCTGGCTCCCATTGTACTTTTAGAGACTCTAGGAACAACCAACAACCCTGCATTCTTGGAACGCAATGCCCTAGTAGGACAGTAGGGTATAATGAGTTCTTTAAGGTAAGATGGCGCCTGCCCATTAAGGGCTTTGTAGGCGAGAAGAAGAATTTTAAATGCTATCCTGTGTTCTATAGGGAGCCAGTGTAAGGCAGCCAGAACAGGAGTAATGTGGTCCCTTTTCCTAACTCTGGTTAGTACACGAGCCGCAGCATTTTGAATCAGCTGAAGCGACTTGATTGACTTCTTGGTACTCCCTGATAGTAAAGAGTTACAATAATCCAGCCTTGAAGTAACAAATGCATGGACTAGTTTCTCTGCATCGTTTTGAGGCAAGATATGCCTGATTTTTGCAATGTTACGTAGATGGAAGTAGGCGGTCCTTGAAATTGATTTTATGTGGGCGTTAAAGGATAAATCCTGATCAAATATAACACCAAGATTCCTTACAGTCTCACTGGAGGCCAAATTAATGCCATCCATATTTAGTATATCTTTAGATAATTTGTTTCGTAGATTCTTCGGGCCAAGTACAATAACTTCAGTTTTGGTCGTGTTTAACATCAAAAAGTTTAAGGTCATCCACGTTTTTAAGTCCTTAAGGCAGTCTTGAATTTTATTTAGATGATTAATTTCATCAGGCTTAATTGATAAATATAGTTGAGTATCATCCGCATAACAATGAAAGTTTACAGAATGATTCCTTATAATATTGCCTAACGGAAGCATATATAATGTGAACAAAATAGGTCTGAGCACTGAGCCCTGTGGCACTCCATGGCTAACTTTGGTTTGCGTGGAAGATTCATCGTTGACACGTACAAACTGAGAGCGTTCAGATAGATAGGACCTAAACCAGCCTAAAGCAGTTCCCTGTATGCCAACCAAGTGCTCTAGTCTTTGCAATAGGATATCATGGTCGATAGTATCAAATGCAGCACTGAGATCGAGCAAAACAAGAATAGAGACAAGTCCCTTGTCTGAGGCTATTAGAATATCATTTGTGACTTTAACCAGAGCTGTCTCTGTGCTATGATGTGTTCTAAAGCCAGACTGAAAATCTTCAAATAAATCATTGTTTTTTAAGTAATCACACAACTGTTTTGCGACCGCTTTCTCAAGAATTTTTGAGAGGAACGGAAGATTAGAAATAGGTCTATAGTTGGCTAAAACCTCTGGATCGAGGTTGTGCTTTTTAAGAAGCGGTTTTATCACTGCTACTTTGAATGATTGTGGAACATAGCCTGATAATAAAGACATATTCATAATATTTAATAAAGAAGTGCTAATTAATGGAAAAACTTCCTTCAACAGCTTAGTTGGAATTGGGTCTAACATGCACGTTGATGGTTTAGAAGAGAGAATCATTGAATGCAATTGTTCAAGGTTAATGGCTGAAAAGCATTCTAGTTTACTATCTAGTGTAATATTAGAACTTACGATTCCGGGAGCTGTTGATAACACTATACTGGTCGAAGGCAAGAGGTCATTAATTTTGTTTCTAAGAGTAACCATTTTATCGTTAAAAAAGCACATAAAATCATTACTACTGAGTGCTATGGGAATAGAAGGCTCAATGGAGCTGTGGCTCTCTGTCAGCCTGGCTACAGTGCTGAAAAGAAATCTTGCATTATTCTTATTCTCATCTATTAATGAACAGTAGTATGCTGCTCTCGCTTTACGCAGTGCTTTCTTATATTCATTGAGAGTAATATGCCAAATTAAACGAGATTCTTCAAGTTTAGTGGAACGCCATATCCTTTCAAGTTGTCTAGACTTTTGCTTTATTTTGCGGGTTTCGGCATTATGCCATGGAGCTAATCTATGTTGCTTTATTTTCTTCTTTTTCAAAGGAGCAACAGAGTCTAATTTTATTCGCAGCACATCTATAGCACTATCAACAACATGATCAATTTGGGGTGGTGTACATTTTGTATAAGTTTCCTCCCTTACATGCAGACATGCTATTGAGTTAAGTATTGGTGGAATCTCTTCCTTAAATGTGGCTATAGCACTAACGGATAGGTTTCTGCTGCAAGAGCTTTTGACTAATGCTCTGTAGTCTAGTAACAGTACTTCAAAAGTTACTAAGAAATGGTCGGATAAAGCAGGATTATGCGGTTCGACTAATAGTTGCTCAATTTCAATACCATAAGTCAGAACAAGGTCGAGAGTGTGATTATAACAGTGGGTTGGTTTATTTACACTCTGACAGAAACCAACAGAATCTAATATAGAGTTAAATGCAACAGTAAGGCTATTTTTATCATCGTCAACATGAATATTAAAGTCACCTACGATAATTACTTTGTCTGTTTTAAGAACCAAAGTTGATAAAAACTCAGAGAATTCTGATAAGAATTCTGAATAAGGACCTGGTGCACGATACACTGTAACAAATAAGATTGGCTGCAAAGTTTTCCAGGTTGGATGCGTAAGACTAAAAACGAGGCTTTCAAAAGAGGTATAATTACATTTTGGTTTAGTATTGATAAGTAAACTTGAGTCAAAGATTGCTGCAACTCCACCTCCTCGGCCCGTGCCTCGAGCAATATGAGTGTTGATATGGCTGGGTGGAGTGGCCTCATTTATGCTGACATATTCTTCATGTATCAACCAAGTTTCAGTGAGACAGCATATATCAATATTATAATCTGATATTAAATCATTTACCAATATTGCTTTAGATGCTAGAGATCTTATGTTTAAGAGACCACATTTAATCTTCCTGTTTTGTTGCACTGTAGTAGTTGTTACATTTACTTTTATTAGGTTATTGTGTATGACACCTCTATTAGGTTTTACCTTAAATTGTCCTTGGGCAGACACACACACCGCTAATATTGGGTATTTTATTGGGTTCGGGATTCCTATGGGTGACTGCCTAGGAGAGAGCGCAGAGAAGCGTGTAAGACTGCGACTCTGCCTCCTGGTCTCAACTCCAGTTTGTCATGGATTACGTCCACAAAGCCCTGAAATGTTTGCCGAAATGAGATCTGCACCTTTCAAAGTAGGGTGAATGCCGTCTCTCTTAATCAGACCAGGTTTTCCCCAGAAGGCTGTCCAATTATTTACGAAGCCCACATTGTTTGCTGGGCACCACCAAGACAACCAGCGCTGAAATGATGACATGCGGCTATACATGTCATCATTGATCAGATTGGGGAGGGGACCAGAGAAGATTACGGTGTCCGACATTGTTTTAGCATAACTACACACCGACTCCACATTAAGTTTGGTGCATTCTGATTGGCGTAAACGAACATCATTACCACCGACGTGAATAACAATCCTACCGTATTTATGTTTATTTTTAGCCAGCAGTTTAAGATGCGCCTCAACGTCGCCCGCTCTGGCCCCCGGAATGCATGTGACTGTGGAGGCTTCGGTCTCTAAATTCACGTGTCTCATAATAGAGCTACCAATAACCAGAGTTGGCTTCTCAGCGGGTGTATCGCTGAGTGGGGAATATCTGTTAGATACGTGAACGGGTTGGTGGGGACCTGCGGGTTTCGCTTTATGCCCCTTCTGAACAGTCGTCCAGTCTCCCTGCTGCTCGGGAGTTGCCGGGGGACGGCTAAGAGGAGCTACCTTTGGCCGGTCCGCACTGGCTAACATGGGCTTTACTTTAGCTGAGTTACTTTCTAAGATGCGGAGCCGGGATTCTATGGCTATGATTCCCGCCTCCAACCTAACAACTATACTACATTTAACACATGTATCCTTACCAGTAAGGGAGGCCGGGAAGTAACCAAACATGAGACAGGAAGAGCAGGAAATAGCACCAGAGGGTGGAGAAAGAGCCATGGCTAGCTATCAAGCTAAAGTAGCTACCGTTAGCAAACCCGAAAAGAGTGTAGGCAACTGTGGAGTTACAGTCGCTAAGAGAAGGAGAGTTGTGAGTGCTTAAGCTGAAGTAACGTGTGATTACAACGTCAGGCAGTTGCCGTGATCAAGAGTTTTAAAACGATCGATTAAGTTTAAGTTAATATGCTATCAGCAACAGAACAGACACACGGGTTACCCGGAGATGACAACAACCGGAAGTTACAACGTGCTCACCGCAATAGGTTCCTCCTTCAGTGTCCAAAGTTGCAACATGTTTGCGCAACTGTGTCGACCTCAGAAGTTCGGGGTTCTTGGCGCCACATTCATAAGCATATATCCTTAGTCAGTCCTGTCCTCTGTAAGGAGTCAAACATTGAGGTCTTGCAAACAAGAAATAGTTGTCTTCTGGAATTCCACATTCTTTTCTTTTGCTTAAGAGTTGTTTGAAAACATCAACCATGTCCGGTGATAGCAGAACAGCAACTTTGCGCCCTCTTTTTCCCCTAATTTCCACACGACTAAAATGCTTACAAAGTTGTTGTTCAAACTTTGAAAGGCCAACGGCGACATCCTTGTGTAAGGCAGTCGTGTCCCTCTCGAGAAAGCCTTTGACATGCATTTTTGACACTTCTCCTCCACGTCTTCGGTTGAAGAGTATTATCTTTGCCAGAGTTGCTTTGCAAAGTTTAGCATAGATATGTGGTGATGGCGTCTTTTCTAACTCCTCATATGCTAAACTTGCTGGTTTTCTCCAGATGTTAGTGGAGAAGTTGGACATCTGCTGTAAAAGGCAGAGTAGATGGCTTGTTGAAGCGCGCCTCATTTAAGGTTGTCAAAGCTGTGTGTGAGACAAGTTCAGACCACTTTGAGGTATACAGTGTTTGAAAAGTCTGGGTGGACTTTATAAGCTCACTTTCTTCTGCCATCAGAGCTCTGCAGTGTATGATGTCACATATCTTTCGCAATGAGTGGCCCAACTTAAGTGCTAGGCTTGGAGTTTGGTAGAAGTGCTTTTCTTCCTTAAATCCAGACACTCTTTTGACAGCACGGATGACCACATGGAAGTTGGCAGGTCTTACAGCATCCTCAAGAGTTTGTATGGAAAATTCTTTGCGCAGTGTGAGAAGAAGTCTTCCAACTTCTCTGAGTTTCTGTCGAATATAATCATATTTGGTGGGATCCTGTCCATGTTTGTTGAAGAATGACTGGGCCAGTTGAAGAATGCAGAAGTCGCTGCGGACAGCAGCAGAAATGTCATCAGATTTCATCGCCGTTAACATCTTCCAAACACCTTGTGCATTGGCTTCCGCGGGCTTTAAAGAACATATCCGTACATGGCGCCACAGATCTCTCCGAAGATACAAAGCCTGGCAATACATGCAGTGCACATAGTCTTTTGAATCATACTCTTTCTTTAATTTGCGTCTAAGTTTCAGCAATCCAGACCCACTTGTTAAAACCTCTTTATTGTGTTCATAGTTCCCCTTGTTCTGTAGTTTGTTGAGCATTTTCTTACGTTCTTTTGAATCCTTTGGGAGTGCTAAAGCTTGAGCAACATCCACACTTGTCTTCTCATGGGTTTTCAAGTGACGTGTACATTTTGACTGTGGTTTTCCACAAATGTAGCAAAACGTTTTGTGGCTTACTGAAGAGTGTTTGTTTGAAGAAAGTAAGCACTGATCTTCAGAAGCTTCGGTCCGTTCCCTAACAGATGTTACGGTAGCATTGTCTTTAGCCTGAACTCCTAATACGTGTGCTTGTTTGGCTTCCCTACAAGTCTTTTCAAGATGCGCTGTGCTGACGGCATCGTTAGGTAAGGATTTTTCCTCTTCTTCCATAAAACCTCCTAGAATGTGGCTTTTTTCTGTCTTCTTCGATGCAGACTCACTGCACGACGCTTCAACATATTGTATGTCAGAGTGTAATTTAGTTAACAATTCTATCCGAATAACTGTCTGGATAAGAATCAGGTACATATTCCTCCTCCTCTGATGTAGCTTCAGCTGAAGTTGGTTCTTTGAAATCCTGATAAAAAAAGGGAGTATTACTACCATGAGCCTTTAAGTGCACAACTTTAAGATTAATTCAGAGAACCAACTCACAAATTGCTGTGTTTTCAGGTTAATCTTCGAGTCTTGATCATAGCAGAATTTGTGCCAGAAGCAGCAGCAAACTAAACAGAGCATTAGAAAGTCATTACTATTGAGTTTCAAAAATATTGTACAAGTGAAGTAAGCATTTGACTTACTGACTCACTCTTTTTACTCTCAGAGGCAGATTTAATCACCACAAAGAAGTTGTTGCCGTCAACAAATATAGTATTTTGTAATGTAGCATTTATGTAGTTTTTTCCTTTACTTTTTTACCATCAGTGTGTGAATAAAAAAAGCAGGTCAAATTGAAATGATAAACTTCCATTGACAAAAACAACATTCCGACAGAAAAAAGCCCTATATCATAAAGTTTATGGTTGAGCATTCATGGACACCATTTCTTTATCAAAACAAAATACTCACTTTTACATTCCACACCAATCCACTTCAAGGGGGAAAAGGGTCCACGACACCTGGCACATTTGTCCAAGCTTGGTACAACTGAGGAGACCAACTCATGTTTACAGTTCTGTGGACAAAACACATTGATTATGAAATAACAAATACTTTACTCTTGTAATTTAAAACATTGTCTCCGACTTAATTTTAGTCTTAAATGGGTTGATAGGTAAGCTAGTGCAGATGTGACTAGAGAAATCATCACTGTTGCAATTAAAATACTAAATGTACTGTAACTTCAATTAAAATAGTATTGTCCCCATGTAAATATATCTTAAATAAGCGTCTTGTACATAGCTAACATTTAACATAATCACAAGAATAACCAACAGCTCCTCGGTTTCTTTTTCGTGGTCAGAAACGTCAAATACAACATTAAAAAAGGACTTTATTTTCTTTCTCCCCTTTGTAAAAACAACATATTTATCTGATAAATGAACTTCAACACAACATTAATATAAACATGTACTTGTTCTGCACAAGAGAGGGAATTATTCCAAGTGTTTGAACATATTATCTATAAGCAAGTGTGTGAACTAATCAACGGCATCTCTCTCCGTCAATACTCGCAGCACTACGCCTTTGCAGTAGAGCAGCGGTTACTTATTAAATACTTCCATATCATTCATAAAATAAAATGATAAATATAAAAGTTTGTGCCATCCAGTTCAGCAAATTTGGCACTCCCCAAATGTAATAAAATACTGATAATCCCGCCCAGATTCATCAATTGTTTATTATAAAGGAGGCAAGACAAATCTGCCATGGACCATGTTGAACCCATAGTGGGACTCAGATGTCATGGCAGCATCTTCCTGCAGAGTCTCTGCCTCAGTAGAAATCTGGTGGATGAAGAAGGACCAAGTTTAATCACTAGACATCCAGAGTAGTACACAAATGATTTACTGGCTCTTGTTGTGAGTTAACAACACAATCAGGTAGAAAGACACTGATTATAGTGTTTAATATCTAAAGAGTACGATCATTCAGTTTAACATTAAGAAGAAAAACAGCATTGACGCACAGTCCTCTTAGTGTCTAAAGCTGTCCAGTAGAGTGATACACAGGACCTGTGTATCAAACCTCACAATTCAAATCCAGTCTTCATGGTTTATAACTGGAAAGAAACATGTAACTAATACCAACATTGAGTTGTGGTTAACTCACCTGTGTAATGCCATCACAGTGGGACTCAGATGTCATGGCAGCATCTTCATGCAGAGTCTCTGCCTCAGTAGACATCTTGTGGATGAAGAAGGACCAAGTTTAATCACTAGACATCCAGAGTTGTACACAAATGCTTTACTGGCTCTTGTTGTGAGTGAACAACACAATATCCACCTCATAGTTCAATAACAGGTAATCAAGTCAATGGCCATAATTTAAAATCATCGTTTGTATTAATACTATAGCATTTTGTATAGAACTGTTGAACTTTCTGACATTTCAATTTTCCATGTGACTAACATATTGGATATGGCAGAGCTAAGTTTGTTGTGAAAATAGTGTTAAATTATAGATTTACATAGCAGTGTTGAAACAAGACACCATTCATAAATACCTTGCATCTCCATGGCCAATCAGAATCACTGTAGTCATAAGCTATCTCTTCTCCGGGACTGATGTCTTTGAGTGCAAAAAGACAAAGATGGGGCTTTCCATCCACTTTGATCAATTTCATTTTGCAGTTCGGGTTCACATGGTCATCGTTGACAAGTCTCCCTAGGGAGTTGTCCTCTTTGGCAGCATCAACACTGATTGGGCAAGGACACAATTCTGATTACAAACTAACATTATTACAACCACAGCAAACTAGCATTAGATAAAATACATATAGACAAAAAAGACTCAAAATGTACACTGTATGCCCAACTTAACATCAAGATAGCAGCGTTTGTATGTCTGGGTAACTACACATTTAGAAATAACATTACAATATTTACTTACCATAACTCTTGTCCATTTAAATGAAAGTCAAACATGAAAACCTTAAGTGCATTATGGTATACCTTTTGCCGGTTTTCACGTTCAGATTTAGTTTTGACTTCCCCTCCATATTCAATTAGGAAGTCTCCGTTTTGAAAGGGTCGACAGCTGAACACTCCTCGACCGAACAAAGATCAGAGGATGGGTCAGGAGAAGTGATGAGGTTAAACAACTATACAAATGTGTCATGCTAATGACAAGAATAGTAAGCAAATACTGTTGTCACTCACCTTTGAAGGAATTAATGAACTCCACATCAAATCCATCCTTGTCTTTGCACAAGGATGAAACATGTGCAGCCTCTTCTCTAGGTTTAACCTTTGCTCTCCGGAGTCTTGCTGATGCCATATCCAGCAAAGGGTTCATTTTCACTGTTGGTGAGAAAACAGACCCTTTGATTAACAGCTTGAAAAGTGCAGACAAACGTAAGACATGGAAAGCTGTGATTATAAGACGGCAATAACATAGGTAACAATCAGCAACCACGCTAACTATCTGAGATATTTCATCAACTTAATCAGAGAATAGTTCACTGTTTATGCAGCAACGGGCTAACAGCTATGTCTGTGAAGCATGCTACTTTTACAATGTTTTACTCACATGGAATTGGAACTTTCCAGGATGAATTAAATTCATCAATATTATCTACAAATGCTTGCTCAATACATGTATGGAAAAAACTGCCTTAAATAACATTATTTTGAATAAAAAACGCAATTGTAGGCCTACTGACTAGATGAATGCTGACACATGTCACCAAATAAGCTAGCATTAGCCGTAGCTGCTAACGTTTTAGCCTAAAACGTGTCATTCCATACAGTTTCAACAAGCTTCCAATACAAAAACAGTGACAAGCATCGAAACAAGAATTAAAAGATAACATTAGCTGTGTCATTTAAGTTTTTACACCAGTCCTACCTTGAACTTCTCCTGACGTCTGGGGAATGAAATGCGAATATGCCGCAGTCACAGTCCGGGGAGTCCCTCCCCCTTGTGAATTTCCACGGAATGCTGATTCCCAAACGTCAACATATTATTAAGGGCAAATGTATACATTCACGATTGGATGCATGCACACATCGGCTCTCGGTTAGTATTGCGAACTAAAAACTTGCCTGGCTGGTGCATGGGCTGGAGCTGCGAACCAAAACGTGAGAGGGTTGCGTTGCAGGCTGTGGAGAGATTAACCTGAACTATATAGCGAGTACGGAGAAAACAATACAGTTGCTACATAAGCAGGAGAGCCACGAACGCAGTGATTATAACACAACCCCACATAGTAATGTACATATGTAGTAATGTTACGTAACATTAACCAGTACCCTTACATTTTCCCCCACATTTTAGATGACTATCCGTTACTATCATTAACCGTCATAACAGCGGCACAAGCCGTTCTTCTGTTGTTGTTTTATACAGGCTTGTCTGATTATCAGCTGTTATTAATACTTAGGCTAAACATTAGAACAAATTAGATTTGAAAATACGCCGGTAGGCCTACAGCAAAAGCAGCTTGTTATTGATCAGTGAGACGTCTGGCTATCACTGTCCAGAAACTCTTTTCATTTCTATATTACCAAACAGTGTACATTTAAATCTAACAAACATGTGAATGTATTGGGGAATATGTATCAGGGGACGTTGCTTGTGTGACAGTCAGACAGTGAATTATTCCTCTCCAGTGGTATCCGGTAGCTGAAACGCCGGTGGAGCACGGCCGTCGGCAAATGCTACTTAAATAGTGGCAAACAATGTACCACATCACTCTGGATAACAGTATTAAAGCATAAACTGTATGTGCAAAGGTTAGGGATGTAAACTCATGAGGTATGAAAAAGGTGACAAGGATCCGAGGCCCGAGCCCCCGACCCCACGGAATATCGGCTTTAAAATTAGGAATAACAGAGGATTTTAGCAGTCAGAGCAACTAAAGCAGCAGTGTTCATAATAACAGAAACGCCAAAGAGTCACATCTAATAGAAATATATAAAAACAATTTATTTTAATTGTGTAGCAGTCAGTTTATAATTTTGGCAGCACTTTTGAGCATTTTGAAAATGTATTTTCATGCCTCTGTGCAAGGCTTAGTCTTTCTATCTTTATAGCCAGTGGTGTAAAATAGACTAAATAAGTTCATAACCTCAAGTACTTGGGTACAATTTTGAGATACTTGCACTTTATTTCAGTATTTCAATGTGTTGCTACTTTATTCTTCTTCTCCTCTACAGCTCAGAGGTAAAAGGTGTACTTTTCCTCCACTAGGCCTACATGTATTAATACCTTTAGTTACTTCACATATCTGGATGAATGATGGTAAATATAATCAAGTGTTAAATCAGACTTTAGTTCCACCTGGAGTAAATCCACCAGCTACCCTGCAGTCTACAAAGTCATTCAAACTAGCTGCATCTTTACCAGCTTTGAGAACACTTTCATGATCAATCATTATAAAACATATCATATATATTTTTCTGAAATGGACCAATCTGCACAATGACTACTTTTAATGTCGCTACTTTCACTATAGTTTTATGATAATACTTTTGAATGCAGTACTTTTACTGTAACAGAGTAGGCCGACAGTCGACCTGACTACTTCTACTTTTACTCAAGTACAAGATCTGAGTGCAGAACTACTTTTACTCAAGTACAAGATCTATAGGCCTACTTATAAAACTGTTAGAAAACGAAGGCTAAAGCTAACGTTAGCAGATAGTGACAATGTATGCTAGTTAGCTAGCTCATGAGAAAGGTGACAAGTTTGCATCCCTGAAAGGTGCGCAAGTTGTTCTTCAATTCAATCATGCTTTGTAAGCTTAAGAGCAACAGAAGCACGGCTCCAATGTAAGACGCCATTGTTGTTGTGATGTAGGCTTTATGCGGCGGCATTAACAGCGACGTGATGACGTAGCTCATAGGAGGCTTAGGTCAGTGGAAAAGCAAACTGGTTCAACGTTGAGAACCAATTGCGAACCGCTGTTGAATAAGCACGAAGCCCGAACGGTTCTCTGTTGCCACTTTCACACTAAACCGAAATGATGGAATCCCTAATTTCCTTTCAATTGTACGTTGAGAAACGTTGTTCTTAAACTGTTGGACTATTTGCTCACGCAGTTCTTCACAAAGTGGGGAACCTCGCCCCATCCTTGCTTGAAAATATTTGAGGCTTCTTTTATACCCAATCATGACACTCACCTGTTTCCAGTTCACCTGTTGACCTGGAGAATGTTCCAAACTGGGTTTTTTGTAGCATTCCTCAACTTTCCCAGTCTTTTGTTGACACTGTCCCAGCTTTATGAAACGTGTTGCAGTAATCAAATTCAAAATGAGAGAATATTAAACAGTTTATCGGTTTGAATATTAAACATATTGTCTTTGTAGTGGATTCAACTGAATATAGGTCAAAAACAATTATAAAATCATTGTAGTCTGTTTTTATTTATGTTGTACACAAAATCCTAACTTCACCTGAATTTCGGTTTGTAAATGTGTTGGATAGATAGTGGCTCAGTCATAGGGGTAGGGTCGCCGGTTCAAGTCCCCGACCAGACCTAAAATATGGAGTGTGGACCGCTACTTGGAGAGGTCCCAGTTCACCTCCTGCTCTGCCGTGGTGCCCTTGAGCAAGGCACCGGACACCCCCCTTCCCCCCTCACTCCCATTGCTCCGCGAGCGGTGTACACTAGCTGCCCACTGCTCCTAGTACTAGACTACTGGTACTAGGATGGGTTAAATGCAGAGGACAACTTTCACTGTGTGTGCTCTGCATGTGTGACCATTAAAGAGCGTTACATCCCTCCCAATTCTATTCTAGAAGTATTGCAGAGATGAGTGTCGTATGAGTGGTAATGTTGTTTGCATCCACATTTTTACTAAGTGCACAAGGTGGTGTACTGTATGTTTATATCCAATAACAATAAATAACAAATAAACAATTACATCTGACAATGGAAGTTATGTAATATTCCCGCAGTTAAGATCTTGAGCAGTCTTGGAATAAATTCAGCCTCGTCTAAGAATGAAACAATACAATGGTAAAATGCAGTCAATTAAAAGACAAGACCTCAAAAAAGTGGTCTTGAGACAAAGACCGACATGGACTCTTAAAACAATGAGTACATTAAAGTATATTATCAGATAAAAGCTATAGTAAAGGTGCAATGGAATTATATAAATATTAGACATAATAATGATATAATAATGATATAATATAGTATTAAACAAAAGCCTGATAATTAAATGTCTAAACTACAATGAAATGTAGGTAGTGTTATTAGACATAATAATAATAATGAATATTATTATTATTATTATTACACACACAGCATTTTTCACAGAAACATGAATTGTCAGGACCATCCGGCAGTCAGCCAATCAGAGCTCCTTCTGTGTGAATATTCATTAGCATAAAGCATGTTTGTCCACTCATATGTTGATAAGAGTATTAAAAACTTGAAAAATATTCCTCTAAGGTACATTTAGAACAGATCAAAAATGTGCGATTAAATTGCGATTAATCGCGATTAAATATGGACAATCATGCGATTAATCACGATTAAATATTTGAATCGACTGACTGCCCTAATATATATATATAAACTGTGTGCTGTTAATCTGTTTTTTAAGGTTTTGCTCTCTTGTTACTTTTAACCATACAGGTGTGATTTCATAGTTATTTTGTATGTTATTGTCAAAGGAACAAAATGAGCAAACCTTTATACTTAATTTGATATTCCTCCTTATCTGAAGCATTTGTTACTCTCATTTATTTTCCTCCCATAGTGACTGTATGGATAATCGGAGACAGCTATGTCCGGCGTGGAGCCCAGAGAGCTACAGAGACCATCGGCAGCAACCTTGGCCTCGACCTGAGGGTGTGCTGGTTCGGTTGGGGTGGACTGCGCTGGAGAGGTGTCCTCCCTTTCTTTTCCTACTCCCTGCGAGGAAGAGCAGTCCCGGATGTCCTCCTCATCCACTGTGGCGGCAATGACTTGGGGGATGTGCCCAGTGTTCAGTTGCTGAACCAGATGAAGGAGGACCTGCACCAGCTTCACCATCGGCACCCTGGCATGAAGATCATGCTCTCCCAGAGGCGCCGGTGGAGGGCTGGTGCAAATCCTGTCAAAATTGACAAGGCCCGGAAGTTTGTTAACAGTGTTATGGCTACTTTTGTTCATAGCCTAAATGGTGTCATTGTTGACCACTCCAACATTAGATATGACAGTCCTGGGCTGTTTTTGCGAGATGGAGTTCATTTCACCCCTAGGGGAAATGATATATTTTTTAAAGTCACTAGCCAATTGCCTGAAAGACCACCTCCAAAGACTGTGAACTGCTAAAATGTCAGTATCACTGTTTTTGGATTTGGCCTTTAGAGTATGAATTCTAAGGCCCTTGCTAAGCCCAGACTGTCATGGCTAATGTTGAGTTAGATATTACATCTGTAGCCATGACACTGTTAACATGGCTGCTCTTCCTCTTCCCCACATCCCACCCCCCCCCCTCTTCCCCCAATGGACTCGGTAGCTCTCCAGGCCCATGCTGGGCATGGCTGTCTGTCAAACCTTTTATTTTGTATTTGTTATGATGTTTTTTGTTATTTTATTTGTTAAAATATTGAAAATAAATTACATTGATATTTTCACTTCTTTTGTCTACTGCTTACTGAAAATGTTAGCTATCACATCCAAATGGGACTATCAAATGAAAGGATAAGCTTACCATACAATACAGAAAACATTACACATTAAGGCTGCGGCCCCACGAGGACGAATTCTGTCGTTTGCGTTACTGTTTAGTGTCATATAGACTGTTCGGACACACGAGGACGACCGAATACGGCACTAAACGACTGAGGAAACGACAACGGGTCCCAAGGTGGATAGAAATGCATATGCCACTCTCTGGGGGGTCAAACGGCTCCGTGTGTGCGCCCTATACGGACATTTTCAGATCACTGATTCTGATTGCACAATAGCCCCGCCTCTCCCCACCTCTTCTGCTCACCTCCGCTTACCCCGCGCCATTGCTGAAGTGTTTCGCCACCAACAACAACAACAATGGCGGATCGCAGAGTTGCTATCGTGCTCCGGACGCTCTTGACCATGCTACAGTTGTTTGTGCAACATCTACAGCAATAATGATGAGGCAATAGCCCCGTCTCTCCCCACCTCTGCTGCTCACCCCCGCGTCAAAGTAAACTGCACCCTGAATTCAGATTATTTATCTTTCTCTCGATATGGACCGAAACGCGAGTGAAGTCTAATCTGACAGGACGGAGACACGCAGCTCTGCTCACCTGCAGCTCCTCCCGCTGCAGCAGAACACACACTTCAAGTCAGATCATCACCCTTAGCTATTTTAATTACCTCTCAAACTCCCTAAACTAGTTATAAATATGTTTATTTTTACTGTCGGCCGGGCCACTCATAACTGGATCAGCTGCTGCATGAGACAGACACTGACGCTGTCCGAAGAGAGGGAGGAAAAAGAGAGGCTCCGTGTATTTTATTATTATATTATATAGAGTCGTTATTCATTTGTTTTAAAGCTCAATAAATAACAAAGAAGACCTTTGACCGGCACTTTTATAATTTTGTCCGGAAGAATTAAACTTTAATACACGTTGACTGGCGAAAAACTCTGCCCGGTTCCCTCGGCCCCCACCGCGGAGAATAAACAGAAGGGCAACCATGACAACCATGCTTCTTCGCTGCTTTTGTGGAGGAAGTTACAGCGCCACGTACAGGCATGTACTGCAGCTTCTCCAGCGGTTGGAGCTAAACGGAGCGGTCTCGTGTGGGCAGACACAATCCGGATAATTATTGGGTGTGGACGGAAGCCGATTGTGATTGTGTTTGCGTTAATCCTATGCGTTTAGCCGTTTTCGTCCTCGTGGGGCCGCAGCCTAAGGCTCAACTCTTTTCCCAAGCCGGAGCAGTCTGAAAAGAGTCCCAAGTTTAAAAACACAACATCTTGACAATGAATACAACACTGTCATTTATCAGTGACAATGCAAACAACAAGAAGGTCTCCCCTAGTCCCATGTATTTTGGCATCAATGTCATAAGCCTACCATAGAATGTAATTATGAAGTGCAATACCCACAATCCCTACAGGGTCGTAACGTCACAGAAGATAATACCTTTTAGAGAGTTTCTAAATTGTTCAGTATGCAGATAAATATTTGTTTTACAATAGAAACATTTGCCCACATGTTGTGAGCATCAACTTTAAATCTTTTGTCAACAAATAAAAAACATCTTAATTTTCTTTACGACAACATTTTGTTTATAACACCACAACATTAACAATAAGCATAGGAAAATGATAAATGTCAACATTTAAGATTGTGCTTTTACTCTTTATTTAATCAGATCTATTTCACATTGAAAGTTACATCTTGCATTTTATGAAAAGTAAAGGTTTTGAATCATTTTATGACTCAAGTACACGAGAAAATAAATTAAAGATAAATAGCTATTTATTGTTATTCTTAATGCTTGTCATTCACACGTTAAGAAAATAAAATAAGTACCGATACATAGCAGAACAATTGTGCCGATGTTCAGATTAATAAGACTTGTTCAACATAATTTCTTTAACTAATACTATAGAAGGCTGCAGACGAACCAATTCCGCGTTTCGCTGCATTCCTTGATCTCCAGTTATAACGCCGGGCTCCGCCGCTGGGCGAAGCTAACGGAGCCGCAAAGGGCTAGCTACGGCTCTGGTTAGCTTGGCGGACACGGCGGCCACCACTGGGATAATTGGGTCCCCTTTTAACATTTGCTCCCATTTAGCATTATGGGCGTCATAGCCATAGACTATAAAAGTCTTACCCAAGGCTGAATCATAAACTAAACTGTATATATATATATATATATACACAACATGTATAAAGGGTTACGTCCTTAGCTGGCTAATAAGCTACATAACAAGCTAAGCTAACAAGCACACAAACACCTGCTAACGGGGTTAACATGTATAATATTATCATTTTACTCACCGAAAAAAGCTGAAAGTAGACTTCTTGGAAGTTCCGTTAGTACATTCAAGCACACAGCACGACATTTTCATTGTCTGGTATTTGTAACAATATTCCCTAAAAGGCACAATCACCACGAACACGGCTAAAGCTAAAGGGTCAAGTACAGTACTATGACTAACTAACGTTGTAGCCTCTATGGTTGTAGTATAGCAGAGTGGACAAGTTGCTGTGAGCTGACAGTGAGGCATGTACGTGCCTACGAAATGCTTTTAGCACCTGTTAGTGGGCTTAGTATATCATAGAGCACGGGTCGGCAATAGGCGGCCCGCGGGCCATTGTTGGCCCGCCAGCAATAATATGTGGCCCGTAATTTTGAGAATCAAAAATAAAATATTATTTTGAGATTTTACAACATTGGACCTTGAGTCGCACATCAGGGTTTCTGTTAGCTGGTAATTACCGGTTTTTATCTGGTAAAATTCATTAAAAACCGGTAAATTCAAATAATATAACAATTACTCCCATTAACTGAGTTTTAAACATCAGCATATCCTGTCATAGTCCGGTGATTACCCCTCAAGCCTCTCAAATAAATGCCAAAAACCCAGAGAACTTGACAATACTTATCTGAATAAAAGTATGTTAAATAACACTGCTCCCTAGTTAATAACTCTACTTTACTCAGTGGAGGCTCGTCCATTGAGGAAAGGGAGGACCATCCTCCCTAAAATTTCAGAGAAAAATTAACTTTGAATAGAACAATAAATACACCTCAATTTAAAAGATAAGTCTGTTAAAATACAGATAATAGCCCTGGCTTTGGGACTGAAATGGGGCTAGAGAGAACGAGCCTCCCTTTGGGCGGGTCTAGCCAGAGGCTCTGGATTGGGCGCCTATATCATCAGTGAACCAATCAGCGGATCTGACTGCGCATCAGAGTGTTGATGGGGAGGGTTATCAGCGATATCAGAGTTTTTTCTGAACCGGGGAAAAGGGGGGCGCTGCGCCCTCTTACCAAATAAATTCCTTGAATTAGGCTTTGATTAGGTTCTGGCCCGCCATCTTGTGGCTCAGCAAAAAATGTCATAGAGGTTGCATTTGTATTGTGAAATGTGCCATATGATTTTTTTATTATTGATCTTTTTTCAGTAAATCACGATTATAACAGCATACAAAATGTGTCAGTTAGTAACAATCGTTCGTTGCGCCGGAAACATCAACTTCGGCTATTTCCGGAGGTGACGTCATGAGTTGAACACAGCTGAGCTCAGTCCCGTTTGAATGCATTGAAGGGCCAAATATTTTGACAAAGGATGCACAGCAATAAGACGCCAAGAATAATTGGCAAGCGATATGTTGTATGGGGATGTGGGGCCGTCTCAACATCTGGTTATGGGATGTTTTTGTGGCCAAAAAATGATCAAATGTTGCGTATATGGACAAAACAAGTGCGTCGTACGAGGCGGACGTTTGCTAGACCAGGTAACCCGGGGTCGATGAAACCGACGATGTGTGGGCAGCACATCGAGAGATCGTGTTTCGAACACTCAGCAGAAGAATGGAAGAACTCAAAAGACAAGAACATGAAGAAAGAAAAAGATGGGAAAAAGAACAAGAAGTTTGGTTACTCTCCGGAAACAACACATTCCGCAGAAGAAGGATCTCAAGAACAAGAAACAAGAATAGTAGCTACAGCTGGAATATTCAAGGACTGCACAATACACATCGTACCATTGATAGCAGCTGGAGAAGGAGGATTTCAATACCAACCATGGGCACACAGGGACATGGAAGCACAAAGCTACCCTCACTCTCCAGGGGTGGTCAGAAGTAGGTGTGTGACCTGGAGAAGTACACTGCCCAAGATGACCTGTGCTTGGGAGACATGAGGGCACTGCTTGGACGGATAGATGGAAGACTAGAGACACATAGATTCCCAGGCCCTATGTACGAACGATCCAGATGACACTTCATTCAACTATATCAGGTGGAGTTATTGGGCTGCTATTCTTCACATTTACCCAACAACACGCCGTTTACATGCCCTCACCAGCCTGAGGAAAGGCTCGGAGGAAGACATGCATGCCTTCTTGAAGAGATGTGAAGGAGTGTGGGAGGACAGCACGGGAGAACAACATGATCTTTCTCCATCTGTTGAAATGTTGTGGAAGAACGCTGTCATTAAAGCTCTTCCCCGATCAGTGCAGGCATGCCTGGAAGACGAGGTGGGATTAGACACTAAACCCATTGAAGAATGGAGACAACATCTCATTCACCACGAGATGAAATACCAGGCAACAATGATGGAAAATGATGAAGAAAAGAAAATACTAAAACTAAGACTTTTGAAGATACAAGTAGCTGAGAAAGACAATGAAGCTACCGAAAACAAGACACCAACTAAACATATGGGACAAATGTCAGCAGATCAAGTCAGATGGAGACCTCCAACAGTTCAAACTCAGGAAGAACCAGAGAATCAAATGCAGAACCAACAAAGCGGAGGAGGACGTTTCAGAGGAAGAGGTTTCAAAAATGGTGGCTGCTACACATGTGGTCAGACGTCACATCGGTCCAAAGAATGTCCACAAAACCAAGTTCAGCAGCCACCTGTGTATCCTCCTGGCCAAGTACAGCCACAAGCACCAGAGTATCTTCCCACACAATTCCAGCAACAGCAAACACTGCGTATCCTCCTACCCAAATACAGCCGCAAGCACAGGTATACACTCCCAAACAGCATCAACAAAAGGGAAAAGAAAATTTGGCCAGAGATTGCCCCACTCAGCAATATCGACCACAATGTATCACCTCACAATACGGAGGAGAACCAGTGTTAGATATTAGAAAAATTGAGGCGGAAGTATATGCCAGGTCCATGATGAATATTTCTATTGGATCAGGTGATTGGGTAAATGTAAAAATCCACAAGATGAAGTCGTTGCAACCTGTATGGAGTGGACCATTGGAAGTTGTAGAACGCACTGCAGATGCACTCCGGATCAAAGTTAAAAAAGGAACATGTTGGCAGCCACTTATACATTGTGTAGCCGTACCGCCACATTTCCAGAAACGGCACAGCAGTTAGAATTGATTTTGAAAAAACTGGTACAAAACAATAAGGAATTGAACATTTTTAGGAACGGCACCGCCAGGATATGATGTAAACTTAAAAATCCGTAGAGTGTAAATACATAGAGAAAAACAAATGTTTACACTCAAACTATTTGCATGTCATAGACAAGGAATTTAGATAATATAAACAAATGTTCACCAAAAGTAATAAGTAAAATAGAAAGTAGACATAGGCCTACACTTGAGTCAATTTACATTACTCAACTACTTGTCAAAGGGGTGTCAAACTCAAGGACCCCCCGACTTCATTTTATGTGGCCCGCAAGAGCTTGCAAAGAATATAATGTTTATTATATGGTTACATGCCGCTTTATAGAAGCGCGTTGCCCATAAACTACATGTCCCACAAGGCATCTAATTTGTGTGACATGCACACTGAAGAGACTTGCAATTTTGTTAAATTATTTTCCCTAGACTTCTGCTTTCAGACGTAGTTAATTATGAAGTTATTACCCTCTCCGATAATAATCCAATGCAGATGCAATCATGTAATATAAAACATTATTTTATACATATTAAATATATGTATATTTATATAGTCCTAAAGTTGAAACCGGCCTTTTGAGTGCAACCATAATGCTAATGTGGCCCACGATGAAATTAAGTTTGACACCCCTGATTTAGGGTGATTACTTTATTGCACTGTAAAACACTGTATATATTATAATATATATGTTTTTTTGTGTTATATTATATATATATATATATATATATATATATATAGCAGTACAAAGTCCATACTTTTTACCTTACATCTTGTGTTTAAATAAATATGTTTACATTTTAATTTCAAAATGTTTTTATTCCATCTTTTGCTTGTCATGTTTATACACATATATTGTATTCTATTACATTACATCTGATCTTTTTACCATTTTATTAGTTACATATTTTGATTCTGATTATACTGATTAGCATTGCTAAACCTGAAGCAATTTAAGGGTAAATAATTAATTCTTAAACAAATTGTTTTTGTACTAACATTACAAAACACATTATTTCTAACATCTAGATGTGTCTAATCCTCTTATACATACTAATGTTATTCCTTACTGAGGATATCAAGTATTATGTGACATTTATGATGCCATATACAGTAGATATGGAGGAAATTCGATTTGTATTTAAAGGTTAAATACATTATATATTCAGAGGCAAGCAACATATTTCCAGACATAATGTCAATGTCACTCTTGATAAACTATAAAAAAGTGTAAAAAGTACCAACAAAAACTGTTGACCAAAAGGTCTGGCAAACCTTTGGGAAGATGTTTTAATGTGCAAACAGGGATTTATTTTTCTACAGGGGCAGCATTGTATCTAAGACGCCATGGACCCAGCACAAACCATGGTTTTATTTTACTATGAATGCATTGGGTTGTCCGGTGCCTTGCTCAAGTGCACCACGGCAGGGTCCAGGAGTTGAACTGGGACCTCTCCAAGTAGCTTTCCACACTCCATATTTTAGGTCTAGTGGGGGACTTGAACCGACGACCCTAAGATTCCCAGCCCCTACGAACTGAGCCACTGCCGGATCAGACAGGGGAGCCCGGCCGTGCAAAGATGCTAACTTATTTTCAGGTTTCGGACTCATTCCTGCACCACCCTAAGGCCCTAGCTCATCTTGTCCTTTTGCTGTTAGAAACTGACTACGAACTTTAAAACCAGAAGATAATTAACTTCCATTGGCCAATAAATTGGCTCGCTCACAATAAGTGTACAATAAGTCCAAAAAGTGATAGAAATAGAATTATCATCCAACATTGAAATTATCTTTAGCTCGATAGAGCATTCTTTTAGTTTTTCTAAACGTTACTGTGTTGGGTTGACCCTTTTGATAATAAAAACTCTGTCACTGAATCTGTTTTCTTTGAGGAGCTGACAGACTGTACAAACAATACACTATAAAAACATATTAACCTGGAGAAGCTGAAATATGCAACAACAATGGTAAATCTTACCATAAAGTGAAACATCACTCATGAAACATAAAGATTAAAATGTTCTGCATCCTCCCACGATATATTTTCCCTCCTGCAAAGTATTCTCTTTCTCTTCCATCTCGCTGCATTCCTGCACGCTCCCTACTGTGAGGCAGAGATTATATTATATTAGACTCATCGTTTCAATATCATAGAGACTGGAGGAAGAGGTTAGATCCACAAAGCGCTCTGCAGGGAAGTCACGTTTAAAGGCTGTGTGTGTGTGTGGTTTTGTGTGAAATGAAGAGAGTAATGGAGACATTTGTGTGAGCTGAATGTGCATGCTTGGTCTTTATTTTAATCATCGTTTCTTACCTTTTATTTTAGCCAAAGGTAGTGTTTGTGTGTGAATTGATGATAGGTAGATTAACTACTTTCAGGCCCGGTTCCAGAACAACATGACTAAGGGTGCATCTGAGATTAGAGAGGGTGCAGTGGTAAAGTGCTATCTTTATAAGTGGGGAGTGTACCTAACACCCTCTATGGGGGTCCTCACCTCCTCTGGGGGGGGGGTCCGGGGGCATGTTCCCCCGGGAAGTTTTTTTTTAATATTGAAGTTAAAAGCATCAATCTGGTGCACTTTGAGAGCAACATTAAGAGATCTATGGATCTATGTGCTCTTTGCTTGATTATGCTTTCCCATTCCCTTATCACATAGCCTATAAGAGCATGGCGCCAGTTGTTGTGGTAAAGGCATCTGACTTACTTGAACCGAAATGTCTACATGCATAGCAGAAGATGGCATATTTTTTACATGAATATTCCAGCCAATCTCTGTTTTGAAACCATGAGCTGCAAAATGAGCGCCTTACCCCACTGTACAGGCGAGTTGGGTACTTTTTAAATATACCTGGGCAGGCTCTGTTTTGCAGAGGTCCTCTGGCACTTGTGGGCCGCCGATGGGTGGCGGCTAGTCGGGCAGGAGGACGTTCGTGTCCACGACAGTAACGTTCCCATGTCCCCATGATCTGAACTGTTGCAGTAGATGCAGTGTATGCTGGCGATAAGGGCTGGTTGTTTTAACCATTTTCTGATCCATCATTGACTGCTGTGTAAGCACCTTGCAGATGATGAATGTGCAGCGGCACAGGTCACGCGCACCTGACATAATAACATTACTTACCGTTTAAATTGATCAAATAAATGCAGCAGACAATGCTATTCTACCACAATTACAATTTATTTTATTTCAACTATATTCTTCTTATTATTATTGTTAGTAATAGTAGGCAAAATATAATATTTTTCACTTTTCATTTTTCAAATGAGGGTGCATAACGACTCAACTGAGGGTGCAATGCACCCTTATGCACCCCCGTAGAACCGGGCCTGACTACTTTATTCAAAGGTTTACAGTAATTCTGGATAATAAAATGGGAAAAATAAATGGGGTGCTCTTTTTCCTCTCCCTCTCCTGACAGCCCGTCAGTCTCGTGCAGCTCGCTGAACCTGTAATAAGTGACCCGACAGTAAAGACTAAATATATTTATAACTTGTTTAGCTAGTTCTAGAGTAGATAAACTAGCTCAGTGTGTTAGGTCTAACTCAGTGTATTTAATTTTGCTCCACTCAACGGTCCGTCACAGCGGCGGAGCTGTGATCATGCAGAGCTGCGTGTTCTCCGTCAGCAGCAGCTGATCTGATCTCTGATCTCTCTCTCGCATCTGGTTATACTTCACTCACGTTTATGTCCAAATCTATCAGATCTATATAGTTCTAGTTAATTATATGACTGGCTGCTTATCAAAGGACACCTAAACAATAAGCTCTGTATAGCGAAAGTATAGCGTAGCATTATGCATATGAGGGGTCAAAATCCCATGCTCATATTTTTTTTTCTCTTCATTCCACACGCCCCAAAATAAATAAATAGACATACCAATTTTAGGAAAAGTAATGAAGTTTGAGCAGTGTGGGTTTTATATTAACAGAGTTACACATATTTCAAGACGCGAAGTGTAATAACTGCAGTTTGCCTCCCTGTCACAGAAAATGACAAAGATCCTCAGTGAAACACAAGCCCATGGTTCTCACTAAATTGTAAGTACGTCCAGGAGAGAAGCTTAGGATAAATGAGACCAATGGAGTCTCTCGAATAAGGTTCAAATGGGTACTTTAATTAAAATGGCGAGGTAATGTTACAAGCAGAATATTGTTCCGTGAGGAGAGCTCGAGAGCCAAAGAGAGAGAGTGAGAAACAGCACATCAGCTGTTTAAATATCCTCCGATGGCTCCTCCCCGTGTGCCGGTTGGTGCTGCTGGGGGTCGGTGTCAGTACCAGATGTGTTCGGGCTACCAGATATAGCCGGGTTCGTATTTCTGTCGCATCCGTCATATCCGTCTACTCACCTCCCTCGGCTCCCAGCGCTCTGCTGCCACACACCGTCCGTCTGCGGAACTGCAGCCGGAATAACTCGGGACAGCTTGTTATGTGTGGGGTGCTATGGTGGGGTCCCATGTACTTGTGCACATAAATAATGTTTCTAATTATTTACAATTAAAAAATATATATATACATTCTGCGTTACTTTAGCCAACACTTTTATAAGGCCACTAGATTTGATAATTACGAAATGTGTAGATAGAATACATATCTTTCAGGTTGTTATTTTGTCATTATGTTTCATGTTTTATTTACCTTTTAGTATTTGTATATAGTATCTGAACTTTGGAGAGGAGTTGGGAGACACACGACACATCAAATCACATCTACAGATCAAGACAAGGCGAATGGAAGTACTCCCATACTCCTAGCGTGAAAATGTTTTGAGAAAACGTGTGCAAAGTTTCCGAAAATCCTAAAAATAAGCTCATATTTGAATTCCCCATAAAAAACAAATTTTAGTAAATTTTAGTTTTCATTTAGTAAAAACAAGGCCCCACTGATCATCTACTCTCTGAGACGATTCCAGGGATGTCTGGCTTGAGTTTCTACCACCAGGGAAAGTGGACAAAAGTGCCCGAGATCAGCCTCTTAATTTACCCAGGGCCTACTGCTTGGCTTTGGGCATGAACATTCAGGAAACTCCCCTGAGTATTTTATTAAATATCTGAACTTTGGAGAGGAGTTGGGGGACACACGACACATCAAATCACATCTACAGATCAAGACGAAGCGAATGGAAGTACTCCTAGCGTGTGAAAATGCTTGTGAAAACGGAGCAGTGGCTGTGATGCTAGCTTTGCGGCTAGCGGTTAGTTGTTGTTGTTTGAAGTTGTTGCTATGGAAACAACATGACGGAGAACATTTTTATATCTTCTACATATAATAACGAACAAAGTAAAGAATGAAGTGTAGGCTATGCCTGTTTGAAGTTGTTGCTATGGAAACAACATGACGTAGAACAATTATAATCTTATACATATAATAACGGACAAAGTAAAGAATGAAGTGTCGGCTATGTTTAAATGTTCGGAATTTGACCATCATGGCCCTCTTGAGTTGCCGTAAAATATGACGGATTGCGGATGCGACGGAAATACACCCGAACACATCTGGTACCCCGAACACATCTGGTACCTACACCGGCCCTCCACTCGTCTTCAATGTCCGTTGTTGCGCAGAACAGAGGACTCAGCCATTGTACATTAAATTCATAACTAAACACGCCGTTTCTCCTCATATTCTCTTTCATCACTTTTCATTTATTGCATTTTTACGGCTGTAATTCGTTACTTTAAGGCAAGACACGGCAGGCAAAAACATCGTTTTTCATGCACTGGTCAATTTTGAGATGTTGTGCTATTTTGATTCAATAACATGTTTTCTTTCAGGCTTTTGAAAGGAAAACGTTGAAAATACACATTTAGGTGTTTATTTTACTATCGTTTGTCTATTTGCGTCTGTAGATTTCTTCTAAATTCACCAAAAGTTAGCATTCTAACGTAACATAAAGTACAGCAACCGCTGTTTGCACCATGTCATCAGAGGTATCGCTGGAAAGCTCCGTTTCTCCTGCACAATCTCATCGGATCCAAATATGGTCATTTCCTTTGTATCAGCAACCAATCGTAAAAGTACAAAGGGGTCTTCTGACCAAAAAATGACATCTGATTGGCTGGTGTCAATTTCTGACAACGTCATTCGTTCAGATGTGTCACGTGGTGTGCTAAAACACTTCCTTGTTTAGCTTTTCGCAGAAAATGTAAATCTCAAAATGGCAAAACAACGGCGGAATAAACGTACAAAGAGAAGACAACAACAATTGTTACTTGCACGAGGCAAGGTACAACACAAAACAAATGTCCCCGAACCTGAAATACCTTCAATGAGTGTGTCAATGCGCAAGCTGTCACCCAAAGAGCAGGAGGGTTTAGATAGCGCCTCCCCCTGCGAAACGTAACCATGGTTGACCATGGTATTCCATTGCCAACCATGGTAATACCATGGTTGACCACAAAATAACATGATGGTCACAGTACCATGGGGAAGAAACCATGGTCTACCATGGTCAACCATGGTCAGCCTACCATGGTCACAATGTCAACTCCGGAAACCATGGTCCACCATGGTCAGCCTGCCATGGTCACAGTACCATGGGGAAGAAACCATGGTCACCATTTGAATATTTGAACCATGGTCTACAGAAACCATGGTCGACAATCATTCTAATGAGGCTCATACAGGCACCGTCACCTGATGAATGTATATAAAATAGTCTTTACATTTTCACCAACTGTTTCATGAGCATTTAATGAGTGTGTGTGCAACTATAGAGTGACAGTATACTGTAGATGAAATTAGGTGCAATTAACATGATCTATACAAATATTTTAAAATTAAATGCTTGAAACAATTGAAAAGCTTGTATTAATTTATATTATTTCCAGTCTGGTGGACCATGGTTTATGTCCATGGTACTGGTGGACCATGGTTTATGTCCATGGTTTATTGTGACCATGGTAGACCCTGGTTTATTGTGACCATAGTAGACCCTGGTTTATTGTGACCATGGTAGACCCTGGTTTATTGTGTCCATGGTTGACCATGGTTTATTGTGACCATGGTAGACCATGGTTTATATCAGTGCTCTACCATGGTTGACTGTGGTGCCATATCCCAACCATGGTCTACCATGGTTATACCATAGTCTACATGGTTCATTTTGCAGGGGTCACAGCAGTGGCTGATCATTCATGCAGCGCGGCTGAATGAACTGCTCAGTGGGTTGATTTGTCCAAATTGCGCAGGGACAGGGCTCAAAGTCAATATTGATCCGCAAAACCATAGTTTCTGTAGCAGCTTAATTTTAGAGTGCAGTCTGTGTGATGGCGGGTACCGCAAAAGTGTGTACACAACTACACGTCTTCAAGACAAAACCAGGAAGGATGTTGCTTTTGACGTGAATGTGCAAATGGTGCTCTTAGTGCACGAGTTAGGCTTGGGCTATGCAGCTCTGAAGAAAATCAGCAAAGTGTTGGGGATTCCTGGACTTCATCTCAAAACCTATCAGAGACATGACAAGAGAGTGACAGGTATAGAAACAGGATTGAGACCAAGAAAACTTGAACTATTGAATACAGAGTATAACTTATCAGGACATTCAAGTTAAATTATTTTTTTTCTCTAATTAGTGGCAGAAATAGAGAGGCCTGGAGTCACTTCACAGGACAAGGGAGCAGGTCAGGCAGGCTTATGCAGATGTGGACCCAGATGTTGCAGAGTTGCTCAGGGAAGATGCAGATGCAGTGATAAACATCAGCGTGTCATTTGATGGCACATGGCAAAAGCGAGGCTTCACATCCCATTATGGGATAGGTGTGTGCATTGACATCCTTACTGGATTGGTGATAGACTATGAAATCCTATCATCATATTGCCATGCTTAACACTTCTCTATTACGTTTTAACTTGGAGGCCACGATTAGCATTGTTTGCACAGATGTATCTACCACTTGCTTGCTACATGCTAAGCCAAGCCTTAACATTAGCTGACTAAAAATACTTACCGTAAAACTGCATTCATGCACTGTCTGTTTTAAACACGGAGCGAGTCACAATAGTACGATATAAGCATGAAGAATAGTCCACAAGGCACCAGCACAACAAACAAGGCAGAGTTGAAGTTATGTTCCCCGGATGAGTTGAGCAGGCTGAGTCCTTGTAGCATCACGGAGCTGCTAGCAGAGCAGAAAGCTAACAGCAGCAATCACTGGACAGACCTGTCACTCAATGTATGCATAACTTTAAGGCTTAATATAACTTAAACAAATTATAAATGGTAGTAACTCATTAAGAAATGGTCATAAAGAGATGCCAAGAAACATCAAGATGGAAGGGGGGGAATCAACTCAGTGAACAACAGATACCAAGGATGTTGGCTGATGAAGAAGACGAAGTATGCTAGGTAGCCAATATAAGGCTAATGGCCCGTCCACACAGCGGCGTGCGTTGTCACTTGTCGCCGGGCATGTCTGAAGCTAGACCAACAACCAATCACATGAATCTCCCTCCTAGGGCTGGGCGATTTGGCCTAAAAATAAAACCTCGATTTTTTTTAACCAATGGACAATTTTCGATTTAAACCTCGATTTTTTTCTAAACAAACCAGACCAAGGCAACATTTCAATAAATATTTTCTTTAATAACACAATAAAAATAAATGAGATTACCAAGTAGTCTAGGCCGATGTGAACAAATCAGTTGTTCAAGAATAAAAAAAATAAAAATAAAAACAGCACCACGGCACTTGGCTGTCATTAATGTGCAAAGATTCTTTTTAAATCAAACTGAAAAAAAAATCTCTTGTAGGCCATCCCTGAAAAAACGTGTAAAATGAAATACAACAAATAATAAATAATGATAATGGAATGAATAATAAAAAAATACCGTCAAACAAAATAACACCCCTTTAACTTTCTAGGAAGTTGTCTTTCTACAGACCTCACACAGAACAGCTGCACCTTATTTAGGAATGAGTTCTTCATCTGTGTTTGTGGACATTTTTATGGTACGTCTGTCGGTGAAGCGGTGAATGTGATTGTAGTATAGGCCATGTGACTACCCGATCTGCAGCTCTGCACATGCGCACAGTGTTGTAAATTAAAATCAATGTTTTTGATGGCATAAAGTACCTTAAACATACCGTCAGTTTAAATGCTGTTTTATACTGAAAAAACAGAAGTTCTCGTGCGCAGTTGTTGAGCTTTTATTCTGAAAATCCTTCACCTTCGGTTAGCATTTAGCATGTGGCTAATATACCATTTACTATAGAGGTGAATTTAGTAGCGATATGACACGGAGTGTTGCACACTGAAACCTACTGATTTCAACACTACAACTACTGTATAGACGTCGAGATATTATTATTGCTGAATATTAAATGAAGGTACAGTTTATTTGAATACGTTTGTTTACAGACGTGGGTAGCATGAGACAACATCCGGAACTACCAGAAATGAAACCAGCCGTGAAGTTTTTCCTGTATTGAGTATTGATTACAGCTCAAAACCATATTAAATGAAAAGTCATGAAAGAGATAAGAAGGAGAAAAGGCGTGTTTAGTTATATATGTAATGTACAATGTCTGAGTCCTCTGTTACGCTCAACAACGAACACAGCATAACAGCTGCAGATCGGGTAGTCACAGGCAATGTGGCTGTGTTTTGTGCGCGTTCTGGAAAGTGAGAGTAAGCTACTACGGAGTCCCTTAAAGTCTAGAAATGTTTTAAAATCGCGGTTTTTCGGTTCAGCCATTTCACAAACCGTAGAAAAGTAAAAATGCAAATTAATCGTGAAAACCGAAAAAATCGCCCAGCCCTACTCCCGCCCCGGACACACAAGCAGCAGTTTGATTGGCTAGAGCAGGGGTGGCCAACCCGCGGCTCTTTGCCTAGTTTCATGCGGCTCTTCAGTTCATATCGAATTTTATATGTGTGAGTTTGGGGGAGAGACACTGACTCCCGACTAGTGTTGCACGGTGTACCGATACTTGAAAGGTATACCGCGATACCCTGCCGTTAAAAACGTTACGATTCCTCCGTTTCATTAGTATCGGTACTTTAAGAATGAAGGGTGTAGGAGCCATATGTTAAAATGTATATTTGAATATTATTATCATTTGTTGTTAGTGCTAGTATATCACTTATTGGAACCAGCCGTGTGAAATTAAAGGCATAGACGACCGCAGCTGTTCGTGATTACAAGACGTTATAGCCGACGTCAGCTGCTGGTGATTGGGGTGTGAGAAGGAGAAAGAAGCACGGAGCAACATAGTTTTTTGACCTGAGAGAATATGTGTTTGTACTTGATACCTTTTTGTGTAAGTAAAAAACAAACTATCCTGAGATGTATTTTGTCCGAGTCAAGCTTATTTGCTATCTGTGAGCCGAATTTTGGATTACTGGAACTACAACGGGGGAAAGTACTCCGGTGAGAAAGCGCTGTTTTAATAAGAGCCGTGTGTGTTCAGCGCTCTGCTTCCACTCCCTGCACTCCCTCCCTCTCAATAACGCTCTAAGTCCCTCCCCTCTCTCGTGCACGTGCGAGCTGCCAGAGCATGTGAGAAAACGAGAAGCATGGCTGCAAGTGGGAGTACAACTGCCGCTGCGCTTCGGCTTGTGTTGGAAAATTCTAAAGCCCCGAAGGCAGGAGAGACTGAAAAGAGTCAAGGGAAGCTTATAAAAGTTAACAGCATTTAATTACACAAAAGATGCGGTGGTGTACATTACAACATGTAATGTGCGAGTGGAGGCGGCTCTCCCCATGCGTCCGGTCAGCCGGAGTCAGCCGGAGCAAGAGATCAATCTTTTGCGTGCTCTTCCTGTTGTCATCTGAGGTCTTCTCCTATTGGCCGACGTCGTCGGGGGGCGGGTCCAATGCAATTCCTGCCTTGTTGTATTGTGAAATTACATCATTCTGGTGTCTGTGGTTATTTAAACATTCCCTAATAAACGTTATTCAGCGGCAATAGATGAGTGCTAAACCCAGTGTGCTCTGTGTACAACACCACATGTCATTTCACCTTCGATTCATGGTTTGAGCATGTGGCGAACCGGAAATGAAGCATTTTCAGAATAAAAGTATTAAGTTAATAGTTAGTGAACTTCAGGTTTTTCAGAATAAAACTGATTTAAATTAAATAGTGTATTTAATTCAAATTACGCCATATCAACATTGATTTTAATTTCTAACACTTGTTGACAAAAAAGATGCCAGAAGCTAAATGTTGATGTATTTGAGCTATATCTCTGACAGTGAGGGAGAGCCTACGGACACCACGAGGCCTGTCTGTAAGAAATGTATTAATTGTATTTAATACGAATTCTTGTCATTTATTTTATTTATTGTTCTCATTGTTTAAAACGTTTGTGTTATGGTTATGGTTCTGGTGTGAAATAAAGCACAATAATTACATTTAAGACTGTTTCCCTTTTTTTAAGAAAAAGAATCGGAATCGCAATTCTTGACTTGGTATCGTGACAACACTACTCCTGACAGTTAAACCTGATATTTAGTAGCTCTGTTAAGTATTGAATGCTGATAATTCTGACGTAATTTGGCCGGTCAAAGTTGTTTGGGCTCGGATAAAATCGCTCTGTTACTTTTCGTCCCGTGTTACTTTCGTCCCGGCTCTCCCTACGTGTGTATGTGTGGTGTCCGGTGTCAGTATGAGAGGATGACAGCGCATCTAATTTTGATGTGGCCCAAGAGCCAATCACAATAATACCTGCGATGCAGTGAACCAATCACCTTTGAGGGGGGGGGAACCTATCGTTGATTAAACACTATCCAGTGTTTCCCCTACCATTGTCTTGGAGGGGCGCTGCGCCCCGCCAACGGAACCCTGCGCCCCCCCCTTAAATTCAAGGTGTTATATACAGGGTTCTTACACCTTTTCCAAAGTCAAATTCAAGCACTTTTCAAGCATTTTCAATGTGCATTTTCCAGCTTTTCAAGGATCTTACAGCTGTTGTAAATTACATATTTATATACACAAATGATTATTTCCCTACCTCACATTAAATCAGATGTTCTTTATGCTATAAACAACCAAATGTGTGTTTTGTGATAGCATTCTACACGAGGATGCAAAATTAAAGTAAAGAAAACTAAGTTTAATATTTTAAAATTAGTGATCTGTACGTAGACTAGGCCTCCCATATAACCTGGCTGAGCCGATATAAAACAATCAGCCAAATAACTTTTCAATACATTATTGATTAATTGTTGAGGTACTTTTAGGTTGGTGGTGAACGCAAGTCAGAGGTACATGGTGTAATTCTACTCCACTACAGTTCAGAGGTACATGGTGTACTTCTACTGCACTACATGTATTTAACACCTTTAGTTACTTCACAGATGTGGATGAATGATGTGAAATCTAATCAAGTGTTAAATCAGACTTTAGTTCCACCTGGAGTAAATCCACCAGCTACCCTGCAGTCTACAAAGTACTTCAGACTAGATGCACCTTCACCAGCTTTGAGAACACTTTCATGATCAATCATTATAAAACACATCATATATATTATTCTGAAATGGACCAATCTGCACAACGACTACTTTTACTGTCTTTCACTATATCTTGATGATAATACTTTTGTACTTTTACTTGAGGAACATTTTTGAATGCAGTACTTTTACTGTAACAGAGTATTCCTACACTGTGGTACTTCTACTTTTACTCCAGTACAAGATCTGAGTACTTCTACTTTTACTGTCGCTACTTTCACTATATTTTGATGAGAATACTTTTCTACTTTCACTTGAGGAACATTTTGAATGCAGGACTTTTACTGTAACAGAGTATTCCTACACTCTGGTACTTCTACTTTTACTAAGTACAATATCTGAGTACTTCTCCACCTCTGGTAGTGTATTAGCCTGAATTGTAGCTACAAAATCACACAGAGCTGCATACAAATAGACTCACAATGGTAACAAGTGGAAAATAATATGTACTAATGTGTACAATGATTTGTAGGTAATGTTGACTACTCAAGACTCCTGACTTATACATCTTCAAAGGAAGACTGTGTTCATTCTACAATTACATGGGATTAAAGCAAAATGTAGTTTACTTGTATAATACTTCAATTTTATATAAAAGACAGTTTGTTTTCATCTGTTTTCAAATAAACAAAGTCTTGGCTTTCAGAATATTAAACTTGTTTCAGCAAATTCAGATGAAAAATACAACTTTGAAGCTTCGGCATAATTACAAGCAGAGAACGGACTAATGTAACGTCACAGCAAGCATAACAACAGCCGATGTTTCTTGTGAGTGTTTCCCCGGGACACAAACGCAATAAACACAAACACACTCGGGAGCTTCCCCCAGACCAGTAATACAAACGAAAATGTGTCTTCGGGTCAATGCGACTGATTTCGATAGAGCAAGTCACATTTGGTTTAGGCACGAAACATACTATCAGTAGAAATACATTGCTTTCAAAATCGCTCTGTGTCGAATCAATAGATTATATTTCGTGACACTAGTACTTCGTCCTCTGAACACCACACGATGGGGACTGTAACGCACATAACATAGGTACGCTCCTCTGAATTGATTGTCCCCTGCAATTATTATTATCCCTCATCGAGTTCGCTATTCAGCTCGCTAACGTTAGCTTAAACAAACGTAACATGCAACGTTAGCCTTATCTAAAATGCTCTACGGCGTACCTTTCATGTGGCTCGTCAGCGCAGACTCTCCCATCGTTATGTTGCAAACTTTGCAGGAGGCTACTCGTGGGCTTGACCCTCGTCTTAGCCATGGCTTGTATTTGTCTTCTGCTAGCCAACGCTCGTTGAAACTGCAACCTCCTGGCACACAGTCATCTATCACTCATCAGAATGTCCCAGGTCACACGTAACACAAACACTTGCAGGTCGCGCGCATAGCGCGGGAAGGTGCAGCGGAGCTGTTTTATGTAGAAGCGAAGCAATTATTTTCTTTTAATCTAAAAAGCGAACTACTACTAGGATTTCAAGCACCCGTACGAACCCTGTATATATATATTAGTGCTGTCAAATTATCGAGTTAACGGCGGTAATTCATTTTTTGAATGAATTGCGTTAAAATATTTAACGCATTTAACGCATGTGCAGAATGGCCCGCCCCATACGTGCCACCAGTGGCAGCGCCAGGGCTACACCCAAGAAATGGCTTAGCCCCACCATGAAAAATGATGTTAAAGTAAGCAAAATAAAGTCTGCCAACTCGCAGAGTAAATTGCACAGACAGCAGTTAGTCAGATTGATTTCAGTAGCCACGGTTTTGAAAACCTTTGTCGTCTTCTCAATAGAACATCTTTGATAACGGCGTGGTGTTGTTGCAGGAATTCCCGACGGAGAATACTTTTGCTGTAGTACAGGGGTGCACATAACTGGTATGCAGGTTATGTGCTTAATCTGAAATGCGTACCGTCACTTGTGTCACAAAGCGCATTTGCGTACCGACGTACTTGTGAAGCTTTTCCAGAAGGCGGTTAGATCACCGGACGACAGAGTCGGTCTCCGTGTGCACAGACAGGGCTGCTGTTAACGTCGGTCTGGACGGACTTGTGCCAAACCTACGCCAACCGGCTGCGGAGGGAGACTCTTCACTGGAGAACTGCGCTAAAACAGCTGATCACAACGTTCACACTCTGTGGTCACAAAGTACTCCACTCGCCCCTGTCGACTTTCCTGAAGTACTCCCCCGTTAATAGAAATCAACACGTAATGAATTAAGACCCCACGGTTTGATAATTGATAAGTGTGTGGGTCATCTTTCATTTTGACACGCAGAAAAATGTTATAATAAACACACATACTGTATGTTACATGGATATATCCGCCTTCTTTCATTTATTTTTCCATCCCCACAACAATATACATAAATAAATGGCATATTTTGGACATAGTTCGAATGGTGATTAATCATGATTAATTCATTTTTAAGCTGTGATTAATCTGATTAAACATTTTAATCGTTTGACAGCCCTAATATATATCTAATAACTTTTTTGGAATATATATAGCACCAAATTGCAAATAATCTAGAACTACTGTCACTTTTCACATGTGCTCTTTTATTAAATAAACTAAACGCTTTCATTTTAAGTTGTGAGTTTAGTGTTTTTGACCCTAGGAAACACTGATGCATTAATCAATAACAATAATACACAGCTCCTCTCTCTGCTCCAGAGGATTTAAAAATATATCCCAATGCCACAAAAATGCATCAGTGACGTGGTTGAAATCTTGTCTCCAGAAAACAAAAAACTGAAACAAGCGGTATCAGTGACTGTGTGTTTGATGTGGCTCTTTGCAGTAACATAGACAAATGTGGCTCTTAACCTCCGACTGGTTGGCCACCCCTGGGCTAGAGCTTGTACTGGCATATGATTCGATTGGCTGACGCTTCCGTCGAAGCTTCAAAAGTTAAAGATTGCTCAACTTTTGCAGCGAGCACTGCAAGAAAAGCTACGCTTTGCTCCCACACACGGTACGGAATACAAAAGTCCCTAACGGTACGTCCACACAGCAGCTTTAGACGAATCTTCCACCGCTTCCAACGCTTCTCTGCCCATTGACTTTGAATGGGGATGACGTCACTTTGCCTCGCTTTTCGCCGAACTGCATTGTGGGGGAGCGAAGCGAAGATTTCCAGGATTCAAAAGTTGAGCAATGTTCAACTTTTGAAGCTGAGCTGGAAGCGTCAGCCAATCAAATCAGGTTTATGCAAATCTGACAGCTAGCCAATCAAACTCGTGTAAGCAGGGAGAACCTCATATTCCAAACAAGAAATAACAGTAGCAAATCACCCGGTTCTTTACGACCAGAACTATTAACGGGATACAAACCGGAGGAACCAGGGAGGGAGGTGGCAGAGACAGTGGGTGAAACTGGTAGGTTTTCGCCTGTTTGGGGGAGTTATATTGCTCGCATAAAATCCCCGGGGTTTTTTGCTTTGTATGTCGGGGGCGGGAGATTCATGTGATTGGTTGTTGGTCGCAAAAAATCCCCAAGCTTTCAGACACGCCCAGCTCCAAGATTTTCAAGATTTTTGAAAAGCTGCTGTGTGGACGTACCGTAAGATAAAACCCTGTATCATCATAAAGCGTGATATGAAACATTTTGTAGAGCAGGGTTTTTTCCACGACCTGTTTCTATTTGATTGTGACAAAATCAATCTCATTGCAGATGTTGAAACTGCCTGGACATTATTTTATGATGGTTTTATTAAAATAGTTGATAGGCATGCTCCCCTTAAAAAACTACAGAGTAAATGCATGGTTCAGATCAGATCTTTCTGATTTACTACACGAGTGCAATGTGGCATGGTCAAATGCCAGGAGTACAGGTCTTGAGTCACATTGGCTGCTCTTCAAGCAGCTGCGAAATGCATTTACCGTTAAAATTAGAAATGCCAAAGCAGATCATCTCCTAACTGAAACTTCAGACAAACTAAATAATCCCCTTAAATTCTGGAAAACTATTAAATCATTAGCTGGAAACAAAAATGTTATAGACCTTCCACATTGCATTGTGAAGGAGAATTCTGTTCAAATATCTGATAAGGCAGAAATGCTTGGTTGTTTTAATGAACATTTTATTGCTTTTGGTTCTCTGTTTACCTCGCAGAACATAGCTCAAGGAGCCACTGATCGCTCTGACGGTGGTATCTGGGAGAGTGAACCGTTTAATTTTATTCCAGTAACAGTCTCAGGGGTGCATAAAGCCCTGAAAAGTTTGGATCCAAGAAAATCAGCAGGTCTCGACAACCTGGAGCCGTACTTTTTAAAGTTAGCAGCTGATTTTATATCTTTGCCCTTGGCTTATCTTTTTAATCTGTCCTTGGAGACAAACGAAATTCCCCTTATTTGGAAATCTGCTTTTGTTTTCCCACTGTTAAAAGGGGGTGACCCCACTCACCTAAACAACTACAGACCCATCTCCAAATTCTGTGTTTTTAAATAAAGTACTGGAATCACTGGTCAATTTCCAACTGAAGGAGTTTTTATCAATAAATAATATTATATCTGAGTTTCAATCTGGTTTTAGGAAAAAACACAGCACTACAACAGCTGCCTTAAAAGTAGTAAATTATCTTATTTACTTCTTAGACAATAGAGAGCATTGTGCAGCACTTTTTATTGACTTGTCAAAGGCTTTTGACACAGTGGATCATGCCTTACTGTTACAAAGACTTGTTAGTATCGGTCTTTCAGGTAAGGCTGAACTATCTTTCATGCAGATCACAGTGTGTGCGGGCAGAAGGCTTAACTTCAACATCTCTTCTGGTATCCAAGGGTGTGCAACAGGGATCTGCTTTAGGACCATTGTTATTTATTATTTACATTAACTGTCTTAATAACAATGTTTTGAATGCTAATTTGCATTTTTATGCTGATGATACAGTTATTTATTGTTCTGCGTCCACCCCAAAGCAGGCTCTTTCTCAGCTCCAGAATGCTTTTAACATTGTACAATCCAACATGTGTGATTTGAAACTTGTTTTAAATGCTGCCAAGACAAAGCTAATGATGTTCTCGAAAGCAAAAGCCAAAGTCTTGAACCTTCCTCCTATCACCACCTTGCAGGGGACGGAGGTTGAATCTGTGTTGCAGTATAAGTATCTTGGAATTATAATTGGAAATTCGCTCTCTTTAAGAAAAATTAAGAATAAAATTAGGTTTTTTTCTTTAGAAACAAGTCTTGTTTTTCCAATGAGGCCAAACAGAGACTAGTGTCTGCAACCTTTCTGTCTGTGCTGGATTATGGAGATGTGGTTTATATGAATGCATCTTCTCAGTGCCTTCACTCGCTGGACACCGTCTACCACTGTGCACTGAGATTCATCACAAACCTCAGATCCTTGACGCACCACTGCCACTTGTGTTGGATGGTCTTCCCTGACCACGCGTAGACTGAAACATTGGCACATCCTTATATATATAAGGCTATTCTTGGTGCTCTTCTCCCTTATCTAAGGATGTACATAAATAGAAAATGCACAGGATCCTATCGGCTTCGCTCCGAGAACTTTTTCCTTTTAACTGTACCAAAGGTCCGTACCGAACTTGGGAAAAGGGCGTTCAGTTACGCTGCCCCTCAAGCTTGGAACCTGCTTCAAACTGAGCTGAAACTCTGAGAGCTGGTCTCATTAGAAACACTCAAAGCAACTTTAACTGACCTTGAAGCAGGCCGCTGTGTCTGTAAATGCTTTGGCTAAATTTGGTGTATGACTGTGTGTTTTTTAATTGTTTGTAACTGTAACACTGTCTGAAACTGTGCTGTTACCATTCTTGGACCAGGACTCTCTTGAAAAAGAGATTTTTAAATCTCAATGAGACCTATCATTAAATAAAGGTAAAATAAAACAATGCAGTTTGGCGAAGCGTGACGTCACCCCATTCAAAGTGAATGGGCAGAAGCGTTGAAGCTTCAACGCACGCCGCTCTGCCAAATAGTGAGCCTGTGTTGATGTATGAAAACTATGTTAGAACTAGAGATGGGAATTTGAAAGCAAATGTATATTCGAATATTCGACCCACAAAAAAACGGTTAACCGGTTAACCAAAATGTACATATGTACTCAAAATAATTTGTTCACAATAACTTTTTTTTTAATACTTTTTATAAATAAATACATGTTCAAATAAGTATAGAAACCAAGTTGTATTTGTCAAATGTATTGAACTGGTGATCACAGTTTGACAGCTATAGGCCTACAGCTTTCGTGGTTAAAATATCAAAAACCTATAACAGGGCCTATGCACAGAATGCAGCTATTCAATAGGCTACTCATTCTTGCTGCAAAATGCTGTGGTTGCGCACTTGAGAGACTGGAGTGCGGGCAGAATGTCTTCGATAACCTGCCAGTTCTGATCTGTGAGTTCCAGGGACCTTGCATCGTTCAGTTTTGTAATGGTCCTGTCCGAAAGGGCGGCAGACACTGCCCATCAATCCATCGTTGATGGCCAGCTGAAGCGTATGAGCGTAGCAGGGTACCGACTCCCAGTCCGCAATTGTGCGATGAGCAAGCACCATGTTACTGGCATTATCATGGACACATGCAGTGATTTCATCCGTTAAACCCCACTCTTCAGCAGCAGCTTGTAGCTGAGCTGCTATGTTCTGTGCTGTGTGTCGTTCGTCTGAACTGCGTGTCTGTAACACAGCACTTTTCATCTCCCAGTCATCAGTGATGTAGTGGCAGGTGATGGTCGTGTATGATTCTGTTGTGAGAGCGGTCCATGAATCGGTGGTGATGGCTACTTTTTCTGATTGACTGATGTCCATTTTCTGCTTTTTCACACCCTCTTCGTATTTTAGTTCAACACTGGAAACGACAGTCTTACGGGTGGGCACCCTATACTCCGGTTCAACAAAGTTCATGAGTTCTCGGAACCCCTCTCCCTCAACGAAGCTCAGTGGTAGCATGTCCTTGGTTATCATTCGGTAATGAGGGCTGTAATTCTCTCTCTTCTTGCGGGGTCACAGTGCCGTCTTGCGCTGGTGAAGGAGGTGATGAGTGGCTGCTCCTGTCTTTCACTCTCGGGCTCCAAACTCAATGTTTTATGTTTTATTTTTTAGTGGTTGAGCATTGAGATAGTTGACTTATGATACACAAGTTGAACTTGTGTAACAGGACTGGGCAGATAAAGAGAAAAGTGGTAGTGCAGCAATCACGACAGAGGCAGTGTTCAAATCCAAAAAAAGGCTTTATTGCTATCAAACTCAAAAATGCATTCCATTACACAAAGGCTAATGTAGCCGGCCCGCTAACCGACTTACCAGCTTACCAAAACGTTTCCTCACACTGAGAGCCTCTTGCTCCCTCCATGTGCAACACACAACTGAGCAACTTCTTCTTCTTCTTCTTCTTCTTCTGTGGTGGAGGTGTGTTTTTGAAGAGGGAAGAGGGATTTTCAGTTTTAGTTCATTTGTTTCTGTTTCAATCGTTTCTTTAATTGTATGATCTTACGTGGGGATATTTGTACTCTTTCCAAGTACGGTTAATTTGTTTTGCCGTGCCTCGTGGCGGGGATGGCGTCCTTCGGGGCACGAGACACGGAGTGCGTTTGGTGGCTCAGGCCGCAAGCACAGTGGAGCAGGTGCTGCTGGCTGTGGGGGAGCAGGTCGGTCATGTAAACATCTCCTACGCTTCCCGCATGAACAAAGCGGTCGTGGTCTTTTTGAAAGACCAGAAATATGTGACAGAACTTATTGAGAGCGGATTAATGGTAAACAAGAAATATATCCAAGTTTCGCCGCTGGCGACACCGTCCACGCGGATCACTGTGTCTGGCGTTCCTCCATTCATCCCGAATGAGGTGCTGGAACGGGAGTGAAGCATTTCGGTAAGTTTGCCAGTCATCTCCGCACTGTTGCTCTGAGGTGTAAGGATGAAAAGCTAAAACATGTCCAATCTCTGCGGAGACAGGTGTTCATGTTTCTGACTTGTCCCACTCAGACACGAGATGTGTCTTTCCGGGTGAGGCATGAAGCGGGTTTTTATATGGTTTATGCGAGCTCAGGGAATGTAAAGTGTTTTGAGTGCGGGGAGTCGGGTCACAAACGTGTTGCATGTCCACAGAGACGGCACGCTGCTCCGCCAGGCCCGGGGCCGCCGAGCCAGCCGCGGAGCCCGGTGTCGCGGGTGGGCTGCTGTTGCACCCGCCTGGGGGCCCAGGGGCTGCGGATGAAGTAGAGATGAATATCGTGAGAGATGAAACAGGGATTGTAGAGAATGTGGTAAGCGTGAGAGGAGAACATGTGGAAACAGGTAAACGGGTGGGAGATGATGTAGCGGGACAGGTGAGGACCGGGGCTGTGGGACAGGTGGAGGCTGTTGGCACACAGCAGGAGCTGCCGTCTGGTTCTGGAAGGCAAAAAGAGCTTCAACAGGCTGCAGACAATAATGAGGTAATGTTTGTTTTTGTTATATTTTCTCAGGGGGTTCTTCTCTTTTTTGATTGTATTATTTGATTTTTCTTTTTTATCTTTTGTTTTTTGGATATGTATTGGTTTTTTTAGTTTTTGCTTTAAATCTTTTTTCTTTCTCTTTTTAAGTTTTGGGTTTTGAAGTCTTTTTGTTTCTACTGGCTGTTGTGTGGTGGCTTTTATTAGGATTTTATTCTATTTTTTTTTTTGGGATTTGCTTGGTGTTTATTTTGATTTTTCTATGGGTTTTTATGGATTACATTTTTTAGATTCGGTTAATTTGTCTTTTGGATATTTTTATAATTTTTGTTTTATTTTTGGTTATTTTATGTCGATATTTTTATTTGATATCAGGTTGTATTTTTTTTGTGTGTTGTATGTTTTGGTTTTTATATTTGTTCTTTTTTTTCGGGGTTTTCGTTTGTTTGGGCTTTTTATTAGTTTTTTTGATTTTTTTTTATCTCGTTCCTGGTTAGTTTTTTGTTTGTTTTTTTGTGGTTTCGTTTTTGTTTTTTATGGGTGTATTGTTGTTGTATGGTTTGTATCTGTTTTGTGTGTGTTTTGTCTGTTTTTGTTTATGTTTTTTATTTCTTTTTTGTGTTTTTGGTCGTGTTTTAGTTTTTCGTGTTTGTATGTTTTTTGTTTTGTTTTGTTTATGTTTTTATCTATGATTTTGTTGTTTGGTTGTGTTTTTTGTCTGGTTTTGTTTGTGTGTTTTCTTTTAGTGTGTTTCTGGTGTTTTGTGTTGTGTCTTATTTTTTTTATTTTTTTTTTTTTGGTTTTGTTTTGGATTCGGTTTTATTTTGTTTTGGTATGTATTTTTGATTTGGGTTTTTGTTTTTGATATAGCTTATTTATTATTGTTTGTTTTTTTTATGTGAGTTTGTGATTTGTTGTTTTTTTTTGTTGGATGTTGTGGGTGTTTTTTATTTTCTTAGTTTGTTTGGTCTTTTTTTATTTGATTTTTTTTTATTCTTGGTTTTTTTTTTATGGTTTGTTAGTTGTATTTTTTTGTTTGTGTTTATGTGTATTTTTGTTGATATGGTTTTTGTAATGTGTTTGTTTTTTTATTGTGGATTATATTTTTGGGTATTTTGTTTTTTGTGTTATTGGTTTTTTTCGCTTGTTTAATTTGGACAGAGAGGCACAAGACGGTAAAGGGGGATTTGACAGGTAAACCAAGCGCTATCTCTTCATAACGCAGAAGATATATTTTGGAGAGATTAATGTCTTTTTTAGATGAGTCCTTTGGCAAGGCAGTGGAAGTGAGAGACTTTTTCCCTGACAATAACAAGTTTCTTCACACAGTGAGCACTCTTCAGAAAGTTGTAGGGTTAGACCTGCTGGATGAAAAGAGACGCTATCGTCTCAGGAAGCATGTCACTAATATGAGGAAAGTTCCGAAAGGAAGCAAAAAAGGGGGGAAATTGAAAAGGTCTAAATAAGGTCAACATGATCATGCAACACTGGGTGTCCCCTCTCTGCTGTGTGTACCTGTCTGTTCTTTTTCTCCATCTCCTTCCTCTAATGCAGGCTTTAAGGGTTGCTTCTTTAAACATTAACGGGGGTAGAAGTGCACAGAAAAGAGCTTTAGTGTTGGAGGTCTTTAATCAGAAAAAATTAGATGTGATATTTCTGCAGGAAACGCACGGTGATAGCCTGAATGAGACAGACTGGGGAATGTGGTGGGGGGGTCAGTATGTACTCAGTCATGGCTCAAACCTTAGTGCTGGAGTAGCTGTTTCTTTCTCCCCCTCTCTAAATGTTAAGGTTGTATCCAGCACAGAGAGAGTGGCAGGTAGAGCCTTGATGGTGAAAGTGGAATTGTTAGAGTTCTTTTTCACTTTTATTAATGTGTATGCACCCAATCAGGGCCCTGCACGTGTATCTGTGTTTCAGTTATTAAAAGACGAGTTAGACACTAGTGTACAGGGGGAGTGTGTTATACTGGGGGGGGGGACTGCAACGCTTGCACTAATGTCACTTTAGACAGAATAGGACGGAGCCGCATCCTCAGTCGTCCCTTTTACTGTCACAGGTGATAAGAGAGGCTGACTTAGTGGATGTGTGGAGGATGAAACACCCCTCTGTTAAACAATACACCTGGATGAGAATGCTAGATGGGGGCGTCAGTGCAGCCAGGCTAGACAGATTTTACATGTCTGCTTCTTCTATTACTCGTGCAGTGAACTGTCACATCCAACCGTTGGTTTCACAGACCATCAGCTAGTTTCTTTAGATTTGGTTTTATCCAACACAGAGAAACCGAGATCCTTCTGGCAGTTTAATGTTAACATTTTACAAGATTTGACTTTTTGTGAGAATTTTAAATTATTTTGGATCAACTGGAAATCAAAGAAAGAGTCTTTTCCCTCCCTGAGTCAGTGGTCAGTCAGTGGTGGGAGGTAGGAAAGGCTCAGATTAGAGTGTTCTGCCAACAGTATACAGCCTACTCCACTGCAAACATTAGGAGAGCTATAGAGCAGTTAGAGAGAGAGATCAGAGAGTTAGAGAGTGTGTCTGCTCGAGATATAGAGCAGTCCCTCCTAAAACAACAACAGCTTAACTGTTTTCTTCAGGAGAAGGCCAAGGGAGCCCTGATCAGAGCCCGTTTTACTTCCATGAGAGACATTGATGCACCAACCACCTTTTTCTTCAACCTGGAGAAGTCTGTGGGCCAAAGGAAGCAGATGGTATGTCTGCGTCTCCCCGATGGACAGGTAACCTCTGAACCTGCTGAGATGAGGAGGCATGCAGTGTCCTTCTACATGGACCTGTTCAAAGCCGAAGGTTGTGACGTGGAAGCTGCTGATGAACTTCTTCAGGGTCTTCCACAGCTGAGTCCAGCCGAAAGTGACACCCTGGGCTCTGACATTACGCTGGAGGAACTGACCTCTGCGGTGACACAGATGGCCTCCGGCAAGGCTCCCGGCACAGACGGTTTACCTGCAGACTTTTTTAAACATTTCTGGAGTATTCTGGGACATGACTTGCTAGACGTATTGATGGAGTCCTTTGGGAAAGGGACTCTTCCAGCTTCCTGTAGGCGTGCAGTGATTTCACTGTTGCCTAAGAAAGGAGATCTAACCCTGCTGAAGACCTGGAGACCTGTGGCTCTCCTATGTACGGACTATAAGATGCTGTCAAAGGTCTTAGCTAACAGACTGAAGGTTTTTATCGAACTTCTTATCGGTCCTGATCAGACATATTGCATCCCTGGCAGATCAATTGTGGACAATTTGTTTTTGATGAGAGACACTTTTGATGTTTGTAAACTGTATGATATAAATGTTGGTATTATTTCTATTGACCAGGAGAAGGCGTTTGATCGTGTGGATCACACGTCTCTGGCTGCCACATTGCAGGCTTTTGGTGTTGGGGGGCATTTTTTGTCCTGGGTGAAGTGTTTGTACAGTGATGCATGTTGTGTTGTGAAGGTGGGGGAGGGCTGAGCAGACCTGTACCAGTTGAAAGGGGGATCAGGCAGGGCTGCCCTATCTCAGGCCTATTATATAGTATTGCCATCGAGCCGCTTTTGTGCAGACTTAGAAACCGGCTGAGGGGCCTGTGTCTGCCGGAGTCAGCTCAGGCCCCCCCCGGTGGTTGTATCAGCTTATGCTGATGATGTCTGTTTTTGTCCAGGGTCAGCGAGATATCCAGGAGCTCCAGGACAGTCTAGCTTTGTACAGGAAGGCTGCTTCAGCCAAAGTTAATTGGGAGAAGAGTGAGGCAGTTTTGGTAGGTCAGTGGAGTTTTGAAAATAGGCCCAGTCTTCCTGGTAACCTTAGCTGGGGAAACGAGGGTTTAAAGGTCCTGGGAGTTTGGTTGGGGTCTGAGGACATGGTGGCACAGAACTGGGAGGGATTGCTGGGAAAGGTGCAAGCAAAATTAGCCAAATGGAAATGGCTGCTCCCCCAGCTGTCCTACAGGGGAAGAGTTCTTGTCGCCAACAATCTGGTTGCCTCGTCTCTGTGGCACAGACTGCAGGTGCTAACCCACCGCCGGGTCTCATGAAACAACTGCAGCGGCTCCTCATGGATTTCTTCTGGTCGGGTCATCACTGGGTGCCAGCATCGGTCCTGTACCTGCCTGTGGCAGAGGGGGGGGCAGGGCCTCGTGGACATTACTGCAAGGACTGCTGCTTTTAGACTGCAGGCAGCTCAGCGGCTGCTGTATGGTGCCTCTCCCTGCTGGCTGGCTATGGCCCGGCTGTTGCTCTGGAGGGCGGGGGGCTTTGGTTTTGATAAACACCTGTTTCTGCTGAAGGCCCCTGCGTACAAGATAACTGGACTTACACCTTTTTACTGCTCAGTCATCAATGCCTGGAAGATTCTGAGTTTCACCAGACCACCCGACCCCCGGCCTGGGATGTGGCTGTTTGAGGAGCCACTGTTTGACACTGGGTTTCTTTCTGGAACCCTTTTCTCTTCAGCCACCCTAAAAAATGTGTTCATTGAAGCGGGAGTGGTAAAACTTGACCATTTGACGGTGGTCTCCACAGAAAAACTGGCTGAGTTGACGGGCATTCGATCAACCCGAGTTCTGGAGAACCTGGTAGATGAGGTGTGGCAGTCGCTGTCGCCATCCCACCTGACTTTTGCTCTGGATGCAGATCTGGCTGACCAGTAGAGAAAGGGACATGATTATGTTTTTCCTGCCTTGAGTGTGGGTCCTGCGGTGGGGGAATGGAGAGAGGAGGATGGTCTCCTGCTATCACTGGGGACTCTAACACCTGCAAAGTTCAGCTCCTGCAATGGGAAGAAGTTATATCTTAGCTGTGTAAAGGTGCTAAACCTCAGCTCGCTTGCAGGCGTCGGAGAGTCGAGGTGGACGGATGTGTTTGGCTTGGGCTCTTCCCCTCAGGACAGCTGGCGGATCCTGTCTAAATCTCCGGTTGAGAAAAGGATGGCTGACATCCAATGGAGAATTGTACACGGTGCAATAGCCACGAACAAATACAGAGCTCATTTTGACCCAGGCACAAGGGGGCGCTGTCCGTTCTGTTTTATGGCAGAAACATTGGAGCATTTAGTCGTGTCCTGTCCCCAGATTGGCTGGTCTTAAAAATATGTTACAGGGGTGGGTGGAGGGGTTCGGGGAGGTTTTCTCCATACCACTTTTTGTCCATGGCCCAAATACATCCTGAAAAAGAAGGAAACCCTACTGTTGATGAATTTCTTGTTTGCTAATGCAAAATTAGCAATCTGTAAAAGTAGGAAGAACCAACTTGCTGGAGTGGGATGGACGGATGCAGTGCTCTGTCTGAGGGGGCTGGTGGGAGCGCGTCTGAGGGTGGAGCACGCGTACTACACGCTGATCAATCATCTGCAGGGGTTTCTGGATGTGTGGGCTGTGGGGCAGGTTCTGTGCTCGCTGGGGGAGAATGACTCTCTCATTTTGAAGTTTTAAAGGATAGGTGTAGTTTTTGTTTTT